>JARJEE010000026.1:4991428-6239285 GCA_030180105.1 Hyles lineata
ACAAACCTACAAATGTGTCATTATAAAAACAGAAAACGATCTAGAAGAATTATAGTACGGGGACTGTCCCGCCCTCACACCCACCACTGTAACTCCTGTAAGCCAGGATCAACAGTGCCACGCATGTAATGATACCGAGCATTGAAGCTCGGCGAGTCTCCGGGAATGTCGAACTTGTCTTTAACCCGCAACGAAATTAATCAGAAAGTTAAATTAATAGGAAGAGTTGGAAATAAATTATTGTCCACTTCCCTCCGTGCAAAGCGAGTGACAAAACCATAAACTCAAGAGGTAGATATAAGAATTATAGTATATTACTAGCGGCCCGGCCCAGCTTCGCGTGGGTACAAATAGATTTCTGTACAATAATATGTACGTATTATACATATAAACCTTCCTCTTGAATCACTCTATCTATTAAAAAACCGCATCAAAATCCGTTGCGTAGTTTTAAAGATTTAAGCATACAAAGGGACATAGGGACAGAGAAAGCGACTTTGTTTTATACTATGTAGTGAAGATCACCAACCTACAAGGTCAAGGTTGCTAATACCAAAATAGAACATCCGTGTCCAACAGTAATATGTGATTTATCTAAACCGCACCACTTTTCACACCATTCAGTGAACAATAATAGTTTGTATCGTGGAAAAACCCTTAATTACCCCCATTAACAATGTTTTTTATTGAACATATTTCTTGCGTAATATTTTATATAAATGTGAATTTTACGAATGGTGATTATATTGACTGCCTCGGTCGCGTCGTTGTACTACGGTACGGTCACAAACCTGAGGTCTCGGGTTCGAATCCCGGGTTGGGCAAAGTGTTAACGGATTTTTCTATTAATTATCAGGCCAAAGTCAGGAATTTGTGCCGGATATGGCGATAGGCTCGCCACATATCACATTGTGGGACGGAACATACAAGGCGAAATGTGGGTGTCCTGGCACCTCTGCCTACAACTTCTGGGAAAAAGGCGTGAGTTTATGTATGTATGTATGTGATTATATTGACTGGCAGTGGCACAGTTGGTTAGACGCTGGCTGTGAAACGTGAGGCTGTGGGTTCGATCCCCGTACCGAGAAATTGTTTGTGAAAAGCGCAAAGTGTGTTATCTAGATGGTAATCACAATTCTATTGGTGGTAGGTCTCTCATATGTGAGAGGCCTCCTGGGTAGGTATCGCCACAATGTCTAACTCTCCAAACAGAAGTGTAAGCGCACTGTCGTTTCGGAATCAAGGACATTATAGTCAGAGTAACTACTGGACATATTGAGAATTAATATCTTATGTCTCAGGAAGGCGAACGCAGTGGAATGCCAAGCGTTGTTTTGTAATTCAAGCTGTTTGGTATTGCTACTGTTCATAAGCAGTAGTATCGCTTAGCATCAGGCGAACGGCATGCCCGTCTCACCATTCATTACAATAAAAAAAGAGCACTTGACTCACTTTTATTATAACGATAATCGAACGTCCCTCAACTAAACGGCATTATTATTATCATTTGGCATAGTACAGTCATATTGCCGAACAATTTTTTAAAGAAATCTTTACAACTATGTGTCAAAAATTCTAAAATGGTAAAACCGAACATAAAAATTGCAAAGAGACGAAGCTATATTTACGAGTATTTATTTTTACCGCCATTAAAATACTTCCTGCGTAAAAAAAATGTTATTTAGATAAAGATAGCCTGAGTTGAATTAACGCGGGGCAAATAATAAAAAAAAACTTATAATATCATGTAAATATGAAGATTTTATCATAGAATTGAATATTATTTTCCACATGGCCTGCGATTTGAAAACATTTATTAAAACTTATATAATGACTTACATAAATTAACGCTAGATTTTTTATATCCTAGTTCAAATAAACATAACATCAGACCATTCCCACAAGAGGTAGGCAGAAGTACAACAAGGACACTCTAGTTTCGCCTTCTGACCCACGATGTGATTGGGGGCGATTATAGATGTGTGTGAAGCGATAATGAATAGAAAAATCCAATACCACTTTGCCTGTCCCGGGGTTCGAACCCGAGACTTCTACGTCAACATTATGCCGTAGTGCTACTAAGCCACCGAGGCTTAATATATTGGCATAATTATTTTATATATTTAACTCTCTATTGTACACCAGATACATAAAAGAAGACAGTATTGTATGACAAAAATGTACAAGTGGCGGTCTTATTGCATAGAGCAATTTCTGCCAGACAACCAAGGGATGGATATATGTCTTGGCTTATATTGAATATCATCGTTTTTGGGTGGTAAATCGATAGTTTTTGATTCAATAGTAATTTTAACCCTTGCGTAACATAACGTCTCTAAAAATAATAGGTTGTATATTATTATTTTAGAAATGACTATGTATTTACCACCCAAATACGAGGGTAGGGATTTTATTTTGCATTGGGTCTGAAGTCAATAAAACTACCACCCAGCTTTGTTGTCGATAGAAGTCTTGATATATCCATATAAATTAATCACGTATACATACTACATATGATCCAAGTTAGCGTAGTCATTAATAGCGTCGGGTTTCTCGAAATATTTTGGAAATATTGTCCTCAATGAGCACAGCTTGTCTATATGCGTCTTTGCTCTTTCCACCGATCCTTTTCTCAGTATTATGGCTCTCTCCAAATATTCCCGAGCTGGAAAACCAAAGGTGATGCATCAGACAACATTCTTAAAAAATATTTTACCATTTTATTTATTTTATTTACATATCCTCTAGGCTAAGGTTGCTGGAAGTGGCTACATGCAGGCCGCTTCCAACAGTTCGCTTATGTTAAACATATTCATCTGTTCTGTACTCGTACCTACACGGATTGATCAAGAGCATGAAGAACTAAGATTGCGATTTAAGATAAAACTAACATGTACTTTTTTCGACATTAATGAACAATATCATTCAAAATATGTGTTAAGTCTTAAATGCCCGGTAATCATTGCTCACAATGTCTTTTAACAGCCGCTGCCAATATACAATACCAATCCGAAATTTGCCGTTTAAGATTGATAGCTCAACCTTTTTTCTGATACTATATTGCCAATAATCAATCTCAGTAGTGAAAAACTATGGCAACATGACAAATCGAAAAGTAGAAAACAATTCAGATTGACTTCAATAAAAAAAATTCGATTGATTATTGGCATCGGCCGTAAATCGAAACGCTATAATGTGTACACAATGTTGGATAGTATCGGAAGTAGATACAAGGGTAATCTCAAGACTGCCATCTAATTTATGGACCTATCACATTGTATAATTAATAGTCTTCAGATTTGACTAAAACAAACATGCAACTAAAAATTTAGCGAAAGTTATGAAGTATTTTTTTCTACCAGCATTAACAAGAAAATATTTTCGTGAATCAATTGTTATTATCTATTTAAAAGGTATTGAACATTGTGCTTTGGACTTTTCTCTTGGGCTTTTACTTTCATAGGAAAATTGGTCAAAATTTTCATTTTGAATTTTCTGATTATTAAAATATTGAGTGGTCTGCTATTTTTTTAAATATTTAAACAGGAATATCGCAGTTATTTAAAATTAATTTTATTAGACATAGAAATAATCTAATAGGCCTTTGCAAAATAATAAACAAATCACTCACGGTACTCCTTTCTCGTAAGATGATGTTGTTTCTTCAGCCACTCTGCCAACGCATCGATGGCTTTGTCCATGTCCCCCGGCTTGTCCAGGTTATACATCTTCCTGATAGTCATCACTGTATCTGGATGTACTTGTAATAATTTGTTGTCTAGTGAATCCATTTCGGCGATCTACTACGCAAGACTGACTAAAGAAGACTGACGGATTGTACCTTATGTTATCAAAATTAACATAAAATGTGTAATATTCGTGCAAAGTTCATAATTATAGAATTAATTGACCTTCATTCTATTTATGAATTATATTTTTCACTACTTTAAGTTGTAAAATTTATAGGCCTTGCTGTTTTACATACATTTAAATATGTTTCCGGTTTCTAAATTTAATAATATTGTGTTTTAGTAGTACTACTCTTGGTAATATCTAGCAATAATGCCTGGAAGAGATCGTTTTAACTGATAAGGTTGCCAATTGTTCCATCAAATGTATATTTGTTTTTTCATTGTGTGTGGCATCGTAATAAAGTGTTATAATTTATTTTTTATATACATGGAGAAATGTGTGTGTGACACCTCTACCTACCCCTTCTGGGTATAAGGCTTGAGTGTTGTATTTATTTAAAGAAAACTCAGCCTCAGCAACGGAAATTAAATACACACGGGCCTAGAGTAATTAGTGTTTACTATGCGTTATTATTCTCAGGTCTTAAAAAAAAATATCTGTTTAAGACAGGCTATCCATTCCTGTCAGTTTTGTATTATTGTTTATTTAGATTAGCCTATCTCACAATGGTGTTTTTGATAAAATCATAAGTTTTAAACCAACCTTTATCATAAGCCTCTATGATTAATTTTGAAAAAGTGTGCTTAAAATAATGAAACTAATTAATGACTAGATGGTAGGTAAAGGAACATCGTGAGGAAACTTGCATACCAAACCGATTTATAAGCATTTCAACATAATGTAAAATCTGCCAACCCGGGCAATGCCATGGACTATATGGCCTTACCCTTCTCAATCATTCTCGATTGAAGAGGAGGCCCATGTCCTGCAGTGGGAGGTATATATGCTGATACAGTATATGTTAGTATATAGACATTGCAGTAATTTTTCATTTTTAATTGGGGTACTATTTTAAACATGGCAATAAAAGATGCATTGCCACCGCAACTCACCAAGTACAGATTGGTAGATTCTCACACTCTAAGGAATTTCAGGTTACGTGGGCTCGAAAGCATATATTAGTTCGTCTCGTCAGCGTTTAGCTCTGCCGCGGCGTCGTCGATTATCAGGTATTCATTAGGTGACAATATGATATGCCCAAAGATCTGGATTCATTCGAGTCATATGGCCTGCCTGCCATTTAAGTAAAGCATAGTACTGTATCAGCCCATATACGCCCCACTTCGGGCCACAGGCCTCCTCTACAATCGAGAGTACGATTGAGAGTGGTTAGGCAAGATAGTAAGTAGATAATAGTCCACCACGCCGGCCTGGTGCAAGTTGGCGAATTTTAGAAATTCTTACAAATTGCTATGGTATGCAGGTTTCTTCCCGATGTTGTCCTTCACCTTTATAGTGCCTGGTGATTGATTTTCAATAAACACATGAGTCTGAAAAGTCAGAGGTGTGCCCTGGGATTCGAACCCGTGACCACCGTGAACATGTTGGCAACCGCGTCTAGTCCGTTTACCAACAGGCCACCACGCACTTAAATCTCGAACAGGGAAGACCACAACACCCGAAATAACAAACAATACATAAATTACAAGTTTATAAAAAATAACTAAAATAAGTTTTCACACACTTTGTTTTCGAGTTTCAAAACAAGTGTTTAAAAACTTTGATTGCGCGGTAATTATGGTCACACGATGTAATTATGTCTATTGGGTATTTTAAATAGTTTGTAATACATTAGCCGTTTAAGTTTTAAACTGACTTTTTATTGGATCATAAGCTGCTATAGAGCTGTGTGGGGTCAGTACGATGTATGTGACTGCTGGGTGTAATTTATTATTTATTCATAAATATTATTTGAAACGTTCAAGCGCAATATCCATATTTGTTAAAATATTTATATTAACTTGAACATCATCAACATACACTAAGGAAATCCCAGCCATAGTGACCCATACTTCGGTCGGGGTTTGAGTTTGATACATCCGGTTTTGTGCATTCAGGTATAATTTTTCAACTGATACTATTTTATTTGTAAAATATTGTATGTCTTATGTTTTTTTTTTTTGTGTATGCAGTAAAGAATAAAAATAAAATAAAATAAATAAATATTTTAATGCCCTCTATCAGATATGTTCTAACAGCTTAGTCGTGCACGTATGAAAATGCGTTGAATTTCGAATATAGCAGCGATCTCAGATCCAAAAATTGGAAGATTAGATCATGCGGTACGCCACGCTGGGATCAGCCATAACTCGGCATGAATGGGCAAGCTCGTCCGGGGCGGTACCACTATCTCTCAGGAGATCGACTGATAGCTTCGCTGTCATGTTTCGTTCAACGAATGAGATTGCTGGATTCCCAATACCTGGTTCCTTTTTCCCTCCTTTTTTCGTGCCACTCCCGTCTCGATGTGATTAGCTGGCAACATACACATATTTATGACCAAGCGTTATGGATGTTCATGGGCGGCAGTGATCATTTACCCTCTGGTGACCTGTTGGCTCGTTTGTCTGACCTAATGTTTAAAAATATATAATCTAATTTCGGGCGTTCATATTTTTTAGAATGCCGGATTAGTTTGTTTGTCTATGTTGTTGTCCCTTTGTTTGACTGTTTTTCCCTCGTGTCTACAACTCTTAATCCTTTTAGCAACATCATTTGCCGAAAATAAAAAATAATTTCTCCAAAAAAAAAAAGCTTCATCCATCGCACGGTTACTCGAACGTTCATTTTAATTATTAGCTACGATAATTGTCAAATTACTTTTAAGACGAAACTTTGTTATGCATGCCATGTCCCACTGCAAAAAAAAAAAACAATAAAATTTATTAAAGTTAGCAATCAACGATTCCCTTTGGTCCTCTGTCATCGCCATTACATTTGTGGATCAAGGAGTCGTGAAATGCTCGCCGCAAAACGGCCAGCGAATTTTGTATATTAGAATGACATACGTCAGTTTTTCGATATTCTTGTAAAATATTTATCCAATGTTTTTTCCATGTTTATTGTAAATTCACATTGCTATTAATTTGTAAATAATATATTGTACATACATGTGGACTTTCATTCCGCCACACATTCATCATCAATTTGCAATCAAAAGGAAATAAACTGTAAGTACACGATACATTTATTAAATAAATCCAAATATTAATACGTAACAACAATAATTCTACATAATAATTAAATGCATATTTCGCTACTCCAATAAAATTTACTTCTAAATACACTATGACTAAAAAACCTTGTCCGATCCAAGACCTGCATTTCTGTATCCGAATGATAGAATTAAACTTACTAAGAAAACATATATACAATAAAGGATAACATAAATATCGTAAGTTATGATACGCATTTTCGTACCAACCTTGCTCTAAATTCTAGCAAAGTTTTGAATTCTGACATAACTATAATAAGACATATTTTCAGTAGCAATTAAGAAGAATGAAAATCAATACAGTATTAATTTAAGAAATACTAAAATTAATTAATAGTGATAGATCGCCATTAATAATATGTTATACATAATATGTTGGACCGACCATATAAAGCAATTAATGGTTGTATGGTCTAAGTCCAGCACCACACACCTTATAGTTTGTTTTATGATATAAACACTTGCTTGATATAGTAACAGTTTATTTATGATAACTTAAAACACTACTGATGATAATGATGAAATTATTGATTTGATAGGAGCACGCGCGGCGTGATGCTCAACTGAACGCGAACGCTAACGCACTAATTCGGCAATTAATAATTTTATATTAATAGAGCAAAAATGCTGACCGCGCCGATTTGTACGGTTGCACCGTACATGCTCCCGGGCTAGAAAATGAGGAATGCGTGGTTAATATCAAAGTTTGATACAAGGATGATATACAATATTGATTTATAAAAACTAAGGGTTAGTAAATGATAACAAATGATACCCGATATTCAATTAGAATCGAATTCCTTAAAACTAACACTTTTGCTCACTATTGGCGATGTAGCCTTATCGACACTTGCACTAATTGTATTATCACTCACTACACTGATAACACTTTCACTATCGCCGTGATGCCTGGAGAAGGATACACCCGGCTGCACTGCTGGAACCTGGGAACTCTTCTTTTGTCGATATTTCCGGAACCGCCTCAATGCAAGTGTTATTCCAATCAATGCTACTATTAACAAAATAACGTATGTCATGGTGTAATGATGAATATCGTGGTCGGATATTCTATTTATAATTGGTACTTGCTGTTTCATAATTTGGACTTGATCTTCAATTAATAAAAGTCTCTTGTGGGTTTCGGCAGTATTTGTGTCATTAAGTACATTCATTTTGATATCAGGTAAAGATACGTTAATTATGTGGTTAATCTGATTTATATCTGGTGTTAGAACATCTGGTTCTAGGACCGTTTTTGATTGACCTTGATGATGTGTAAATATGCTATATTCGTTAGATTTAATGAGACAACCATGACCTACAGTCAACAACCCGACATTTGTAAGGTGTAAACTAGTAACTTGATCTCCACATATTACATTCATGCGGCACTCACTACAACAGAAATACAAATATGATCCCGATTTATGTAGTGCCGTCATTCTCTCATTACACGTTTTCTCAGTAGTGGCACATCCAGACGCCTCTATCTCTGTCTTGCACATAGCTGCGTCGTCGGTCATACGATACTCTGGTGTCTTTGTATGACATAATAATCTTTCAATTCCTAAGTTGAAACATGTTGAAACATCGTAGTCAGTCATTGATAAATAAGTGCCTCCTTTTAAACTAATAGCTGCGTACTCCGAAATAGGTAAAACCTGAACCATCTTCTGATTACCAACTTTATGTGGAATAGGTATCATATGGAATATTTCAAAACTGTCCCGACCTAATAGTGGTATTTTTATCTCGAATAAAATATATTGCTTCATGATTCTTGTCCTTATTTTCATAAGGTTATATATTTCTGCGAAGTCAGTATTTCCCACTGGCAAAGAGTAATCTTTCGGCACCTGCCCAGATATGATGTTAAGTTCATGCCATAATTGATCCGGTGATATGAGATGAAAATTAACTTTTCCATTGTAAATGTTAGTAACAGTGTTTAGCAGATTGTCCTGTATGTGCTTCAAGTTATTCAAAATATCCTTTGCTATAAACGACGTCATAGTAAAGTCACTTATCAATGAATTGTCCTGCAATTTATCCTTTAGAATAGTAACAGAATTTTCTATTCCCAACAATTTCTGATGAATTAATTTGTGATGTTTCTCTATAACCGTTTCCATTCTTTTGAGTAAATTTGATTCTGCTTCAATCACTGACGTCTGATTTTTCCACAGTAAAGCCAAATGATCCTGATTCCCTTTAATTAGATCAATATCTCGTTCATACTTTTGCGCAAAACGCTCATCCAATACACCGAATAAACTATTGGCAAGGTATCCTACTCCATTAATAAGACCGCGGCGCGTACGCGCGCGCGCCTTCAGTTGCTGACTTAACAACATTTGATTGTTATGTTGTAGTTCCATATGATCGTGACGTAAGAATGATAAAACGTCATTGCAATGTGAACCTCCCTTTATATTAGCACAAATATGATCCAAATATTTTAGATATTTGTCGAATGTTTTAAATCCAGTCCAGTACGGATCCATATTATAGTATACAATAAGAGTCCAGTCATCTTTGATAATTTGCATGTTATTTATTTTGTCAAAATATATTGCTTGATTTGACTGCAGTTTTGTGATATTATATGCTCCGCGGGTGTTTGATATAAATGCTATTAGAAATATAAATAAATACATGAATGAAGTTAAGCTAAATCCCTTGATCTTTGTTGATTTGGTCTTGCTTTTCTCAACTCTTTTTGGCACTACGTCATTCGTTGGTTGATCATTATTTTCATGGTTCGTGGGCAAAATAGATAACTTTATGATAGGTCTTTTAAATATGCCGTTCTTGGTTTTAACTGATACAACTCTAACATAGCCATCCTTGCCGGGATGTAAATCGACGACTCGTCCTAACGCCCACTTTCCGGGTGGTAAGTGCGCATCATGTATTATGACGATGTCATCTATGTTGATGTTAGCTTGTGGTGTTTGCCATTTGCTCCTAGACGACAGCTGACTCAAATATTCTGAGCGCCATCTCTTCCAGGTATCTTGGAAGATTTTCTCTGTTAGTTGCCATCGGGTTCTAGCGTCTCTTTCTGTTCTGATGATAGTCAACTGTGGGCCGCTTGCCAAAAAATGTGATGGTGTTAAATAATTGATGTCATCTGGGTCTTCAGATATAGCGCAAAGTGGTCTAGTGTTGAGACAAGCTTCCAATTGTGATAATACGGTTGAAAATTCCTCGTATGTAAGCTTTTGATCACCTACTACTCTTTTTAAATGGTACTTCATACTTCTTACTGCTGCCTCCCAAAGTCCTCCCGCACTCGGCCAAGAAGGAGCATTGAAATGCCATTCTATTCTCATTTCACTTATTTCTGTATAGAAGTCATTTGATAGTATTGATGCTATATCGAATTCTTTCGATATTATTTTATTAGCTCCGACAAAATTGATCCCGTTGTCACTGTAAAGATGACGCGGGGAGCCTCTCCTGGCGGCTAATCTCCTGAGGGCTGCTAAAAACGAAGATGATGATAAATCTGACACAAGCTCCAAGTGTACAGCCTTCGTTACCATGCAGACGAAGACTGCCACATAGCCTTTGGAACATTTAATGCCTCGACCTTTGCTAGATTTTATGTCTATGCATCCAGTGTAATCCACGCCTGTATGGTAAAAGGGTCTGGTGGGATTCGTCCTGGCTTCGGGTAAGTCTCCCATCAGCTGAGTGGATTTGTTTGGATTATGCTTTTTACATAGAACACATAGTCTTAGGCGTTTTTTAACGGCTCGATTCCCTCCTATCAGCCAGTATTCTTGTCTGAGCCATGATAATGTAAGGCGAGCTCCTCCGTGGAAAGTTGATCGGTGCGCAAGGTCAATCAATAGATCCGTAAAACGACCATTATGCGGAATAATTATTGGATATTTCATGCTGTCACTGATATTGCTATTTCGGAGTCGACCACCCACTCGCAATAGACCTTGACTATCCAGAAACGGATTTAAACTGACTAACTTGCTACTTGATTTAATTTTGCTTTTACTTTCAAGGTCATTGATATCTTCCGAAAATTCTGTTAACTGTACTTGTCTTATGATTTTTTGTTTTGCTTTTTGTAACTCTGTGACTGTTAAATATGATGGTTTCGTTTTATTTCTTGTTAATGCTCGTAATATCCATGCCAAAACACGCGTTGCTCGAGTAAAACTGCTGTGCTTGCTGATGATTGCTATAATTATATTGGACGATGCGTCATTTGTTGTCGACACATATGACTGTTTAATGTCTAAGTTTGTATCATATATTGTTTGAGCTGATTTGTTTAAATAATTTGATGAAGATAACCAGCTAGGTCCGCTCCACCACAAAGCGTGTTCTTTCAGTTGCTTTACGGTCAGTCCACGGCTGGCACAGTCGGCAGGGTTTTCATCCGATTTGATGTAACGCCAACATGAACTGTTCATAATTTCGGTAATCTTCTTAACGCGGTTGGCAACAAAGGGTTTCCATCGATTTGGCTCCCCTTGCAGCCAACCAAGTACTGCTGTCGAATCACACCAACCGTAAATTTCTGTTTTATGTGACTCAAAACTTTGTAGCACCTTAGACATTAATTTTGACAATAAATATGCTCCACTTAATTCCAATCTAGGTAGTGATATACCGTCGTTTGATTTGCTGACTGGTACTAATTTTGTTTTGGCTGCTAATAATGTTACAACGCCTTTGTCATTTTGCTGTATTCTGGAATACACGACGCACGCATATGCTTTTGTAGATGCGTCGCAAAAACCATGGAGTTGGATGCAGTCGTGCTTGCCACTTCCTATCCATCTCGGTATTGCGACTTGATTTATATTAATGATTTCTGCTCTTAACTTCAACCATTCCCTGTGTAAAAAGTCCGGAATATTTTCATCCCAACGCAGTTTGATTAACCACACACTTTGGAAAAGTAGTTTACATTTCAGAGTAACAGGAGCCAACCAGCCTAATGGATCGAATATTTTGGATATTTCAGCCAATAGTTTTCTTTTGGTTAGAAGATTCGCTGGTTGTTTTGAAATCTTACACTCAAATGTAAATGTATCTAATTTTGCCCTCCATGTTAATCCTAATGTTTTGGTGGAATCTTGATATTTAAAGTCGAATGTTCCTTGATTAACTGAAGTGTCAAAGTTCTCTAACAGTTTTGAATCATTGGACGACCATTTTCGAAGATTAAATCCACCAGTCTTAAGTAATAATATTAAGTTCGCTTGTAACTGTTTCGCAGAGGTGATATCAAATTCGCCGCTTAAAAGATCGTCCATATAAAATTGTTCTTCTAAGACCTTTGCTGCACTAGGAAAATGATGACGCTCGTCTGTCGCCAGCCGTTTGAGTGTCATCATGGCTAAAAAGGGCGCAGATTTAGTACCGTAAGTGACGGTAGCCAATTGATAGTCTTGCAAGGTTTGGTCAGGTGAATCCCGCCACACGATTTGCTGATAATGCTTATCATCTGGATGTATCATGATCTGCCGAAACATCTTTTCTATGTCGGCTGTGAATACATATGGATAAAGCCTCCACTTCAATATCAAAGATAGTAAATCCTTTTGCAGATTTGGGCCACGATACATAACATCGTTTAAACTAAAACCTGTCGTAGTTTTTTGTGACGCATTGAATACGACGCGCAGTGACGTAGTAGTCGACTCAGCACGCTGCACACAGTGGTGTGGTAAATAATATGTGCGCGTGTTGTCTACACGTGCGCGATGCATGTGTCCTAAATTAATATATTCATTGATAAACGCCTTATATTCGCTGGCCATCGTTTGCTGTTTATCAAACTTATGCTCCAATTGATGGAATTGAGCAACAGCTTTTGGTCTTGACAGCCCCAGCTTCTCATGTGCGTCCGAATGCATGGGCAAACGTACAACGTATCTTCCGTCTGATAGACGTATCGTTGAAGATTCATACAACTGCACACATTGATGGTCTTCTGTTGACATATTGATATCCTCTGCAACATCCTCGATGGTCCAAAACTTCTGAATATCTTCAATGTTGATTTTAACTACATTGCATTGGTAAGATTTTACACTGCCGCATAGTATCCACCCAAACCGAGTTTGTTGTGCGACCGGCATAGCATCAGAGTCCTTAATAATGCCTGCTTGTAATATAGATGAATATATATCCACACCCAATAGAATATCAATAGGTGTGCTGATGTAAAATTCAGGATCTGCTAACTGTAAATTTTCTATGTACGACCATGAAGGTTTGGCAAATGATTTATTGGGCAAATTGTTAACCAGATGATTCATAACAAATGCGTCTGTACGTAATGTATAATTGTTGTCGTGTATTGATGACAGTGTGATAGTGATGACGCCTTTGCAATTACTTTCGCGTGCTCCGACCCCAAAAATAATTCCCTTACAATTTCTCCGGGGCAGTCTCAACCGTTGCGCTGCATTTTCGGATATTAATGTGGTCTGCGATCCTTGATCAATCAAGGCACGCATAGTTTGATAAGTCCCGTCTGCTGCTTGTATTTTAACTTGGGCAGTTGCTAACAAAGTTTCACCCGAATTTTCCATTAAAGTGTTCGTATTGTTTTCTGGATGTTTCGACGATTTTTTGTCCACATGCGAAATAGCGTTATTGGTTGATGACGTTCCGTGCGTTATACCTAAAGTATCATGTAACAGTGTGTTATGATCGCCCTGGCATTTTCGACATCTTTTGTTGGAATAACATTTATTACCATTATGATTATATAGGCAATTCTTGCATAGTGATAATTTGTTTACAGTTTTTTGCTTCATATCCGATGAATATTGCAAAAACGTATTGCAATGGAAAATTCCGTGGTCTAACTTGCAAACTGGACATTTATGCGTATTAAATATTTTGTTGGGGTTATTCTTTTGCTTCTGATTTATGTTAAATGATTTATAAAAATGAGTTTTTTCCATTTTGATCGATGTGGGTGTATCTTGTTGATAGTATGATTTCCCATCTTGTTTGCGTTTAGATGATTCCAGTGAAGTGAACTTGCCCTCCAGGAACCTCATAAAGCCCTCTAATGATGGCAAGTCCCTGGGATTGTTAAGCGATTCAATGTAATCATTATGAGTGTAGACATCTAATTTTTGACTTAAAATGTAGACTATGATGGGATCCCAAGTGCTGATGTCTACGCCTAAGTTTTTGACGGCATTAAGACATTCATTCGATGTGTCATGAATTTTCTTAATTGCTGCTGCTGATTGATGTTGCAACGTAGGGAGGCCGAAAAGTATTGACATATGAGAATTGAAAATAAGTTTCTTATTATTGAAGCGATGATTTAGAATATCCCAACTGACGTCATAATTCTCAGAACTAATGTGCAAATGTTGGATTAGTTTTTCGGCTTCACCCCTCAACTTACTTTTAAGAAACTGCATTTTTTGTGCTTTTGACAGCGAATTGTTATTGTGAATAGTTTCCAAAAATAAATCCTTGAACGAGACCCATGAATGATAATTACCGCTAAATGTAGGAATATCCATAACCGGTGTTGATTTTTCGCGATAACTTTGGGACCACATCTTACTATTGATACCTTTTTTAATATTATAATAAATCTGCTCGTAATTTGAATACGCATTTTCATACTCTTGATTAGTTTCTTCCAACTCACTATCCAATTCCCAATGAAGGGAATCAACGACTGACCAACGTGCTTGAATCATGCTTAACATATCTTCTAACTCCCACTTCTCTGCTACAGAATCTAGGTTTATCATGGAAACAGCACGTTGAAAAGCCCTAAAATTGCTTTTTTGCTTACGTAGTAACTCTTCCGTTTTAGAATGAGTACCGCGTGACTGAGGCGTTGGAAATTGAAGACTAGTTCCTGGCACTGATATCGGGGTTGCCGGCTTTAATATTGGAGTTGTCGGCCTTGATTCAGCATGATAGTTTTCGATCACTGATTTGACTGTCTCATATCTATCTTTTGCAAGGTCATATTGATTGTTTGTAAAATAAACATGTCCCTTAACACCAAAACCACATAATTGAACATGATTAGCTTGGAACTCCTTCCAATAATTTTCCAACGTCTCCAACCTACGCCTGATATAATCTTTAGACTTTCTCTCTGCACCGTCCTTTTTAAAGTTGGTGTAGAGTTGCTCAATGCCTGCTAACAGTTGTTGCTGAGTTGCTACTATAGCTTCCATGATGTATTGATGATAATGAAAATCAGAAAGATCTTACTTGTTTGATTGATGCTCGTGCTAAATCTTCGACGAAGAGACTGTCGAATCCAACTGCTCTGGCGAATTCTCGAAGGACCAAAAAGGATGTATGGTCTAAGTCCAGCACCACACACCTTATAGTTTGTTTTATGATATAAACACTTGCTTGATATAGTAACAGTTTATTTATGATAACTTAAAACACTACTGATGATAATGATGAAATTATTGATTTGATAGGAGCACGCGCGGCGTGATGCTCAACTGAACGCGAACGCTAACGCACTAATTCGGCAATTAATAATTTTATATTAATAGAGCAAAAATGCTGACCGCGCCGATTTGTACGGTTGCACCGTACAATGGTCCTATCCGTGAATGCGTAGGGAAAGCGTTAGTGCAAGAGGAATGGCGATTGTAAAGCAAGCCATCATCTGAAACGATGGCCACGACCACTCTGCCAAGTATTTTTGTGAGAAGAAGAATTAATCTACATTCAATGTCCTAAACGTTCCAGCTAGTCCAAGATCCAGTCCGTTTAATTGCTCTTTCATTCTGTATGCCTCGTTGGAGACGGCTTCACTCATTTCTTTAAAGTGTTCAATCATCTCTTTGCTTCCAAGACGATTCTTCCATTGCTCTGAAATTAAAAAAATAATACTTAAAACACCCAATACACTTATGTTTCTTCGTCAAAGAAAGCATCTGGTAATGAGTGGACTCATATTTAAGTAACTTTATTTGAATGAGTATTACAATATGTTGGCTTGGAGCAAGAACACACTTTGATTGTTTTAGTCAAAGGAAGTCCACTGCTGAGCATAGGTCTCCCCCACAGGTCTCCCCCAATGATCACCGCATCGACCTGTCCGACTTCCTGCAACCTTAACCAGGTCGTCTTCCACTTGTATGTGGGCGTCTGAGTCTCCGCTTTAGCGAAAACATACTTAGATGTAGGATATTTATATGGTCCCGAATGTAAACACGTGACTATCTTGTTTGGAATTCAAACTATAATTTATATCGTGTCATATAAGGTGACATAAATGTTTCGACCACCGAGTGACCAACGTCTTCAGATAGTGGAAACTCTAATAGAATTGCACTGAATTTCATCAGGTGCGTTGTTGTCGGTTTGTAATTATAGAACATAAAGCACAATGTAGATGAAAAAAGTGTTTTTTAGAATTGGTCTAATTGAAGAGGGGATGGGCGGGCCAAGTGACCCGGATTCAGTCACAAGGTGGACAAAAATTGCCACGCAGTCGATGCCGACTGATCATGAGACGACGAGGCAGACTCCGAAAAAGATTCTCGAAGACCTCTACCACTTCAACAACATATGACACAGCCACAAGTTGACTGTTAGACAGAAGGAAAAAAATTAGGGAGGACAATATAGGTAAAGTTACCAACATTAACATCAACACACAAGCCAATATTAACATGAATGATTTATTAAACACAGCATCCAAAAACCTTTGATAAAAAGCTTTTTGACAAACCTGACAAAGTATCAATAGATTCCTGGTTACCGCCGAAATCGGAAGGCAAAACATCTCTAGCCACATAATCGTACACCGTTTCTATATTTCTATGAACGTGCATTCGATTCGCTATTTTGGGAGCGAACATTGGTTTAATCAATTTTATTAGTACTTCGATTGCCTTTGATGTCGTCACTGCGTGTATGCCTTTGACCCTAACTCCGTAGCCTTCCTGAAAACGAGAAAATTACTTCAAATTCCTCTGTTACATTTTTAATTGTTTTAGCTACATCACTATGTAGTTTATGACCTATTTTCGATTTAGAATTTCCTTCATATTTTATGAAGCTTGAAAATATCTCATTAAGTAGTTCAAATGATTGTAAATAGATTATATATAAAATTAATTAACAAATCTTAAAGAAAACTATCATATTTTTTGCTACATAAATACTTAAAGTAAGTGACATCAGTTTTAAATAACATCATCTTTATATATTTGCAGTTCTCATATGACATAAAAACAATGTAAAATTTATTTGAAAATGGTCTCACAAATTATAATTACTTATCAATTATAACTTTCATCGTATTTATATTTATTTGTATACAACTAACCCTGGACTTACTACAATTATAGCTTGAAAATTTTTCTTACCATTAAAATAGTAACGAATCTATGAAACGCAATAAAATCAGTAGCAGATATTAGATCCGTCATATTGATTTGTCTGAAATCAAAAACTGCCACGTATCCGTTACAGTAATCTTGTAATTTTATGTACTCGCTTACCTGAAAGAAAAAACAAGGATCAAAATTTGTAAATTTCTTTTAACGTGAAATTTTATTAACAATAAAATACATTATATTCGGGCAAGGTTGTCTGGAACAGATCGCTCTTAGCGATTAGATTGCCGATTTTTAGCATTTTAAGTATTAGTTTATAATTGATTTCTTGTTTGTATTATCCCATGCTATTTTATAAAGAGTAAATTATTAGTATTCTATTTCAAATTTAAATTAATCTCGGTTATGACACCAGGAAAAAACATAAAATTAAAACATGAGCAAAGGCTAATTATGTTTCACTCTTCATTTGTTTGTATGAACTTTCTAACTATCCTACACTTATTTCAGATGACTGCCTTTTGGAGTGATCTGTTTTATTATGCTTATCTTTTAAACTATACTAACTCATCCTCAATATGTCACTATTCACTTTTAGGATAGAGTGGTAATTATCTAAATGGATAAGGATAGTCTGACACCAGTGTAAAATCACAAGTCTGATGCCCTATTTAGGGAATCAACTCGTCCACAATATCCGCACGTGAAGGGCTAGAAGGCCAGTGACACTGACTTACCCCATTCGGCCTTCCACGGGCTACAGACAGGGGAGCTTAATATATTTTTCTCTTGGACAAAAAGTATGTCAAGTCACTACTCTACAGATAGTCTAGAATCATTTTGCATGCGAATGCGTTATTGCCATGCTGTTGTCAAAATATTAGGAACAGTTTTTCTCCCTTCACATTTGATTGTATTGGACATATTAATATCATTAGATTCTGAGTATACGTGCGTGTTGTTAAAATTATGAAAAAGTATCTCAAATAATACGTTAAATTGATATATTTTTTAGTTTATTTGTAGTTTCAAATTTCGCCACATGCCAATAGAAGATAGATGAATTATACACGTATAAATGTAGTTTAAATTGAGATAATACAAGATAATTAAGATAATACAATACAGACAAGTCATTTACAGTTCATGCTGCTCGCTTGTGGGACGAATTACCACTGTCTATCAGGCAAGCTAAGTCACTACCAAGTTTTAAGAGACTTGTTAAGATACATTATCCGTCACTGCAGTAACCTATTATATTTTTATTTTTGTTCCTCTTTACATAAATCATCATTATAGTTAGCTCAATATATATTAGTATGTATGTATGTATTGGTATTGTAGGTACTTATTATTCTGTATGTATAATTTATACTATATACATACATACATAAACTCACACCCCTTTCCCAGAAGGGGTAGCCAGAGGTGACTAGACACCCATATTTCGCCAGTATGTTCCGTCCCATGATGTGATAGGTGGCGAGCCTATCGCCATATCGGACATAAATTCCTGACTCCGGGCTGATAATGAATAGAAAAATCCAATATCACTTTGCCCGACTCCGGATTCTAACCCGAGACCTCGCCTTTGCAAGCGTACCTTAGTACAACTACGCTACCGAGGCAGTCGAGGCAGGTAATCATTAATATTATGTAAATTAATATATTTTTTATCTCACTATTTACACTATCCTATATTTCATGATCACAATAATCCAGCTCATTCAAAGGTTGCCTGGGAGAGATCGTAGCTAGCGATAAGGCCACCTATTTTAACCATGTCTTTAGTTTTTAAGTATTTTGTATGCGTCTTTCATTTTGGTGTACAATAAAGCACATTTTTTTTTTTTTATTTCTGTAAATGGCGTGACGAGCATGCCGTTCGCCTGATGGTAAACGATACGACCGCTCATGAATAGTAGCAAAATCAAACAACACCTTGAATTACAAAGCAATGCTTGGCATTCCACTGCGCTCGCCATCCTGAGACATAAGATGTTAAGTCTCAATATGTCCAGTAGTTACTCCGGCTACAATGCCCTTCAACCCGAAACACAACAGTGCGTTTACACTGCTGTTTGACGGGAGAAATAGACACTGCGGTGGTACCCACCCAGATGGCCTCTCACATATGAGAGACCTACCACCAGCATATATAAATAAATAAATAATATACATACCAGAATACCATATCTATATATGTCGAGCAAAATATCAGCTGTGATGCCATCCTTGAACTTTGCCACGAATACTCTGTAATGGTCCTGAGTTAGTTTCGGAAGGAAGACATTAGGGCTGAAACAGAAAATAATTATTATTTATTGTATCATTTTCAAAATATTTTTAAGTTAATCTATACTGATACTAGCTGACCCGGCCACGCTTCGCTTTGCCTTGGTTGTCATAGTATTCATATTATATTTAATTAATTAGCATAATAAGTAATGCCTACACTTGCCGTAGCTATCCTACTGTCCTGCTAAATCCCGTCTTAACCCGTCTGTTCAGTCACTTCTCGATCCGTTCCGTCCTTTCTCTTCATTATCCATTCCGTCTTATACCGTGCAATTCGTCCTATCAAATCTGCCCGCTATCCCAGTTCTCTCTCGTACCTCCCACTCTATTATATCCCGTCTCTCCATATCCAAATAGTATGCCTTATGAATTGTTGTCATTAAAAACTTTAGTGCTTCTGATTATCCATGCAATATTTCATCTCTTATTTCACACCCACAATGCTGCTTTTCCAAAAACGTTGCAAGCAATGTTTAGGTAAAATATAACCTATCTCACTCAGAGACGATATATAACATTAATTTCTATCAGTGAATTATAGCGAAGGAAAGGCTACTGTAAAAAAAATCGTGAACAAAGTGATATTCGATCTTGAAAAGAAGTTAATATGATAACTTTTTACGTGTGCAAATTATTTATTTAATTGTCTCTATTGATGTAGCTTGATATATTCTCCTTAGTTCACACAAAATACATTTCTGAGCTCATTATTTGACAACCAATTTAAACGTCAATCCCTTTTTTTTGACATTAATTTACATCTTTAAAATCTAAAATACACCATTAATCGAATATTGTGGATATATGTTGTCGATTCGAAACCTTTATTTAATTACGTTCTTTAATTTGAGGGAAGAGTTTACCGTATCGACGGGATGAACCTGAAATGTTTGACAATTACGAACCCATGAATATTTTGTATGAGAAAATGTTAATAAGCTAATAGACACTCGAGAAACCGGGAACGTGATAAAAAGTATCCTATGTCCTTCTCCTGGTTCTAAGCTACCTCCCCACCAATTTTCAGCCAAGTCAGTTCAGCCATTCTTGAGTTATAAGTGGAGTAACTAACACGACTTTCTTTTATATATACTGGGTGGAATCGCTTATCGTCCGGAAAATTTAATAGTGTATTGTGTATGTGACATTAACGTTATATACGAGATTTATCATTAAAAACTACAAACTACCCCATAAACAACATCAGTACAAGATGTCCCCAAAACACATATTATCTAAATCACCCTACACTTAAAAGTGCAACGACTTGTCAATACTCAGGCGCGCGAGTGTATGGGTCACGCCACACAACAGCTGACTGTCGCGCATCGACCTTGAACTTACTTTGCGCCTATTTATCGGTATTATTACTCTAAATATTACCATATAACATTTTGATTTATTTAGAATTTTAGTGTGTTAGGATCATTTAAGTAAATGTAGTTGTTGCTAAGTTGTTAAGATTTACATTATTATTTTCATAACGTACCTACTACCTTAGAAAAAGCTGCATATGTTTTTATTTAAACGTTTTAATAAAGTCGAGAATGGACGACTTCGCTGTCGAAGGTCACGGATTCTTGCATGATTAGGAAGTCTGAACTTACCATTATCGAGTAGCCCCGGATAAGTCGTTAAAATAGTTCTTGTGCTGGGAACTCGTGGATTCATCATTCATGATACCATTCCTACGCAAAGACTGCAGATGTTCTGGATCTGCATACGTCCTTCTTGCATGACCCAAGTTTTCATTGGATCGAACATCGACATGCTATGTCATTATTGTCACATACTCACTGTTCGTGTAATCACTCATTTTGACCGCAAGAAACTAACCAATAACCAAAATAATTTCATACAACGTCACTCGGTACCGAATTTCGCACAACTGAGGAAGTGGTAAGATCCCTGGAAGGTGTCGGCGGTACGGGAGCGGGCGGCGCGGCGCGGCGGCACGCTTTGTACTTGCGCTTGCGGCGGCGCGGCGGTGAGGGCGGCGCGATCAAAGGATTTTATTACTTAGATTTAGAAGTTTCTACTCGAATTAATATTGTATAAAGTAGGGTAACAATAATGTGTATTTATGAAGATTTTTTTCATTTATGTCATTTTTCTCTAAACAACGTTGTTTTATGAATAACTTATTCTAAATTAGTAACTAGTAGTGGTAAATTAATTTTACACTACATAAACAAAAACATAAAAATATTAAAATAAGTATGCCAAAGTGTTCTAAATCATGTACTTGCCATGCACAATTTTTTTCGTTACGATAAGCGATTCCACCCAGTATAGAGATATAAAACTGAAGAGTGTGTTTGTTTATTATCTCAGAAACTACTGGTTCGAATTGAAAAATATTTTTGTGTTGGATAGGTCATTTATCGAAGAATAGGCTATATATCCTCACGCTATGTTCTATAGGAGGGAAGCAGTAGTAAAAATTCTAGCAAATACGAGGAAATGTTACTCGATTTTGTGGTCCGCTTGGTCGACATTCTAAATTGATAGTCGGAATTGAACATTTTGACCGCCATTTTGGAAAGTGTATGCGCACCCGGCCGAAGCCGGGTCGAACCGCTAGTAGTATAAGATTGGACAAAATTTGAATTATTAGCGAAAAGAAAATTCTATAAAATAAATTATCAGTTAAAACATAAGTTAAAAACACACGGTTACAGTTTAAAAATATTTGTAAAACATTAATTAACATGTTGAATGACGTCATTCCGTTTTTTGGTTAATTAAAATATTCCTCATAATACTTTTCATAAATACTCATAATTAAAATTTCAATATACCTCGTAATTACTTTGTTATGTAAATAATAAACCAACATATATATTTTTTATGGAATGGCGTGACGAGCATGTCGTTTGCCTGATAGTAAGCGATACAACCGCTCATGAACAGTACCTGTATCAGCCCATATACGTCCCACTGCAGGGCACGGGCCTACTCTACAATCGAAAGTACGATTGAGAGTGGTTAGGCCATATAGTCCACCACGCTGGCCTAGTGCGGGTTGGCGGACTTACATACCATAGAAATTCTCATGAACCGCTATGGTATGCAGGTTTCCTCACGATGTTTTCCTTCACCGTTTTAGTGCGTAACATAGTGCATGAACAGTAGCAAAACCAAAAAACTCCATAAATTACAAAGCAATGCTTGGCATTTCCCTGCCATCGCCCTCCTGAGACGTAAGATGTTACGTCTCGATATCATGTCCAGTAGTTACTCTGGCTACAATGTCCTTCAAACCGAAACACAACAGTGCATGATATTGTCATTATAATTACTGGTAGTATGAGGTGTACTCATATGTGGGAGGCTGCCTGGGTCCCACCGCAATGTCTATCTCTCTCGTCAAACAGCAGTGTAAATGCACTGTTGTGTTTCGGTTTGAAGGACATTGTAGACAGAGTAGCTACTGGACATAATGAGACTTAACATAATATTATGTATCAAGATGGCGACCGCAGTGGGATGTCAAACATTGCTGTGTAAGTATTGATAGTTTTTTTGGTTTTCTTACTGTCCATGAGCGGACGTATGGCTTACTATCAGGTGAATGGCATGCTCGTCTCTATTTATGGCAATAAAAAATAACAATGCGGTAATTACCGATTTCGTGAGAATGTTACGATTTTTAAGCGCCTAATTTAATAATATTAATGTTTTCCTTGGCTAATTTATGAATATGAACACAGCATTTTTTTTTTAAATAAGTTGTATAGCTTGAAATTACTTCCGAGATAATCTGACCTTCATATACCGGGTGTTCCGAGAATAGAAACGAAAAATCTACTTTATTATAGATTGTTCCTATCATTATGTTGATAAATCGTAAACACATAGCTTATGCTAAAATAATAATTTAAACCCTTTCGTACCATGTGTCCGTTGAAATAAATTATGTTAGCTTATACTCGTAAACCTATTTCAGCTATCGATATTTTGTCTTCTTCACCCTGAATGAATTTAAAACTCATTTGAAAGGTAACATTATTTTATTTCCCACCCAATCATGATGACATTAAAAATAAAAAAAATCATCGCCCACTGTTTTGAATTTTTTATTCGCATTATGTCTGTACTCACTAAACTAACACCTGGTTAAGTTTTGATTGTAGCCTGGAGACACCCGGTATAAATAGTTCCGATCGACAGAAACGTAATATGTAATAGGAAACTAAGCCATCTGTATCTGATCAGCCCATATGCGTCCCACTATAGGACACGAGCATCCTCTACAATCGACAGTATGATTGAGAGTGGTTAGGCCATATAGTCCACCACGCTGGCCTAGTGTGGGTTGGCGGACTTTACATACCATAAAATTCTTACTAAACGCTATGGTATGCAGGTTTCCTCACGATGTTTTCCTTTACTGTTTCAGTGGGTGGAGTTTGGCTACCAATACACATGACTCCGGAAAGTCAGAGGTGTGCCCTGAGCATTGAATCCGCGAACACCGTAACATGTTAGCAGCCGCGTATGTTCCGTTACCAATAGACCACATTTATTTATTATTATATAAATAAATAAAAATAAAACACGTTGCAATAACAAGATTTCAATTGGAAATATTATTTCAATTTTCAATGTAAGTGGTAAGTTCTCTTTTGCGAAAACTGGATTAAAGGAGGAAGTATGTTTATTGCTGGGCCGATGCGTTTGTTTTTTTAACCGAATTGTAAAAACGAGAAGTTTCTCAATTCGTCGGATTTTTTATGTATGTTCACCGATTACTCTGAACCGCTTTGGATAATATTTTTTTTTGCAAAGCGTATACAGGGTAATCAAGATTGCTACCGAAAACGAATCTTGGTGGTAGTATTAGTAATTACAGATACAAAGCAATAACTTCTTGCAAACAAACCGAATATTTTTTGTGTTTTTTCTTATTTATTTATTTTATTTTTATTTATTTAATTTTATATACATAAATTGTACATAGGCGGCCTTAATGCCAGAGGCATTCTTTACCAGTCTACCTTGAGATGGTGCTGAGATGACAGAGGTAGGGGTATATATGTTTATTTGATATGCTGTTGTTTTAAATATCGTCGTATTTGGGTTTATATTTATTTTCTAAAATAATTGTATACACACTTTCATTTTGTGCCAGATATACGACTATAAGCTATGAAACATTACGGCAGAAACCATGCAGGTAAAACCGCGGGGCATAGATTTTCCCAACATAAAGGCTGGTATTTAATTTAAACCACATATTCCCAACGACCCCAGGTAACATTGTACTAAATTTGAACATAAACTGCCTGGTAGTTTTGTCAAAAAAACGAGATTTTAGGTTTCAAGGCTTTTGATCAACCCCTGTAGGTACCGAACCTTTTTACGGCTCAGGTAAGTTCCCGAACCGAGCTGAAGTTCAGCTACTTGGTACAAACACTCGTATCTATATAGGATACCTAAGAATCGTGAAAACTAAAATCAAGATTTTTTTATTAGTATAGTTTTTTTATAAGATATATTATTTATTATATTTAAGACAAAATAACAAAAAAATTACATTTAGTCTCACAAAACCAATTACTTTGTTTGACTGTGAGTACATAGTAGTGTTTTACATACTTAATATATAGCGAGTTGCGAGTGCCTAATTATAAGGTTGATAGAAAATATTTTTGATAGTTTCAATATTAGATTTTTTTACCAAATAATATCTCATAGTTTTTTCAAATTATGTACAATGTCACCTGGGGTAATGAAAAACGTGGGTTAAATAAAGTAACATGTGTCAAAATCATCCTGTATAAAATAATAATGATATATGTCCATTCATCCTTTCGTACACCTCATGGTACCCCAAAACTGTCGTTCCCTCTTATCCATCCCATGGTTGGTTGTCTGTAAGAGATCGCCTCGAGCGATAAGACCGCCTTTTGTACATTTTTTTTTCGTTGATTATTTCTGTATTGTTAGTTTTAGGTGTACAATAAAGTTTTAAATAAATAAATAATATACATACAAGTATTGATATACTTCATTCAATTCATTCTTAGCGTCGTGTTTCTCGAAATATTCCGGAAATATACTTCGCATCGAACATAGTTTGTCTATTTGAGATTTTGCTCTTTCTACTGATCCTTTTCTTAGAATAATTGCTCTCTCCAAGTAGTCTCGAGCTGAAAATAAAATGACATGAATTAGGCTAGAATTAATTTCATCATCATTGCAGTTATTTTGCAGTCTTATCGCATACGATACGACTAGCAAAACCAAACAACATCTTGAATTAGAAAGCAATGCTTGGCATTCCACTGCGCTCGCCATCGTGAGACATAAGACGTTAAGTTTTAATATTTCCAGTAGCTACTCTGGCTACATTATCCTTTAATCCGAAACACAACAGTGCATATAAACTGCAGTTTGGCGGGAGACATAGACCATTGCGGTGGTACCTACCCAGGCAACCGTCAGAAGTCCTACGACCAGTACAAGTTGGTGTACAGTTTATTACTCGCTCGCAGACGCAATTCCGTGCTCGAAGCGAACCCAATGACGCGTTGTAAAGCATCCAACGTTATTCATTCGTATTTAAAACCATAAAGTGCTATGTATATCCATCTATCTTAAGATAAGGATTATAAGTTACTGCTAGTAGTCCGTCTAGAAATATCCTCAGGAATATTTTAAAAGCGGCCTTTATTGTATCCTAAGTAATTACCCATGGATAAATAAATTCCAGCTTTATCAAGAAAGTAATTTGTATCTGCCATTATTCCTCAAACAAACTTGAATATTATGTATGTGACTGTTGGGTGTTATTTATTTATTTATTTATTTATTTATTTATTAAAACAGCATTTTATGACAAATGAATAATTAACCTTGTGTTATTTTTAGTATTTATAAAAGTGGAACAATGGTATTTTACTCACAGTACTCCTTCCTGGTGAGATGATGTTGTTTCTTCAGCCACTCTGCCAACACATCGACGGCTTTGTCCATGTCCCCCGGCCTGTCCAGGTTATATATCTTCCTGATAGTCATCACAGTATCTGGGTGTACTGGTAATAATTCATCGTCCATAGAAATCATTTTCGACCCTCCACACAAAGCCTACCGAAGTTAAATGACAGAATTATTGTGTTGTTGTTAGTATCCAAAATATATTTTCAGTCAGTTCACACGTTGAACTTAAAAACACGTTTATACCTGTTTATTACAACATTGAAATAACAAAAAAATCTTAATTAACTTCGTTATTGTTTTGTTGATAATTGTAAACCCACAATAAGGTCATTTTTAAAGATTATAATATTATACCAAGAGCCCGTGGTCGCCAAACCTTCGTAAATTTATATAAGCTGAAAGTTTGTCTGCGCATGCCTCTATCATATCATCACACGATCAGCTATTATGAAGTTCCGACCGTGGTTGCTTTGGAAGTTATCAAGTTTAATGTGTCTGGGAAGATGAAAGAACTATCAATAGTATCTGGCTACGAAGACACAAACTTTCAGCTTATATAAATTTGCGAAGGTCTGGCGGGCACGGGCTCTTGCGCTATATTATTTGCTTTGGTTTAGAGATAAGGTTTGAATAGGTCAACAAAACATAATCTAAAATATTTTGCTGCGACGTGGATACTATAGGGTTGAATTCTTAACTCTTAAATATGACAGACTGAATAATAGTATATAGTACGTAAACCACCAAATTAGTTTAGTTTATAGCAGCTATCATCATGTTTTATGTATTATGTAGCTGTAAGTAATTCTTTATTTTTTACTCTGCCCTCTCTCTCCTTCCTTTTAATCCATCCCATGGTTGTCTGGAAAAATCTCCGTTCTCTCCCCTCCCCTCCCCATTCTTCAGGGTGCTCCCTCTCAATGCGGAAGAACCTGAGTATTCTTGGTGTGGATATCCGCTGTGACCTGAATCTAAGGAATCACATCGAGGGCGTAATATCTACCACATCACACAGGGTTGGAGTCCTGAACAGGGTGCGTCGGTTTTTCACGCCCGGCCAGCTTTGTCGTTTGTATAAAGCGCAGGTCCGGCCGAGTATGGAGTACTGCTCGCACCTCTGGGATGGATCCGCCCATTACCTGCTCGATGCCTTGGATGGATTGCAGCGGCGGGCCATCCGCTCTGTGAATGATGCAGACGTTACGAGCAACTTAGAGTCACTACAACTCCGGAAGGATGTCGCCTCTCTAAGCGTGTTCTACCGCCTGTATCACGATGATTGCTCTGAAAAATTGTTCTACTTGATCCCCTCTTCTCCATTCCTAACGGTCCACACCATCCCAGCGCGAACCAAACGGTTCTCAAATTCTTTTTTTATGCCGCACCGTCAGGCTTTGGAATTGTTTGCCGTCTCACGTGTTCCCTCCTTCCTATAATCCTGGGTCCTTCCGCCGTAATGTGAAGAGGCATCTTAGCAGGTCGCCATAATTGTATCTATTGGCATGGGACTGCCGTCTGATGCCAATAGATACTCTGCCTGGGCGGCATTTGCACTTACCATCAGGTGCAATGTGGCCACTATGCCGGGCCAGAATAAAAATAAATAAATAAAGACATTGCTATAGAGCGATAACCACGATATTGTTAGTTATTAGTTAGCTTGAATGGGCAGGCTCGTCCCGGGCAGTACCACTGTCTCACAGAAGATCGACGTAAAGGGATAGCTTTGCTGGCGCGTTCCGTTTGGTTAGTGAGATTGCTGGATGCCCATTCTCTTTCCTCTTGACCATTCTTTTTCCCTTCAGCACCCCTCTCAATTTAATGAGCCGGCAGCACATCCATCAAGGACATTCATCCATCAACAATCCAAGAGTTGTGGATGTTCATGGGCAGCGGGGATCACTTACCATCAGGTCACCTGTTTACTCGTTTACTGGAAATAAAGAATAATTAAAAAGGTGTGTATCTTAGTGTGGGGTCAGAACGTTGCATGTGATTGTTGGTTGTATCTTTTTTTATAGTTCTTGCTTTTTCAAAGTTGTTTTTCATTGTTCAATATAAACTGTTTTGTTAATTACTATATGACCGCTTAGATGGCATCTTAGAATTAGCATATGAATAGTATAAACGTCAACAATTACTCATTAAATGATGACGTCGATAATATAATCAACACATATATGTATGTCCCACCACAGGGCATAGGCCCCGTCTACAATCCAGATTAACATTGGCAGTGGTTAACAATATGGTCCATAACGCTGGCTAGTGCGGTTTGGCGGACATTACATACCATAGAAATCCTCACAAATCGCTATGGTATGCAGGTCACGATATTTTCGTTCACGGTTATAATGCGTGGTGATTGACTATCAATGCATACATGACTTCGAAAAGTCAGAGGTGTGCCTTGGGATTTGGACCCGCGACCACCGTGAACATATTGGCAGCCGCTTCTGGTTCGTTTACCAACAGGCCACTACGCACTTAACTTCTGTGATTCAACCTACTCAAATTATTTAAGCAATTAGTTGTAATAGCAAAATTGCTATATAACATGTTACATATTGTGTTAACACGTTTTTGACTAGGAGATATTTGGAAAGATTATAAATAATTGCCGGCTCTAAGAATAACGGTACAAGTATAAATACAAAGGTATGGTTTTAAGAAGGCACAAATTGGATATTAAATCTTTGTAAAGTCAGATTTATGTAATATATTAATTTATGATTAACACTTCATACAAATATTTTTTTTATGTGGACTTAATGCTGACGCATTTCAATCTCTTACTCTAAGGTGATTTAGAAATAAGAAGTAGGTGCATAAAAAGTACAGTCGAATTGAGAACCTCCTTTCTTGAAGTCGTGATTGAGAGGCATAATGAAGTTAAATATGGTGTAGTCAAACGTATGTATACAAATACAATTTAAATTCACATAGCATTTTAATCATTTTATATCCTAACAGGTATATGATGATAATAATATAATATTCATCACAGTAACGGCAATCTTGACTCATTTATAATAATCGTTTCTAAGATTAACGTGAATATTAAACATTGAAATAAAACTATTTTTTGTATCATCACCTCAAAACACTTATCGCTGAGCGAATAATACACCTCAGACCGCCCCGTGACCACGATAGCTGCAAAGAAATTGAAAAAGCGTGGCGAGAAATTAAAAAAAATGAAATTAAACCCAAATTCCCGATAAAATCCATAAAATTAGTTTTATATCAACTCATTTATGATGCAATTGTTGAACAATTCCTGTTTATCCTATGACATACAGAAAAGAATCTGCAAGAAAAATTGCACTTGCTCTTTTAAAAGTTAACTAAACTGCATCAGCCCATATATGTTCCACTGCAGGGCACGTGCCTCCCCTACAATCGTGAGTACGATTGAGAGTGATTAGACCATATATAACACAACAATTATTATGACTTATAACACTTACGCAAACCACCAGCACAATAGCTCTTGGATATTATACTTGAATATATACAACGACATTATACTTGATTTTGTATATCTACTTAACTAGTGGTACTTTAGCACGTAGAACTGATGGGGTTAAAAGGTTCTGGAATGAAGGCTACGTACAAGCAAGCATAGGGTCGGACGCCCATGCACAAGGTGGCTGGACGACCTAGTTAATGTTGCAAGAAGTCACTGGATGCCGGCCGCTTCCAATAGGTTTATGTGGCGAAAAAAAGAAATAAATAGCACATAAGATAGCTCGTACGTAGCATCTAATAATACAACTTTGATTATCAATATACCTTTGTGATTATAGTTCTTCCAACAGGTCAAAGTGGACATCTTTGGGGGAGGCCTATGTTCAGCAGTTGAATTCCTTTGGCTGAAGACAGAGAGAGAGAGAGAGAGGTCTGTCATAATAATTATGTGAGATGCCGCCTGGGTACCACCGCAATCAAAATAATTAATTTTATTCTTATATCTAACTCAGATTTTCTTATGCCTCATATCTATGAGAGCAGGAGTCAAAGTAAAATATAAAAAAGTTTAGAAAAGGAAAATATATTGAGTAATAAAAGGGTTTTCAATAATAAATCTTTAGGATTTATTATTACTTGCAAAGAGAAATTATTGATACTAAATTTTAAGAATTTGTATTCACTGTGGGCAACATAGAGTGATCACTCACTACTTGGCGTAATAGCAGATTATTTTCTGCAAATTAATAAACCTAGATTTACCTGTTTCGATTTGAGCGTTACAACTATAATTTTTAATTATTATAACATTGCTCCATTAAAATATTCATTTTACTATTTTTAGAAACGGAAAACCAAATAAAACTCTTGTCTTCGTAATAAACTGACGTATAATTTGAAATTATTTTTGTTTTATAGACTATCGAATAACCCGTATAAGTAATTATAAATACATTTGCTTTTCTATTAAATAACTATGAATATAATACAAAAACTTCAAGCTATTTTCCAGGAAGAGTAGGCAAAGGTGTTACCGTGACACCCATGTGTTTCCCATGGTGTGATAGGGGGCGAGCCTATCGCCATATGTATAATTTCAGGCTAATAATAAATTAATATCAAAATCCTATACACTTGGCTTGACCCTGGAATTGGATGTGGCACGTCAGCGTTACAATCAAAACGAAGTAAAACTGACCACTAAGACAGTAATATAAATATTGATATTTACTAAAATATAATTAATCTACATTCAATGTTCTAAATGTTCCAGCTAGTCCTAGATCAAGTCCATTCAGTTGCTCTTTCATTCTGTACGCTTCGTTGGAGACCGCTTCGCTCATTTCTTTCATGTAGTTAACGTTCTGTTTTGTTCCAAGATGATTTTTGAATTCAGCTGAAAGAATGGAAATTAATTTTTGAAAACAATTTAGGTACTATACACTCAAATCACTAAAACCTAGCATGATGGGAGAGGAGGCGTCAGACGATATAACTGTAGAAGTAATGCGGCGTAAATCCAAGATTTAAGAACCTATACATGAAATTCATATTTGAGAGGCCGCCTGGGCGGGTACCACCGCAATGTCTATTTCTCCTGCCAAACAGCAGTTTAAATTTACTGTTGTGTTTCGGATTGATGGACATTGTAGACAGAGTAACTACTGGACATATTGAGACTTTACATCTTATGCCTCAGTAAGGCGAGTGCAGGAGAATGCCAAGCATAGCTTTGTAATTCAAGGTGTTGTTTGGTTTTACTACTGTCCATAAGCGTTGTATCGCTTAACATGCTAGTATCACTATTTATAGCATTAAAAATCGCTTAAGTAAAAGAAAGAAGAATAGGAGAACAAACCTGTCAAAGAAGCCAGAGAATCTTGCTCGCCTCCCAAGTCTGAAGGCAAGACGTCTCTCGGCAAATATTCGTATAACGATTCTATATTTGTGTGAACGTGAATTCTGTTGCCCACTTTTGGACCAAGCATAGGTTTCACCATCTTTATTAATAATTCTATTGCCTTCGACGAAGTTATTGCGTGTAAACCTTTTATTCTTATTCCGTAGCCCCCCTGAAAATTAAATATTTAATTAAACATTCACACATTGAGTCTTAGGCCATCTTTAAAATAAAGATTCTTGTGTTATTAGAAACTACGAGAGAATTTTCAGACCCATAAACCATAATAAAATACCAGTGGATCACACACTGTCTTCGTCGGGGATCAAACCCGAGGAATCACAGTTCACAGCCGGCGTCTAACCAACTGCACCACGGAGGCTGTCATAATAAGCTGCACTACAAACTCTTTATCGTGCAAATACAGGGTATATCAAGACTGCTACAGACAACGAAGCCGGGTGGTAGCTTCAGCGACTACAAACACAATGCAAGTAACAACTCCGCAAAGAAACGCGTCAATTTTCTTATTGTGTTTTTTTTTAATCATCGTTTTGGGTGGTAAACTCGTAGTGTTTGCTAATTTAAACCCTTACGCACCATAGCGTCTTTATAAATTAAAGGGTGTGCACTATTACTTTAGAAAAAAAAACTATGTATACCACCCAAGTACGAAGATAGGAAAAAAAATTTAGTCACTTTTCTTTTTACAAAATTGTCAGTGGCATCGTCTGATGACACTAAAACTACCACCTAGCTTCGTTTTCGGTAGAAGTTTTGATATGCTCGGTGTATAAAAAAAAATAAACACATTGGAACATGAGCCTTACCATTAAAATGGTTAAGAATTGGTGCAACATAATGAAGTCGGCAGTCGTGACGAGATCCATTAGACTGATTTGACTGAAATCGAATACGGCCACGTATCCATTGCAATAATCGTACAACTTTACATACTCGCACAACTGGAAAAAGATAAATAAAATGTTACAAATATTAAAGATTGCATTGGTGGCGTAGTTGTCCTACGTTACGGTTACAAAGCTGGGGTCTGGGGTTTGAAACCCGGCTCGGACAATTTGTGCTCGAGATGACGATAGGCTTGCGTATCACATCGTGGCACGGAACATACAAGGCGAAATGTGGATGTCTTGGAGGGCGCGAATTTATGTATATAGAAATATTATTTAAATGGTCTTATTGGAAAAAGTTTTTTTTTTTGAAAATGAACTATATTTTGCGAAATAAGCTAAAACTATAATATTACGTGCGCGTGTGCTCATCCATCATATTCCACCTTGCCGACCTATCGCAGGTTGTTGGACTTTAATTTTTTATCTGTACCAGCTCATATATGTACCACTGCAGGGTAAGGGCCTCCTCCTCTCTTCTACAATTAAGACGGGTTAAGCCATTTACCACGCTGGCCTAGAGCGGGTTGGTGGACTTTACATACAATAAAATCTTAGAATAAATTAGTAGCCGCTCCTTGTCCGTTGTCAACCGGCCACTACATTCGTTCTACTTTATATGCCATAGTAATTCTTGTTCATATAAATATAATACGTAGGTATTTTTACATCTAACAAGCAAATGTTTGCTTAAAAGTAAATTTCATACCCTGGGCTGTACACCTCTTTTATGTAATTGAAATAAATAAACTTATTATAATTATTGTTCTTGAATTTGACACTGATTTACAATAGATTATTAAAAGTCCTGTGATTCAGAAAAGTAACGCAGTGGTCGAGTGAAGAATAAGACAAGTATAGTATATCTCTAATACTTTAATTCCTATATTCGAATGTACTTACCAGAACTCCAAATCTGTATAGGTTATGGAGAACATCAGATGTAATGCCATCATTGATAAACCTGCCCACACATACTCTGTAGTGGTCCTTAGTGAGCTTTGGCAATGGGGCGTACACACTGAAACATAAAATATAATAATAATAATTACAAATGAATTTTAGGTATTTTTCACAATCCCTTTATAGGAAGGAATTGACCACAAAAATAAGTGAGTATGCCCATATTCTACTGGCTTGCGTTGAAAATATGAATTAAAATTAAAATACAATTTATTTATTATTTTTTATTGTAACTCAGAGCTAAGTAGATTTTTATCAGCGCTGCAGTAACGATTTCTTCTATTTGTATGAGAGAAATAAGAAAAAAAAAAATAGTTTTATTTCTCACAAGTCTCATTATTCATGCTTTTTGGTAATTGCTTTTTTTTTATTGCAATGAATGGCGAGACGAGCATGCCGTTCGCCTGATAGTAAGCGATACGATCGCTCACAAGCAATCCCAAAACTAAACAACAACTTGAATTGCAAAGCTATGCTTGGTATTCCACTGCATTCGCATATCCTAAGACGTAAGATGTTAAGTTTCAGTATGTCCAGTAGTTATCTGGCTTCAATATAATTTAATCAAAAAGAATTAGAACAGAGCAAAGATACATATACAGTACAGACACTCGTGATAAAAAATTACCCTGGAGTACATAATTGGATACAATTATATGTATATCACCTTTATAATATAGTAAGGATCTACGGGTTCAATAAGTCAAGTTCAGGAAGTTTTATTCTTGTCGACATTATACATATATAATATGTACATAAACATCACGCCTGTATCCCATAGGGGTAGACTCTTGGAGGGGGAGATTTTGACTTTGCTTGATCCTGACATACCATTTTCGCTACCTTCTACTTTCAACAATCTCTTCATGCATTTTAGTCGGTTCAGGGTACTTTTAACCTGGTCCTTGCCTAAGATGCCATTGAAATTATTAAGATAGGTTCGGTAACATATTTATTTTTATTGCAATGAAGGGCGTGATGAGTATTCCGTTCGCCTGATGGTAAACGATACGACCGCTTATAAACAGTAGCAAAACCGAACTACAACTTGAATTACAAAGCAATGCTAGGCATTCCACTGCGCCCACCATTCTGAGGCATAAGATGTTAAGTCCCAATATGTCAAGTAGTTACTCTGGCTACAATGTCCTTCAATCCGAAACACAACAGTGCGTTTACACTGCATAAATATTATAATTTATACAGCAAATAAAATATATCGCCTTATTTATAAACCTTATATAAACCTATTTTAGCTACGGAATATTTTGTCTGGGGCCCTACTATGTTCATCCGAACGAACGAACGAACGAACGAAGTTCGAAACTTCGGATAAGCGCAGTTTATATACGATACGAATGTACCTACATATACTTATGGTCGTAATTGACTTATGGTTACGATGTACGTTATACAACTTCGAACTTTTACAGAGTAGATACATTCGTATCGTATATAAAGTTCGATCGTCCGAAGTTTCGAACTTCGTTCGTTCGTTCGTTCGGATGAATATAGTAGGGCTCCTTATTCGCTCGAATTGTATTCAATTTTACTAAACGTTCGATAATTAATAGGTTTTAATACTGTATGAATTATGAATAAGGTTAAAAATATACGAGTACATACAAATATCTGTCGACGTCATTAAAGTCGTTCGTGGCATCGTATTTGTCGAAGAATTTTGGAAATATTGTTCGCAGTGAGCACAGCTTGTCTATCAGTAATTTTGCTCTCTCGACTGATCCTTTCTTGAAAATTATTGCTCTCTCTAGGTACTCCCGAGCTAGAAAACAAAACGTGATATTACTTAATTGAATTTGTTTTATAGCAATGAATGGCGAGACGAGTATGCCATTCGCGTTATGGTAAGCGATACATAAAACAATATCATGTATTACAAAGCGATGCTTGGCATTCCACTGCGGTCATTATCCGGAGAAGATGTTAAGTATTAATATGTCCAGCAGTTACTCTGGATGCAATGTTCTTCAAACCGGAATACAACAGTGCAGTTATACTCTTGTTTGTCGGGAGGAAAAGTGTTTGTATAAAATGGCCTTCATATATTTTTAGATGTAATCAATAATTTTAATAGACTAGTGTTTTGAGAATGTTAAGTAAGATAATAAAAATATAAATGTCAATTTACATTCTTTGTATTTTTATAAAAATTATTTTGTTGCGTGTTAGTTATTAATATTCTAAACAACAAGGTAAATAGTTTCAATCCTGCGCATGTATGAAGATATTTTACTTCTAATTGACATGATAAAATATTCTTTGTAAGTCTGTGTGCTACATAATTGTTGTCGATAAATTATTGAAAACTTTAGAATGTTAATAAATTACTTTTTTCAATTACTTTATAAAAATTATTGATGTACAAAACAACTTTAAATTTTATGACGAAATCAGGTGAACGTTAAATTATTTTTAACCGTCTCTTAAGAAATATAAATGATCTTAAAAGCAATGACTAAAAAAAACATACGCAATATACATACATAGAATCACAATTATGTGTATTCAATGTTCATTATAAACAATTACTTAATCCGAAAAAAAAAATCTACGCCCAGTGGACTTCAGTGGACTTTTTATAATTAAAGAAGATTTTGGGTACTCACGGTACTCCTTCCTGGTGAGATGATGTTGTTTCTTCAGCCACTCTGCCAACGCATCGACGGCTTTGTCCATGTCCCCCGGCTTGTCCAGGTTATACATCTTCCTGATAGTCATCACTGTATCTGGATGTACTGGCAACAATTTATTGTCTAGTGAATCCATTTCGCCGAACCAACACACAAAGCGGACAGAACAAAACTTGCGCTATTTCTGATATGCGGACGTATGTTTGCATAAGTTAAACGGGAGTAGTAAAAAAACGGTTTTACCTAATTATAATATGTTGTTATTTTAATTATAGATAAAACAGTGATAAAGTTTGTATAATTTAATTTAAGCAGCGGTGGAGAATACAATATCCACAATACTGTACACATGATATATATTCACGTGATATTTTTTCTAGATTTACGGCCTTATTCATGGAAATTTTAAAGCCTATTTTAGTTATTTAATGTTTGGTCACTTTCGAACCACTTTTGAATACAGTTTGTGCGAAGAATAAAGCCTTGACTGTAGTGACTTTGGACACAATGCAATTATTTTTGGACTTTTCGTCATATTTGGTTGGTAAAATAATAATGTTTTACCAACCAAATATGACATAACTTTATTTTTAAGGATATTAGGTACTTATGGGTTAAAATTTTAATTAAGTATTAATTTCGCAAAACTATGGATCACCCAAACAAGATAATATTTAAAACGTTACCAAAAAAAATTGGTAGCGGTCTGGATATACTCTGTATAAATTAACATCTTATGTCTCAGGATGACGAGTGCAGTGGAATGCCAAGCATTGCTTTGTAATTCAAGGTGCTGTTTAGTTTTGCTACTGTCCATGAACGGTCGTATCGCTTATCATCAGGCGTATGGCATGTTCATCTCATAATCCATAGCAACAAAAAAATCGGTTAAAGTGCACTTCGTGGTATCAGTAGTGCCGACTACAGAGGACACAGAAATCATTGTCTTTTTTGCTTTTTTATTTAAAATTACGAATACTTGGTATTACAAAGTATGGACCACTAGATATCAGCCAAACGATTATCGTAGAATAACAGTATTTATAAAAACCTTGACTCTAAGTTATATTTCAAAACAAAAGTGATAGAGCCTCGCTGTTGTAATTCGTTACTCAACAAGAAGAGGAAGGCTCGTCCGGGGCGGTACTATTGTCTCACACGAAATCGAAGCGAAGCGGGAGTTTCGGTGTCGCGTTTCGTTTGTAAGTAAGATTACTGGATGCCCAAAATCCCTTTCCTCTTCTCCTTTTTATTTCCTTCTTTTTATTGCAATGAATGGCGAGACGAGCATGCCGTTCGCCTGATGGTAAGCGATACGACCGCTCATGAACAGTAGCAAAACCAAACAATACCTAGAACTATAAAGCAATGCATGGCATTCCACTGCGCTTGCCATCCCGAAACATAAGATGTTAAGTCTCAATATGTCCAATAGTTACTCTGGCTACAATGTCCTTCAAAGCAAAACACAGTGCATTTAGACTACTGTTTGGAGGGAGAAATAGACATTTCTTCCCGCTCCTTTAACGGACATGCCTCTATGATCTAAAAGTTTTCGATGTTCATGGGCAATGATCATACCATCAGACCAATGTACTCGTTAGCCGGTCGTATGCACCAAAAAAAGGAAACATACAGTTGAATTGAGAACCACCTCCTTTTTTTAAAATCGGAATAGCAGTGCTGTCTAGACTGAATATACAAAAATCCTTGACTTTTTTGCTTCTTTTTTAATTTAATATAACGAATACATACCTACTTGCTATTATTACATAATATGCAATCTAGACAGCAATCAAAAGATTTACGTAGAACAGAAATTAAAAATCCTTGATTATTGATTATATTTTAAAACACGGTAGTGAGTTGGCCATATGTACTTGTCTAGACCTATAGTGTATATTATTTATATAAACGAATAAATTTTATGAAATCTGAGAAAGCCCCGACTCGCTTAGTAGCTACAGTACGCTTGCAAAACTGAGGTCTGGGGTTCGAATTCCGAGTCGGGCATAGTAATATGAGATTTTTCTATTCATTATCAGCCCGTAGTCACGAATATGTGCCCGATATGGCAATAGGCTCGCCCCCTATCACAACGTGGAACGAAACATGCGAGGCGAAATGTGGGTGTCCAGGCACCTCTGCCTATCCTTTCTGGGAAAAGGCGTGAGTTTATGTTTGTATGTATATTTAATATACCAGAAACTTGGTAAAGGTTATCATTTTTATAGTGTAATTAAAAAATACACGAATGTTGAAACTATAATTATGAAAATTACAACATTATGAATAAACTGATAAATATCATCAACTGCTTACGTCAAAAGGCGAAACAAATTAGATTGGCGTGGCCTCCAATTTAATTAATTATTTGTAAAAATTAATTCTTGAATATGGTACAGTAATTACTTTATTTCTGGGCAGCTTTTTAAATATGTAAACAAAATAAACCTGATTTAAATAGGAAGTAAAAAAAATAAGATATTCAACATTAATTTTAATGTGCTCTTTACGGTAGACCTGTGTTCAGCAGTGGAATCCCTGTGGATAAAGATTATTATAAACTAGCGGAACGGCCTCGCTTCGCCTGGGTGCAAGTTATTTTTAAGTACTTTTAATCAGAAACATATTATTTTGCGTACAAGCGGTTTTATATTGCTGTCACCTTCAGTTACACTCCGTCCTCTCTTGTCTACTTCTGTCTCATGACTCAAGGCATGCGATCTTGTACTAGCCAGGTTCTCTCCTCTCTCCAGATCCCAAAACTCTATGCCATCCCATCAGTTTGACTATGAAACTGTAGTAAATATTATATTTGCATTCCTTAATCATCTTACGGGAACAATAGACGTTAGACGTTAGACGCCCCCCCCCCCCCTATTACACATTGTCCTCTCCCGTCTCCTTCCGTCTCATGACTCAATACATGCAAACTTGTCCTCTCTAGGCCCATTTTATTCGCTCTATACTCTATCCCATTCGGCTGTTTAAGTTTAAAAGGGTAGCAAATATATTTGCATTCCTTAATCATCTCACGGGAATAATACATTCTTTCGGGACAAAAATTATATTTTTATGTGTGAATTCGGGGCGTTAGCTATCTCCATACGAAATTTCATTAAAATTGTTCTAACAGTTGGAGAGTGAAGAAGTAACAAACACACAAACTTTCATTTTATAATATTATATTAGATTAAAATATTTTTAATACTCACATAAAGACTTCCTGATTAAAATAGTTTTTTCCTTTAATATTTCGCCTCTATTAATACCTTCCTTCTATTTATAATATGTTAAGTAGCAAAATATTAAATTAAATAGCTTTTCGCTCGTGGTTTAAATTAGTTTTTTATTAAGACCTTTGGTTAAATCAGAAATAATTTGAATAAAAAACCCATAGTTCTACATATTATTAATTATCATAATAAAAGCTGTAACATCAAGCACGGAACATTTCTACGTACGTTTAATTATTATATTAAAAGTAGTAACTGGTTCTTTTAATTACAAAACTCAAGTTTGTAAAAATCATAACAAGAAATTATCAAGAATTTATATTCTTGGTTTACATTATTTATATTTATATGTTTCTTCAACCATTCTGCCAACGCATCGACGCGGACGGCTTTGTCCATGTCCCCCGAGTTGTCTCGGTTACACATTTTGAATAATTATATCTAGCAATGTATGACAGTGACCCGGTGGATACTTTCAGAATGTATATGCATCGGTAATCTGTATCTGTATCAGGCCATATACCCACTGCAGGGCACGGGCCTACTCTACAATCGAGAGTACGATTGAGAGTGGTTAGGCCATATAGTCCACCACGCTGGCCTAGTGCGGGTTGGCGGACTTACATACCATAGAAATTCTAATAAATCGCTATGGTATGCAGGTTTCCTCATGATGTTTTCCTTCACCGTTTTAGTGCGTGGTGATTGACTATCAATACACACATGACTCCGAAAAGTCAGAGGTGTGCCCTGGGATTTGAACCCGCGACCACCGTGAACATGTTGGCAGCCGAATCTGGCCCGTTTACCAACAGGCCACCACGCACTTATGCTTCGGTATAACTTATTCATCGGTTATGCTGACACAATTATGCCGGCTTCATTATATCCCTGACTTTACGAAGTCATGTTTGTATTGAGTCGACTATTAAGCACTATAATGGAGAATGAAAATATTATGAGGGAACCTGCATATCATAGGGATTTGTAAGTATGGTTTGTAAAGTCCGCCAAACCGCACTAGGCCAGCATAGTGGACTATATAATAGGCCATATGGCCTAGACACTCTCAATCGTACTTTTAATTGTAGAAAAAGCCCATGCCCTACATTGTGACGTATATGGGCTGATACAGATGCAGATTGAAATCGAAGGCAGAAAGCGATTTTGTCGTACCTCGAAATATTTAATTACACTGGACACTAAAAATATTTCAAAATTCGTAACTACTAAATAAAATGTTGAGATAAGAAATAGGTACCTACACTTCTATCGATCTAAACATTACTTAAGAAGGAATGGAACAGGAAATGGAACAGTGGTATATCGTAAAGTTCCTTGCTTTAATAACCTATCTCAACCAACTGCTGTGCTTATGTCTCCGAAATTTTACAACCCTTAATTTTTATAAATATAATAAAGAAATAAAAGATAACTGTCGTCAATTAAGAGTGCTTATACTAATACTTTTGAGTAGTTTATTCCAGTTTATAGGCAGGCTTGTCGCTTATCGCCAGTGGAAAGACATTCTTCTCATTCTAGCAAACTAATATTTATTTTTATTTATTTTATTAAGAAAACGTTGTTTGATTCGTTTTATATGTTTAAATTTGTGGGGGCAAAAATGAATACACTTGATCATGTGTTAGTACTTAATTTAATAAATAGTAGATCACTTTGTCATTATAATAAAATTTCCAATTCCCATTTAATCCTAATCCACATTTAAAGCCCTAAAACTTCCCTCCAAGCCCAGGTCTAAATTCTGAAAATTGTCCTTGATTCTGTTCACATCGGTTGATTTGGCTTCACTCATTTCTCTGAAATATTCAACGTTCTTCTCGGAGCCGAGGACCTCCTTCAGTTGCTCTGAAAAAAAAAAGAAATAGTAAGAATTTACCTAATTTCCTGTTTATTATCCTTACTAATATTATAATGATGAAAGTTTGTGAGTATGGATGGATGTGTGGATGTGTTGATGTCTATGACTCTTTCACGCAAAAAAGGCTCTACCAATTTTGATGAAATTTGGTATAGTGATATCTGACACCCTGGATTAGAACATATGCTACATTTTATCCCGAAAAAATAAAGTGTTCCCGTAGGATGGGTCAGGAATCTAAATATGTATATTTGGGTGAAATTTGGTACTCTTTCAAATTCGAATGGGTGACACGGGATAGGAGAGCACAGAATTGCATGTTTTTCGTCATGAGACTGTATGAGACGGGACATAAATCGGATGTAATGGGACGGGAAATACAGTAAGTACGCGAAATAATATGTTGTTGATACGGGCTTGACCGCTAGTTTTTAATAATATATCATATAAAATCTTTACTGGTAAAATCTTTGTTATTGCATTCAAATTATTATTAAGAAATAAATTCTAAGCTTTGAAAAAACCCGTTTTGAGGTTTTGCGTTATTTTAATGTGTCGCATGATGTCTTCTTTTAAAAATATCTAAAATTGTCGTATATAAATAGTAACATTAGTAATATATGCAAAACAAACCGGTCTTTGTTCACCAAATATGTTTACTTTCATTAATGTTAATGCAAAGTATATTTATATCTCTGCAAGGAAAGGTTATATCTATGTAAACGCTCATTTAATAAAACACACTGACCCCTAAAATACAAGTTATCCTAGTTTAAGAGTCAAGGAATAAACATTTTGCACGGATTTGTACAAATAAATTGCAACTAGATAATAATGCTCTACCTTATTGTTAATAAATTAATACATTTCTGTGTATGTTCCTTTTTTGTTGAATAAAGAAATAATTATTATTTTTATTAACACTGGGATAGTTTCTCATCTCGAAGATACGAGTATCGGAAGAATATAATCAAAGACGATAATCTTATGGCGATTATGATTATTATGATTCTCACCGCGAGAAATTCTCCCCGTGTAACCTTTTTTTATTGCTATGAATGGCCAGATGAGCACGCCGTTCGCCTGATGGTAAGCAATACGACTGCTCATGGGCAGTAGCAAAATCAAACATCACCTTGAAGTACAAAGCCATGCTTGACATTCCACTGCGCTCGCCATCCTGAGACATAGGATGTTAAGTCTCAATATGTCCAGTAGTTACAATGGCAGTCAGTGTTTTCGATCTTTTTTATTGCAATTAATGGAGAGACAAGCATGCCGTTCGCCTGATGGTAAGCGATACGACTGCTCATGGACAGTACCAAAACTAAACAACACCATGTATTACAAAGCCATGCTTGACATTCCACTGCGCTCGCCATCCTGAGACATAGGATGTTAAGTCTCAATATGTCCAGTAGTTACAATGGCAGGCAGTGTTTTCGATCTTTTTTATTGCAATTAATGGAGAGACAAGCATGGCGTTTACCTGATGATAAGCGATACGACTGCTCATGGACAAGCAAAATCAAACAACACCTTGAATTACAAAGCCATGCTTGACATTCCACTGCGCTCGCCATCGACTACAATGATTTTAATATTCCAAATTTTGTCTTCATAGTCTATCTATCTACTTTCGAAACTTTCCTTTACTCTCAAATCAACTTACCATGGTAATCAGTAAGTTTGCCGCCATACCCACCAACTTCAATAGGTAGTATGTTCTTTGGCAAATGTTCGAACAACGTATCTGTTGTCGCGTGGACGTGTATACGACTTCCTACTTTCTTGCCAAACATTTTCTTGACCAAATTAAGAAAGGCTTCTATGGACTTCGAAGGTGTTAAGGCGTGTAGGGCTTTCACTCTTGCCCCATAGCCTTCCTGGAATTAGAAATGGTAACGCTTTACATTCTGTTTCAGTCCAAATGTAGCAGTACGTTCCACTGCAGGGCACGGATCTTTTTTACATTTGAGAGTACAATTAAAAGGGGTTAGACCGTATAGTGGACCACGCTGGATTAGGGTGGATTGGCAGACTTTGATATACCGTAGAAATTCCTCCGAATCGCCTTGGTAAGCAGGTTCCTCACGATTTTCCTTCACCGTTATGGAGCTAACAAATGTATCCGTAACGCTATAATATATTATTGTAACCTTTAGGTACAAAAATCTGTAAGAAGTCGCTGGATGCAGGCCGTATTCAACAGGTCGATGTGAAGATCCTTGGAGGAGGCCTATGTTCAGCCGTGAACTTTCTGTGGCGGAATACAGAGGGAGAAAGAAAGAGATTGGTACAAAGATTATGTAAATTGTTGGTAGTATCTTTTTTCACCGTCTCTCATCATATCTCCATTGGAATCTTTAAAGAAAACATCGGAGCATTCATTGGTCGATTGTGGTTACTTATTTATATAGACACGGCATTGTAATTGCAATTTATAAAAATTGTAATTTAATCTAGCCATGTATCAGATAGTGTCCCTGTGCATACTCTTAGAATGTATACGCATTGGTGATCTCATGATCGACATAATTATGCCGGCTTCATTGTATCCCTGACTGAGGGTGTATTTTTTAAGTGTGTGTTGGCCTGCTGATAAGGGAGCAGACGCAGACGCGGCTGCCAATAATTTTATGGCTGTCGCGGATTCAAATCTTAGAGCACACCTTTGACTTTCCAGAATCATTTTGGTAATTATAGTCACTCATTACGAACTGAAATTCTATGGTATATAAAAGTCCTTCAACCCGTACTAAGCCAGCGTGGTCGACTATACGGCCTTACCCCTCTCAATGGTAATGTCTATTGTAGAGGAGGCCCGTGCCTTGCAGTGGGATGTATACGTTACCGAAGAGTGTATTTACGACAGAATCTTACCATAACCAATTTGATCATCTGATGTAACTGCGTGAAATTAACTGCAGCCATATAGTCGATAATGTTTATATCCCTGTAGTCGAATATACCGATGACGCCTTGTGCGTAGTCGTGAGCTTTGAAGTATTCGCATATCTGAAAATATTAAAAATCCATGCAGTAACACGCTAAGGAGTATATAAATAAATACAATCAACAGTCACATACATAGTCTTGACCCCACACTAAGGCCGAGTCTCGTGTCGTTGGTATTAGAAACTACGAGAGACTTTTCGCTCTCACAAACACCCAGACCCGAAACAAATGGAGATCACACAAATATTTGTCTCGGTGCGGAGATCGAAAACGACCTTTCGTTTCACAGCCGGCGTATAACCAACTGCGCCACGGAGTCTGTCAACAAAAGGAGAGGCCTACGCTTAATGTTTCCTTACGAGATCGAATCAGGAATGAAGCGATCCGTAGGAGAACAAAATTTACCAACATAGCCGTTAGGATTAGCAATTTGAAGTGGCAGTGGGCCGGGGAGATAGCAAATAAACTGATAGCCGCTGGGGCAGAAGGTTCTGGACTGGAGGCCGTAAAAGCAAGCGAAGTATCGGACCCACAAGGTGAATGGACGACCTGGTTAAGGTCGCAAGAAGTTTCTGGATGCAAGCCGTTTCCAATAGATCTGTGATGATCCATGGGGGAGGACTATATTCAGCAGTGGACTTCCTAGGGCTCAAGAGAGAGAGAAAAATGTAGTACTTGATTTATTACGACAATAAACAGCCATTCTAATAAAGACATTGAGATGGTCAGTGACAAACTACAACAGCTGGTAAGAATTTTCTACCAATAGAATGGAAAACTAAGATAGATAATGAGCTAACTGTAGTAAAATGCCCTTCTGACTCTGTCATTTTGTGAGCATTGGCAGATTATGCAGGGTGGTAATTACAAACCAATAGAATAGAAAATTGAACTCAGATTAAGGCTACGACTTTATAGTGGCTGATAATGAATTGAAAAATCCATTTTTACTTCGCCCGACCAGGGATCCGAAACGAAGACCTCAGCTTTTTAATCATTTTGTAGTACAACTAAGTTATCGATGCAGTCATAATAAAAATTCGGCCGGTAGGAAAAATACTTGATGTAAATTAGGCATCGCAAAAGGTCAAAAGACGCTCCTTTATTGCAAAAAGTCACTGAATGCAGTCTGTATTCAACAGGTAGCTGAGATAACCCGTAGGCATATCTTTCTAAATGAGGAGAGCGACTAAATTACAGCGACCCTTTTGGGTTTCTAATTTATTTTCAACCAATCAAAAAGGAAACAAATGTGAAGAACTAAAAAGGCAATATTTATGTGTAAAAAACTAAATTGACTGTTTATTATTTTGAATTTCAACTTCGACTATCTTCTGGATTGAGAAATCATCAATTCCATCCAATTAAAAAAAACAGCAATACCTACCAAAACGCCATATCTGTACATGTCCATGTAACTATGCGAAGTGACATTATTGGAGAGGAATTTTATCATGAATATTCTCTCGTAATCTTCTGTCATCATTGGAAGAAGTCCTAATTCACTGAAATAAAAAAAAACGTGGATTTGATAGTGTGAAAATGCAACGTGAAAATGGAAATACTTGTAATGGATAATTAAAATGGAATAAATATTTATTTAAGTACCAATACTGCATTGCACAAATAAAAAATACAAATAAAAAACGAAATTCACAAACATAAATTTTACAATTGCCGGTCTCATCGCACAAAGACTATGTCTTACAGACAACAATGGGATCGATTTAAGAAAAGGATTAACTCTTTATGGAATCTTTAAAATGTCAATAATTTAGATTCTGATTTTGTTTCTTTGCCGCCCGGTTTCAAGGCTCTTGTCGACAGAGAAGAACGGGCAAACAACTCTAGCGCTGATCTTTCGCAGTTTAATTCAAAGCAGTTCATAAATTATTTAGAAACAATTGAATATTAAGTCATTTTTGCTGCAACAAGCAATATTTGTGAAGAGCCTAATGTTTACGCGATGATTTCAGATTAAATAAAAAAGACAGCATAATGTTACCAGACGGTACTTAATTATTTTGATACATTTAACACATGACCTGTTATGAAGCAATTCTAGGTTGACATTAAGTAATATAATAACGGTTCAAGGTTCTAATTATACTAAGGTTGCTTATTATACTAATTTAAATCAAGCTATTAAAATCAACAACCTAAACCTTAATAACAATTGCAAATATCTAAAGAAATAGTTCATGCTTTCGATTTTTCCTTTTATTAAGTCAACGACCAAGAACAACGAATAAAAACATATCGTTTGCATGACGTCTAGAGCATATTAATATTATGCTTGCTTGGTTCTTTATCCCGTATTTTCCTTAATAGGGAATGGTGGACATTATCCAGAGGAATCCTTGATCCAGCTTAAGGTCCTTAGCTTAAGTAAGCTTCCAGTTTAAGGATGAAAAGGCTTTTTTTGGAATGAATGGCGAGACGAGCATGCCGTTCGCCTGATGGTAAGCAATACGACCGCTCATAAACAGTAGGAAAACAAAACGACAAATTACAAAGCAATGCTTAGCATTCCACTGTGCTCGCTATCCTGAGTCATGAGATGTTAAGTCTCAATATGTACAGTAGTTACTCTGGCTACAGTGTCCTTTAAATCGAAACACAACCGTGCATTTACACTACTGTTTGGCGGGATAAATAAACATTGCATTGGTACCTACCCGGATGGTCTCTCACATATGAGTGACCTACCACCCATATAAAAGCTACATCAGGTTAATTTTAGAATAACACTAGAAATATACATTTTATAACATAATTTCTTGTAGACTAATGACCTCAATTCTGATTCATATTGATATCAAAAGGTTAATTTATGCATAATCGTAGTAAGTAAGATTTTATAAAATCCGTTTAGAAATTCGCAAGTTCCAAATATATCTATTTTTGGTGGGAGTAATAGAAAAGGATGCAACATGCACGGTTTGACATCATCTTCCATATGAAGCCTGCGTGCGTAAGAAAAAACGAGCCCACCGCACTATTAAAAATAATACTCAGTCATTTTACAACTAATTTCGATGCTTTTTACGGATTTATTGTTTTTATAAGCGATATTTTTCAGGGACCATCAAATACCGCTCAAAATGAAACCTACCATACCCCTATTGCTATAGTATGTACCGGGTATCTCACGACTGCTACCGAAAACGAAGCCGGGTGGTAGTTTTTGTGACTACAAACACAATGCAACAAAAATTTTTGCTAAGAAACGCGACAATTTTGTATATTTTTTTAAATATCGTCATTTTTGGGTGGTAAATCCATAGTTTTTGCTAAAATAATTAAACTCTTTTATACCTTAGTCTTTATAAATAAAAGGATATACACTATTATTTTACGAAAAAATGTATTTACCACCCAAATACGACCAAATAAAAAAATAAGAAAAAAATTGTCGCTTTTTTTTCCAAAATTTTCTGTTGCATTGTGTCTGAAGTCGCTTAAACTACCACCCGGCTTCGTTTTCGATAGCAGTCTTGATATACCCTGTATATATAGTGTTCATCAACCAGCAAATCTAGTGTGGAGGACCATGTCCAAGTCCTCTCAATCAAATTTTTGATAAGGGCAGTGCTCTGCAGTAAGTTGTATATGAATTAAATCATAATTAAACATATTATTCAACGTACCAGATTCCCTCCAAATTCTTAAAATCATTTATGGCGTCAAATTTCTCGAAGAAATGCGGCATCACCGTTCTTATAGCACACATCTTCTCGATCTGTGATTTGGTTCTCTCCAAAGAACCCTTTTGTATGATGATCGATCTTTCCAGATACTCCCGCGCTGGAATATTAAATATTGTTTATTTAGCATTTAGCATAGCAGTTATTCATAGCAGTTAGATCTAGTTTATGAAACTACTTTTTTTTTATTGCAATGAATGGCAAGACGAGCTTGTCGTTCGCCTGATGGTAAGCGATACGACCGCTCATGAACAGTAGCAAAACCAAACAACATCTTGAATTACAAAGCAATGCTTGGCATTCCACTGCGCTCGCCATCCTGAGACATAAGATGTTAAGTCTCAATATGTCCAGTAGTTACTCTGGCTACAATGCCCTTCAACCCGAAACACAACAGTGCATTTACTTTGCTTTAGTTATTAAATGTTTTGTTTTTTTCGCTCAAACTTGATTCAAAAGACACAAGGGACAGACCACACGATACAAGGAAGACGAACGAGCGAACGAACAAGAGACAAACCATACGATAGGTAAAATTGGTTTATAAACTTTCTATGAATAAGCCCGTTATTTTCATTTGTGTTTTATAAATGAGCCATTTTGTAAAGGGAATAAAAAATATGTAATGGGGAAAGAGATATGGGTAGTATTAATCACAGTCTTAAGACAATAGAACTCAACGGTATAATTGTCGATTTACAACTGTTTTTTTGTATCAGTCTAGTCACATCGACCTATTCTTACTGTATTATAAAGTTCCTGCAGGCCTTAGTATTTTAGAAAAACATATGATTTCCCGCCGATGGATTCTTTATTTGAATTGTACTCTATTAAGATATGTGTCAATATTTCCGCATCGTACGTATCGCGTCAAAAGGATTATTTTTTTACAATGCATGCACAATACTAGCAACGGTTTGATTTGCTGCATTGCCCCTCAGGTCATCGGCATCGGCATTACCGACAGGTAGATCCGTGGGTCCTTACGGCCCAGGGAAGTGGACGCACTTGTATAAATTCCTCTAAAAAGAATAATACAATTCATTTGATGCGATACGAACGATGCGAATATGTGGACGCGAATCTTTATCGGGTGTATTCTAGTCATTCGAAGTGTGAACAAACCAAAAAAAAAACACGTACATTTCCATTCACAGAAATAACTAATTATTATGCAAATGATGTGCCTCGAAATACCGGAAAAACTAACAAAGCTATTTGATTAGTCGCCTGGTGTACAGGTCGTGACCAGTTATTAATTTAATAGGAGGATAAAACTAATTACCATTTTTTATTAACACAGGTTCACAGAGCAAAGATAACTTGCTGTTTATTTGTTTAATCATTTTTTGCACTGTACAGAGTAACAACAAAGAAATTACATAATAATAATAATAATAGTACAATTGGCGGCCTTATCGCACTAGGTAATTTTTACAGGCAACCATGGGATGGATATTTAAATAGGAGAAAGAAAGGGCAGTCTAGAACAAGATATCTACTTAATTAATAAGTGTTTCAAAATCTGTTTTCAAAATAGACACGTCATCTATTTGTATAAATATTGTTATATAATGTCAAGTAGTAGGATAGATCGCTCACGATATTTTGGCGTGAACGCATTCAGCGTTGCGGTCAAAAAAAAGAAGAATAGTTTTTCTGGCCTTACATTGTATTACATTGGACATGTTAATACTATAATATTACGAGTAAAAATGCTTGTTGGTTGAATTATAAAAACATATCTAAAATAAAGAAGAAGAGGAATCAATCAAATAATCATAAAGATGTTGATGAAAGTGGATGAAGCGAAAGTAATATGTCAGGATCGAGCAAAGTGACGGTCTATAGTCTCTGTCTACCCTTATGAAATACAGGCGTGACTATTATGTATGCATGTCTAAAATAATGGGATCTGTATCTGTATCTGTATCAGCCCATATACGTCCAACTGCAGGGCACGGACCTACTCTACAATCGACAGTACGATTGAGAGTGGTTAGGCCATATAGTCCACCACGCTGGCCTAGTGTGGGTTGGCAAATAATGGGATAAGCATATGTTTTTTAAATCTTAATTAAAGTTCCAAATGTTAACACACGCCAGTAGATTTTAGGTAACCTGTATACTAGTGATGCCATTTTCAATCACATTATTTTAATGTTCTGTGCCTATCCCTTTGAGAGACACGGATACAAATAAATACATCGTGTCAACTACTTTTGATATTTCTCTACCTGTAACTCTTAATGTGAAATCTTTGTCATTTTCTCTGTAAAACTATGTATTATTATCTTTGGTCAATAAAATTTATTATGATTATTAATACACCTGAGTAGTTCATACAGATGGATGACGTCATAGTCAATCGAAAGCGTTTACGATCGCGTGGTTCCAGCTAAAAATAAATTCAATATTTTGTTTGTTGTTTTTGGCTATATTAGTGAAACCTGTTTTAATGTCCAATAATATACGCGGATGGAAATAAATAAGTCAATATTTGTATACTGTCAAAAAGCTTATTATTATAATTAGATAAGTAATTGTATTTCTTGTTTTTCTTATCAATAAATCTTTATTTTTTAACCTTGAAACTATTAAAATAGACCTTAAAGCCATAAATAAAACTTTTACTGTCAATTCTCAGCTTATAATTTGTTGAGTCAATGCCGACAAAGTTATTTTTAAATGAAGTTGTTGATTCGCAGAAATGACAATACTGTTTCATATTTGCTCAAACTTTTAATGATTTCGATTGTAGTATACTCGGAATAATTGCACACATGTAAATATAGAAGCTTACGTCTGAATCTTCAATGTGGTATACATTTGTCACTGGTACCATGCATAGATAGCTAGCCTACCATACCAGGCCCTAATTTCCTTCAAGGAGATAATTTTACATTCAAATGTATATAATCATTTGAATACTTTCAACTGCATTTTTATTTTTATTTTCTACACTGCCCTCTCTTCGTTCTTGTGTAATATCCATACCACGATTGTCTGGAAGAAAACACCTAGAGTGATAAGACAGCCATTCCTCCCATTATTTCTGTTTGTACAAAAAAGAGTAAATAAATAAATAAATTCCAAGTAGTAAAACTGTCAAAATAATATTCGACCTTGGATTGGAACCCAAGACCCGTCGAGCCACAGTTCATGCATTGCTAACACATACACATTTGTACTAATACCGACCTTTAATTTATTAATGAGTTCACAAAACCCTCTGTTCGATTCCTTATTATTTTTCCTGTTATGTTAATTTATTTTATGTGTTGGGTTATGTACCTGATATTTTTTTATTTTGAAATAAATATGTTATTTGCGGATTTTATCGCGGATTTGGTTTAGTTTTATATTTTTTAACTTCGGGAAGTTTCGATTACTTTATAGTGGTGGTCACAGGACGGACTGAGGTCATCGGCTCAGTTTTTGTTACAATTTAAATATCTTTATTCAACAAATATTACATTTAAAAGTTAATGGGGTTTTGCGTTCCGATCTACGCACACACTATTTATTGTAATGTCTGATATTCGCGTATATTTTAGAAACTATTATGTTTTTTTTTTCTTTGTTATTTCATGGTTATCTGTGGCTATGCGTCATGGCGTTCTAAAGGTAGCGTCCATGCTTGTAAACTGCTATGTTTAATAAATAGGTCAGGAAAACTGTCCTGTGTAAATTTTTCGATATTACAAAATATTTGCTAGTTTTACGGGAGTTGAATTTGTGTCCGACATGGCAATATACTGCCTAGCTGGTGCAATTGTACTACGGTACAATTACAAATGTGAGGTCTCGGGTACGATCCCGGGTCGGGCAAAGTGAGGTTAGATTTTCTGTTCATTATCAGCCCGGAGTCAAAAAATTGTGCCCGATGTGGCGATACGCTCGTCCCTACCTAGATGGGAGAAATATACTATAGACCTGCCACTAGTGAGTCTCATAGAGACACAAGCTTGTATGGCGTGAGTTTATGTGTAGCTTGGCACAAAAGACTCGAAAAACGAAGAAAGAACTCGAAGAAAGAAGTTGTCAATGAGGGAGCTAAGATCGAATTTAATTAATATTCAAACCCGGGATACTTCGACGAAAGAAATTTGAATACGTGTCATTTTTATTTATTGTTGTTAATAGTCTTGTTATTTATTTTATATAACAAAACAAACAAAATATGTACGAAAATGTATGGGAATCCTTACATTTAAAATTATTCAATAAACACAATTACATTATTACTATATATTTTTATTTTTATTGCTATGAATGGCGAGGCGAGCATGACGTTCGCCTGATGGTAATAAACCGCTCATAAACAGTAGCAAAACCAAACAACACCTTGAATTACACAGCAATGCTAGGCATTCCACTGCGCTCGCCATCCTGAGACATAAGATGTTAAGTCTCAATACATCCAGTTATTACTCTGGCTACAATTTCCTTCAATCCGAAACACAACAGTGCATTTACAATGCTGTTTGACGGGAGAAATAGACATTGCGGTGGTACCTACCCAGATGGGCTCTCACATATGAGAGACCTATCACCAGTGAGTCTCTAAGGGACACTACCTACTATGACGTGAGCTTGTCGTAAAAGACTCTGTTTTTAATAAGGACGCTAAGATCGAATTTAATTAATACGCAAACCGGTTATTACGACGGAAAATATTAAATACATGTTATTTTTATTTATGGTTGTTAATAGTCTCGTTATTTATTTTATATCACAAAACAAACAACTACTGGTGGGAGGTCTATCATATTATGTGAGAGGCCATCTGGGTGGGTACCACCGCAATGTCTATTCCTCCCGTCAAACAGTTATGTAAATGCCCTCTTGTGTTTCGGTTTGAAGGGCATTGTAGCCAGGGTAACTACTGGTCATATTGAGACTTAACATCTTATGTCTCAGGATGGCGAGCGCAGTGGAAAACCAAGCATTGCTTTGTTATTCAAGGTGTTGCTTGGTTTCGCTACTGTTCTTGAGCGGTCGTATCGCTTACCATCAGGCGAACGATAGGCTCGTCTCGCCATTCATTGCAATAAAAAAAGTCGTACGAAAATGTATGGAAATACTTACGTTTATAACTAGTCAAAGAACTCAATGACATTATTAACAATATCTTCCTAATTGTTTTTATTTAATGCAAAATGTCACCGCAACGTATTCTTTTTTACCAAGCTATTTATGTATGGGTAATATAATATTAGCATGGAATGAAAATACTATGAAATCCAGTCAGTCTTATGCTTCTGTTGGCATCTTTGCCTACCCCATGGGAGACGAGAGTAATGTTATATTGCATGAATATATTGTTTTTTTTTGGTATTTGTGGTCTTCCAATATGTTAAAATTATAGCGCTAAGTTCAATTTTTTAATACTTGGGTATAATTGCATTCTCGACATTAAGTGTGAAAATTTGCATAATTCATCTAAATTCTATTGGCATGTGGCAACATTTGAAACTATAGATACAATTCGACAGTTTCCGTGGCGCAGACGGATAGCCGCCGGCCGCGGGTTCGATCCCCGTACCGGGATAAATGTTTGTGCGACCCACAAATATTTCTTTCGGGCCTGGGTGATTTTGAGACCGAAAAGTATCTTGTAGTTCCTGATACTCGATTCGATTTTAGTGTGGGGTCAGGACTGTGTATGTGAATGTTGGTTGTTATTATGAAAAGAAAATCATATTGTTTGAAATATGTTTGTATATCATAAACAACAAGTATTTTACTAGTAATCTCCTGATAGTATTAACATTTCCAATATTATAAAATGTAATTAGAGAAAATTTGTATCAAATATTTTGACATTCAAGACAACAACGTATTTAGACGCCAAAAGATTGTCGACAACCAATATTTCCAATTTAAAATGTTAATGTTGAAAATTATGATTTCAAGCAAGAATATTTTTGTCCCTAATTGATAAACATTTCTCTAAATTAAAATATTGGTAATTTGTTAATTTTGAGGAAGGCCAAAACAGGCAAAAAAGTGTTAATAAACTTGGAAATGACGTCATTTAAAATTATTTTAACACCTTATTCGAATAGCAAATAAAATAAATCCAAACAAATATTTCATTAAGAATCGAATATTTTATAACATTTAAATAGTATTTACGCTTAAATATAAAAAAAAAAACTTACTAAAATCCCTTTTGGTCAAATGATGTTGCTTTTTCAGCCACTCCTGTAGAACGGTGATGGCATTCTCCATCTCTCCTGGTCTGTGAAGGTTGTTTATCTTCCGCACAGCCTCCAAGGTATCATGGTGGAACTTCAAGACTCTATCTTCGGGTATCGAATTCATTGCGGAGTATACGTGCGATTCCAATGAGCACGGATCAAACTATGAACCGCAGGCTAGTCGTTTATCCAACAACTTCTCGTTTTGCCCATTACGTTGCGGCATGTTGTATAATTTTATTATGTATAAATATATCCCCATATTCGTTGCGCTGCAGAGCACGAGCCTGCTCTACAATCGAGTGTACGATTAAGAGGGTAAGGCCATATGGACCACACTGGCCTAGTGCGGGTTGGCGGACTTAAATACCGTAGAAATCATTACGTATCACCGTAGGATGCAAGGTTTTCTCACGATGTTTTCTCTTCTTATACTGCGTGGTAATAGACTCATGAGTTCATTTCAGAAGTGTGCACTGGATTTTGATTTAATTTGATTCGGATCCACGAACACCGTGAATATGTTGGCAGCCACGTCTGGTCAATTTACCAACATACCACCACGCGCTAAATTATTCCTAATGAAATAAAATTATAAAGTAATATTAAAACAGGTATGTGTTTACAAATCCGAGACCATAATTATGAATTAAATTATGGAAAAGAATGGTGAATTTTCTATTCTATTTTGCATTGATAGACGTGTTAAATACATACCTATATTATTATATGTAGTATAACAATTAAAACTATAAAAATACACATAAATACAAACCTATATATTACTTAATATATTTTATCCTATCACTATAAAGCTTATGCTTATGTAATACTTTATTTGTTTCGTGAACAGTAGCAAAATCAAACGGCACATTGAAATAAATACAAAGCAATGCTTGGTATTCCCCTGCGCTCCCCATCACATAAGATGTTAAGTCCCAATATGTCCAGTAGTTACTCTGGCTACAAAAGCCGTAAACCGAAACACAACAGTTTATTTACACTGCTGTTTGGCGGGATAAATAGTTATTAAAGTGGTACCTGCCCAGGCGGCTTCTTTTTGTACTGGCGCCTTAGGGCCGTCGCCCAACCCCGTCCTACCCTAACACCGGCACTGCATATTAGTCCGAATCGTCCGAAATCGATACGAATGTACCTACATAGACTTATGGTCGTAGCCATAGACTTATGGTTACGATGTACGGTATACGAATCCGAACATTTACAGAGTAGATTTATTCGTATCGACAAAAACATCGATCGTCCGAAGATTCGAACTTCGTTTCGGATTTTCAGAGTAGGGCTCCAGTTTTTCGTACGAAGTCGTAACATTAAAACTTCGTTTCGACTCCTATGACTTCAATGAAGTTGGCGATCATGTGCTGATACATTAAAATTTACTTAGCAATAATTTTGCCATTCTCTCAATCTGCAAACATTAAATTGATATTTACGTGTAGTTGGTATGACGTACCGGTAATTGTGTTGTTTTGGTATGTAATTTTCGTGTACCTTGTTTAATTTTTTGTGTAAAAAACCACTTACAAAAACTATTAAAACTCGTATAGTTGAAAAACAAGTGATCATTTCTGCAGTTACTTGTTTTAACCATAGACATACAATAGTGAATAGAAAATAGGGGCATTTCTCGACGTTTGCACTGAAAATCGATCATATTCGGCCCATTTATACTTCTAGTAGGTATGAATGTGAACACATTTTTTTTAATGTATAAGGTATATTTCACAAGTCATGGGTTTCTAATTTCGATCAAATATACACTAGATACACAGTTCCCTGTAATCGAAGGTTTCTAAGGAATTGTCGTAATTATAATATCAATTTTATGAAAGTAGTTATCGAATTTAACACATTTACAATAAAATATTTAACATAGCGATACATATTGGAAAAATACTTTTATTTTTAACAAATAAAAAAAAAACATGTCCTAAACCGCAAGTAAACTTTTTAAACCCGAATTTTAGTCACTTTAACCAATTTTTTTATTTTATTTTTTTCTTACAAATATAGCTTAAAGTATATTAAAAATACCCTAGAAGATTCTAAATAGGATATCTATTAGTTTAGGAGTTAGATTGATTAATGTACATACGTGTCGCAATGGGCGTGATATCTGGCGCTCGCTTAGATCGGCTGGTGTGCGCAAAACAACATGTCTTGTATAATTGCTATGGTATAATAATTATAACATAATAAAACAACATTGTAACAACGCAAGAACTAGTTTATTTTGTAATTTTTACTACTTTACAATGGGAACTGATCCTTTTCACAAGAAGGCCACTGGTTGTTGAAATAAAGCTGTGAGACTTTTTGTTTCCTGGAATGGCGACTGTAGACGCAAACCGGGGTTGCAAAAAAAATCTCTGGCGTTCTATATCATCTTTAGTACATAGCTGTTTATTTTAAAGATGATTTCGCCGAATTGCATAATCGTATTGGTGTTACAATTGCTTTACTTGAAGGTAACTATAGAATGAAAGGTACTACACAAAAGGTCAAGTCCGCCAACCCGCACTAGGCCAGCGTGGTGGACTATATGGCCTAACCACTCTCAATCATATTTTCGATTGTAGAGTAGGCCCGTGCCCTGCAGTGGGACGTATATGGGCTGATACAGATACAGATACAGATACACAAAAGGTGCTTCCCAAGATTTTAAAAACAGATTCAACTTTGTGAACCTATTTTGTTACAAAGAAGATTTTGTCAGTCAGTTGGCGACTTAAGTGTTCCCTAGGACCTTAAATCCTGGGTCCTATTATCGAAGCGTGAGAAACAATTAAAAAGGCCTAAGTGTATCCAATATCGAAAGACATTGAAAAAAAAAACTAAAACAAAAGATATGGAAACCGCTTCGTTATCCACTTAAGCTTTAAAAGAATTACTGAATTAATAATGAAATAAAATAGATGACAATGTTCACACATGGATTGCGTTTTCATTTTCATGTAATATAATATTACACTATATGGCCATACCACTCTTTGATTGTAGAGTAGGCTTCGTGCCCTGCAGTGGGACGTATATGGGCTGATACAGATACAGATAATATTACAATGTTTGTTTTCGCTACTATGCTATTATAAATTGTTTTATTTTATTTTTAATAGTTAATATAATTCATACACATTTAAGTAAGTAAGTACCTAATGAGATTATCATAGAATTAAACATAAACCGCTGCCGGGTGTTTATTATTAATGGTTCGATTAACATCAATGTTTTCATGAATAAAATAATATTTTATATAAAAAAAAATCAAAGCTAAAACTTACTGGTAGTAGGGCTCTCATATGTCAGAGGCCGCCTGGGTAGGTACCACCGCAATGTCTATTTCTTCCGCCAAACAGCAGTAGATGCACTGTTGTGTTTCGGTTATAACATTGCAGCCAGAATAACTACTGGACATATTGAGACGTAATATCTTATGTCTCAGGATGGCGAGCGCAGTGGAATGCCAAGCATTGCTTTGTAATTTAGGATGTTGTTTGGTTTTGCTACTGTTTATGAGCAGTCGTATCGCTTACCGTCAGGCGCACGGCAAGCTCGTCTGGCCATTCATAGCAATAAAAAAAAAATATAAATAATATTAGATAATATTGAAACTGTTTTTGAAAATAAATGAAATTTATACTTGGCACCAACTAATTGATTTAAGTGCGGTGTGGCCTGGTAATGGAAAGGACGCGGCGACCACAGATGAAGTCTAAACACAGCGCACCAACCTGGATCACTACGAAGTTTATAAAAACAGCTCTTTTTATTATAGGAGAATACCCATCCATGGTATCGGTAAAAAATATCGTTGATCCCGAAACTGATACTGCCTAAAATTCACTATATCATTTTTAATGCTTTATCATTATACGTTTTCCTGTTTTATCCCACGCGAAAGACTTTCATTCAATAAAGTAATTAGCATCACATTTTACATTTTGTTCCCAAAGCCGAAGACAAAAAAATATATTGGACTTCAAGTCAATTTCTCGAAGAACTCCGTGCTCTGGTCGCAATTATGTTTATATTTATTGAAAATATTTATTTTTCCCTAAACTAAAAAGTAGGTTTCATGGAGGCACAACAATTTTCGCACCGGTACTAAGTTTCATAGTATAATGGGCATTCTCCTTAGAATGTTAACGCTCACTTTGGACAGGACAGCCTCCCTGGCGCAGTTGGTTAGGCGCCGGCTGTGAAACAAGAGGCCGCGAGTTCGATCCCCGCACCGAAACAAATATTTGTGTGAACCACAGGTGTTTATTACGGGTCTGGGTGTTTGTGAGACCGAAAAGTCTCTCGTAGTTCCTGATACCCACGACACAAGACTCGATCTTAGTGTGGGGTCAGGACTATGCATGTGACTGTTGGGTGTATTTATTTTTATTTACTTAAACAAATCATTTTTTTTCGTATATTAGATTTATCATATGATAAAACAACATTAAAAAAGATTATAAAAAACGCTTTCGACATTTGTGCAATATTAATTATCAATTCATTATGGTTATTACGCGTCAGGTGATCAGGTCAAGGCGAGGTCTAGATGACATTAGGTTAAAAAATTATCAAGGTGTCCTAACAACATCTTAATAACTAATATTTTTCATTGACGTCATGTTACATACGCAATATCAAGTACATAAAGTCCATTAATTATAATGGTTACTCCGCATTCTAATAATTTTGTGGTAGCACATTTTTGCCCAGGGGGGTAACTCTATACTCCGACGCAAAATTCGAATGTTCGGACGTTCGACGTCAACGTATAAAACAAAGTTTTCCATTTCTAAAAATAAATATTATTCTTTATGAAACGTATCATCCACTCCAAACAAAACAGTCTAGGGTTACGACGTACTATAAACGATTCGAATATTTTGTAAACTATTTAGGCATATTCGTACAGTTTTACATACGATGTTCAAAAAGTCGGCGTCGTTTTGGAGTATAGAGTAACCCCACAGGTAGAGACCACATACGTGTCTCCGGTATTCCAGCTACAATACTTACATCGTAAGTACATCGTCAGATTCTCGTAATAAGAAAGAAAAAGGAAAAAAGAAGGGAGGAAGAAAATATAGCAATTTTCTCATCAAACGAACCACAACTGGGTCGCCATCGCTTCACGTTTTATTCTGTGGAAACATGAATCAGATCATATATTTTTTACGAGAGTAATAACTAATTACGTCTCCATTCCCGCGAACCCCTGGGGGTGGGGGGAAAGAAGGGTATGTCTGTATCATTGGCCTTCTAGTTCAGCGCTGTACTGGTGGTAGGTCTCTCATATGTGAGAGGCCATCTGGGTTATTACCACCGCAGTGTCTATTTCTCCCGTCAAACAGCAGTGTAAACGCACTGTTGTGTTTCGGGTTGAAGGGCATTGTAGCCAGAGTAACTACTGGATATATTGAGACTTAACATCTTGTGTCTCAGGATGGCGAGCGCAGTGGAATGCCAAGCATTGTTTTGTAATTCAAGGTGATGTTTGGTTTTGCTACTTTTTATGAGCGGTCGTATCGCTTATCATCAGGCGAACGGCATGCTCGTTTCGCCATTAATACCGAGTTAATACCGAGCTGATTCCCATACTGTTAACTAAATAAATAGTAGTGTTGTTAAAAAAAAACGTGAGAATCATTGATTTCAAAACTAAGAATAGGCAAAGACCCGAATGCAGTACATTTGGAGGTTCCAAAAGATGACCGTGAAATAGCGTATAAAAATATTAAATTAACTTAATTTCATAGATTTGGTCTATACGGTGATAAAAATATAATCTTCATCTTTATATAGAATATTATATTTTAGTATTCGTGTATTACGTAAATAACAATTAATATAATATATTCAATAATTTTAATACTAATATTGTATTCACGGCCTTGTGAAATGTTCTCATGCACAAATTATTTTATTAATTAATACCATGCTAATTATATCTTATAAAGTTTTAGCTAGGTTTCAATCTAATATTTTTTGCTAAGTTTCTGAGATTTTTATTTATGTTTAAAGATATTATATAATTGATTGTATAATCACCTCTGACTTTTCGGAGTCATGTGTGTATTGCTAGTCAATCACCACGCACTAAAACGGTGAAGGAAAACATCGTGAGGAAACCTGCATACCATAGCGGTTTATAAGAATTTCTGTGGTATGTAAGTCCGCCAACCCGCACTAGGCCAGCGTGGTGGACTATATGGCCTAACCACTCTCAATCGTGTTCACAATTGTAGAGTAGGCCCGTGCCCTGCAGTGAGACGTATATAGGCTGATACAGATACAGATACATATTGTTTAATGGACAGCCGCCGTGGCGCAGTTAGTTAGACTCCGCCTGTGAAATGAAAGCCCCAGGTTCGATCCCCGTACCGAAACAAACGTTTGTGTGATCCACAGGTATTTGTTTCGGTGCTGGGCGTTTGTGAAACCGAAAAGTCTCTCATAGTGTCTCGTATTGTACTGGTGGTGGGTACTCTCATGTGAGAGGCCGCCTGGGTAAGTACCGCTGCAATGTCTTTTTCTCCCGCTAACAGCAGTGTAAATGCACTGTTGTATTTTGGATTGAAGGACTTGAGTCAGATTTACTACTAGACATATTGAGACTTAACATCTTATATCTCAGGATGGCGACCGCAGTGGAATGCCAAGCGTTGCTTTGGAATTCAAGGTGTTGTTTGGTATTGCTACTGTTTATAAGCGATCGTATCGCTTACCATCAGGTGAACGGCATGCTCGTCTCGCCATTCATTGCAATAATAAAAATTTTAAAAAGTACAAAAGGCGCCAAAGTCAAGGCAAAAAAACTTAGGATCTTTTGGTATCTAATTCATAGCTCTTTACCTAAGGCTGAAGGTTTGTAAACTGACATCGAATATGCAATGGTTACTTAAATAAACTAGAAGATATAACAAACTATTTTGGAATAATAAAATATCATTAGAATTTAACCAAACCAGTCTACATCATGTATATGTGAACCTGTTTTAAGTAGATGTTATTGATTTGATCCAATTATGCAAGTTTTCATATCTATTTTTGATTGCTCGTGTTGAACAACTGCATATATGTAGAACAGGTTGTTTATATACTATAAATAATGTATTATTATATTTTTTACACTACACACATACATACATAGACTCATGCCTTTTTCCCAAAAGAGGTAGGCAGAGGTGCTACGCAGACTTCTACTTTTCGCCTTGTGGGTTCCGTCCCACGGTATTATAGGGGGCGAGCTTATCTTATCTTCTCTCTTCTTATCTTATTAAATCATAATTTGATATGATAGATCACAAATTCCCGATTCCGAGATGATAAGAAATAGAAAAATAAAATACCACTTTGGACGACCCGGGATTCGAACCCAAGACCTTAACGTTGTTACGTACCGTAGTACAACTGCGTCATCGAGGCGAAAACAATTATAGCTCGGCAAAAAAAGAATATATTTTAATTGGGGCGCTAAGATCGAATTTAATATTAATATGGCAACCCGATATACTACAACGGAAAATATTTAAAGACTTGTTAATTTTATTGATGGTTATAAATAGACTCTTTGTATATTTTATATCACAAAACAAACAAAAATCGTACGAAAATATATAGAAATACTAACGTATAAAATTAATAAACGAACACAATTACATTTTTGGTAATGCTGCCATTATTGTTGCCAATTGTCACCGCAACGTACTCTTTTTTGCCATTTTATATAAATTATTGTAAATGACGCTAAGTTTTTGCCACAAACTATCTCATCATAATTTTCAGCCGCAGTTAATTCTGCTCCGAAACCTTTGCTGAAATTATTGTTTAAAGTGATGTAGGACGCACTGTATGTTACATAGAATTTATATTTTGCTGAAGGCGCATTTTGTAGCTGCGCGGGAGCGTGCCTGCCAGTCATCGTCAGTCGTTACCCAGCCACTCGTCTCGCTAAGCCATACTAGACGTTAGGTACCGTACACACGTTATGTAATAAGTGGTGAATGTAAAAGTTGTAAACAATATACACTTTATTAATCCTTTGGTCAACTTTCATTTATACAACCTTCTGAGAGTGAAGTGGAGGAAACATAAATACACACGCAAAAGTACAGTCTTTATGAGTCAAGTAAAGAGAACCTCCACAGTGATAATATAAATAGGTTTTATTTTATCTTTTTATAGTTTCTTATATAATTATGAAAGACTGTCAGTTTTGTATTAAAATGAATACTTGTTTTTATGTTTGCAAACATTACAAAAATAAAAATATTTTTTACGGAAATGACATTCATTCAAAGAGAACAGTACAACATTCACTGAGCGGATGACTAACTAATATGTCAATACGTGACCATGAAAGTTGTTAAGTAATCGAAACAGCAGGAAGTTAAAAAATAAAAATGTTAATATTATCTGCGATAAAATCCTTTAAAATTATTTTTATTTCAATGATTTTGCTAATATTCGATACGCTTTGCATATGGAGTGGCAAACATCGGGCGTAGTTACTCCAAGAAGCTTATACCCAAATGGAGATTGCATTCCGTATAAAACACTGAAGCACAAAAATTTGACCTTGAATGCAGTCGCTGTTGCCTGCTATCCTTTTCTTTCGAGTGACGATGAATGAACAAGAAGTCATTTTCATTCATTGTCACTCGAAAGAAAAGGATAGTAGGCAACAGCAACGTCATTCAAGGTCAAATTTTTGTGCTTCACTTTTATATACGGAATGCAATCTCCATTTGGGTATAAGCTTCTTGAGTTACTCGCATTGATGACGTGGGTTTGTCATCAGCCTACGAGAGAAGGGATCTATAAAGAGGACATAGTTAATGATTTCAAAGCTCAACCTCCTTTATTTTTTAAAAGAAATAAATACCTTGACACTTCTTATATCATTTCTTATTATCATTCTCATAACCAGCATTTTGTTTGTGGAATCAACGGATACTCTGCAATTCTGTAGAACAGGGCCCTTAGATAGTGAAAAAAATAAGTTACAATTTAACGATGATGTAAAATAGGCTGAATCAACCGCTTTCTGTATCTCCGGTTTATTTATTTTTGTAAATAATAAGTTTTATGAATAATGTAGCATGTGAAGGCAAAATCCCCGACCATAACGATAATTAATTAAGGCAGGTGGTCAATTTAATAACGTAATAACACATACTCACTCTTTTTTCCCAGAACGGATAGGCAGAAGTGGTGGCACTTCACACATTTCGCGCTGTTAAAATAATTGATAGTCATAATCCCATTTTAGGCTTCTTCTAGCGTACCATATAATATGCAAAACACAGCTATCAAGTCACGTGATGGAAAAATTACCCTATACGCTCCCTTAAACGTAAGTATACTGTTTGACTTGCAATTAGTAAATTTTAACAAATACGAGAGATTCTTTTGCAATGACACACATCTACTCCGGATAGTACTGATTGTAAGTCTCTCATAATATGTGAGAGGCCGCTTGGTTAGGTACCACCGCAATGTCTATTTCTCCCGCCAAACACCGTTTCTTCGAAGGATTTTTTTGCCAGAGTAACTTACTGGATATAATGAGACTTAACATCTTATGTCTCAGGATGGCAAGTGTAGTGGAATTCACGATGTTGTTTGGTTTGAGACTGTTCACTAGCGGTCGTATCGTTTACCGTCAGGCGAACAGCATGCTCGTCGCGGCAATCGTGGCAATAATAAAAAAGATAAATTTACAAGAGCAGGCAGCATTTTATGTAAAGAAACAATAAAACAGCTATTGTTTTAGCGCCTAATATAAAACAATCAGCAATGCGGATGGGCTGTTATAGCTCTGTTAATTGAGAATTTCATTAATATTATAATTGTGATAGTTTCTATTTCTGCATGTTTGCTACTCTTTTTTATTTCTAATATTGATGAAATTTGGTACAAGGGTAGCTGACATCCTGTATTAACAAATAGGAAATTATACTTTTAATCCCAAAAAAAAAAACTGTAGCGTGTTGGATGAGTAAGTAATTCAAATTAAACATATTTGCTTCTCTTTCGAACTAAAACGGATGGCACGTGAATTAACTTATTTTTGGATGATATTAATAATACAATACCTTATTGTCGGACATGGAACGCATAAGATACCAAACGCCTGTAAAATGAAAAGGCATTGACACGTGCATCGTGATAAGATAGGTCAAGCATATTTGTATAGTATGAAGTATCCAAGCGTTGGGAGATTTTTCGAAGAATATTTTCAAAGTGTTTATAGTATTTCTCTATTTTTACATATTAATAAATAAATAAATAACACCCAACAGTCACATACATAGTCCTGATCCCACATTAAGATCGAGTCTTGTGTTGTGGGCATCAGGAACTACGAGAGACTTTTCGTTCTCACCAAGACCCAGACCCGGAAGAAATATTTGTGGGCCGCACAAACATTTATCTCGGTGCGGGGATCGAACCCGCGGCCTCTCGTTTCACAGGTGGCGTCTAACCAACTGCGCCACGGAGGCTGTATTTTAAGTGGTTACAAGATATAATGGCCTTTTCCTGCTTAAAAATGTATTTCTTTTAAGCTAAGGATAGAATTAGGCGAAATATTATACGATATATATGCACCAATCATAAAAATAAAAAATATTTTATACACCATCCTAATAATAAAAAAGGATATGCAACTTATTTTAAAAGATTCGCAACGTACATAAAATACGAGCGCCTGTTTGTTTATAAAAGCAAATATATTCATAAAATGTTTGCTATGCACATATATAACATAAAGTCACGCATTTTACCAGAAGAGGTAAGTAGAGGTACTACCAGAACATCCAAGTTTCGTCTTGTACATTCCGGCCACAGTGTGGGCCTAAAGCCCTATTGGACACTAATTCCTAACTCCCAGCTGATTATAATGAATACAAAAATTCAATATCAATTGGCCTGACCCGGGATTACAACCCGAGACCCCAGCGTAGCAATCGGACCGTAATACAACAGCGCCACCGAGGTAGAAATTAGTTCCCAATAAACTAATGTTAATTATTCATTACGGTGATGTTTTAGCTAGATTTTAAAGATGCATAAATTCTTTGTAGTAATGTGTGCAGCAATTATCGTACGGCAGTTCTCTATATCCTATCCATCTTTAACAAGAGGTTATAATAGTCACCATTAGGTACTATGTCAGTATAATCCTTCGCTTCATTAAACAAATATAGACTTTATCTTACCTACTATTTATGTATATTTATTTATAAATATATCATCAACATCATCGGCAATTAACGTCTACGTGAGATGTATAAATATATACACCTAGTCTATATATCTCTGTCTTTGTTAATTGAAACATAAAATGCATCGAAATATATAATGAAATCTGTAGTTAAAGACGAATAGATTATGGAAAACGGCTGGTAGTCAACAATAAGACAATGTCTGTATACACCTATAAAGGCTCGTCAACTTGCACAATCTGTATCAGCTCATATACGTCCCACTGCAGGGCACGAGCCTACTCTACAATCGAAAGTACGATTGAGAGTGGTTAGGCCATATGTCCACCACGCTGGCCTAGTGCGGGTTGGCGGACTTACATACCATATAAATTTTTATGAACCGCTATGGTATGCAGGTTTCCTCACGATGTTTTCCTTCACCGTTTTAGTGCGTGGTGATTGACTTTCAATACACACATGACTCCGAAAAGTCAGAGGTGTGCCCTGGGATTTGAACCCGCAACTTGCACAATACCTACATATATATAAAACAACATGTAATTTTATCGGTGGCGCACCGATGGTGTATCGATTTAATAAATAAATATCTGTATCTATATCAGCTTATTTGCGTCTCAGTGCAGGGCACGGGCTTCCTCTACAAACGAGAGTACGATTGAGAGTGGTTAAGCCATATAGTCTACCACGCTGGCCTAATGCGGGTTGACGAACTCAATATACCATAGAAATTCTTACTAATTGCTATGGTAAACAGGTTTTCTCGCGATGTGTAGGACATTTACCGAGACAAAAATAAGTATTCTAAGCAGGACCAGTGATTAAAACTAGATTTATCGATATCAAATTAGGCATTTTTCTGATTTATCAGATTGAATATTGATGTAACATTTACTCCTTTTGTTAATAATAATTTCAATTAAATCAACATGCTTGTTTGTAAATAAAATATTCATTTTATCTCTCATAACTTACTAATTATTTAAATTACCAAGCTCCTTTTGAAATATGCACATTTTCCCAAATGCATTTTGATTAAACACAGTCCACGCATACTCACAAAAATTATCGGATATAAATTATTTATTAATGCATTCCATTACGATATTATTTAATTTGTCGGTTTGATCTCAGGATTTTTTTTTCGTATATTTGTTTGACTATGTAATTAGATTATTTAAAAGCAGTTTCTACTTGACAGTGTACCTTAGGACTAAACTTCGCGTGGTACATTAACTTAACATCAAATACAATTTTGTGCGTTATGCGACGATATTTTATCGGTTCCGATAAATGTTGCGGGTAGTTTGTCACGGGCTAATGGTCACGGGCATAAAAAAGTAGCCCGATAAAAAGTAAAAAAGTAGCCTGATAAAAAGTCGTATCGGTTCTGGTTCATTATGATTCATTTCACATTATAATATTTTCCCTTGTCATGAGTTCGAAAACATAATCGAATAGAAATCGATGCTGATATCCGATTAAGATTCTCATCCACAAAACTGCGTATCCACGCTATGCGGACATCGCATCACAGAAAACTGCGGCACAAATTGCTGCGATGCAATTTTGTGTGGCAAGGAGACTCCCGGGCACGATTTAAGTGATACTTATTACAAAGGAAATACAATGAAAACAACAAAGATGCAGGAATTTGCGATGCGAATCAATTCACTAATTCTTGCTAGTCGTAATATACGAACTCCTACGACGAATTTTACGATGCGATGTCACATCGCAATTTTGTGTACTAGCTCTATATACGGACCAATTAATCCGCCAAGCAGGAACATGCGGTTAGAGATTAGTCCAACCTAGTTGGTCGTAGCCATGCGTGACATTATTAATCCTGGCTGGTGGAAGTTGCAGGATTGGGAGAATGGATAGCTTTTACCCTATCATTATGTCAATCAGTTATTCTAACTGCCTTATTACTTGTTATTGGCATAATGTTTTCAACAATGGCCACAATAAATCCTTATTCATAGTCAGTTTATAAACATAATAACTATGTTTATATTTTGTCTGCCTCCGTGGCGCAGTTGGTAAGACACTAGCTGTGAAACGTTCGACCGCGGGTTTGATCCCCGCTACGGGACAAATATAAATTTAAATTATATATATAATATATAATATTTGAGTGATCCACAGGTATTTGTTTCCGGTTTGGGTGTTTATGAGACCGCAAATCTCTCGTAGTTTCTGATACCTAAGACACAAGACTTAATCCTCGTGTGGGGTCAAGACAATGTATGTGACTGTTGGGTGTATTCATTTATTTATAAGCATATTTTAGATATCAAATGTTTTGTCCCTTTCGAACGACTATTATTTATTTTCTGAATTCCATTTAAGTAAAACAGGTTCATGAACTGTTTATGAACATGGCCGTAAAATTATATATTTTGGTTGAATAAGTCAAAAATAGAAGGACACTACTGTAAGCAGACAACCAGATACTTAAGAGGTTATGACATTGTAGTCTAAAAATAACATTGCTCAATAAAACCATTATTTTTAACTATATACTATAAAGTAAAACACATAAACATTGTAAGAAAAAATATTTTACGAGCTGCGAAATGATTCAAGCCGGTTTTCTATGGTCGTTCAAGGTTTGTAATAAGTCCATCTGGTGATACTATTCTACGTATCAGTTGACAAAAGGTTTTCAACCATAACATCTGTGCCGTACCATAATTAATTATAATTTATTTTAATATAAAAAACTTTATAAAACATGTGAGAATATTTTTTATAAAAATATTTTTTTGGTGTGAACCCAAAGTCTAATACGGAAATGTAATTACGATATGATAAAAAATATTTAATTATATATTTTTAGTTGTACGCCACATTATAAGCTGGGATACGATGGATTCACTACCAAAAGATCGGATTTTAGAGTTTAACAATGATACACTTAAGACCTTACGAAAGCAATACAATTTTGAGAAGAATGAAGAGATGAATATGGCTATAGACTCGTTTGAAGAATGGCTGAAGAAACAAAATCACTTCACTAAAACGGAATACCGTAAGTTTTTTATCTCGTTAATGGCATTGTGTAAGTAAATATTGACTTACTGCCTCGGTGGCGTAGTTGTACTACGGTACGGTCACAAAACTGAGGTCTCGGGTTCGAATCCCGGGTTGGGCAAAGTGATTTTTCTATTCATTATCAGCCCAGAGTCAGAAATTTGTGCCCGATATGGCGATAGGCTCGCCACCTATCACATTGTGGGACGGAACATACAAGGCGAACTGTGGGTGTCCTGACACCTCTGCCTACCCCTTCTGGGAAAAAGGCGTGAGTTTATGTATGTATGTATGTCAGTAAATATTTTTCTTATGCCAGCCAAACTTATGTAGTGGCGGGACATGAAATTTCAGCCGTGTTGTAGAATTGTTTGGATTATAATTTTACCACCTTCGGTGTGTCTATATCAAATCTTTCCGGGTAGGCATTTGTGCCTAACATAATGGCTTAATATGGTTGGTAGATATCACACACATAATAAAAAGAAAATGTTTTTTTTTTAACTAATAGGGCATCAAACCCATATGTTTTTTTCCATAGTGAATTCTTTATCTTTTGCGTTGACGTCAAATTATTAGATTAACCAGCATCATGTCTACCGAATCTACACTTACGTGTGTACAATTTTTTTACTTCCTGTCTAGCCTTATCTGGGATAACACATAGCAGAGTTCAGGTCTCTCTCTTTCTCTCTCTCTCTCTCTTTCTTCAGCTACGGAAATTCCACAGCTCAAGATAGGCCTCCCCTAAGGATCTTCACATCGACCTGCATTCAACGATTTTCTGCAACCTTAACCAGGTCTTTCGTCCCACCTTGTAAGTGAGCGTCTAAGACTTCGCTTGCTCTGCACATGGCCTTCACTCTAGAAACTTTAAGCCCCAGTGGCCATCAGTTCTTCCTGATATGTGCCCTGTCTGCCACATCAATTCGCTAATTTTTAATTTCGTTTTAATATTCGCATTTTAGTTTGTCTTTTATGACTTAGAGGCTCAGGCACTCATATCTTTTTTGATGACATAGAGCTAAGTCCTTTTATAGTAAACAAGACTTTCCTAATTTTATTTGAAACCTAATAAATTTCCATCCATCTAAAAACTTTTCAAATATGAATCACAACTTTTAGTATTGGAATCCTTTATAATATTTTCCATTAAAACATAATTTAAATATAGGCACATGCTATATTTAGCTCAAATGTAACCCATTACTACGTCAAATGAGTCATAAAAATCATACAAAGTGGTTGGTCAGGCAAAATAACATGAACGAGCTCGTACCCCTCAATTTAGTATTACGTTTTTATTAACATTGTTATATATGTTTCCTTGGGCGTCTAAGTAGCAAGGTACAAGGATCTACACCGAATTTCTTAATTAACCCATTCATCTATTTAATAACGGACGGCATGACGTTTTGCCTTAAGATTATTAGGGCAAATTTAGCGAACTAAACGACCTGTTTCAGCCGCAAAAAGTCCACTTTTAGACATAGACTTCTTCCATGGATTTCTATAGGCTGCAGTGTGTTCCTAGCAATTCCCCAAATCCCAAAATCTCAAAGATGAGTTGTCAAATTAACATATAATTAGAATAGCTCTAAAATAATGACGTTGAAACAGTTTTTAAATTTACTATTAGCTTTTGCTGTCACGTTTCGTTCAAGGTGCGAGATTGCCGGATGCAAATATCCATTTCCTTTTCCTATCCTTTTTTCTTCCCTTCCCGATATGGGCCGACACATTCATGATCGAAGCGTTGTGGATATTCGTGGGTGGCACTTACTATAATCTGTCTGTTCGTTTGCCCCAACTACTGTAAAAAAGGTTACGTAGTGTAGGTTTAGTTTGGCCCTACCTGCGAAACCTATTCAGAAGTATTGTGGGTCTGTACTGCAGTTGCGGTGGCGGTACCAATTACCATAAAATAAAATAGTTGTAATATCAAACTAATGCAAAATTTGTCACCTGCTTTGCTACGGAGGGAGGTAGGCGATAATATTTCCAACACATTCTATTCTTTACTTGGTGCGGGATAAGGTGGCATATTGATTCAAATGTGTCGCTCTTCAACTCCAGCCTATGTACAAGCGGTTTGTCCTAGACTTAGGCTGAGTTGCACAAACTAACTCTGCTAATACCTTTGCCTTTGGAACTATCATCGCCATACATTTGAGACGTATTTGGCCTTGCTAATGTATGGGATTGACATTTTCAAGGTCAAAGGTATTGGCAAAGTTAGTTTGTGCAATTGAGCCTTATAAATGTAATGTAGCTGTGTTTATTATTGTTTCCGAGTGACTTTAACTGACAACAAGTTTTATTTTTCCGCTAGTTTTAAACTACATCGAAGTCTTAATTTTAATAAAAATGCGCATTTTTTGTCAATCTCGGGTTTGATTTATTTATTTTTAATTTTTCGTGCGGCTTCTAAATTAAGCATAAATACTACTAGTATCAATGAAAATATTCTAAATATATATTCTAAAACTCCTTAGTTTAGGATTGATGTCTTGGCTCAATACGTTACCAACGCTGCCGAAAATTTAGTAGAAGCTAAAATACAATATACCAGATTTTAGATTTTGGTGCAGTAAAAGTATCATATTTTGATGATTATACTTTATTGATAGGCCCTATCACATCGTGGGACAAAAATAAAAGGTGAAACGAGGGTGTCCTTTTTGCCCTCTGCCTACCACTTCTGGGAAAAAGGCGTGAGTTTATGTATATATATCACTCTCGCGCAGTTATACTATGCGATTCTCCTCCAAATTATATACCATGGATTCTACAATATGTATTATGACTTTTTACAGCTCGAGAATATTTGGAAAGGCTGATAATACTACACAAGGGATCGGTGGAGAGAGCGAAGATGCACATGGACAAACTGTGCACTCTAAGAACTCTCATACCTCAATACTTTGAGGATTTGGATATTCAAACCGATTACGTTCCTTATGTCGGTGATACATTGTAAGTATAGAATTATAAATACACAGAATGTTATGAACCTAACAAATAATGTCATATAAAAAGTCCAAATAATGGCAAAATAAAAAGTGTTTTTATCAACATTTTTATTTATTTATTTTCTCTATAAATTAGAAATAAATAAAACAACATTAAAGAAGGAACGCACGTTTTAAAAATACAAACTGTCTTATCGCTCTAGCAACTCAAAAAACAAAAATAAAAAAAATAAGAATCCCTTTGCCATGGCGCCACAATTCTAAGGAGTTACTCACCGATTATCCGAGAGTATTGGAAAATTGGCGAGTAAGAAATGAGGTATATTCCTGAATAAACAAGCAGTACTTTCCTTGTGGTGGGCAGCGTCCAGATAATGCTAGACCCTTGACACTACAAAGGTCCAGGAGCAGCGGTGAATTCTTCCCATCAGGTGGGCAGCGTGTTCCTCTGCCTGGGAAAGGCAATATCAACAGGAACTGACTAGGTCTTCGATCAAATATACACTAGATTAACGGCCTAATGTGCTCGTATTTGATTTTAGTATAGTCCAAAAACATAATAAATCTTAATTTAAAAGAATAAGTTAAGAGTTTTTGCTACATCTCGTAGTTCGAAATTCAAATGTATAAGTATAAGCAACCTCGGCCACGTTTGGCGTGTAAATTTATTCCGTATATATTTGAAGGACTAGGCGTATTAAGAGGTTTTTGTGGTTTTTCAGGATCCACTCGTATTTACCGAAAATGACTCCTGAACACCAAAGGGTATATTTGGCGAAGTTCAATAATAGTTCGGGAAAATTGAATTCAACTTTGTTTAAAAAGGGATACATCATGAACGTAATAGTAAGTATAGATTTTTTTACCTTTCCCTTATGCGATGTACACGATTATGATCTTAAGTCATAGAAAGTATAATATATATAATCGAAGGCTTTCTGTAACGATACATGTTTATCATGACATTAAATTAAGTCTATCTATCAGTACCAGATTCAGTCGTAACCTATATTAAATTTTCATAACTTCTATTTGTACAGATATTTATAATAGATTAAAGAATTTTGCTAAAGACGTATAATTATGTTTGAGATTATGTAATTGAGAAAGTGATTTTTGTGTTGAATTGTAATATTGATTATATCCTGCAAATCAAATCGTATAAATTGTCATGCTTTATTTAATTTCAGTACGCAGAATACCTAAAGGCACACGACTATTGTGATGGATTGATCGTTTTGGTAGATTTAAGAAACACTAATATTATGGACATAGTAAGGGAACTCAATCTGGTTGAGTTTCGGCAAATAGTAACAATATCAATGGTAAGTTTTAGCATATTAGTGAATATAATTATTAAAAACTTATAAAAGCCGTAAGGCATAGGAAATTTCAATCGCATTCCCCCAATCTTATTCCTCGACTTCTATAACCATTTACCATCAAGTCACTGTAAAAGATTGAGGCTACGTTTTAATGGTTATCAGACTAGATGAAGCTGATTAGATGCGCAAAAGAGCAATCAAGCAAGCGTCTTACCTGATGAGACTCACCAATGCCCAGAAATATCACCACATGTGGCGAATTGTTGGTGCTTTCCCGGCAAGTATGATAAATACAAGATGGATGGTATTAAGGTAGCCTTCGCTAGTTTCCTTGCACTATTAAAACACTATGACTTATTTTAAAAATATCTTGAAAATGATCATCCTCGAAGGTCCGACTTAAATATTACTTCAAAGGCTGTTACGTATCCTATTCCAGGAAGGTTTCGGCCTAAGGGTCAAGGGTATACATCTACTGACGTCATCAACAACGATAGACGTGCTCACAAAGATCATGAAACAGGCGTTCAGCGCGAAGATCGGCAACCGAATCTTCGTGCACAGAAGCATAGAGTCTTTGTGCGAGTTGGTACCTAAGGAGGTATTGCCTGTTGAATATGGAGGAAGCGAGAGGCCTTTAAAGGAAATTTATGGTACAGTAGCTTTAATACATACATAAACTCACAAACCTGCACCTTTTCTAAGGAAGGATAGGTAAAGGTCCGAGGTGCTACCAGGACACCCAAGATTTGCCTTGTGTGTTCCATCCCACGATGTGATAGAGGGCGAGCCTATCGCCATATCGGGTACAAATTCGTGACTCCGGGCTGATAATAGAAAAATCTTTGCCCTTTGCCCGACACGGGGTTCCAACCCGATACCTCAGCTTTGCAATCATACCGTATTACAACTGCGCCACCAAAGCAGGCAGTAGCAACTTATATTATTTTTTATAGCATCGATATAGCAAACAAGCAAGCAAGTTATCTGATGATAAGTGATCACTGCCACCCATGAACAACCAAAACGCTTGTATCAAAAATGTCTTGCCAGCTCATCAGACCGGGAGCGGAGCGGAAAAGGAAAAGGATGGGAAGAGAAAAGGGGTATTGGGGTATTCGGCAATCTTACTCCCTGAACGAAAAGCGATAGCAAATCTGACGTTTCACGTCGATCTCCTTTGATACAGTTGTACCTACGGAATTTTCATTTCATGTCTACTAATAATATTATGTACATTTCCAGAACAATGGCTCGATGTCATATCTACTAAGAAGTTCACGGAGTATATGAAAGTGATGAACCAAGCTAGAACTAACGAAAGCCTCAGACAAGACGACACTATTAGAGAACAATACATGGGTATCGCTGGAACATTTAGAACTCTTAGCGTAGATTAATCTAATTTCATCATCATCATCATTTCAGCCACTGCTGAGCTACTGCTGAACATAGGCTGAATTTTAAGGAATTAGGGAGAGCCCAAGGGTCTCCACTTGGATATGTTGGAAGTGGCCTGCAACTAGCGACTTCTTGCAACCTTAGCCAGGTTATCTAATTTATATAGTTTATTTTTGTAATGGCTATAAGGAAAATAATGTTTCTTGCTGCTTTATGGTTATTTAAATAAACAGTTCCTGGTTTCTTGTTCACTTTAATATTTATTTAAGTTTAAGTATTATGCTTAAGTATCAATTTTATCAGTATCACCAAAACTTGCAATCTATTTCATTGAACTAATACGGGCCGATTAGATAAATGTAATTTTAAGAAAGACGAACCATCTGTAATTACCTGAGGTTTGATCACTGGACAGTGGCTAATGTTTGGTTTCTGGTCTGGTCTGGGACTTGAGTCCAAACCCTGTTTTGTACTTATGTGTGACTGTGTATATGACTATTAAATATTTTATTAATTTACTATGTGATGTTATATTATTAAATTGTATATCTGTGTCCTGTATCTGTATCTGCCCATATACGTCTCACTGTAGGACACGAGTTTGACATTGAGAGGGGTTGGGACGTATAGTTCCCCTCATTGGCTTAATTCAGGTTGACTTTTACATACCATAGAAATTCTTCCGAATCGCTATGGTATGCAGGTTTCATCACGATTTTTTCCTTTATCGTTATAATGCGTGGTGATTGAATATCAATACACACATGACTAAAATTCAGAGGTCGTGCCCTGGGATTTGAACCCGCGACCTTTGTAAACACATGTCTATTTCTCCCGCCAAATAGCAGTGTAAATTCACTATTGTATTTCGGATTAAAGAACATTGTAGCCAGGGTAACTACTGGACATATTGAGACTTAACATCTCATGTCTCAGGATGGCGAACGCAGTGGTATGCCAAGCATTTCTTTGTAATTCTAGGTGTTGTTTGGTTTTGCTACTGCTTACGAGCGGTCGTATCGCTTATCATCAGGCGAACAGCACGCTCGTCTCGCCACTCAGTGCAATAAAAAAGAAACATTTTGGCAGCCCGCGATATGTTTAATTAACCTCTTTAACCTATTCTCGAATGTCATAAATTATAAAATTATTTAATAAAGACATTTCATCCAACTTTCACAGCAATATCGATAATGATTTTACTGTAACAATAATAATTTTACATATATCATAGTTTACAAGCTCGAATGGAACCACTAACCAATAACAATCAACAAAGGGCATTGTAACATTATTCCGTATTCCTGTGGAATCGACTAAATATTCTGTTTGAGTGCATTTTGGATACAATCAGGCAGTGATAATTATATCGACGCTGAACAATACCCGTATATTGACTACTACGCTTAACATCAGGAACATTTTAGTCATTTTGTCGACCCAGTACAAAAATCATAAGTATAATAGTTACTTTTAAAAATATGTATATTATCATTGCAAATACTTTAGTAAAGTAATTTCTAGATACGGCGACAAAGTACCAAAAATATGAATCATGTTTGGTTGATTATTTTTTTGTCCCACAGCAAACCTAAAAAGTATCACTTTAAAAGTAAAGTAATTAATGAAAATGAAAAGTGATAATTATATATTGATATAGTCCAGCACGCTTTGATACAGTATACCTTTATTTAGGCTCGCCCCCTATCATATCGTATGTTGGAGCACATAAAGCGAACCGTTTGTGTCCTGGTAGCATCTATGCCTATCCTTCTGGGGAAAAGGCGTGAGATTTTATGTATGTAATAAAGCTAATTTTAGTTACTTTTTATTAATATTTTGCTATCGGTCGTAAGTCGATATACTATTTATTATAATAGCGTGTAATATTATCTGTATTTACCCAAGAGCGGTTAAAGTCCTCTAAAAATTGCTATACACTTCAGTTACGTATTACTTGGGTCTAAATGGTCCAACGAAATGGTCTACGCGACGTCTTCTCGTCCAAAATACCTCAGTGCCTTAAATCGAAAGTCTTCGATAGTTGTGTGTTGCCAGTGATGACTTACGGCACCGAGACGTGGCCTCTCACTATGGGCCTTATTAGGAAGCTCAAAGTCACTCAACGAGCTATGGAGAGGGCTATGCTCGGGGTTTCCCTACGAGATCGAATCAGAAATGAGGAGATCCGTAGGAGAACTAAAATAACCGACATAGCCCACCGGATTAGCAAGTTGAAGTGGCAATGGGCAGGGCACATAGCGCGGAGATCTGATGACCGATGGGGTCGGAAAGTGCTCGAATGGAGGCCGCGTAGCGGAAAGCGCAGCGTTGGACGTCCATCCACAAGATGGTCCGACGACCTGGTAAAGGTCGCGGGACGTCGCTGGATGCAGGCTGCCTCCAACAGGTCTCTGTGGAAATCATTGGGGGAGGCCTATGTTCAGCAGTGGACTTCCTTTGGCTGATGGATGGATGATGGATGGATGGAAATGGTCCAAGCGGTTCTTTCTTAATATTTTTCATACCTGGGTCTCGAACCCACACCAAGATCAAGTCTTACGTCGTGGGTATCAGAAACTACGATAGGCTTTTCCGTCCCACAAAAAAGATCCGAAGCAAATGCGTGGTTCACACAAATATTTTAAATATAGGCCTCAGTGTGGGAATCGAACTTGTGGCCTATCGTTTCACGATCGGCGTCAAACTGATTGCGCTATATTTGTGTGACCCACAGATAGAAAAATCGAATGTCACTGCCCGACCCGGAATATTTAGATATACTCAATACTCAATATCTTTATTGCTCACCACATGTTATAAAGGTGTTACAATTTTATAAATAGGTACAATGTGGACCCTGTTGGGCACGGCAACAATTTAGGAGAGAGGAAGAAGCCACAGTGTTCATTTTATGTATAAATATGTATATTTGGAATATTATAACATCTAGTATATTAGATATAAATGTTTCGGCATTATAAAATCCTAAGACAAAATGAATTTGGTTAATTTAGATTCAATTTTAGAACATAAATATTCGAATAAATTGCTGCATGAGAATAATTAATCTTTTACGACGACTATCATTGCCCGTAATTGTGCTCTAAGCACCGTTAAGATTTGAATAGATGTTTATAAAGGTTTTGTTCTTGTGTTTTAGATTTTAATAACTATATGATTATTCTTTTGTCTTATCACTGTATGTGGTGCTCAATGATGAATTTATAAATAAAATAAATTAATAATTGGCCTTTCTCGTATCGATATTGCAAAAAAATATTTACTCAATGCTTAATAAATGACAATATTATATGATTAAAAAAGCAATAAAAATATTTTTATCATTTCATAAAGTGTTTTCTTAGACTAACTGTTGTTGATAAGACGCCGACTGTGAAACGAGAGGCCGCGAGTTCAATCTCCCAACCGAGACAAATGTTTATGAGACCCACAAGTATTTGTCTCGTATGTATTTATTTATTTAAAAGAAACAAATTCATGCCATAGCCTATCGTGTAAAGCGCACTTTACACCAAAGCCGGCGACCCTCCGGGCTATGTCGGCAACTTGTTGTCGGCGGACTAATTGGCAAGTCAGAACATTTTGTCGACAGAATGTCGGTGGCTTGACATGAGAATTTTGCTTGGAATCAGCGTGGGGTGCTTACAACCATTTTCTAGCGCCCTACGCTATCCTTATAAAACTTAAATAAATGTGATCGAGTTCGGTCTTTTGCTAAAGCATGTTTTAATAGTTGTGTTTTTTAACTTTATTCATTACATTGTTAGCTTAGTATTTTACGTTTCATTAGCTTTTGGGAATTGTTAAAATTGTTGTATTTTTGTTTTGTGCTGTTTAATTATCTGTCTCTGTTCGTTGTTCAGTATTTTATGTAAGATACAGACCTGATTCATATTAAATGTGCACCTTTAAATTTTATTGAATAAAAAAATAGAACAAGTATGACATTTTCTCCTTCCCTCGCTAGCTCTCTCCCCCTTAGTCGTAGATAGTATATTGTTGAATTTAGATATGTCCATAGCGGTCTATTAGAAGCGTCTTACCACCAGTGACTTCTTGGAATCTCAACTCGGCCATCTGCCTTTTGTAGGCGGACGTCCGAAGCTTGCCGATGTGTACACTCCACTCGAGAAATTCTCGCCCCATCAGCCAACACGTCTTCATGCTATGTGCCGTATTTCTGTTTGTATTATTATAAATTCGAAAGGAAGTGCAAAAAGCTATCACACAATGTGTCAGGAATCCATTAAATCATATAAATAGTTTAATCAAAATGTTTTAGGAATCCATTAAATCATATAAATAGTTTAATCTTCTTTAAATTTAGCACATGGAAAAAAGATTGTTTAAGTGTTTCTTTTGTTGGCGAGTTACACAAAAAAAAACGTAAAATATACAAACAATTTGTGAAAACATTATATTATTTGATGTGCAAAGATTTCAGAGGACTACATTTTGTAAAAACGAATCTCAAACGTTTAACATTACTAATTTAATGAATCACCGTCAAATCGCCATCACTTAAATTAATTATTTAGAAATCAATTACGAAATGAAATGAAAAGAATTAATTGAATCCATTAAGATGTTCTACATCATTTAGATTGTTTTTTTTTTATATACCTACCACCCTTAATATTAATATAACAACATCTTCAGGGTGCTGTTGCGGCTGCCTCCCTACTGCAGTGCGTCGCAAATGTTTGCTGATGCTCGGACGGATGGTTATCAAGCTCTAATCCGAAAAAAGGTTGCCTCTTTATTAAGACGAGTGAGAGACAGTAGTAATAGCATCCTCAGGATGATTGCTTCTCGCGCGGATTGTCCGATCCAACATAAATGGATGTGTATAATTACCGGACAAGACTGACATATTCCTATTATTGTTTAACTTATGAATTGTGTATGATTTTCTTATTATTTTATTTTTCCAAATTAATTGACTGATTGACATAACGATATAGATATAATGAATATTTGACGTAGTGTGGTTACTATTGAATTAATATAATTATGTGTCTGTAATCTATTTCCTTTGTATATTTAATTAATTGATTTGGTATATCTTTCATTTTCTATTTATATTCTAGAACTGTTTGTGTGCTGACTACTGTATTATTATTTTATGGATTTTGTCTGAAATAAATGTTTTATTATTATTATTATTATTTTGTGAAATGTTTTGCTCGGATTAATTCCGGTGGACTGAAGTACACGGGCCTAAGCCAAGTGTACATCAGGGCGATTTTCCTCGGCTGCCGAAGATCTTATATGGGTGGAGGGTATATCTGAGTCGGTCTGCAAGAACTTGCGAACAGTCCGGCATGTATTGAGGATGGCAGCTTTTTGTAGCAAGAAATAAATATTGGGAGGCAGGTTTAATGTTTTAAGTGACAAATGTAGTTGTTTGGGTATTACCCCTGTGGTGGAGAGAACTATAGGAACTATAGTAACTTTGTGAAGGTGCCAGAGTCGTGTAATTTCGTCTTTTAATTCAGTGTACTTAGTCAATTTCTCTGCTATTGTTGTCTGTAAGTTGTGTGTGTTTGGGACGGCTATATCTATGAGGTACCCGGTATGGTTTTCTTTATCTACTAACGTTATATCTGGTCTATTGTAGGGAATGGTTTTATCTGTAAGGATGGCTCTATCAAAATATAATTTGATTCTATTATTCTCTAGTACTGTTTCAGGGCTATATTTATAATAGGGTTGGGACTTATCAATCATGTTATACTTCAGGGCCAGTTTCTGGTGGATAATACTAGCCACTTGATCGTGCCTGTGCTTATAGTCGGTTTGAGTTATTGCTTTACATGCTCCGGTTATGTGTTGAATGGTTTCTGGGGAACTATTGCATTTTCTACATGTATCGGAATTAAGGGTTTTTGTAATGAATTTTTTATAATTTCTTGTCTCTATTATTTGGTCTTGTATGGCTAGCATGAATCCTTCAGTCTCCGGAAAGAGTTGGCCTTGAGTGAGCCACGCGTTCGACGCCTCCTTGTCGACATTTGGTTGGCTCAAATCTTGGCGATGCCTTCCATGTAAAGACTTCTGGATCCATTCTTCTATTTTTGTCTTGTCGTCTGTCAATCGTTCATTTTTCTGTTCTGTTCTATCTTTCATATTGAGTGGAGTGAAGTGGCTATCGTTTTGTACTATAGATTTATGAAGTAAAGAGGATGCTGTTTTATTGAAAAAATAATGTCTCAGTGCTGTAATTTGTCTGTTATGGAGATTAACAATATCAATAAGTCCTCTACCTCCTTCTATTCTTGGCAGTGTGAGTCTTTGTATACATGATCTGGGATGGTGTTTACGGAATCTAGTCATTGAGGTGTTTATTGTGCGTTGTAAGTTTTTTAAATCAGATTTAGTCCAGTTTATTATTCCAAAAGAGTATGTCAGTATTGGTATGGCGAAAGTATTAATTGCTTTTATTGTGTTTCGGGCATAAAGCTGAGTTTTCAATATGGTGTTAAGTCGGTGTTGAAATTGTTGTTTTAATTTTACTTTTGTGGCTTTATAATTAATTTGGGACGATTGACTATATCCTAGGTACTTATAGGTCTCTAGCTCAGTAAGTGAGTTTATTTGTTCTCCAGTTTGTAGAGTGTAATGGTGCTGGTAAGTATTTCCTGATTTTACAGAATTCATCTTACATTTATCGATACCAAAATCCATCCTAATGTCATTGCTGAACAATTCCGTTAAATTAGCTAATTGGTGAAGGTGGCTTTCGTCTTGGGCATACAGTTTGATATCGTCCATATAGAGTAAATGATTTAACCTAGTTATATTTCTTTGGTCGTTTATGGTTTCATCAGCATCTGTGTAATTTAAGGGATAGCCGAATAATGTGGAGTTTAAGATATTAGAAAGTGGATTTAGAGCTAAGCAAAACCAGAGCGGGCTAAGTGAATCTCCTTGGAATATACCTCGTTTTATTTTAATTGGGTCAGTTTCTATTGTTTTGGTGGGAGTAGAAAGTTTTAACCGGGTTGTCCAGTTCTTCATAATTTCTTGAAGGAATATTATAATATCAGGGTGGATTTTGTAAATTTTCAGGATTTGAAGCAACCATGAGTGTGGGACGGAGTCATACGCTTTCTTGTAATCAATATACATTGAGAAAAGGTTGCCTTTAGTTTTTTGGACATGTTTAAGTATCACTGTGTCTATAGTCAATTGTTCTTTGCAACCTTGCGCGAACTTACGGCACCCTTTTTGTTGTTCGGCAAGAATATTGTTGGCGTCTATGTGCTGATAAATTAATTCAGATAAGCAAGAAGTAATAATTTTATAAAATGTTTGTAGGCATGTGATCGGTCTATACTTAGCAGGGTTCATGGAGTCGTTTCGGTCTTTTGGTATCATGTAAGTAATTCCTGATGTTATGTAAGATGGTATTTTATTTGGTTCCTGTAGAAAGTCATTAATATATCTTATTATTATTAATTTTCTTTATTTAACTATTCCTTAAAAAATTCTTTGTACCCAAAAAATTAAGGCATCCATAGATAGTGGACTGGGAGCTATTCTTAAAATTCCACCACAGTATCTTCTGTCTGTCACAAGAGGCGACTTATATGGGCAATGGTAGTCGTGAGCACGGCGGGTGGGCAGAGGGAGGTTGCATATAAGCAACTACGAGGTATAATTTATGCATGGGGTGTGCCAATACGGCATCGCGAAAGACCGGTTCCAGCGAGTCTATAGCGTTTTGTCTTAGGATACCGGAGCCGTTCCAATGTGCTAAAGAAGACCACCATAGAGTTTTTGGTATGCCGCTATAGGAATTTGGTATACTCGACTCAATGGTCGTCTGGATGGTATCATATTTCTCTGGCGGCTCAACGATCAGTTATAAGACCGATTAATCCAACATCACCGTTCCACCTCCCCCTGGCCAGCGGTATGCGATATCGTATTCCCACGCGCAAAACAAAAAAAAAATACCAAATTAATATTCATGGGGTTTATCATATTATTGTATGTGACTGTTGGGTGTTATTTATTTATTATGTTAATCTACAATCATTATTATAGTTTCTACTTCCATTGTCCAGAGGCTTATATCCTACACACAAATTTAATTTTGGCTGTAAAATAGGCCTCTTAAAATGCATGCTTTTTCAAAATACATAGGTCCTGCAAGCAGGTCAAGAAGAGAAGAATAAAAGATTGAAAAGAGAAAAGGGGTATTTGGCATCCGGCTTTCGAAGCGCATAGCAAAGCTGTCTCTTCAAATCAATCTCCTGCGAGGCAGCTGTAAAAGGGGAGCTTGGCAGCACCAAATAAAACTATTTCACGTTTCACGTGTGTGAATTGAGCAAAAATATACATAAGTGTCAAATGAGGATTGACAACTATCTCTTACTGATGGAACTGTGATAGTTGTACGACGGTATGATTATATCGCTGAGGCCATGGGTTCGAAACCCGGATCGTGCAAAGTGGTATTGAATTTTTCTATTTAATAACAGTCTGGACTCAGGAATGTGTGCTATAGGCGATAGGCTATCACAGTGTACCCTGTTGTACCCCTGCCTACCCCTTCTGCGATGAAAGCATGAGTTTATGTATGTATGTTGAAATAAAGTGCAAATCAAGCGCAGACATGTAATTCTATTGATATTATTACATGGTTAAGTAATGTGAATGTCTAAAAATAAGTTTTTCGTATTACTCATATGCGATTAAGTTTTCCGGTGTTTATAGAATAATAGTGTTATTTTTATACCACATCCAATTTAATATGGCGAGAAACATAAAAAATATGAATTTTAGTATGTAAATGTAATGTAAAGAAGATTCGACAATATAATTGCTGTATTGAAAAAAAAAAAAGATATTAACTATTGCTAAATATAAAAATATACATGGTGATGTAATTCCGGAGAGTTAAATAAGAGTGAATTCTATTTAACGCGGAGATCTGATGGCTGATGGGGCTAAAGAGTTCTCGAATGGACGCCACGTAGCGGAAAGTGCAGCGTAGGACGTCTACCCACAAGATGGTCTGACGACCTTTATCTACTTGCACGTCCACCTGTCAATGTCAAATTTCAATGTATAAAATATACCCTATTTCTATTTACATTAGGCTGTCAAATTGACTTTGAAAAACGTCATCTGTCAAAATTGAGGGTCGGGACGTTTTAGTACTGTACAGTACAGTACAGTACAGTTTTAGTCTGGTAAAGGTTGCGGGACGTCACTGGATGCAAGCTGCCTCCAACAGGTCTCTGTGGAAATCTTTGGGGGAGACCTATGTTCAGCAGTGGACTTCCATTGTCTGATGGATGGATTGATGGAATTATATTAATCACTATCAACCCACTGATGGGCATAGGCCTCCACATTCGCCCGCCACCCGTTTCTGTCCGTCTTATTTTATACCGGTATATCAATAATTCAACTTAAAACAAAGCCAGGTGGTAATTTTAGTGTCTACATTTGTAAAGAATGCAACGATTTCTTGTTTGCATTTTTTAGTATCATCGTATTTGGGTGGTTCTTATGTAAGTAGTTTTTTCTAAAACAATATTTTAAGCCTTCGCATTACGTGTATAAAATTAAAAGGAAGTATTTACATTATTATTTTTGGAAGAACTACGTATTTACCACACAAGCACGAAAACAGGGGAAAGAAATAAAACAATTACAAAAAAAATGGTTGCCTGTAAAGTCGGTTTTACGGGCGAAGATTTTACGTGACAACGTCTTTTTCTCGGTAGAATATTTATTGATATGAATATAATTAAATTAATCACTCAACTATAATTAGATCATAGTTGAGTGGGAGAGAGACGCAAGGCATTCGGCGGGCCTCTCTCTCGTTCGGTGACTCATCGTAACGTTACCGGGCGTTACACTTTTTCATAAGTGACTCCCAGCCGCAACCTAATTTAAGACGTTGTCACGTCAAAAATTCTAGCTGTGTTTACAAAATGTTTAGTTGTATCTGAAATCACTAAATCTACCACGTGCCTTCGTTTTTGATCTGAATATACAATACCCAGTATATCTTCCAAAAATAACCAATCTTTAAACATTTTTTCCATAAATATGGAGAAGGAATAGCCGATTAATAGTAACATTGACCTTCTTATCACATGGTAATAACGAGTTCAGTGTGGAACGGTGTAAAAATAAAATCTTTTAGTTAAGTTACACTCGCAGTAGTGATTGTAGTGACGATTAAAACAGTCAAAACAATTTAATGTTTTTTTAAACATCATTTGTATTGTGTGTGATCAAATCTATTTTTTTAAATTCTTTATGCTTACTGTGAGGTACTCCTTTAGTTGTTTTCCGTAAAGCGTTGCTAATTTTACTGGCATTAACCAACTTTTGTATCTCGAGTTAAGACGCTTATGTAAGACATCGGTTAGTATTTTAATTTGAAGAAAAGTGTATTTAAAAATATGTGGGAGAGAAGTTAAGAGCAGGTTGCTCTCAATCTTTATATTTGTGAACAAGATTTTCGCTATATGCTTAGTGTTGAGTACAAATGTTATTATTATTTCTAGTAAGTATTTCTTTATTTTTCTAGAAGTTTCACTGTTTTGAATTGACCTTGACCATTATTACAAAAAAAAAAACTATCCGTTGTTAAAAACGTATGAATATACATTCAGCCTTGTTTACTTTATTTAATAATCAAAATGTGACAAAAAAAATCGAGGACACAATAAATATTTTAGGCACTTTCTTAATCCAATTTCGATTTTTACCTGTTTAATTTTATTATTAAGTATGTTTAGATTTAATAACCTAAAATTGTTTCTGCATAGAACTAATTAATTTGGTAATTTTGTAGAAACATCATTCATTGGGCAACAAATACGATGGTTGATAACATTATCTCAAATGACCCATTATGTGTCTACGGTCCCGAAACAGTTCAGACAATAAGAAAACTATATAATTTAGATAATGAAAAAGATTTGAATAGAGCGATTGATATTTTAGATCAATGGGTGAAAGAACAACCGCATTTTAGGAAGAAGAATTTTTGTAAGTATTTTTTTTTAAATATATTTTTGTACTGATGGTGTAGGTCTGATATTCAATGCAATCCAATTAAACTTTATTATGAACCGTCGTAATTATATCTAATTCAATTAAATTGAGATTCGAAACAAAAAAGATAAGCAACGCTGTAATGACAGAGGCTTTTAGCTCTACTCTCCTCGAAACCGGAAAAATATTGCGTGAACCCGCTACGCGTCATACTATGACGATGGAACAAACCTTAATGTGGAACAAAAGCTGTTCGATCGCTGTATAATCAAACATTGACTTTCGTTAGAATTATTAATATTTTATTATGTACTTTGTTTTCTATTAATTAATATGTTATTTTTACTTTATGTTTTAATTTTAATTATTCTTTTGTTCTGTGGCTAATTGAATTGTGTGGCTAATTACCACTTCTTGTCCTTTTTCATTATTTAATTAGATTACATTTGCTTAAATTATATTTGATCTATAATTTTAACTTAAGAATATTAATATAAAACTCAAATTCAGCATCATATATATTTTTATTATGGTTTTCAGCGAGAAGACACTTGGAAATCACATTAATATCATTGAAAGGTTCTGTAGAACGGTCGAAACAACAAATCGATAGATTATGTACATTAAAAACACTTCTGCCACGTTTTTATGACATATCTGATCCTATAGAAGAATTTAAATGCTTCAAGGGAAAATTGTGAGTATGGCTCGTATACTACGTTTTCTGTTCTGTATCTGTATGTATCTGTATCAGCCCATATACGTCCCACTGCAGGGCACGGGCCTTCTCTACAATCGAGAATGTGATTGAGAGTGGTTAGGCCACGCTGGCCTAGTGCGGGTTGGCGGACTTTACATACCATAGAAATCGCTATGGTATGCAGGTTTCCTCACGATGTTTTCCTTCACCGTTATAGTGCGTGGTGATTTACTATCAATACACACATGACTCCGAAAAGTCAGAGGTGTGCCCTGGGATTCGAATCCGCGGCTACCGTTAACATGTTTACCAACAGGCCACCACGCACTTACGTTTTCTGTTGCCACATTTTATTACATTGGACATGCTAATACTATTAGAATACAAGTGTAAATGCTTATTGTTTATTTATTTTTACTGCAATGAATGGTGAGACACATAATACGGTGAGACGAGCATGCCGTTCGCCTAATGGCAAGCGATGCGACCGCTCATAAACGGTAGCAAAACCAAACACCTGGAATTACAAAGACATACTTGCTCAACGCGTAGCTTACGGACAGGGGTCAGCGCTGACAACTATGTTTTATTCTAACATTCTCCTTAGAAGCTCCTACATTTCAACTGTCAGCGCTGACAGTCAGTGCGCGATCAGCGTGACTCTAAAAAAAAAATCAAATCAAAAAGTAAAATCAGCCTTAAGTCTCAATATGTCCAGTAGTTACTCTGGCTATAATGTCCTTCAAACAGAAACACAACAGTGCATTTACACTACTGTTTGGCGGGAGAAATAGACATTACCGCCGTACCTGCCCAGGCGGTGTCCCATATATGCGATACCTACCACCAGTTAATTATTATGTTATGAAAACATATAAAAATTAAAGTGAAAGAAAATGGGAAAATTCACGGATAGTAAGTTTCCCGAAGAACAAGAGATGGCTTAAAACAATTAAAGATCTAAGACAATGTCAGATGCCGTAATAATAATAACGATCAAGAGTCAGTATGATTATATTCAAGCTTGTAATAAGCATATTATAGTATATTATGTTTTATGAGTGTGTTTATGTTGCAAACCAGACTCAACATAATGAACGTAGTCCAAGGTTGCGCAAAACCTGTATTGCATCGATATCTATATCAACAGTACAACAGCGAAAAAATTTAGTTAGTTAAAAAGGATATCTAGCTTTTGTTGATTACACAAAAGCATTTGATAATGTCAAACATAATGCAGTTTTTTCCCGCTTTAAATAATCAAAATATTAATAAAACCTACATTGATTTATTAAAAATTATTTATAACAATAGCACGGCGGATATCAGACTCCACTCCTCCGGCCCAATATTTCGAATTTGTAAAGGCGTCAAGCAGGGTGCCCCGTTATCACCAAAACTATTCACAAGCGCTTTGCAAATTTTCAAATCCTTAACAGATCTCTGGGTGGAACGTGGCATTAACATCGAAGGCGAAAGGCTCTCTAACCTCCGTTTTGCGGATGATATTGTCCTTTTCGCCTCTTCGGCCGACGAGTTGCAACAGATGCTCAACGACCTGAGCAGGGCAAGCCTTGGGGTTGGATTGATGATGAATCGGTCAAAGACTCAGGTTATGACAAATAGCTCCACATCGAGAATTGTTGTGGACGGAGAGATATTATATGTCGACGAGTATAATTATTTAGGTCAAATAGTCTCCTTCGACAACAGACAAGACCGAGAGATCCAGCGTCGAATAGACAATGCGTGGAAGGGCTACTGGTCCTTGAAGACATTTCTTAAAGGAAACCTTCCCATTTCCCTTAAACGTAGACTCGTCGACATGTGTATCTTACCAATTCTCACATACGGAGCTCAAACCTGGTCTTTGACCGAACTTCAGAGGTCCAGGCTTGGGGTTTGTCAAAGAGCTACGGAGCGCAGCATGATAGGCGTAACACGCATGGACAGAGTGCCCAATAACACCTTGCGCTCCATAACCAAAGTGAAGGATGTTGCACTGAAATCGGCCGAATTAAAATGGGATTGGGCAGGTCACGTCACGCGAATGCACCCAAAGAGGTGGGCAAAGATTGCTACTCAATGGGTGCCTAAGGGTGGCAAGAGGCCACGCGGCAGGCCTCGGAAAAGGTGGCGCGACGACCTCGACCAATTTGACAGCACTTGGGTGGCATCAGCAGCTCATAGGGATAAGTGGAAGGAGTTGAGGGAGACCTTTGCCCAGCAGTGGGACAGAAAAGGTTAAAAAAAAAATAATAAAAGATTTATTTTTCCGACCCAAATATCGACCAATAGAATTGCACCATTCGACGTCACGTGGTACAACCTACATGGTATTATACTGATAATTTTTTGAAAATTTTCTCTGGTAGTTGCTATATATAATTGCTTGTGGTATTATAAGTGATAATTTTACTAAAATGCACTTATCAGTCGCTTTAAATATATAAGGGCAGACTCTGTCTTAATCTCATAGTAGGATATAGATAGTGATAGTAGGTATTACAAATCAAGAGATACTTCTTCGCCTCACAATAATCGTGGCAATATAAATATTTGCTGGTGGAAGGTCTTTCATATGTGACGCCTGGGTAGATACCACCGCAATGTCTATTTCTCGCGCCAAACAGCAGTGTAAATGCAAGGTTAGCTAGCCATTCATTGCAATGAAAAAAAAAATTGCCGTGGTATGAGAAACCAACTAACGACCTCTGGTCTTCCAACTGACCATCAACAATCTTTTTCACTGAGGCTGTCAAACGTCCATTTAAATGAATTTCAAATTGAAGTGATCATTATATTATTACAGCCAACAAACTGTACTGCCCAAGCTCACGAAAGAAAACTACAGAATATACGTGAGCAAATTCCTCTGCAATGGTTTGGATCCGGAATTTTACTTCAAAACCATCCAATGTGGAATAGCTGTAAGTAATACAATCTTTCTCTCTCTCTCTCTCTCTCTCTTCAGATACAGGATGTCTACAGTTGAAAATAGGCCTCCAACAAGACTGCATAGCAATTTGTTAAAAATGGCCTACATCCAGCGACTACCTACAACCGTTTTTTCGTTGCTATGAATGGCGAGACAAGCATGTCGTTCGCTCGATGGTAAGCAATACGACAGCTCATAAAAAGTAGCAAAACCAAACAACGCCTTGAATTACAAAGCGATGCTTAGCATTCCACTGCGCTCGTCATCCTGAGATATAAGATGTATAAAAGTTTCAATATTTCCAGTACTCTGGCTACAATGTCCTTCAATACGAAAAACACAACAGTGCATTTAAACAGCTGTGTGGCGGGAGAAATGGACATTGCGGTGGTACCAACCCAGGCAGCCTCTCACATATGAGAGACCTACCACATATTTTCTAAGCATATAACCAATAAATTTGGCTTTGTTTTGGCCCGGAAAAGTAAACTGACAGATTCATATAGGCGTAGAACACAACAGGAAACATTATGTATTTTTTTTAATATTTAAAAGTATGGTTTGTCGCCGTTCACCTTTTGAAGAGCGAAAATCCAACAAAATACCTTCTGACAGGCAAAGCGCAAAAGTTACTTGCATTATTTTTAAGACCTTAACCTTTGACCTTTAAAACATTTACCTTTGTACAATTTGTTTGACATGTTATGACTAAAATCACGTAAAAAATATGAATTATCAAATTTACAAATGATGTTCATTGCAGGACAAGGGCTTCTTTCAAATATCTTAATATCTTCACACGGATATTTTGAAAGCATTAAAAATAAATTAAATTGAAAGCATTTACTGGTTTTAGGTCTCTCATATGTAAGAGCCTGGGTGGGTACCACCGCAATGTCTATTTCTCCCGACAAACAGCAGTGTAAATGCACTGTTGTATTTCGATTTGAAGGACATTGGAGCCAGAGTAACTACTATATTTAGACTTAACATTTTATGTCTCAGGATGGCGAGCGCAGGGGAATGCCATTGTTCTATTTCCACTGTTTGCTACTATTCATGGGCGGTCGTATCGCTTACCATCAGGCGAACGGTATGCTCGTCTCGCCATTCGATGAAATAATAAAGACAGAGGGACAGACAGAAAGGGACTTTATTTTATATGCAATGATATAATTTTTATTTTCAGATCTGTGAACACTTAAAATCCCACGATTACTGCGATGGTTACGTTGCTATTGCTGATTACCGAGACATCAGTATTGGGCCTTTTCTGACTGAAATTAGCATGTCGGACATGCGCCAAGGAGTCACTTTAGTAATGGTATGTCCATATTATTTTAATAATAAAATAGCGCCTCCACTGCCTCGATGGCGCAAATGTACTACGGTATGATTCCAACGCTATTTATTTATTTAAAAAATCTAGGGTTCGAATCCCGGGTAGGGCAACGGGATACTGGATTTTTCTATTCGTTATCAGTGGCTTTGTGCCCGCTATGGCGTTAGGCTTACACAAAGCGAAATATAGGTGTCTGTACTTCTGCCTGCCCCTTCTAAGAAAAAGCGTGATTTTATGTATTTGTATAAAGTAAATTATGACGTAATTTGTAACCAAAAGGTTATAAAACTGATATTCTTTACACAGGTTGTTAAAACCTTATTTTTATAGAGACAAACTGACTTTTTAAATATCAAAAATTTAAATTCCGTTATCTTATATTCTACTTTCTCCTTTTCCACATACAAAAAGAAAAAATTATATCAGAATAATGTGGCCCGAAAATGTAAACCCATGGCTTAGGGTTTTGAACGAAAAGACCACTATTTTATTATTTCAGTTACATCAATGTCTAAATCTAGCTTTATAGTTGATAATATCATGTTTCTTTTTCTTTCGTTTTCAGGAAGGCTATCAAATGAGAGTTAAAGGAATACATATCATAACAGACTCATCAGCAATCGATCTACTAGTAAAATTGTTCAAGCAATTGTTCAGTACTAAAATTGCTCAAAGAATTCATGTACATAGAAATTGTGATACGCTACATAAGCACGTGCCTAGAGAAATATTGCCGGTCGAATTGGGCGGAGACGAGAAATCTATGGATGAATTAAACGGTAATCAATAAATCCAACAGTCACATACATAATCCTAATTCCACATTAACATCGAGTCTTGTGACGTGGGTATCAGAAACTACTAGAGACTTTTCGGCTTCACAAACACCTAGACCCGAATTAAATACATTTGTTGTGCAGGGATTGAACCCGCGACTTCTCGTTTCATAGCCTATCTACACAGACTGTCAACTTTACCTAAAATAAAAATATACTTACAAAAAAATAGGGCATTGCTCTTGATTTCTTGATTTCTTCTTATCTACTTATCTATTATCCCATAAGAATATTTTTGGCCTCTATTTCCTGCCTTTTCCATTGCCATTCTCTTCATCTTATTCCATTATTATCTAAAATCCAAAAGTGTCTGCAACTCCTTTTGGTGAGATATTTTGCGAATCCAAAGGCAACTGCGATTGCTTTTCACCACCTGATTCGTCCTTCGGGTGCTATAACAATATAACCATAATTATTATGAAAGCAAATTTCAATTTCAGAGACCATGCTACAAACAATTGGAAGCGAGAAGAACTTTCTAGAGTTCAAAGAAATGAGCGAAGCGAAGATCGACGAATCGAAGCGACCAGTGGGAACAGAACATAAAGATTTTGGAATGATTGGCACCTTCAGGAGTTTGTCCGTAGATTAGTTTATTTTTAACACACGTAGAGAAATTTATAATTATACAGGGTATACCACCTGACTTCGTTTTCGGTAGCAGTCTTGACTGCTACTATCTATCTATCTAATCCAGGATTATCATTATCCAAGACCGATCACAATACAATATTTTAAGAAATATACGACATTATCTTATCCAGAATCCTCAGAAATATAACATTTTTGAAAAAAAAAAATAGTGGGTAATTTGCGCGCAGCTGTCTTTCTTCGATAAGACAACCTTTGATAGATGTTTTTAGTACAAACAATTAAATTAAAGTTAAAAACTAAAAAACACGCTTTCATAAAAAAGAACTTAAACTCATTATCAATTTTATTTCTTATTTTCTAGTTGGACCTTTTATGAAAGCATGTTTTTAAACTACAATTTATTTATATGTAAATTGAGTAAACTTTTAACTGGGAGAATTCGTATCTGCTTAGATTTTCGCGATCTTTAATAACGAAAACTATCGTGATGCTATTTGAAATAAAGCATTATTCTAAACAAACTATTACTTTCGTGTTTCCAACGTATTAATAATAATATTATGGAATTCATAGGACTATGGTACGCATCATCATGAGATTTCCCCCTTTGCGATCTTATCGTTCAGTTTTGTGTCTTTAGCTTCGCCATAGGTAAATCGTACAAATCATAAATATCCACGTTTATTTTCTTATCTTACGATCCATTCTATGATTTTTGCTTGTCTGGAAGTGATCGCGCATAGCATAAGACCGCCAATTGTTGACATATTTGTAAGGTTTTTGTTTTGTTTTGTTTGTGTTGTCTTTTTTTTTCTGTAGTTTGTAGTGTTCAATAAAGTGTTGTGTAATCTGTATATCTATATCGTTTGGATACGTTTTTTTATCAAACATGAATTATATTTGTAAAAAATTGAGTCTCTTGTAAAATAAAGTAATATATTATGTATAGAATTGTTTAAATTTTAATGAATACCAGATCACAATACAAAGAAATTGGAACATCAAACATGCACAATGCAATTTATCCACAATCGTTTTGTTCACACCTTAGATGGTAATTAATCTCAATCAACATGTACTAGACACTTATTAAGTGACCTTTTCATTCAGAAAGACGAAACGAAAATACTGTTTTGTTAATATTGTTATTTGTTTTACAATATATTTTTTTAATTTTTTTTTTACTCTGGCCCGGCATAGTCGCCACATTGCACCTGATGGTAAGCGCAAATGCCGCCCAGGCAGAGTATCCACTGGCATCAGACGGCAGTCCCATGCCAATGGAAACAATTATGCCGGCCTGCTAAAATGCCTCTTCACACTACGGCGGAAGGACCCAGGATTACAGGAAGGAGGGATTTGATAGCCTAGGATTGATAGACAATGCATTAAGAGCCAAAATAATAGCGATACAACCGCTTATGGACATGGATAAGATGATAGGTCTCCATATATCCAGTACTTAATCTGGCTATAATGCTTTCAAACTAGAATATAACAGTGCATTTATACTGCTGTTTGGCGGTAGAAATAGATATTGTGGTGGTACCTACCCTGGCGGCCTTTCACATATAAGAGATCTACCACCAGTAATGTAGAACGATAATAATTACAAAGTAGTTCATTACTCGACTTGATAATTGACTGCCCACTGATTTTCTCACATAAAATCTATCTAAAAGTTGCATTGAAGAAATTGTTTAGTGTGATAAAGCTGCCACTTGTATATTACTATTATGTATTTTTATAGTATAATTGTATCTCTATACAGGGTGATACTGACAAATAGTAGATAATAATTGTAACCACGTGTTCCTAATCACCCGAGGTAACATCGTTTGAAAAAGGAACTGTATGTTAGTCCTGTCAAAAATCGCGATTTTACTTTTTCAAGGCTTTTGATCAACCCGTATGGGTAAAGGTGTTTTTACAGCTCAGGTAAGTAAGTTAGGAAGCTTCCGAACGAACTGTTCAGTTAAGCGGTTAAAACATAACATTGCAAAAAAGTGAACAATACGGTGACAACTGGCATTAAAGAAAAGCTATTACGGCAACACTATTAAAAATGTCATTGTGTTCGTTGAATAATTTTATACGCAGGTATTTCTATACATTTTCGTACAGTTGTTTGTTTTGTGATTTAAAATAAACAAAGAGACTATTAACAACAATAAATAAAAATAAAAAGTATCTAAACATTTTCCGTCGTATTGTGTCGGGTTGCCATGTTAATACTAAATTCGATCTAAGCGCCCTCATCAAAAACAGACTCTTTTTTGCCAAGCTATACTAGAATAGGCAAGCGCAATTTCGGCCGTCTATCAGGTGGAAAAACTCAATATGACTGCACTCCATCTTCTTCTTCTTCTACCGAACGTTATCCCGGCCGGTGCCAGGGTCCACTTTCTGGCAAATTCTCCTCCATTTCGCCCGATCTTCGGCATCCTCAGTAGTAAGGCCATTAACCCTCATATCTTCCTTGACGACATCTAGCCAGCGCTTCTTTGGTCTACCTCTCGTTTGAGGTCCGGGAATATTGAGGCTCAGGCACACATTACCGACGTTCTCCTGTGGTTTCCTTATGACGGGACCATACCATCTCAAGCGGGATTCCTGGAGTTTATCAGCCACATGACAATACATATGACTGCACTCAATATGAATGTTTTAGTACTAAACAATTGAAAAAGGAGGTTTTTAATGAGGCGTATTTTTTTCCATGAAACATAATTATTAAAGTATTTAGTTGGACTCATACCATGAGTTATTGTTCTAAAATAATAGCTCGGTGTAAGCTAAACACAATTATATAAAGATCATAAGGTACATGTTAAGTAATTAAATAATTACTGGAGTTCTCGAGCGATTATCTCAAGCGACTTGTCTATTTTATTGCTACACTTATTATATGGTGGTAGGTCTCTCATATGTGAGAGGCCATCTGGGTGGGTACCACCGCAGTGTCTATTTCTCCCGTCAAACAGCAGTGTAAACGCACTGTTGTATTTCGGGTTGAAGGGCATTGTAGCCAGAGTAACTACTGGACATATTGAGACTTAACATCTTATGTCTCAGGATGGCGAGCGCAGTGGAATGCCAAGCATTGCTTTGTAATTCAAGGTGTTGTTTGGTTTTGCTACTGTTCATGAGCGGTCGTATCGCTTACCATCAGGCGAACGGCATGCTCGTCTCGCCATTCAAGGCAATAAAAAAAAAAAAACTTATTATATTTATTGTTTTACTGATTTACTTTAATTTAATTAGTTTTAGATTTTGACTGTCTTTCGATATTATAAATAAATCTCTTTCCATTACCTGATTTGTTTTGTTTTCTTTGAATATATTCTTCTTTATTTTTGTTTATATGTATGTAATTTTGTAACTGCTGTGTATTCCTATGATTTGTATACTTATGCGATAAAATGCAAATAGTAATTAATTTTGACTAGTGATCGCCCAGTGGTCGAAATTAGACCATAATTCATAAATTTTTAAAGTTACAACATTATTAGGTATCTTTTCGCAATGGCTTTATCTCTATAGCAAAGGCTGAATTATAGCCACTCTGTTAATTTGTCATTTTCTTTTTTTTTATTATAAATAAAAAAGAAATTTATATTTAAATGAAGATTGAAATTATTTTATAGACTTTTCTAACAAAAACTTACTGGTGGTAGGTCTTTCATAGGCCGCCTGGGTAGGTATCACCGCAATAGCAGCAGTATAAATGCACTGTTATGAGTTTGAAGGATATTGTAGCCAGACTAACTACTGGATATAATGAGACTTAACATCTTATGTCTCAGGATGGCGAGCGCAGTAGAATGCCAAGAATTGCTTTGTAATTTATGGTGTTGTTTGGTTTTGTTTTGTCCATGAGCGGTCTTAACGCTTCCCACCAGGCGAACGGCATACTCGTCTCGCCATTATCATAATAAAAAAACATAACAGAAGATTTAAAATATATATATTGTATATGGAATGTTGCAATAACATCTGCCAACATGTTCACGGTGGTCGCGGGTTCAAATCCCAGGGCACACCTCTGAGTTTTCGGAGTCATGTGTGTATTGATATTCAATCACTACGCACTAAAACGGTGAAGGAAAACATCTTGAGGAAACCTGCATACCATAGCGGTTTATAAGAATTTCTATGGTATGTAAGTCCGTCGACCAGCACTAGGCCAGCGTGGTGGACTATTTGGCCTAACCACTCTCAATCGTATTCTCGATTGTAGAGTAGGCCCGTGCCCTGCAGTGGGACGTATATGGGCTAATACAGTATATGGAATGTGAAAGACATAGATGTGTCATATTTTTCTCTCTTCTTCATAGTCTTTGTTGACAATATTTTTTTGTAAAAACCCTTCCATCATTTGCAAAATGGCCTTGACCGTTACATTCGGAAATTAAAATCTCAAATCATTGAATGACCTAAGTCTACTTGCTGCAACGTATCATTGGCCATATGTAAAAACTGGCTACCTTAATAAAATTTATTTTTTTCGAAATGTTCGTCCTTGACATTTACTTATCGTCATCGCAAATGCAGGTATTAATGGAAATTGTGTTTTTTGAAAGTTAAATGGCCAAATATTTCCATAATTTAAAAAAAGTATGCATATAAATATATAAAACCATACTGGCTTTACAGATGACATACGTAACACAAAGAATTAAAAAAAATCATTGCAAATACTTTGATTAGATAATTTTGGATAAGGCATGAAAGCACAAAATTGTACTAAATATTTTTGGTTGCTGAAATCAAAACTGATGCTTATTTGGTATTTATACCCTAGCGCATCACAAATATCACTTCCTAAAACAATGTCAATTATGAAAACTAACAATGATAATGACAATTAGTTTTACCACTATCTCTAAACATATGGGCTATTTTAGAAGACATGAACTTCGATCAAATATACACTAGATACACAGTTCCCTGTAAAAGTTCTGTTAAAAAGTGGCACCGATGCATGACATTAAAAAAAGTAAACAAAAAGATCACATATTCCAAATATATTAACACAAATTCCACCTTATTCCTGGAGCTTAAAGTAGCTTTTCAAATAATATTGTCTAAAGTTTTACGACGTTTTAGATGCAACGGTCGGTGCGTGACTGAAGGCGAAAGAGTGCTTAAGCACTCTTTTTTGGTGCCGTTTTCTAAGCGCTCATGTTGTATCTAGTGTATATTTGATCGAAGGACACGAACATCATTTTAGTTCACATTAACAAAATTATGCGAAATATGCCATATCCAAACATTATACAATCAATGTATACATTTTTTTAATTTTGTTCGAATACGTCACCCGTCAATTATATACAGATCATTTTACGTTGGATGGTCTTTAAGGCTTAAACGTCTCTTAAATCTCCTATCAACCAGATAGAGACCATTATATAGTGGTTGAACATTAAGCTTGAACTGTTTAATAAATTAAACTTAATGAATTTACAGCATAATTTAACTTTCATGCTCCTCCGTCCACGCAATTTTCGTAAAACCGCATACAAATAATTTCCTTCGCGTATCAATATTATATAGATAATAGCTGTACCCGCGACTTCGTCCGCGTGGTTTGGTTTTTGCATTTTAATTTTAATTATTGATTCATTGGTGGGAGAAGTGGTGGGAGGCGCCCGACGTGACGGCCCAGTGGTGCCACGTGCGTGAGCTGCGCCCGGTACTGGACAGTAATTGGGCATTGCAACATTACTTAATTTTTCTAAAATATATATTTTTTTTAGCCTATACTGTCCCACTGCAGGGCAAACTTACTTCCTCCCTTTACTTCCTCCACCCGTCTCTGTCCAAAGCTCTTATCCGCCAGTTGTTGTGAAAATGATACAAGTCATCTTTCCAACTTCTGCGTGGACTACCACGTGGTCTTTTCGTGTTTTGCGGACTCCATTCGGTAGCAATCCTAGCCCACAGCTCCTCTGACATACGACAGACGTCGCCTGCCCAGTCCCACTTTAATTTGGCTGTTTGTTGCCCAACGTCCACGAGATTTGTTCTGGTGCGCAGATCTCTATTTCTTATACGGTCACATCATTTTACACCTAGGATACTGCGCTCAATAGCTCACTGGCAAACACCGAGATCGAACTTTTGCACTTTAGTCAAAGACTAGGTCTGAGAGCCATATGTAAGGATGGGGAGAATGCACACGTCAATGAGTTTCCGTTTAAGAGCGATTGGAAGATCACTTTTAAGCAAGTGCTTCATAGATCAGAAGCTCTTCCAGGCGTTTTCAATACGTCTCTTGACTTCGGCTTCTTGCCTGTTTTGAAAGGATACTATCTGGCCTAGAAATAAATACTCATCGACGTATGCTATCTCCACGTCCCCTACCTTGATTTTTTGTTGTCTGGTGTTCGACATTACCTTCATCTTCGACATGTTCATGCTTAATCCAACCTCGAGGCTTGCAGTGTATAGTTCGTTGAGCATAGTTTCGAGCTCTGATGCAGAAGAAGAGAAAAGGACTATATCGTCGGCAAAACGTAGATTGGTTAATCTTTTTTCACCCACAATAATGCCCTTCCCTCTCCAACTGGATGGTAAGTTATTAAAAACTTCTTGTAACGCGGGTATAAATAATTTTGGGGAAAGCGGGTCTCCTTGTTTCACCCCACGTTTGATGGGAAAAGACGGTCCTGTATTCTCCAGTTTGATGGCGGCTGTGCTATTGTAGTTTTCTGTGCTATTCTTTGTAAAATCTGGATGTAGGTGTTATGTATATTCTGTTTTTGTAAGGTTTTAAAAATAATAGCGTGATTCAAACTGTCGAAGGCTTTAGTATAATCCACGAACGCGAGATACATGGGAAGTTTAAATTCTGTGTATTTTTCAATAATCTGATTAACTGCTTGTAGGTGGTCAATTGTGGAAAGACCACGACGGAAACCCGCCTGTTCAGGTGGCTGATTTATGTCTAGTTGTCCTGAAATCCGGTTTTCGACTATTTTAACAAAGGCTTTATATATGTGGGATATTAAACTGATTGGTCGATAATTTCCTATTTCTGTTTTAAAATAAAATACTTTTTCTAAAATAAATGTAGTCTAAGTTACTCCTTATTATATCAGCTACCTGACAATAAAAGTCCCGTCAATATCGGTCCAGCCATTTCAGAGATTCGCCGGAACAAACAGACAGACACACAGACAGACAGACAAAGGTCATATTCGTTATAGGTATCGTGTATATAATGATATGTAGTTGGATTTTTTTTTATTTTCACTTTACAAACCGACACTTCAATTTTATTTATATGTATAGATATAGATGTGTACCGTTGCAGAACACTATTTAAATAAAATAAATAAAAAAACTTGAATTTAAGGAATATAATATGTGTATATTGTACTGTATCAGCCCATATACGTCTTACTACAGCGCACGGGCCTCCTCTATAATCGAGAGTACGATTCAGAGAGGTTAGGCCAAGGAAAATATACCAGACTACAACTACATACATACATAATCATCACGACTTTTCTAGAAGGGCTACCAGGACGCCCACGTTTTGACCTGTCCTTTGTTCCGTCCAATGATGTGATAGGGACGAGTCTATCGCCGTATTAGGCACACATATATTACTCGAGGCTGATATAGAAAAATCAAATATCACTTTGCCCGATCTGGGATTCGAACCCGAGACGGCAACCCGAGACAGCGTTGCAATCGTACCCTAATACAACTTCGACGCCTAATACACCACTTCCCGGTAACATACCATTATTCTGCACTAATGTACTGGTTGTCTGGAAGAGATCGTCTAAAGTTTGAATTGTCTTCTTTTTTCTTATTTGTCTATTGTTTATCCTTTGTTACATAGTGTTATAATAAAGAATTATTATTATTTGTCATATAGCTAACCACTTAAGGACTACCAATTATTTTATTTAGGTATTTAAATTTAATGGTCCGGTAAACGAGCAAACAGATCACTTTAAGACATCATCACTGCCTCCCATGAACGCCCTCAATGTTTGTTTCATAGATGTGTTGCCAGCCCATCAAATCAAGAGGAGAACGGCATGGGAAAATGATAGGTAGAGGATGCCCAATACCCTTTGTATTGAGCATCCAGAAATTCAGTCGTCGATATAATAATAAATAAATACACCCAACAGTCACATACATAGTCTTGACCCCTCACAAAGATCAAAAAGAAAACAGATTTCGAAAAGAGCAATTACAATTTATTGCCTGTTCTGCTACAGTAAAAACCGCTTTGTGAACTGAGTTGTAGGAAAATCTAAATGTCGGAATTTGGGTGGCATTGAATAACAAAAAAAAACTAGCTACAGTCTCATTAAGACCAGACTACTTAATCGAAGGTCGTATACATCTTTATAACATTATATATATGACGGAGCGAGATGGCTTGTTTAATTTGGATAAATTGCAATAGTGTTGATTTGTTTGATCCGATTGATGTTTGTTTGATTTTTGTATTAGGAAATAAATAAATAAATAAATACACCCAACAGTCACATACATAGTCCTGACCCCACACTAAGATCGAGTCTTGTGTCGTGAGTATCAGGAACTACGAGAGACTTTTCGGTCTCACAAACACCCAGACCCGAAACAAATACGTGTTGTTCACGCAAATATTGCTGCGCCACGGAGGCTGTCGAAATAGATTTGTCTTTGAAAAATAAAATTTAAAGTGGGCCCAAATGGGGTCGCACGGGGCAAAACTGCTTACTTGTCTCAAAATGAAATAATGATTTTGAAGAGAAAAACGTTACCTCATTTTGAAAGCAAGACGGAATCGCTCCCGTGCCAACCCGTTTACTTTAAATCTGTTTTCATACTTAAAAATCTTTGTTAGTTTGATTGTCAAATTATATTGGAACAATAAAACTAATCGTGGCAATAGAACAACGTGTTTATTCTGCTGCAATAGACTGCTGGAGACCGCCGGCGATCCATACCTATGGACGACTCACATGAAATGATGGTGGAAGATTTAGGCAATCAGTCGGAGTCCCCGTCATATATAACACCTTTATAAAACGCGGTGATTAACTATAAACACACACGTGCCTCCGAAAAGTCAGAGGTGTGCCCTGGGATTCGAACCCGCGACCACCTTGAACATGTTGGCAGTCGCGTCTGGTCTGTTACGAACATGCCGTCACGTACGTAGATATTGTGGAGATTCTTAGGGGAGGCCTATGTTCAGCAGTGGACTTCCTGTGCCTGATATGATGATGATGATGATGATGATGATGATGATGATGATGATGATGATGATGATGATGATGAACCTAAGGCTTAAAGACCTCCGGTAATCTCACTCCTCAAATAAATCAAAGCAAAGCTACTTGTAGTGGCAATCTCGATAGTTTTATAGCGCTCTTAGTTTTTATATCATTGGCTTTGTTATTGCGAACATCTTAACTAACCCACGAAATTACGCGGCCTTAAAATGTATATTTTTCTGATGTTCTCATCTTGACGTATTAATGACGTCATTCGACACAATCACGTATGAATGTGCCGTGGATAATTCAATTATGGCCGTGTTTTACGTAATAACTATTTATTTAATTAATTCCGTATATTTTAGGAAATAACCGTCACTTTGAAGTTTTGTTCAATAATGTTCGTCGTTTTAGTGCGCGTCGATTGACTATCAATACACACGTGACTGCTAAAAGACAGAGGTGTGCCCTGGGATTTGAACCCGCAACAACCGTGAACATGTTGGCAGTCGCGTCTGGTCCGTTACCAAGATGCTGTCACGTACCCACTAAAACGGTGGAGAAAAACATCGTGAAGAAACCTGCATACCAAAGCGATTTGTAAGAATTTCTATGGTACATAAATGTATAAATAATATACCTTATACACAGGTATATTGTATATACCTTATATTATACTCGTACATACTTATATTATATTATACATAGTATAAAATAGATAAAATTTACAATATCATTACTTTTACAACTAACATAATATTGAGTAATTAGAATTTGTATTGTAAATTCTGTCAGGTTATGTCAATTATTTACTTGAATACATATTTCTACTAGCATTATAAAAAAAGAAATGTATATATCATATACATAATATCATCTATATGAAATAAAATAAAATAACATAAATAAATACACCTAATAGTCACATACATAGTCCTGACCCCATACTAAGAACGAATCTTGTGTCGTGGGTATCAGGAACTACGAGAGATTTTTCGGTCTTACGAACACCAACACCCGAAACAAATACCTGTGGTTCACTCAAATTTTTTTTCGGTGCGGGGATCGAACCCGCGGCCTCTCGTTTCACAGCTAGCGTCTAACCGACTACGCCACCGAGGTTGTCAAATATATTCTCCTAAATATATCCGTATTCATGGGCGTTAGGAAGTACTTACCTTCAGGTGATCTTGTCCATTTTGTTAAAAAAAACAGCTTCAACCGAGGCTACCCACGAGTAAGTTTGACATCCTAATGAGTTAATATTTGCACAACCTTCGATCCTTAGCCACTTGCATTCAAAGTCATTAACTACCATTGAATACCTATCACTATATTTACAAATACAATAATAATACTGATTCGTCATGTATATACCTATATGTTTGGTGCTTTCGCAATGAAATAATATTACAAGTTTAGTGAGTTTTTGGCTGTGGATAATAATCTCCAGGAATGTCGCTTGAGATGGTATGGTCACGTCGTAAGGAAACCACAGGAGTACATCGGCAATGTATGCCTGAGCCTCAATATTCCCGGGCCTCAAACGAGATGTAGACCAAAGAAGCGCTGGCTATATGTCGTCAAGGAAGATATGAGGGTCAATGGTCTTACTATTAAGGATGCCGAAGATCGGGCGATATGGAGAACCATTTGCTGGAAGAGTCAGGAATTTGTGCCCGATATGGCGATAGGCTCGCCACCTATCACATCGTGGAACGGAACTATCAAGGCGAAATGTGGGTGTCCTTGACACCTTTGCCTACCCCTTCTGGGAAATAGGCGTGAGTTTATTAATGTATGTATGTATGTATGTATGTATTTGCCATAAGGTGGACTTTTGCACCGGCCGGGATAACGCCAGGTAGAAGAAGTGCGAGTTTTAGGCTGATAAATAGTTTGTATATATCATTTTCTTTTTACAATCTTTAACTTCGTATATTTTTTAAAGAAAATAAATATACTCAACAGTCACAATACGAAGAGGCCTGATAAAAAAATAGAATCAAAGAATTATAAAACAAAATAAAATAACCAAACACTTCCAGTTCCTCAAATGTCATCATATTATAATTAAATTAATTAGTATATAAATTTCAACTAGTTCCTCAATTTAGCCTAATACCATTTTAAATATTATTCGTTCAAAAATACCAATGCCAAAATTAATAATTTACCGAATCACCATTTTTTATTAAATCTGTACATAAAATACGAAGATAGATATAAATATATTGCAGACACCATTAATGTTTTGCGTTACACACGAAATTTAAATTAATGTTTATAAAAAAGGTATATGTTTATATTTAATTAACAACATCTGCCAAAACCATTAGATTTGCGATTGTAAAATTAGTCAATCTTTAAAAAAATATTTTAATAGAAATCAAAACAATCGTTCAATTACAATATTATGTTGCTGTAATCATACATACATACATAAACTTTTGCCTTTTTCCCAGAAGGGGTAGGCAGAGGTGCCTGGATACCTACATTTCGCCTTGTATGTATCGTCCCACGATGTGATAGGTGGCGAGCCTATCGCCATATCGGGCACAAATTTCTGACTCTGGGCTGATAATGAATAGAAAAATCCAATACCACTTTGCCCAACTCGGGATTCGAACCCGAGACTTCAGCTTTGCATGCGTACCTTAGTATAACTACGCTACCGAGGCAGTGTATAATCATCACACGTAAAAATCATCCGTTAAAAGTTTTTTTTATTCAACATGCAAATCCAAAAGGTATAAGTCAAGAACATCAAGATAAGAATCGCTTGAGCATTTTTTTTTATTATTTAATCTCTGTTGAAAAGTTCTAATCGATATGTTATACTTGTTTTGTTTTATTTTATTTTTTTGTTTTGTCTTATGTGTTGTGTGACGCCGCTTTAATTTGAGCTGTTATGGTTTTATTTATAAGATTATAAATAAATGAACAATAATACAGGGTATGTGTGTATCCAGACTGCTACCGAAAACGAAGCCGGGTGTTAGTTTTAGTGACTTCAAACAAATGCATTTTGTTTTTATTTTTGTTCCTTATCGCCGTATTTGTCAATAAAAATCATAGAGTGGTCGTTGACAATCAACGTCGTGTTGTGGTCGTCGCCACTGTATGATATTTTTATGCTGAGCTGCCTTCTTATCTTTCATGGCCACAAAATGCTAATGCCTAAGCTTCCTAATTAGTTTTTCTTTTTTTACACTGTTTTTTTTTGCTTTGTTGAATCATTGTTACTTTTTATAGGAGGTAGTTAATGATAATTACATTTCAATTTCATTTACTTTTGTTTTTATGTACCTATATGACGAATAAATCGTTTTTTGTTTAATTAGGCTCAAAACTGGAAAAAACTCAACTAAAACCAATACCAGAAAAGATCACAGAGGCGCGCCTGCATTATTACAGTCATGTTATGCGAAGGCCTGATGACCACATAACAAAAAAGTGCTGAACCTTGATTTAGCACCAAAAAGCTGTAGCAGACCTTCATTGACATGGATATGAACGATAATTAAAGATCGCACAAGAGAGAGCATCGACCCAATGACGACCTAATGACGACCTAAGACTGTGATCTGTGGAGAATCACGATTGGAAGTGCCGACCTCAAATAGAAATGAGAAAAATGGCTGGAAAATGATGAAGCTCAAAACTAGATATACAGAGGCTGAACCAGAAACATAATATTACCTAGATACTCCACAAAATGTTGAAATCCTTTGTCGTACGTTGTAACCATAGACTAAGTTCGGAGAAAATTATAAGTATAATAGAGAATAGTATTGATTTTTAGAAGTAGATTAGATATTACTCCGGACATTAAACATCCGAACAGTCGAAGTTCGTATCGTTTCATAGAGTTACCCTCAATACTACCATCACTACATTACTATTGACGTGTTCATATCTGTTTGCATAAGCACAAATCTTTAACTACATAAGTGGTTCGTCGCCTTGTGATGCTAGATCAGAAGTCAATTGATTCGAGTTATTAAACGTTGTTTGTCATGCTCTCAACTATGTTTGATGATTACGTAAACATGTCCTCATCCAAATCATTCAATGTTTTTAATGTATTGGGATAATAATAGATGTATTACAACATATTTTGGAGTTCGTGACGTTTATGGTTATGAGTTTTAGAAGCAGCGTGATTGTGATTTCATGTTTTAGAATTCTTTCCACGGGTATTTAGAGTTAGCAGATTACGGCACCATGGAATTACAGGGCGTCCCAGAGCAATGCCAGGAGGGGAAATAGCTTAAATATTGTATATCGATAATTTTAGTGAAAGAAGACAATGATGACTTTCAGAACAATTCAAAGTGCATTCAAAGATTTATGAATAATCGCATTTCGGTAACGAAAATCGCACCCGCCATGTGTTAAAAAAACACTCATCATTTGACGACACCGATCGAAATGTTATTTAGATTTGGCACGAGGTTGTCCCACAGACATGTGGGATGTCGATTCTACAATTATTGCCTCGATTGTCGTTTCTGTACATGGGTTGATACCAAAGAGCCTCGACCAACATCTACAGAGGCTCTCAATTGGCTGTTGGGTCAAAAGTCAAATACAGAAGGCAGTATTACTGGACACGGCACGCATTGTGAGGCAGTTCGTCACTTTGTCTCCCTAACCGCCGTTAGCTTGGGTCTTGAGCTTCACCACCGGAGGGTAAATAAATTTTTTTTTATATTTTCATATGTATATTTTTTATAATTTATACAAGTAAAAATAAAAAAAATATATATATTATAAATATAATAAAAAGAAAAAATATTACAATGAAAAATTACATTGTTATGAATAAATTAAATTAAGTTAAATTGTATGCGTGCCAGATTCAGTGACGCAGGCAAATATAATTAAATGTAAATTATGTATAAAATTATTTGATACGACTGAATCTAATGACGACTGCCTAAGCTACTATATTTTGATACTATACTACGAGTATATATAGGTATAATAATTATTCATGGCTTTCTGCACACCTTTTTTTATTGCATAGGTCTGGCAAACGAGCAATCAGGTCACCTGATGGTAAGTGGTCCCTGCCGCATGAGCATCCATAGTGCTTGGATCATGAATGACATGCCGGCCTATCAAATTGGGATGGGAGTGGGAAGGATAAAGAATGGGAAGAAGGGCATTGGGCTCCAGCAGTCTTATTCACCGAACGAAAAGCGACAACAAAGCTGAAACTTAGGCTTTTAAATAAAATCCCACTTCCTACTAATATTATAAAGGGGAAAATTTGTGTTTGTTACTTCTCCACGCTTAAACGGCTGGATCAATTTCTATGAAATCTTGTATGAAGGTAACTGATACCCTGGATTAACACATAGGCTACTCTTTATTCCGAAAAAAATGTTGTGTTCCCGTGGGATGAGCAAGGAATTCAAATATGTATATGTATTTGTATTTGCTATATGTATATGTATTTGCTGCTCTTTTAAACTATCAGTTTACTTAAAATTTTTATTAATATTTGATATAAGGAGAATGAAATGAGATATAAGAGGACAAGATTCGAAGCCGGGCCTGTTCGCTAGTATTTTCATAATTCTCTACTCTATTATCGCCAACGCAAAGACTAATTGTAAGAGCCTCAAATAATCTATAAATCATTTACCGCACTAGGCCAGCGTGATGGACTATATGGCCTAACCACTCTCAATCGTACTCTCGATTGTAGAGTAGGCCCGTGCCCTGCAATGGGACGTATATGGGCTGATATAGATGTAGATAATGTTTTATATAATTCCTAATATTACATGACTTGTCTAACAGTAAAGTCTAAGTGGGTGATTGTCGTACCTATTTATCCAACTAAATCACTCAATCGTATTATAAATACAAATCTGTATCTTGTTTAGACCACTAAACTAATTTGTTGAACTTGCCTTGCGTAGATCGAAAGATTTTACAAAAAAAAAATCTGTTATTGTTTTTGTTTTCGATATGCTACGGTGGCCCATTATAATTGTGGTAAGGTCTCACATGTGAGCAGCCGCCTGGGTAGATACCACCGCAATGTCTTCTTCACCCGCCAAACAGCAGTGTGAATGCACTGTTGTGTTTCGGTTTAAAAGACATTGTAGGCAGAGTAACTACTGAACTTATTGAGACTTAACATGTTATGTTTCAGGATGGCAAGAGCATTGGAATGCCAAGCATTGCTTTGTAATCCAAGGTGTTGATTGTTTTAACAACTGTCCATGACCGGTCGTATAGCTAACCATCAAGCGAATGGCATTCTCGTCTCGCCATTCCTTCCAATAAGAAAATAACATTATTATATAATTAAAGTGACATAATAAACGACAAAAACAACGTACTTAAAAGTCAGACACAATAAGTAAAAATATAAAAAAGTCCCTTTTTTGCAAAATTTTACTATTGTGTACGAAGTCACTAAAACTACCACCTGTCTTCGTTTTCAGTCGCATTCATACATATCTCTTCTATTTTATCTAACTTAAAACTTGTAAAGCAAAATCGTATTTCGCGCCGCAGATATAAACTAATGATTTGAGCGCAGCGGGTTAGTTTGTGATTGATTGTTGAGCTAAAAGCATGGAGAGGATTCCAGATCACAGTATATTAAAATTTAATCCTGACACACTGCAGTGTGTTAGGGCTGAGTTTAACCTGGACAAACCTGGACGAATACAGGAGGCAATTGACATCCTGGAAGATTGGGTCAAGAAGCAGGAGCATTTTGTCAAGAAGGACTTTAGTGAGTACTGTCCAATGTATTGTTTTTTAATTGACCTTTATTTAATTTCAAAAAATAATTAAATAGATGAGGAACTCAAATGTCATGGTTGGTTTTAAAAACTATGAATAATAAAATTTTAGTATATTTAATTAATTGCATTGTAACTTTAAGGTCAATATTGCTAATAGCATAGTTACGATTATAATTAAAATCTTCATATTTGTTAGACGACATATGTATGTCTCACGGCATGGCACGAGTCTCCTCTACAATCGAGAGTACGATTGAGAATGGTTAGGCCATTAATTATAAATCATATATTAATAAATAATTAATCGCGTTAATTAATAATTACGTTACAAAAGACAACTTTAAATATTATTATTAATGTTTCCATTTCTTTGTTAGAATAACAACAGGATTGAAAAAAAAAAAAGATATTGCAAATGATATGAAATAGAACTAATTTATTGAATCCATTAAAATATTCAACATCATTTAGATTTAGTCATTTTTTGGTCTACCACCCAGTTCTGAATTTTAGTGTTGCTCTTTTCAAAACCAGTTTACAATGTAGTGATGATTAGTTTTAAAAGTTGCAAGTTGGTTTAAATCAGAGCAGTTGATTAGCAATTTGTTATAATTTATAAGCAATATACATTTTAAATAAATTAATTTTTACGTTATATTTCACTAGCGGCCCGACCTAGCTTCGCCCGGGTGCATATAGATTTCTTTACAATAATATGTACGTATTATACATATAAACCTTTCTCTTGAATCACTATCCGTTAAAAAAAATCGCATCAAAATCCGTTGCGTAGTTTTAAAGATTTAAGCATACAAAGGGACATAGGGTCAGAGAAAGCGACTTTGTTTTATACTATGTAGTGATATAGCTGGGAATAGAGAAGTCAGACGGACGAAGAATCAGTATACTCTATTACGTCGACGCAATGACTAATTTTAAAAGCCTCAAATAATCTTTTTATCATTTACAATTTTATTTTGCAATTCTATCTTGTTATTTTAGATAATAGTGAATACTAAAGGAAAATGCCAATTTTACTATGAAATAGTATTGGTGCGAAGATTTTTGTCCCTTGATGTAACCAATTTTTTTTGTATAGGGTTTTTTTTTTCAATAAATATAAACGTAATTGCGATCCGGGCCGGATTATCATCGGCTCTGTGAACACAATGTAAAATGTTATAATTTTTTTTTTTCTATTTTATTTGTTTTTTTTTTTTTATTTTTAATACGTTTAAGGATACCGTTAAGGATAGGAGGACCATAATAAATACTGCAAAAGATTTTAAGCAGTAGCAGTATCAGTATCTGTATCTACAATATTTTTAGGGATTTTATGAATGGGCATACTCCTATCGTGTCTTTGTGAAATGCAGTTGATAATTAAATGAAATAAGTTTATTGGTCATACAGGCAATTAACTTGCTCTTATGACAAGTCAATACACATAGTAGGTATTTAGTCTCTTTTTTTCAAAACATTAGTTATGAGAACCTGTTCATTTTTGAAGTCTCTTAATAATATTATTTATAGTTTACTTGTTTCTGTAGTCTTGTACTTTATAGTAATTATATTATTATTAGTATTTTATGGTACTAAGTTAAAAAAAAATAATTTTTCAAGTACTTATATATTTTTTTATTTATATAAATAAAATTTTATTTTGGTATTATACAAGTACCTTTGGTTATATAATGATAATATTAACTCGTAAGCTTTATTATAAAACTCTAGTTTGTTAGCTATATGGTAAACTATATTCTTCTGTTTAAATAAATTAATTAAAAAACCAGTAAAGTTCTATGCCTGTTCCATAATAACCCAAAAAACACCTCAATTTGATTCACTCATCTACTAAGGCCTATGAACTCAAAGCCGATCTCTCGGTTTTGGAAAAGTCCTAAATACTGACCACATTAAGTGAATATGGCAGATACAGTGCATTACTTATTTGTACGATATCAATTGATATGCATTACAAAGCAATGCTTGGCAATCCGCTACGCTCGCCATCCCGAGATATAAGATGTTAAGTCTCCATTCCAGTAGTTACTCTGGCTACAATATCTTCCAAACCGAAACACAACAGGGATTTTCGGAAACAGCCATAATCCATTCAAAAATTATTTATGTTAATGTTATTATACTCAAGGGCTCTCATGATTAAAAAAATAAATAGTTCTGTTGCTTACGTCGGTAATTTAGAATACATAATATATAAAATTTATTTTTAGAATACACAGTATATAAAATTTATTTTTAGAATACATAATATGTTAAATTAATTAATTAAACTGCCTCGGTTGCGCGGTTGTACTACGGTACTACTCGTATCCAACCTGAGGTCTCTGGTTCGAATCCCAATTCCAGCAACCCACTGGCATTCCACAGTAAGACCAAGTCTTGTGTCATGGGTATTAGAAACTACGAGAGACTTTTCGGTCTCACAAACACCGAGACCACACAAACATTTGTTTTGATGTTGAGATTGAATCTTCGGCCTCTCGTTTCACAGTCTGTCCATTCATGCCGAGTCATGACTGGCAACAGCAATGCTCTAACACGTTTAAAGATACGAATGAGATTTTTTTTCCTCTTTATTTTTTGGGACTTTTATCCGTGTGGACATGTAAGTCCCATCATACCTTATACCTATCGAATGAGATATTTTACCTAGGTACCGCAGAAACGGCTTACTTAAACAGACATACCTAGACTCGCAGAACTTCATTGCTCGATGTATTATTTTATTTTATTTATAATGGTATTAAGTGCGAGGTGGCATGGTGGTAAAGGACCACAGCTGCCAACGTTAACGGTGATTGCGTGTTCAAATCCCAGGTCATACTTATGACTTTTCGGAGTGATACATGTGTATTGATAGTCAATCACCACGCGCTATAACGGGGAAGAAAAACATTGTTAGGAAACCTGCATACTATAGCGATTTGTAAAATTTCTATGGTGTATGTGGTGTATGTGTATAATCCGCATGGTAGACTATATGGCCTAACCACTCAATTGAATTCTTGATTGTAGAGTAGGCCCGTGCCCTGCAGTGGGACGTATACTCGTATATGCTGATACAATTAAGGTTCATCTATAGAAATTAAAACGAAAACATATTATTAATAAGAGATAACATTTGTGACACTTTCTGATGGTATCATTATTTTTAGTACCTATATAATAATTGGCTAAGTATTAAAAACAGAACTAAAATTTAAACTTGAGTAATATTATCATTTTTTAATATTATAGGGCCAACACGTACTAGGCTAACGTGGAGGACTATATGGCCTGACCACCCTCAATCGTATAGCCGATTGTAGAAGGGGCTCGTGCCTGCAGTGGGACGTGTATGGGCTGATACATAATATTTTAGGGGTAAATGAGCATACAGTTCCACTAATGGTAAGTGATCACCGCCGCCCATGAACATCTGCAACACCATACAGATATGTAGCCAGCCCTTATGGTGGGAATATACTCGTTTTCTGAAGGTCACTAGGTCATATTTGTTAAGATAGGCCGCCGCTCGCCATTGGTCCCACAGATTTGTAACGGAAAGGCCACTACTGGGAATTGGTCCCACAAAATTGTAGCACGTGGATGAAAGTGTCATGGTAAAAGAAATTAAAATGACTACTGTCGATCCTGGCTAACAAGTGTCAGTGATGGGTGTAATGGAATAAGCTTTATCCAGCTGGTAAACTATTGACAGCTTTCTCTTTTTGTCCATCCCACGGTAGTCGGTAAGAGATTGCCTTGAGCGATACGACCGCCTTTTGTACTGCTGTGTAATATAATGTTTATTGCTAAGTTTATTTTGTTATGGACATAAATAAATAACTAATATAATAACTATTAGATTGGTTATGCACATGAGGAAGTCCTAACGTTTATATCCAACCATTCGCCTGATGGTCAGCGATAAGACCGCTCATGGACAGTTACAAAATCACGACAAAGCAATACTTGGAATTCCACTGCGCTCGCAATCCTGATACATAAGGTGTTATGTCTCAATATGTCTAGTAGTAACACAGGCACATAAGCGAATTTAAAATACCTACAATTACATTTCAAATTGTCAGCTAATCGCGTGTCAAGGATACTTAAGTATAATTTATTGTTTTTTTGGTAAAATATTCTGTGCCTAGTTTTTCAATTTGAGATTATGTTTTTAAATTATTGTAGTTCAAGTCACGATTTTTACTAATTTAATGTCAAAAATTAATTGTATTTGTTTTGTAATTCTCCTTTCATCCATCCTCTCTAAATGACCAAACCATAAGAGAAGAGTAGGTAGGTGAAAGTGGCGGTCTATAGTCTCTGCCTACCCCTATGGGATACAGGTGTGACGATTAAGTATGTATGTATGTATAAATTGTACATTGTTTAATCTTGTTGCTCGAGTAGTTTTCTATATTACACTATATTAACTTTATATATTTGTTTAAACGTATTTGATGAAAAATAAAATATGTAACAAACATAATGCTTTGTAATTATATGGTCGGATACATACAATCGACCGCGTCACCTATTAATATGGGTGTAATAATATTGCTATCAATAAATTTGATTTATTACATAATTGCTTTATTTCATGACGATGGCACGGCCTATCAAGATACGTCATTAGCAATATACCCCCTTTTCGCGATTACCTAACAAAGGGTCAGGGTATAAATACACGTGGATACCAAAAAAGAAGATGTCCTTATTCTTCACCTCATCCCTATTCTTTTACTTACTTTGAAACATTTTGTATTATAATATATGGATACTATCCCGCCCCCATACCCGACATTGCATCCCTATAAGCCAGGGGGGTTACTCTATGAAACGATACAAACTTCGAATGTTCGACGTCAGGAGTAAGATATAATTTCTCCACTTCTAAAAATCAATACTATTCTCTATTATACTTATCATTTCTCCGAACTTAGTCTATGGTTACTACGTACGATAGAGGAGTCCAACATTATATGGAATATGTAGATACATTAGTGAAGTTTTAGGTACGGCGTCCGAACATTCGAAGTTCGTATCGTTTCATAGAGTGACTCCCCATGGACAGTGGAACGCATTTTAATGACACCGAGCTTTAAAGCTCGGCGAGTCTCCGGGAATGCCTAACTTGTCTTTAACCCGCAACAAAATCAATCAAAGTCAAATTAATAGAAGTTGTAAACATTTTTGTCCACTTCTACAGCAAATGGTGACAAAATAATTAACTAAAGAGGTTACTAACCTTGGATAAAGATTTCTACAGCTAGAGAAGGCAGCTGTAAAGCACCACGGATGAAAAAATACTTTTTTTTTTTTATTATTTTCTCTTATATTTCACAGGTCGCGATTACTTAGAAAAGACCATAATAACAACAAAAGGATCAGTAGAACGTGCGAAGACAAGAATTGATAGATTGTGCACGTTCAGAACGTTGGCACCCAACTTCTTCCAAAGTTTAGATAAAACACGGCTTCAAAAATTATCTGAAATGGTGTAAGTGGATATCAGCTTATATTTCAATAAATAAATAAATAACACCCAACAGTCACATACATAGTCCTGACCCCACACTAAGATTGAGTCTTGTGTCGTGGGTATCAGGAACTACGAGAGACTTTTCGGTCTCACAAACACCCAGACCCGGAAGAAATATTTGTGGGCCGCAAATATTTTCGGTCTCACAAACACCCAGACCCGGAAGAAATATTTGTGGGCCGCAAATATTTCTCTCGGTGCGGGGATCGAACCCGCGGCCTCTCGTTTCACAGGCGGCGTCCAACCAACTGCGCCACGGAGGCTGTCAAATGTCAATTACACATCATTAAAAAAAAAACCGCAACCAATGAGGAATGATGGTGCATTTCTGTAACTCAGATAGGCATGGTATCAAAATACGTTTTCTGATCTATTTCGTTTGGTTAATTTTACGCTTAAAGTATTTATAATATTTACCTCCGTTCCAAGTTGGAGATTTTTGGAATTAATAAATAAAAACAATTTGACTTATAAAACAAAATATTGCAGGATAGATGAACGAATCGAATAAATATTTACAATGAAGAATTTATTTAGGTCTAGATTTGTAGGACCATGATCGAACCTACACTTAAATATATACGTAAAACAGGCGACTCACAAGTTTTTAATGGACTGATGAATGCTTTTGTAGCATAAAATCACCATTACATATTAATATAATGTATTATTTTTATTATAAATTACAGAAGCCACGCGCATCTTCCGAAGCTAACGAGCGACAACTACAGAGTATATGCGATGAAACTTCTCTCCGATGATATCGACTCTTCAGACATATTCGACTATTACAGAAATATTATTATTGTGAGTTTTTTTTATATTATAACTGTCTTTAATTGTAGGAAACCTATGGTTTGAATGGAATGTGTAATTCTTTATTCTTAACTATAACTGAAGAAGAAATGGTTACGTTTTCAATTCTATAATAGTCCATCTTCTTACCGTAATCTCTTCCCAAAGTATCCTACAACATTCACCAGACTTGTTCATAAAAATTGAATGGTTCTAATAATGCTTGCTTAAAAATATAGTGCGTGGTGATTGACTATCAATACACAAAACTCCGGGAAGAGTGCGCTTGGGCTTTTTTATTATTATTATAAAAATGATCGGCGTTATAGTATAGTATGATACTTACACAACATTAAGGCCAATAATACTAATAATGGGTTTGAAATTATTGAAAAATAATATACACTGGTGGTAGATCACTCATATGTGAGAGGCTCCCTGGGTAAGTACCACCGCAATGTCTACATCTAACGCCAAAACGTAGTTTAAATGCACTGTTTTATTTCGGATTTAAGGGTATTGTAGCCAGAGTATCTACTGGACATATTGAGACTTAACATTTTATGTCTCAGGATGGCTAGCGCAGTGGAATGCCAAGCATTGCTTTGTAATCCATGGTGTCGTTTGGTTTTGCAACACAATTCAGGAGCGGTCGTATCACTTACCGTCAGGCGAACGGCATGCTCGTCTCGCCATTCATTACAATTAAAAAACAGTCTGTTTATTGGCGCAGACATAGAAAAAATAAGGATGCAAACTATTAAAGTTTATACTTTGTATGTTATTATTAACATACTACCAATTAATGAGTGTGGAACACCAGCCAAAATCAATTAGAAACAAGTTAGACGAGTCTTACACACACAAAAACATAACAGAAACATAAGAGTTGTTAATACCTTAATGATAATAACAAACGCTTGTAAAAAAGGCGGATACGTATACCTAATTTGAAAAATAAAACATGATTATGATAATGTTATATTCCTTTGATATTTGTTGCATGTTTGTCTGTTAAATTATAGCCTGCCCTCGCTTTTTATCCTTTTTTTACATCCATTAATATGTTGTCTGTAAGAAATCATAAGACCGCAAACTCCTTAATTTTTTTTATAAAATATGGTATGCCTTTTTGTTTACATTAAAGAATAAAATAAATATTTTTTGTGCAATATTGAACACGCACTTTAAACAATTTGATTGTTATTAAAAGTCCGCGTTTCTTCTTTCAGCTAAGCGAGTACATAAAGGCCCACGACTACTGCAGCGGATTCGTCCTAGTTCTAGACTACAGGGACATGAATCCGTTAACTATTTCTACAAAACTCAATCCTAGTGAACTGCGACAAGCGTTAGCTGTGTTAACTGTAAGTATCCTTTATTACTGTTATAACCCTGTCCTCTTTCCATCCTTTTTCCATCCCCTCCCGATTTGACAGGCCAGCAACACATCAATTATCTAAGCGTTGTGGATGTCCATGGTTGGCAGTAATTACCTACCATTAGACGAGCTGTTTGCTCAATTGCCAGCCCTATGCAAATAGAAATAAAAAAATGTAAAAAACAAAATTAAACCTATTTTGATAAAAACTGAAACAAAACTACACTAGACAAGACTATACTAAATTAAGTTCAATTTTGCAAATGCAATAGTTTTATATGAAGTTATCTAAAGATGCGTCTCGGCTTCCTCCAAGTGTAGGTATTTTACGAGTTCACATATTACTGTTTATACAACTGTAAACCGTTTTACACGTCTCATCCCATAACAGCTCACTATGTCCCGTTTCATTCTATCCCATCCCATCCCTATAACTTAGGGTAGAAAAATACATTTTAAATAGCAGCCCGATCCAGCTTCTATAGATACTTTTTGAGTTCAGTCCACGTAAGGCATAGATATAATTCCACGTACCAACTGTTTTATAATCATGTACTAACACGTTATTCCTTTGTATTAAAAAAATATGTAAATATTTATATTTGAGTTCCCAGCTTATCCCTCAGGAACACTTCACTTTTCAGGATTAAAATACCCTATATGTAAATCCAGGGTGTCAAGTACATCCATATCAAATTTAAATAATATTTTATGGATAAGAATAACCACTAGGGTTTAATACATACAAAATAAAATATTCAGTAACTCAATTTCTTAGCAATAGCATTTGACGCTTCCACGTAAAGCATGACCCTGTGAATTTCTGAAATCGCGGGTTCGAATTCTTTTGGTTTTTCGGAGTCATATGTATATTGATAGTTATTCTCCATGCACTTTAACGGTGGAGGAAAACATTGTGAGGAAACCTGCATACCAAAGCGATTTATAAGAATTTATATGTCATGTCAAGTCCGCCAACCCGCACTAGGCCAGCATGGTGGACTATATGATTATATGGCCTAACCACTCCATCGTAATCTCGATCGTAGAGGACGCCCGTACCATGCACTGGAGCGTATTTTGGCTCATACAGATAAGGAATTGTAAACATCATCAACATTAAACATACATACATCCAAGAGTGACATACATAGTCCTGACCCCACAATAAGATTGAGTCTTGTGTCGTGGGTATCACAAACTACGTGAGACTTTTCGGTCTCACCATCACCAAGACTTGAAACACCTGTGGATCACATAAATATGTATGGGAGAGTCGATGCGAGGGTCGAACCCGCGGCCTCTCGTTTTACAACCGGCGTCTAACCAACTGCGCCACGGAGGCTGTCAAGCGGATTAAATGTTATTGATATGGAAGTGATACATTATGGAACTTGATCAAGCGAACATAATTGGGGCGCTATTGAGTTGATATCTATAATTACTAGTCGAGAGCCAGCGTTTATGTAACTAACTGCAGATATTCTTTGTCTCCATTCCACACAACATAAATGTAATTTATAGTACAGCTTACTGCCCCATTCCTTCTCACCACAACCTGCGCTGCTTAATCCCGTTATGTTGTTTCATAGAATATTTCATTACAATTATAATTATTTCATTGTTGCACGTCAATTTAATTTAAATGTAAAATGTCGGGATGGACTTTAGTTTATCTGTCCAAGATATCAGGGTTGGGAGGGAGTGGGGGGGAGGGGGAAGGTGTCCCATGTCCCCTGGTACCACTCCCATGAAAAGGTGACGCACCATTCCGGAGAAAAACTCCCAACCCTGATATCTTGGACAGATAAACTAAAGTTTTACCAATATAGAAAACATAAATCCTTTATTACTCAGGGAAATATTGCATAAAACATTTTTTTTTTAATCGTATTAGTAGTTTTGTAGTTTATTTTGTCATTACATACAAAAATACAAATATTTTCTCTCGATAGTATTAGTAGAATAAATATACACATTAAATATTAACCACCTACAGCTTTATCTATAGAAATAGTTCTATAAACCTATTTTAGTTATTGAATTATCTTGTCTCTCAAACTCAATTCAAAATTCGTTCTAAAGTGACCAAACATTCGATATCTGATATAGTACATTTATAAACTTTCTACGCATAATACAGCTAAAGTTTAAGCTGAAAACATATAGTTTAGCTTAATTTGCGAGTTATAGGAATATCAGTTGTCCTAAATGAAATAATAAATAACTCACCCGATGACAGGTGAAAACTGCGATACTGACGATCAGATGGTGTTGCTGACAATCAGGCTGAAGGTTACTCATAGTTCACTTCACACACTTCATAATTCACAAATGTTAACACTTTTAAAAATTTTACAGTTACTATTTTTTAAATAATTAATTGAAATACCAACAACACTATTCATTGGCAGTATTATTGTTTATTGTTTACTACAAATAACTCCGCGAAAAACAAACACGAGAGCCTCAACGACGACCGATGTCGTCGGAGTCTCGATCACAACTGAAATGCATTACGTCACCGCAGGGTTTATATAACCTGAGACCAGTCCTAAAATCACGAATACCCTCAACCTATAATTTTTAAACTAAAGCGACGTTTTGCTGTCGTGTTTTTGACGACTCAGATTTTGGGGGTTTTTGCAGGGCTGGCCAGTATTTGAATTACTTGTATTTAAAATACGTTTTTTTTTTGTATCATGATTCATTTATTTCTAAAAATGTAATTTGTGATTGGTATTTCAAATACTTGAAGCTTAAGTATTTCGTAGTTAGTATTTTAAATACTTATAGCTTCAAAATACATTTAACGGTCTTACTACTTTATACTGGATGGCGATGAAATTGGCCGACTTTTATATTTTGACTAGAAAACATAATTTTTCTTAAGTGAAACATAACCAGAACCGAATGTTTTTGTTAATTTATTTGTAAATAAATACGAATTCAAAAAATACATGCATACACTCAATTCTTTCGAAATCATTTTGTGTTTAAAACAAGAATATAGTATTAATTTCGCACCAGACAAAAAATAATTTCGAGTCAAAATAGGTACCATTGGATTTCAAAAAGAGCCAGTGAAATTACCTGACACCTAACTTTTGATATTATTTCCTTTTTTCCCTTTTCTTTTATACATTACATTACTGTATTACTTCTAGATATTGATAACTTTTGTGATTTTTATTTGTATTTTAGATACAAATTGTTAAAATACTGTAAATTGTATTTTATATTTTAAATACAAGATTTAAATATTTAGTATTTCATAATTTAAATACTAGCGAGAATATTATGTAATTTGTATTTTAATTACAGAAAAGCATGTATTTTGCCCAGCCCTCCCTTTTTTTACAAGCATGAGACATATATTAATATTTTTTTATTCTTTTCAGGACGGATACGGCATGAGACTCAAAGGCATCCACATGGTAACGCCTTCCAAAATGATCGATGCAATGGTGTCGATCTTCAAACAAGTTCTCAGCACTAAACTAGGCAGTCGTATCTTCATTCACAAAACTCTTGACTCGTTGTATGAACAAGTGCCTAAAAGTATTCTACCAGCTGAATTAGAAGGAGAAGAAAAATCACTTAAGGAATTGAACCGTGAGTTATAATCTATATTAGCTTTCATTCAGAAAACAAAAGGCTACCGTCATTATAGATCACCGATGTATTCTCGGCTGATAATGAACAGAAAATCCAATATCACGTAGCCTGAACCGGGATTCGAATCCGATACCTTAGCATAATAATCGTATCGTAGTACAAAACTGCCTCGATTGCGTTGTGGTACTATGGTATGGTTATGTTGAGCTGAGGTCTCGGGTTCGAATTTCAAGTCGGACAAAGTGATATTGATCTTTCATTATCAGCCCGGAGTCAGGAATATGTGCCCGAAATGGTGATATTCTTGCCTCTTATCACATCTTGGGACAGAACATTGGTATTCTGGTAGCACCTCTGCCTACCCCTTCTGGGCAAATGGCGTGAGAGTTTACGAAGTGCAACTGCGCCACCGAGGCAGTCCAAAACCACTTAGAAACAAACAAAAAATTCATATTGTGAGCATATAATTCAAACCTAGCCTTACAAAAAAATTCTCATTCCAGAGCAATGGATTAAAGAAATAACTTCAGATGAACACCAGCAATACTTAGAAGAGATGAACAAAGCCACCACCAACGAGGCGTACAGACACACGGACAAATTCAACGAACAGTATTTAGGCATGCCAGGGTCTTTTCGGACTCTCAGCGTCGATTAAGTGTAGTTGATATTTGGTATAGGGTAAAATAATTGTTGGTACCATAATAAAGTATTAATTTTTTTGAGATTTCTGTCCACTACAACTTTTGAAACCACCTGGGTAGATATGACAGCAATGTCTATTTTTCTCGCCCAACAGCAGAGTAAATGCACTGTTGTATTCCTGTTTGAAGGGAGTTGTAGCCAGAGTAACTACTGGAAATAATATTGATACTTAACAACTTATGTCTCAGGATGGCGAACGCAGTGAAATGTCAGGCATTACTTTGTAACTCATGGTGTTATTTGGTTTTACCACTGTCTATGAGCGGTCTTATCGCTTACCATCAGGCGAATGGCATGCATTAATAGATTGTAGATGTAAAATGGTTTCTTAGATTTACTCGAAAGTTACACATTAAAATAAAACTAATATTAACGGATTTATATCGGATATGGTTTAATTTAAAAAAAAAATAACTTTCCGAGACGTTTCAATAATTTTACAGCTTTCGTAGTTACGGGGTCTAGTCCAAATCCTCGATAAAATCCGTTAATATTAGTTTTATTTCTATTGTAGATATATAACAAAATGTTTATGCCAATTTGATATTATTAAAAAGGTTATAATTGAGGAAAATGTTATGATTTTAATTAAGAGTTGGCGCAAAGCCGACATTCCTTTTTGGCTCTTTTGTACGAACGCAATAGATATTATGATACATTTACACGTTAGCCGAGGCTGGGCCAACGTCTACCAACTCCAAGCTATCAACGACGAAAAGCTGTCAACCGAGCCAAACAACCGTTTACACGCTTGCGTTGGTGGAGGCTGGCCGAGATTGGCCAAGCGTGTAAGTGCACCATGAGCGTTCCTCGGTATGTACTTCACATAAAGATTATTATTTTGGCTCATACTTTCATGGAACGGTCATCGTAAATTTTAGAGGGCAGTGGCTCTTATAGATGCGTCTTTTGTATATGCTCCCATGACTTAGGTGAATGAAATTGTTTTTGATTAAAATATGTGTTAGTCCCACCTCTATCTACCTTATAAGGAAGAAAGGAGATAGAGCATAATTGTTACTATTTAATAGATAATAATAAAAAGAATAATTAAAAATGCCTTTTTATTTCTTACTAATTACATTATATTTTATGTTTTAATAGATAGTATTAAGGTTTTCAAATATATTACATTATGACTATTATTGTCCAATGCATAATTGCATGCAATGCATTGTACTTGTAAGTCAAAGACATGGGAAGCCTATTTCCATTAAAGTTTTTACATGTCAACACAATATGGTTTTATTTGTATATAATGTTTAAATTAAATAACTGACTGGCTTGGTGGCGCATTTGTATGCCGATACGATTACAAGGAAGAGGTTACGGGTTCAAATCCCGAGTCGGACACTTTTGATGGTTCTTTCATCTCACCAGACACTTTAAAGCTGATAGCTTCCAAAGCAATCACGATTATGAAGTTCCAACTTCATAATAGCTGATCGTATGAGACAAACTTTCAGCTTTTATAAAATGATGAAAGTTTGGAGGTCGCGGGCTCTTGGTCTACATTGAGTAATCATTAAAACCAACTGCGCCACGGAAGCTGTCATATTGAAGTAATATTTCTGCTTATCTGAAGATCTAATTCCATTGTTCTCATTCATACATAAATTCACATCTTTTTCCCAGAAGGGGTAGACAGAGGTCAACCAGGACACCGACTTTTCACTTTGAATTTTCCGTCCCAATAAGTGATATTTTGCGTTTTATCGAGTGATGATAACATTAAGATTTGATAGAGACAAGCCTATCACCACATTGGGAACAAACTGAATCCAGGCTGATAATATATAGAAAAACCCAATATAATTTTGCCCGACCCGGGATTCGAAGCCACCGCCTAGCAATCACACCGCAGTATAACAGCGTCACTGAGTTAGGCATTCTTATTATATTGTTGAAGCTTGATATATTATCGACGCCCACACTAATTAATCATCTGATCTTTGTAATCTTGTAAAACCTTGCACGTCAAAAATGACAAACATTTTAATTATAGCCCTTGAAACAATGGGTTTATTATTGATTTTTATCCTGGTACTACAATGTTACCTTAATGCCTTTTGATGCTAAAAACTACCCTTTGTGTTAAATTTATTTTTTATAGCATGGGCGACTAAACCAGGAAGTGTCATAGTAAGGGTGCATGCCTTTGCGCTCACCTCGAAATATTAAGTGTAAGGTATCTTAAGGCTCAGATATTATTGGGTACAACATTCTTCAATCCTAAACACACTGCTGCTTAGAAATAATACCAGCATACAAGGCACCCACTAGTTTTTTTATTTTTTTTAGTTTCCCCAATTCTTTTCTCTGCCGCATCGTCTAGCTGTGGAACGGTTTACTATCACACGTGTTCTCTTGCTATAATCCTGGGTCCTTCCGCCGTAGCGTGAAGAGGCATCTTAGCGAGCCGGCATGATTGTATCGAATGGCACGAGACCGCCGTCTGATGCCATTCGATACTATATCTGGACGGCATTTGCAATTATCACCAGAAGCAATGCATCAATGTGCTGAGACATAATAATAAAAAACAAGACGTAAGCAATCCATCCTTCCGATATCTGGTTAAAAAAGGGCGGCCTTCACGTCCTTCTGGTTCTAAAAAAAATCTTGATTGGATATCTTAAGTTTACAAGTTTTTCTCGATGTTTTCCTTCAGCGTATAATGCGTGGTGATTAAAATATATACAGACTATAGATAGATAATTTAAGTATGAAAAATTACAATGACCTTATTTAAATCATACTTACTATTTTAAACAAAACTCATTAAGAGTTAAGTCATAAAAAGCAGTAACTAGTATGTAATATTGTTATTATGAAAACGAAAAAACATTGTTGTATAAACTCGCATAACTGTACTGAAATGTTGAAAAAACACGGTAATTTAAATCTACAATGTAAATTACTTAATAAAGGCTCATCAACATATGAGACCTACGTAGGAACACTGGCTGCAAATTGAATTGTTTTTTGCGTACAAATTACGTTCATGAGTACGTTTCGGCGCCTTAAGCTTCATTTACACGGGAAGAGTTTTTCAGACAACCGTATACAATTACTGCATGATAACTGCAGGCAGCTTAAGTGAAATATGAAATATTTTTTTTATTACACATTTTGCCACAAATAGTAAACATAATTACTATCTAAGAGAAAGTATAAATACTTAAAACGAAATTCATCCCAAAAAAATTTAGATAAGAAACTCGTCTGAACTTACAAGAGGTTACCTATGTTATTTCGGTCCGAATGATAAGGAGGCTTGTAAGCAGAAAGCCTCCGCGGCGCAGTTGGTTTGACGCCAGCTTTGAAACGAGAGGCCGCGGGTTCGATTCCCACACCGAGAGAATTTTTCATGCGGCCCACAAATATTTCTTTCGGTTCATCGTGTTTGTGAGACCGAAAAGCCTGTTGTAGTTCCTGACACCCACGACACAAGATTTGATCTTGTATGTGACTGTTTATTTATTTCAAGTAAAAAGCAAGTTCACAGTCTTAGAACCAAAACACTTACACTCTAATCAATAAACAATGGCACATAAACAATATTTTTTCTAAAATCTCAACAATAAATGACATTTATATACTTATCGGTAAAAATAAAAATGGAAATCTATTTAACAAATTAATAACAAAACAAAAGAAAACATAGTAACAAAAAAAATAAAATTACACAATAATCAAAAACTTAATATCTATAAGTGCTTATTATCTACTGATTGATCTACTACTTATTATCGACTGTTGGGTGTTTATTGTTTTTTTTATAACTACTACATTCTTTAAAAGTCCGCAGTGGCTTATTGGTAAAGAACCAGAGGCGACCATCACGTTCACGATGGCTATGAGATCTATTCCCAGGTCGCCCCTGACTGTTCGGAGTCATGCGTGTAATGATAGTCAATATGCGTGCTGCGTGCGTATTTATTTTATTTTAGTATATTTGGTACACCAACAGCACAGTATACATAATATTCTTAAGTAAATTTAACAATTGGTTTAATATAGGTACACGTGCCAATAACAGGCGAACACAACATTCGTTAAGACATTTATAAATACTCCACAAACATAAACATTTTTTTTAACACAGGAAATTTTATAGCTATAGAGAAATAGAAAAACAATATATAAACTATGAAATAAAATATAACAAAACATCAGAGAACAATACGAATTAATATGTTTGCAAAAACAAAAAAATAAAACTGCTAGAATTTATTAGTGAGATGTTCCAACACCTTATCCCTGAAGCGGCTAATAGTGTCATTGAATATATCGATGTCCACTTTTTTGTTGGTCTCGTTGTATAGGGCACACATTCTAGGTAATGGAGCATGTTGACCTAAGTTTGTCCGGCATGGTGGATTTTTTAGGAGGTTAATGATGGGATGTCTGGGTAGCTTATAAGGGACGATATATTAATCTGTTCTAGTAGGTATTGACAGGTTGTATTATGATTTATGATTTTGTATAAAAATAAAAGATCCAGAATTTTTCGACGACTGTATAGGGAGTCCATATTGAAATATGATAAACGTTCATTATAAGGGCATCTATGTGAAACTCCAGAACTGAAGTAAGCCAAATTACGCGTAAACACACGTTGGATACTTTCGATTCGTTGGGAATAAACGGCATATCGAGGATTCCAGGCTACACTGGCAAACTCTAAATAGGTCCGCACCAATGAGTTAAGTAATATTATCTGAGTGTGGGCTATTTTAAATTCCTTTGTGTTACGGTTAATAAATCCCAGCATACGCGCTGCTTTTTTAACAGTCGCGTCTACGTGAGAATTAAATGTTAGTTTCGAATCAAGGATAACGCCTAAATCACGATTTGTAGCCAAAGTAACTACTGGACATATTGAGACTTAACATCTTATGTCTCAGGATGGCGAGCGCAGTGGAATGCCAAGCATTGCTTTGTAATTCAAGGTGTTGTTTGGTTTTGCTACTGTTCATGAGCGGTCGTATCGCTTATCATCAGGCGAACGGCATGCTCGTCTCGCCATTCATAGCAATAAAAAAAATGACGAATTTCGGTTACTTCTGTCAGACAGCCACCAACTAGGTTATATCTAGAAGCTAACGGTAATCTCTTCCTACAAAATTTTATATGGAAACACTTTCCAATATTCAACCGCATGCCATTGGATACGCACCACCTGCTTATACTATTTATGTCACTCTGAAGCAGGGCTATATCACTATCCCTAACAATAACTTTATATATCTTTAGGTCATTTGCAAATATCGAAATTTTACTATGTTTGATAATTGTGCTTAAAAGTGCGTGGTGGCCTGTTGGTAAACGGACCAGACGCGGCTGCCAACATGTTCAGGGTGGTGGCGGGTTCAAATCCCAGGGCACACCTCTGACTTTTCGGAGTCATTTGTGTATTGGTAGTCAATCACCACGCACTAACAACGGTGAAGGAAAACATCGTGAGGAAACCTGCATACCATAGCGGTTTAGAAGAATTTATATGGTATGTAAGTCCGCCAACCCGCACTAGGCCAGCGTGGTGGACTATATGGCCTAACCACTCTCAATCGTACTGTCGATTGTAGAGTAGGCCCGTGCCCTGCAGTGGGACGTATATGGGCTGATACAGATACAGAATAATTGTGCTTATCTCGTTAATGAATATAAGGAATAGGAGGGGACCCAAATGAGATCCTTAGGACACCCCTGACTTAGCGTAATATATACCAGATTCGTGACCATTAACATTTACAAATTGGGATCTGTTCTCTAGGTATGAGGTGAACCTCTTGAGAAGATTGCCGCTGATACCAAAGTTCTCTAATCTTTTAATAAGTACAGAGTGGCTTACTGTGCCAAAGGCGTTTGAAAAATCTGTATATATAGCATCAACTTGCAACCCTTTGTCAATATATTGTGATAGGTCGTTAATGTAGGATACTAGGTTAGTCTGCACTGAACGGCCTTTTCTAAATCCGTGTTGATGGTCTGAAAGGGCATTATTAACATGACGGGAGACAATGGGGTACAACAAGGAGTCAAATACTTTTGACATCTATACTAATATTGTAAACCTGAGTTTGTTTGTTTGAACGCGCTAATCTCTAGAACTACTGATCCGATTTGAATGATTCTTTCAGTGTTGGGTAGTCCAATTATCGAGGAAGGCTACAGGCTATATATCATCACGCTATGACCTATAGGAGGAAAGCAGTAGTGATATTTCTAGCAAATACGAGGAAATTATGTTCGTTTTTCGTAGTCCGATTGGTCGATATTCTAAACTGATAGTCCGAATTAAACATTTTGACCGCCATTTTAAAACGTGTATGCACCCGTACGGATCCGGGCCCGACCGCTAGTACAGGATAAAATTGCAATTGGCCGATAGTTTTTAATGTCATTTACGTCATTTTTTTGTGAACAGGTATAATTTTCGCCTTATCAATCTTATCAATCCTTCTTATCAATCCTTATCAATCTTATCAATCCTTAATCCTTATCAATGCATTTTGTAATTAAATTGAAGATCCTTGTTGGAATTATAATATCAAGTTTTTTACCTTAATCAATCCCGTATACGAACAATAATTAATAAAAAATAAAAGATTTTTTTAGATAAAAGTCACTATTATGACGAATTTGAACAGTGACCTATCATTCACTACAATACTAGTAGTGCCCAGGCTGCTTCCAACAGGTCTTTACGTATACGAATGGACTTCTTGTAGCTAAAAAGAGAGATAGAGAGAGACCTTGAAAATGTCAATCCCATACATTATCAAGGTCAAATACGTCTGAAATGTATGGCGATGACATTTTCAAAGGCAAAGGTATTGGCAAAGTTGAGTAAGCTAAATCATCCCATTTATAAAGGTATCTATAACATACATACATACATAGATACATAAACTCACGCCTTTTTCCCAGAAGGGGTAGGCAGAGGTGCCAGGGCACCCACATTTCGCCTTGTATGTCCGTCCCACAATGTGATAGGTGGCGAGCCTATCGCCACATCGGGCACAAATTCCTGACTCTGGGCTGATAATGAATATAAAAATCCAATATCACTTCGCCCAACCCGGGATTCGAACCCGAGACCTCAGCTTTCTAAGCGTACAACTACGCCACCGAGGCAGTCTATAAAGAGGTGACTAAATACATACAATTAAATTAAAATAAACTAACACGTAGGTCGTAAGTACAATATTGTGCTACTTGCAAATCGAGTGTAATTGTCCGAGTAAATAAATATTTATTATTATAAGCTGTTGTAAGGTGACTCGTCTTGTTATTGTTTCTATTATAATTAGAGGTCAGTGGACACTACCATATTTTTATTCATGACTCTCATATGTGAGAGGCCGCCTGGGTAGGTAAATGCAATGTCTATTTTTCCCGATAAACAGCAGTGTCAATGCATTGTTGTGCTCTGATTTGAAGGACATTGTAGCCAGATTAACCACTGGAGATATCGAGACTTACATCCTATATATCAGGTTGGTCAGCGTAGTGGGATGCCAAGTATTGCTTTGTAATTCATGGTGATGTTTCTATCTATGAGTTGTCGTATCGCTTACCATCCGGCGAATGTCATGCCCGGCTCGCCAATCGAACGCAATTGAAAAAAAAAATCGGTTATAACACCGCCCTGTAAATATTTTGGGGAGGTCTACGTTCCGGAATAAAACTATTATTTACAGATTTTATCGCGAATTTGGTTTTTTTTTATTTTTACAATTTTAAATCTAAGAAACCGTTAAAATCTACGTCCGACAAAAAAACATATTGGAGCTTGTATCATTTATTTTCTAGTCTGCCCTCTCATCTTTTCCTTTTTTTTCTATCCATCCAAAGGTTGTCTGTAAGAAATCGCCTAGAGCGATAAGACTGCCATCTGTACTTTTTTTCATTTGTAATATATTTAAGTGTTTATCCTTTTTATGTGTTTAGTAAAGAATAAATAAATTTAAAAAAATGTGGCTTAAGATGATGTGGCTTATGACGTAATAATTTAACATATCAATAGAGTTAGTTCCCATGTTTATATTATATTGTTGAATTTGATATAAAATATCTCCAACAAGACCCTCTTTACCTGTTAACCTTAACTGGGTAGATCGTAACTCACTACTGTTGAACCTTTAATAGTAATTTAAGTAAGTCAAGTGCGTCCACCGAATTAAAAAAAATCATTAAAATATTTTGAGTGAAAAGTTCAAGATCTTTTCGTTATACTTAAGCAGACTTACTTTTGTAAAACCTTATTATACATTCAGGTTTTTTAAGGCCGAATTGTATTAAAAAACTGACCATAATCTTGGACGATTGAAGCCATACATTTAGAGTTTCAAACGTTAAAGTAAATTAGATTATTGATAGTGAATGTGATTTGATGAAAAAGAATGTCTTTTTATTTATGCATTTATTTATTAATATTTAAATAAATTAGAATTTTTACCGCGAACACGCCTATATTTTATACGCGCCGAGAGTAAAAATTGTTTCTTATGATTCAAGGGAAATTAATTATTCGTCATTCTATCTTAGTAATTATACATTTAATATGTTGTGGTACATTACGAAACTTAAGATTAACGATTCGATCTAAACATTAGTCTTGCATGAAGAGGACGTATAATGCAGTAATTTAATTCATGCAGATAATTATATTATGCATTATTTATATTTTACTAGCTGACCCGGCGAACTTCGTATCGGCATATTTTTAGCCATACAAAGCCTAATAGTCTGGCTTAGTGCGAGTTGGTAGACTTATTTATCATAGAAATTCTTGTAAATCGCTATGAAATGGTATGATATGGTATGGTATGGTATGGATTTCCTCCCGATTTTTGCCTTCGCCGCTATAGTGCGTGGTGATTGACTATCAATACACACATGACTCCGAAAAGTCAGAGGTGTGCGTTGGGATTTGAACCTGTGTGTTACCAACGGGCAACCGCGCGCATCTGTGAATTATTTTCATTTATTTGAGTATCTATACACATACACACAAATAAAACCTTCATACTGCCTTTCCAGATGACGTAAATAATAGAAATAAATTTTAAAATATAAAACTACATATCGTCCATTATAATGTCTAGACACGGCATCAACGTACCAATATATATTTTTTATTCTGGTGTCTCAAAACAATACTGATGCGGAATTATCCCCCAGCGCATTTAAAAGTATCAATTCAAAAAACAATGTCCTTTATGAAAACGAAAAATTATAATTAGATATATTTTGGTGTACTCCGGCATAACGCTTTTATAGAGTGTACCTTGTTTAAAAGCTATGAGCAATTTATGTAGATATGGGCAACGTTTTATGTGACATTAAACAAAATTACGTAAAATACGCCGTGTCTAAATATTATATACACAATATACACATTTCTTTAGTGTTGTTCTATTTCGTTAGCCGGGAATGAAAGACAATGGAATGATAAATCATTTTACGTTGGTTGGTCGTGGAAGCGTGACCGTCTTTTACGTGTCTTGTCAACCAAAGCAAGATCAACGCAATTTTTCCATGTTTTCACCGCTTAAACCTTCCTTCTCTACAAATATTTGAAGACCAAAATCAGAAAAATCGATCCAGCCGTTCTATAGTGATGCGCATTCAAACATTTGGCGATTCATTTTTATGTACATATATGGATACTTGTGCCAAAAAATGAGTTAATTGGGCTTGATATCTTTTTATAATGATGGTCAGGGGTGCTCCTATCTAGTGGTCATGGCCTGTCCTAGAATAGGTGCTACGAGTACGCGACCTCGGCCCCCCCGAGCTACTGCAGTCACTACAAACATTCCCTTCCATGACTGCAGTATCCACTCCTACAGGCCATACTCTCCTTTCCCATTATATCCTCTACTCACTAACCCTATTTCCTTTCCCCCGCTGATGATGGGCAGCAGCGTCGTCAGCGCGAGTCCCCTCCTGCGCTCGCCAACCCGCCTGCCAAGCGTGGCGAGTACTGGCAAATTACCCCTCAATGGCGACACAAAAATGGACCAGGCCCCCAGTCCCCGGCAGCCCCACTATTCCTGGCGATGGTAGCAGCCATGGTTACGGTGGGGCAGGGGGTGCTAAGAATCCCCGGGTTGGCCCCGGCTACCACCCCCGACGACGACTGGCCCTGGTAACACACAACATACGCACTTTGAGGACAGACGAGAAGATTGTCGAACTGGAAGAAGAATTGAGCGGGTTACACTGGGATATTCTGGGGTTATCGGAAGTCCGAAGAATCGGGGAGGATACGATAACCCTGAAGTCTGGTAACCTGCTCTTCTACCGGGGGGACGACCAACAGTCCCGAGGAGGTGTCGGATTTCTCGTCCACAGGTCTCTCATCAACAACATCGTATCCATCGAAAGTGTGTCGAGCAGGGTAGTATACCTTATACTCAGAATATCTAAAAGATATTCGTTGAAGGTCATACAGGTATACGCGCCGACCTCGACACACCCAGATGAAGAAGTAGAGGAGATGTATGAGGACATAAGTCGGGCCATACATACTTCCAAAACCTACTTCAATGTTGTTATGGGGGACTTCAACGCAAAGTTGGGCAAGAGAAGCGATGAAGAGTTGAAAGTGGGGCAATTTGGACATGGGCAACGGAACCTCAGGGGTCAGAGGCTGGCCGACTTTCTGGAAAAAGAGGGACTCTTCGCGATGAACTCTTTTTTCCAGAAGCCGCCTCACAGGAAATGGACCTGGTTGAGTCCTGACGGTTCTACGAGAAATGAGATAGATTTCATCTTGACGACGAATAGACGGATGTTTAGTGATGTCTCTGTGATCAACAGGGTGAAAACCGGTAGTGATCACCGAATGGTTAGGGGCACATTGAATATCAACGTCCAATTAGAAAGGCGCCGCTTGATGAAGTCTACGCTCCGACCTACTCGCGCCCATATCCAAAACCCCGAGAGCTTTCAACTCGAGTTGACAAACCGCTTTGATTGTCTAAAAGAAAACCTTGCAGTGGACGAGTTAAACAGCGGTTTGGTAGAAGCTGTCCATACGGTGGGATCTAAGTATTTTAGACCTCGCCGTAGAGATAGACCACAAAAACTCTCGATCCAGACTCTTGACCTCATGGCCGAACGTCGATCTTTGACGCTGCAGTCTTCCGTTGACGCCGAAGCATATCGGCGGCTCAATAGACGGATCTGGAAGTCCTTGCGACACGATGTCCGTGCTCACAATACTGTGAGCATTAAGGAGACAATTGAGCGGAACGGAGGCTCCAAAGTGTTTGCAAGAGACTTGTCTATTGGGCAAAGCCAGTTGTCTAGGCTGAAAACGGATGATGGCCGCGTGGTATCGACGAGGGCAGAGGTATTAAGAGAGATCGAGAGGTTCTACGGACAGCTTTACACCTCGGTTGCCGAACCTACTGTTAGCTCGGCCGAAGACCCGAGAGCCGAGTTAATCCGACACTTTAGCGATGATATCCCGGACATCAGCCTGTTTGAGATTGAGATGGCCCTCAAACAACTTAAAAACAACAAGGCGCCGGGTGAGGACGGAATCACTTCAGAGCTTCTGAAAGCGGGCGGAACACCGGTACTGAAAGTCCTTCAGAGGCTCTTCAATTCCGTTCTCCTCGAGGGCTCAACGCCGGAGGCATGGAGCAGGAGCGTGGTGGTACTGTTCTTCAAAAAAGGTGATAACACTTTGCTGAAGAACTACAGGCCCATCTCGCTCCTGAGCCATGTCTATAAGTTGTTTTCAAGGGTCATCACAAATCGTCTCGAAGGCAGGTTTGATGACTTCCAGCCTCCCGAACAAGCCGGTTTCCGAAAAGGCTTTAGTACCATAGACCATATTCATACGCTACGGCAGGTTATACAAAAAACCGAGGAGTATAACTTGCCGCTTTGTTTAGCGTTTGTGGACTATGAGAAAGCCTTTGATTCGATCGAGACCTGGGCTGTGCTACAGTCTCTTCAGCGGTGCCACATAGACTATCGGTACATCGAAGTGTTGAGGTGTATATACAACAACGCCACCATGTCGGTCCGAGTACAGGATCAGAGCACGAAGGCTATTCCACTACAGAGAGGCGTGAGACAGGGAGATGTCATATCTCCGAGACTGTTCACTGCCGCGCTGGAAAATGCCTTCAAGCTCTTGCAGTGGAAAGGATTCGGCATCAACATCAACGGCGAGTATATCACTCACCTTCGGTTTGCCGACGATATTGTAGTCTTGGCAGAATCGCTGGAAGACCTTAGCACTATGCTCGAAGACCTTAATCGAGTTTCCCAACAGGTGGGTCTTAAAATTAACATGGATAAAACGAAGATCATGTCGAATATCCATGTTGTGCCCACCCCCATTGGAGTTGGGGGCTCGACTCTCGAAGTTGTAGACGAATATGTCTATTTAGGACAAGTGGTCCGGTTAGGCAGGTCCAACTTCGAGAGAGAGGTCAATCGGCGAATCCAACTCGGTTGGGCAGCGTTCGGGAAACTTCGCGACGTCTTCTCGTCCAAAATACCTCAGTGCCTAAAATCGAAAGTCTTCGATAGTTGTGTGTTAGTGATGACATACGGCACCGAGACGTGGCCTCTCACTGTGGGCCTCATTAAAAGGCTCAAAGTCACTCAACGAGCCATGGAGCGGGCTATGCTCGGTGTTTCCCTACGAGATCGAATCAGGAATGAGGAGATCCGTAGGAGAACCAAGGTTACCGACATAGCCCATAGGATTGGCAAGTTGAAGTGGCAGTGGGCCGGGCACATAGCTCGTAGAACCGATGGCCGTTGGGGCCGAAAGGTTCTCGAGTGGAGGCCACGTACAGGCAAGCGAAGTGTCAGACGCCCGCCTACAAGGTGGACGGACGATCTGACTAAGGTCGCAGGAAGTCGCTGGTTGCAGGCCGCTTCCAACAGGTCATTGTGGAGATCATTGGGGGAGGCCTATGTTCAGCAGTGGACTTCCTGTGGCTGATATGATGATGATGATGATCTTTTTATAAATATTTTTAGGCATGATGTACAGTAGATACTAGCATACATAGCTTAAAACATAAGTACAACGACCATTAATTACACCTAAAATATTCTAATTACTTGCACCTTTAACTTTCGGAAAAAAAAAAGAAGACCAAAGATGTGGTGGAAATACGAGTTGGATGCATTCGAGCCAAAATGGCAAGAGCTCGCCGAGGATAATGTCAAGTGAAGTAACAGAGGAGAGGCCTTTGCCCAGCAGTGGGACACATTATAGTTTATTAAAAAACTGTATTCATAGTTTCTCAATATTAATAATGAACTTACCTATAGCCATGTGACAAAGGACACGGGTGAAATTGGGCCTGATCTTACACTTATGAATGATTCATTAATATTCTTTTTTATTTTATTTTGTTTCTCATCGAAACATTATAAGATGTTTTACAATGGGAAAATTAAATTAATAATGCATTGAGTGTTTAGTAGATTTTAGTAGTAGGTCTGTCATGACGCCATCTTCTAATTCCTGACATAAATGACAAATATATCGAGTTTACCAGAGTTTACTTATTTCCTTGTGATCCACTCATTGATTGGATTTCGATATCGTGACTTCTTATTTTAACAACTTAGACTATCTGAAAATATTTTGAATAACGCCTCACATTTTCCGACTCATATTTTACCATATATACCGAATACTTGCGATCAATAATAAAATAGATCCTGGTTATTGAAGGTTAGACTAAAATCTTTACATATTAATGCAAAAATATATTTTAATTGATAGTTCTCTGGTTGGAAGACAAGCCATTAAAAAAAATTATAACAATTAGTTGGTCGTAAAACGAAATGCAGGTTGTTACTGTGCCGTGTAATAATAATACCTTACATAATATTTATTTATTCAACACAACAAATCAGTCAAATTTGATGCCACCTGCGCAGTTTTTAAATAATATTCTAATGATTAATAATTAAGAACAATGCTTTCTTATTGCTTTGTACACCTTTAACAATATCACACAATCGCATAGATGGGTAAAATACGCCATATCGTACATTATTTATCTCACACAATTATCATGCATCAAAATCTTTGGTTAAATTCCGATCAATGAGTTATTACATATAAATATAAAATATGTACAATCTCTATAGCCTATAATCTTGAACAATAACGACGTACATAATAATATTTCGACTCTTTTTGTTCTTTTAAAATTGTATTTGTATTTTGACTCAGTCACTCTTGTCATCAGCCGTTGACATTTGACGATTACGTTTTTCTTCTTATTATTAATTACTGCCAGCACCATCGATATACTTTAAAAAGGTTGCACATGACAAAATTTCAGTTTCGATAATTTTATTTTGTAATAAATACCGATTATCACTTTACTCCCATTTGGCGCAAAAATTTTGATTTTTAATTTCGATATACTTGTCTTATCCCTATAAAATAATGCATAAACCAACTCTGTAAGGCCAAGCCCAAGGTTCTATGAAGTTTCGCCCGTCTCCTTTGTGATCAAATTTCGAACCTGCATACATATGGATCGTATATAAAAATATTGGAGGAACGTTATCCAGATATCTAATAGAGGCTCATAAAATCTAAAAGAAACATTGTGGACTTTAAAATTACGCATCTGGAAGATAAAAGGCTATAAATTATATTATAATAAATCAAAAACCGGTTCAATTACCATATCATACATATTATGTTACAATGAATATTAAAATTACTTTTTTCAACTTATTGGACAAGTCCTTATTCTTGTGAGAAAAATATATATACCTACTAGCGGTCGGGCCCAGCTCCACCCGGGTGCATACACGTTTTAAAATGGCGGTCAAAATGTTTAATTCTGACTATCAGTTTAGAATATCGACCAATCGGACCACGAAAAACGAACAAAATTACCTCGTATTTGCTAGAAATATCTCTACTGCTTTCCTCCTATAGGTCATAGCGTGATGATATATAGCCCATAGCCTTCCTCGATAAATGGACTACCCAACACTGAAAGAATCATTCAAATCGGATCAGTAGTTCTAGAGATTAGCGCGTTCAAACAAACAAACAAACAAACAAACAAACTCTGCAGCTTTATAATATTAGTATAGATAATATAAGTGCGTTTAATATGGCCGCTTTTACGCTTGCTTAGTTATTTTACCTGCGTCGGTCACGTAGCACGGACCAACAATGGAATCTCTGCCAAAACTGCCAATATTAGAATTTACCGAAGACACTTTGGAGAGTGTGAGAAAAGTACACAATTTGCATGAGCCGGGGCGGATGGACCAAGCTATTGATATTTTAAGTGAATGGGCCAAGAAACAGGAGCACTTTGTAAGGAAGGATTTTCGTAAGTACGCCTTAGGCTAATTTATAATACGATAAAAATATTTACCTAAAAAGTGATTCGTGTTGATAATTTTATTAGTGCGACTGTCGATTTAAATTAATAGATTGTCCACGATCTTTTGGCATTCGAATTTTAAATATTAGGAACAGTAGTTTCTTCACATTATATTATATTGGATATGTTAATGCTATTAGATTACGAGTATAAATGCTTGTTTATATTATAAAAACATATCACAAGCTATGTGTAATTTTTTTTGAGATAAATTTTAAAATTTATTTGTAATTTCAATATTCGCCACACGCCAACATAGATAAAGTTTATAAAATTACATATATTTCATTTTAAATATTTCTTTCTTCGTATTATTTATTTTCCTTTAACAATAGTCTTGTGACCTCCGAAAAGTCAAAGGTGTGACCTGGGATTCGAACCCGCGACCACCGTGACCATGTCGACAGCCGCGTCTGGTCCGTTACTAATAGGCCACTATGGACTTAATCGGCTATTTCAATTTGCATAATTATATTCTTGCGGATTTGTGTCTATTTTTGTCAATGTATGCATATTTTTGTACAAAACGAATAAAAAACAAGTTGTAGGTCATTGTTCGAACTTTGATGTTTTAAATCGATGTTTTGATGATATTTTTGTTGTTATTGAGTTTCTGTTGAGTAATTATCTTGTTTACGCCACTTTTTAATGCATATATTGCTCGTGGTAGGAATTTTGTATATGCGGTAAATACGTACAAAAAAGTACACTTTGACTTGACAGCCTCCGTTGCGCAGTTGGTTAGAAGCCGGCTGTGAAACGAGAAGCCGCGGGTTCGATCCCCGCACCGAAACAAATATATGTGTGAACCACAGGTATTTGTTTCGGGTCTGGGTGTTTGTGAGACCAAAAAGTCTCTCGTAGTTCCTGATACCCACGGCGCAAGACTCGATCTTATTGTGGAGTCAGGACTATGTATTTGACTGTTGGGTGTATTAACTTGCTTATTTTATGAAAACATAGTTTTAGTAACCCACCTACAAATATCTAGTTCCGGGTTCAGCCTAGTATAGCACGTTTTATCCAGGATGGTAACTGTATCAGCTCAAATACGTCTCACTGCAGGGTTCGGGTCTTCTCTACAATCGAGGGTATGATCCTTAGGGTTAGAACATAAATTCTACCATGTTGGCCTAGTGCAGGTTTGGGGACTTTTCAAATGTCATAGAAATTCCTCCGAATGCTATGATGTCATAGCAGGTTTCCTCACGATGTTTTCCTTCACGATTATAGTGATTGAGTATCAATACTAATGACTTCGAAATGTCAGAGATGTGCCCTGAGATTTGAACCTGCAATCATCGTAAACAGGTTGGCAGCCATATAGGGCCGATGCCAATAATCAATTGAAAAAAAGATAGAAGTCAATCTGGATTGTTTTCTACTTTTCGATTGGTCTCTTACCATGTTGCCATATTTTTTTCACAACTGAGATAGATTATTGGCAATATAGTATCACAAAAAATGATTATGAAATTTATAAATAATATTAAAAAAGATTAAGCTTTCAATCTCAAACGGCAAATGTTGAATTGGGATTATTTATTGGCAGCGGCTGATAGTCCGTAACCGACAGGCCACCACGCACTTACTATACAGGGTATATCAAGACTGCTACCGAAACCGAAGCTAGGTGGTAGTTTTAGTGGCTCCAGACACAATGCAACTAGAATTTTTACAAAAAAAAAATATTTTGTATTTTTTTTTTCTTATCGTCGTGTTTAGTTGGTAATACATAGATTTTATTACAATAATAGTGTACACCCTTTTATTTTAAACATGTTGTGGTACGAAAGTGTTTAAATTATTATTTTAGTAAAAACTATAAAATGGTTTAAACGGTGAAGAACACTAAAACGATGAAGGAAAACATCGTGAGGAAACCTGCATACCATAGCGGTTTATAAGAATTTCTATGGTATATAAGTCCGCCAACCCGCACTAGGCCAGCGTGGTGGACTATATGGCTTAACCACTCTCAATCGTACTCTCGATTGTAGAGTAGGCCCGTGCCCTGCAGTGGGACGTATATGGGCTGATACGGATACAGATACAGATAAAATGGTTTTACCACCCAAACAAGAGGACATTAAAAAAAATCTAAATTTTTTATTGCATTGTGTTTTTAGTCTACTAAAACTACCACTCGGTTTGGTTTTTGGGTAACGGTCTGCATTTAACCTGTATAGTTTGGTAAATTCCGTTCAATAACAGAAGCCCATGTCTCTTTAACATAAGCATTCTACTGATAAACAAATGTTTTGGTGTCATGATCAAATCTGCAGATTCTATTTATGCTGTCCAGTTTTCCTCATCTCGCTAAATAATTTGTGGTCATAACATATTAATATATAATTGCATATAATTTAATAATAACCAATAATAGAGTCTCGATACCCTTGAGTTTATGATATGCCAATTATTATCTATTTTATGCATTGTTTTACCTATTTAATAGTATCAATCAATAAACATTGTTGAGTGGTTTTTGAATATAAGAATAATATATTGCACTACAAAAGATCTTACGGAAACCCGTCGAATATTCAATTACTGACAAACAGCCTCCTTGACACTGCTGTTTGGCGGGAGAAATATTGCAGTGGTACCTACCCAGCCAGCGGAGTATTTTTTTTTATTGCCATGTAGGCAGACGAGCTAGCGGCCCGCCTCATGGTAAGCGGCTACCGCTGCTTATGAACCTCCGCAGTGCCAGGGGACCAGCACAACAAAGTCGCAGCCTACCTTGACGAGAATTAACTTAAGTCTTTTTTTTTTTCAGCTCGAGATTATTTAGAAAGGATAATAATATCTGGTAAAGGATCGTTGGAGAAGGCTAAGGTGCGGCTTGACAGTTTGTGCACTTTAAGAACACTCGCACCAAAAGATTTTCCTGATGGTGACTTGAGCCATATCAAGCAAACGTTGGATGGAATGTAAGTGTTTCAAATAATACCGGGTATATCAAGACTGCTACCGTAAACGAAGCCGGGTGGTAGTTTTAGTGATTACAAACACAATGCAACTAAAATTTTTGCAAAAAAAGCGACAATTTGTTTTTATAATTTTTAAATTATCGTTAATTTTGGATGGTAAATTCATAGTTTTTGCTAAAATAATAATTTAAACTCTTTTATACTTTAGAGTCTTTATAAATAAAAGTGTATACACTATAATTTTAAGAAATAAATGTATTTAACACCCAAAATACGACCATTAAAAAAAAATTACACTTTTTTCCATCATTTTCTGTTCTATTGTGTCTGAAGTCGCTTAAACTACCACCCGGCTTCGTTTTCGGTAGTAGTCTTGATATACCCTCTATTTTGTAAAATCTTAAGCGAGGAGTTAGCTGTGAACATGCTATTGCTAAAGTAGAGGTTATATTTAATTTTATAGCATTGCTTATGTATAATGAAAAGAGGACATTTTATTGATGCTCAAAGAGTGCATAAAGGCGAAATTTATTCAGGCGATCTCTGTCAGTCGACCTTTTGATGGTGCAAAAAAATTATTAGTGGGCGCGTAAATTCAAGAAACCCAATTATTGAGAGTTTATATGTAAACAATATGTGTGTGTGTGTGTATTTATACAATAATATATTAGTAGGATAGGCAGTATATTAGTAGGATATTTATCAGATATCAGTAGGATATTTTGAAATGAAAATAAATGTCTGAATATGTATAAATTCGAATATATTCATCATGCGTTAATCAGTATTATTCACACGAATTCAGCAATAATATGTGCATTCATTTAAAAATAACCCTGAATAAAACCTTTACAAATTAAACAGGAAAAATACGTTTAAAGTGACTTTGCCAATAGTGTTGACGAACCTTCACCTTGAATGCCAAATGAGCACCGGATGCCCTAAATCCAGAGAGAGATTTTTATTGAAATATCAGCTCCTCAGCCATCAGATATAGCCACTATGTTTTTTTTATTGCAATGAATAACGAGACGAGCATGTCGTTCGCCTGATGGTAAGCGATCCGACCGCTCATGAACAGTAGCAAGACCAAACAACACCTTGAATAACAAAGCAATGCTTGGCATTCCACTGCGCTCGCCATTCTGAGACATAAGATGTTAAGTCTCAATATGTCCAGTAGTTACTCTGGTTACAATGCCCTTCAATCGGAAACACAACAGTGCATTTGCACAGCTATTTGACGGGAGAAATAGACATTGCGGTAATACCCACCCAAATGGCCTTTCACATTTGAAAGATCTACCACCACTATGTTTCTATTTATTAAATGTAGATGATTGTGTACTCAACATTTGTATATATTTTTATGTACATAAACTCACGCCTTTTTTCCAAAAGGAGTAGGCAGAGATGCCAGGACACCAACATTTAGTCTTGTATATTTCATCCCAAGATGTGACAGGGGGCGAGCCTATCGCCATATCGGGCACAAATTCCTGAATCCGAGCTGATAATGAATAGAAAAATCTAGTATCACTTTACCTGACCTGTAATTCGTACCCGAAACTTCAGCTTTTTAACCGTACCGTTGTACAACTACGCCACCGAGACAGTCAGTTTTCTTACATAGCATACCCCTTACTATATGATTTGATATCATATATTACTATCCAACTAAACTAACAGGTACCGTTTGACGTTTCATATTTTTCAATTTTAAACATATTTAGACAAGCGTAACTCACACCACTTTAATTTCGCTTGCCGTAAAGCCACAATTCCATGGTTTTAGGCGAAATGTTATTGAAATTGTGTAAGTTACGCCTGTACAAAGTTGAAAAGTATGAAACGTCAAACGGTACCTGTTAGTTTAGTTGAATAGTAGGTATGGAATTTGTAAAGTTAGACCATGTAGAGTAACGATATGAAGAGTAAGAAGCTTGAATTTACAAGAGATCTGATGACTTTTTGACAATGCGAGTCATAAAATGATCTCGTCTTGGCAACATTTACCTGAAAATATTTTGGTAGAATTATTGCTTTATTTATATTTTAAAATTACAATATGTTATTGACCTCTATCTGAATTTAATAACGTGTGACCTTCATTTTGCTTTAATTAATTTTTTTTTAATTTAACAGCCGGTTCTTTATGCTGCCAAAGTTCGCTCCGGACTTCTACAGAATATTTTTGATCAAAGGATATACTAAGCACATAGCTGCAAGTGATTTCCAATACTTTTACCAGTTCAGTATCAGGGTAAGTAATTCATTATTCATACGTACTCAAAGTCAGCGCTTTTCGGTACTAAGTGTGCCGATCAGTATAAGCTGAGTTATTTCCTCTTGCGCGACATGTCATTCTTAATTGTTTCTTCTTTTATAGCTAATTTGAAACAATAAACTGTTTGTTTATTTAATTTCCTTTTCTGTCTGCCCTTATTAAACACTTGCATTGAGATATATTTTAAGTCAAATTGCAGAATTGTTTGTCTTTCAATTTTAAGGCCGACTGTCTAATATCGACCTCTTTTAAGAGTAAGTCTATTTAAAATATGTAAATATATGATTTCAGTTATGCGAATATTTTATGAAGCACGATTACTTCAACGGATTTATTTTGGCATTCGATTTCACTGACAAAGACTTCAATATCATGGATTTTATGACTAAGAGTAATCCAAGTGAATTGCATCAACATATATTAGCTTTTAAGGTAAGTTTTATTCTCTTTACTACGTTCGTTACAGCCATAGGAAGTCTACTACGAACATTGGCGTCCCATAAGGATACTGGTCTCTCATATGTGAGAGGCCACCTAGGTAGGTTCCACCACAATGTCTATTTCTCCCGCCAAACAGCAGTTTAAATGTACTGTTGTGTTTCGAATTGAAAGATATTGTAGCCAAAGTAACTACTGGACATATTGATACTTAACATCTTATGTCTTAAGCATTGCTTTGTAATTCAAGGTGTTGTTTGGTTCTGCTACTGTTTATGGATGGTAGTATCGCTTACCATCAGGCGAACGGCACGCTCGTCTCACCATTCAGTAGAATAAAAAAAAAAGGATGTCAGCATCGGCTTATTGAAAGCGGCCTGCGTTTAGCGCCTTCCTGCAAGCAGATCGTCCGTTCAACTTGTAGGCGGTCGTCTGATAATGCGCTTGCCTATACGTGGCCTCCACTCCAGAACCTTAGATTTTCATGTGTTAAAATAACAGTGTACTCTTCTGTTTTTGTTTTAGAAAGTCTACGGAGCAAGAATAAAAGCAATACATTTAGTCACGAGCTCAAGATTGGCCGAAGCCCTACTTATGTTCCTGAAACCATTTTTCGGCGCAAAACTCTCGAACAGATTCTATATACACAAGACGATGGATGACCTTTTCGAACATGTGCCAAAAGATATATTTCCAGTGGATTACGGAGGAAAAGAGAAAAGTGTTATAGAACTTCATGGTAAGTTATTACATGAGCAAATAATGCCATAAGTGACCAATATCCTGCGTCTTTTTAACCGACTTTAAAAAAGAGCGAGGTTCTCAATTCGTTGGAGTCTTTTTTTATCTTTCATTTCTTTGAAATTGGCAATGAATGTACGATATAAAAATAGTTGATGACTCTTTCTTAGCTAGATTTCGTAGGCAAGATCCAAAAGAGCTTTAACGATAAATATCTTAACTATTATTCGTATCTAGTATATATACTAGATTGTTAAAATTAATATGACGTTTAGTTTGTGTTAATATATTTATTTTGAAGAACTTATATATCAATACGCTATATAATTGCATTGCATTGCACTACTTTCTCCATTCCAGCGCATACGAAAATATTCCAATCAGCTTATAAACTTTTTGTTTTCAGACAAATGGTTCGACTTGGTAAATTCAAAAGAACACATAGAGTACATGAGAGAGGCTCTCAAGACTGGCACAGATGAGTCCAGAAGATTGTCGGACAAACTAACCAATGAATACTTAGGCATGCCTGGAACCTTCAGAACTTTGAAGATTGACTGAAATGCCATTCATTAGATTTAGTCTAGTTTTTGTAACTTATTTACCAAAACGGTTTTGGATCTTTAGGATGTCATTAGATCATTTTAGTTAATTTATTTTTTTAAAGTATCAAGACTTTGATTATAATGTTTTGAAGAGTTGCTGAAATGATAGTAATTTGAATAATTATTATTCTTTGGAATAGTAGAAGACTGAGAAGGAAAAGGATATAATCAAGATGGTCTGTTTATCGTTTATTGCAATATCTGATAAGGGTTTCTAATAAAATATGAATAATAAATTTATAATTAAAATATGTTTAATGTGTTTAAACCTTAAAATACATGTGGAAATCATGTTCATCAGGAATCATCCAGCACACTAAAATCCTCGCGCAAAATGGCGTTGTCGTATCTTTTGTTATTAATTATATTAAACAGTAAAGCTTGACGTTTTGGTCGCGGTAATGTAGGTTTCGCCAATCAATTTTATTTGAGTGTCTATACGGTAAACAACAATATAATAAAAACGAAATTATGTTATATTTTTTTCTATCCGTGCGAGGTACCTTTTTTGTGTATGAAATACTACATAGTACATGCCTTTTCCTATGGGGTACATAAGCAACATGTATGCTTTCACAGAAAAATTAAAGTACTTAAAACTTAACAAACTTTATACTTGCATTTAAATATTAGTGAGGATTGTGCCTTCAGAGAATTCATTGTTTTAATTCTTATTTGGAATTTAATATATTTTTTATTGTGTCAATGAATTATTTAATTTAGTGTTATGTAAGAAAAAACAATCACTTTTTTGCAGTATTTTTAGTTGCTTTGTGTCTAAAGTCACTAACGGTCGATGCCAATAATCAATCGAAAAAATTAGATTGAAGTCAATCTGTATTGTTTTCTACTTTTCGATTTGTCATTTACCATGTTGCCATAGTTTTTTCACTACTGAGGTTGATTATTGGCAATATAGTATCAGAAAAAAGATTGAGCTGTCAATCTTAAACGGCAAATTTTGGATTGGGATTGTTTATTGGCAGCGGCTGTAAAACTACCACCCGACTTCGTTTTCGATGACAGTCTTGATATACCCTGGAAACAATGTATTCTGTGCAAGATACATTTTGAAAATTGTTACAAACGCATCGAAACAGTCTAAAAAATGGCTATACGACTCACATAATCGATAAGTATCTACTATTGCCGTCATTCGGCGGAGAACTAGTATTTACATAATTACATAAACCCACTCACAGATTATAATTAAAAAACAAGATAATTTCTATACGTAATCAATCAAATGTAATCTCGTGCAAAAAACAACAAAATTAAAGAAATACAAGAGGAAAATCAAAGTTCAGAATCATTTTTCTCACTAGTTTTTTAATTTATTTTTTAATTAATGTTATTTGTTTAAAAAGAACTCCCATTCATCATCTTAGTCACCACAATGGAAAAATTAATCACTTTTTTTCAACATAATATAATTAACATAATTAACCAAGAATCCTTGTAGGCAGAGTCGTATTTTTGCATTAAAGTGTTTATTGTTACAACATTCACGTTTGACCTTACTAGTTAACTGGACGAATAACTATGAAACCATCAACCAATACGTATATTGACAATGGAGTATCTACCTAAACCCCCAATAGTAGAATTTACTGATGATAGAGAATATGAAAAATACATATAACGACTCTCACGCCACGTTATCTGAAAGATCGATTCATTTTTCTCCACGACTCACATTCAAGATCCTTGAGGTCGTCGGAGAACCTGAAACTGAAAATGCCCATGCATTCCACAGCATTCATGGACAAATCATTTGCAGTCCAAGCTGTCCGACTGTGGAACTCACTTCCAGTCGAAATAAGACGGGCACGAACACTGTCGTCTTTTAAAAAAATGATTAAAGACCATTTCCTTTCTCAACTGGAGCATAGCTGAGGAATATCTTGTCCATTCGCCTCTTTGGTAAATGTTAGGATAGGTATATATTTATATATATGGTAAATTGTATGTATGTGTATTTTAATATATCTTGTTGGTATGTATTTGTATATATGTATGTATATATTATATATATTACTATTTTATATACCTTAGACTGCCCGCTCATTTTTCCTATTTTCAATATCCATCCAAAGGTTGCCTGGAAGAAATTACCTAGTGTGATAAGGTCGCCTCTTGTACTATTATTATTGTGTTGTTTCTTTACTGTATTTTTATTTTGTGCAATAAAGGATTAAATAAATAAATAAATAAATATAACGGTGAAGGAAAACGTCGTGAGAAAACCGGCATACCATAGTGATTTCTATGGTATGTAAAGTCCGCCAACCCGCACTAGGCCAGCGTGGTGGACTATATGGCCTAACCACTCTCAATCGTACTCTTGACTGTAGAGGAGGCGCGCCCTGCAGAGGGACGTATATGGGCTGATACAGAGAATATGAAAAAAAACGCAATGTCCATGAACCAATACAGATGGATCTGATATTTTGAGTTAATGGGCCAGGAAACAGAAGAATTTTGAAATGAAATAATTTCGTAAGTACTTAATATTTTGGTAATTTTATTTTATTATAATAATAATATTGAGAATATTTTACTAAATTTTATTTTAAAGTAAACCTGAAAATTCATGAAGTGATCGATAAATTGGCGAGCATTTAGAGGAGAGGTTAAGAAAATGGTTTTCTGTGTAGGATATTTTGGGTTCGATCCCCATGCCCTAAATTATATATTCCTACCATACAAGAATAGGTAAAAGTGAGTTGTAGTGTGGACGAAAACAAAGCATAAGAACCGTGTTATTTATGCCTTTTTTGCTTTTTTTTTTATTTATTTTAGAGTACCATTTTATTTTTTCATTTTTCATGCGGGTTTTTATATCAAAGGCAGATTGATTGTTAATTTATGTCCAAGTAAAATAATTTTTCATCAACCCATGATTTAATTTAAATATTATCTGTATTTTTATAACGCAAAAATTGATAGTCTGTGATTGTTTAATGTGATAGGTTCTTGATAGAAGTAGCACACATTTTTGTTATACAAAGCATATCAAGACTGCTACCTAAAACGAAGCCGGGTGGTTTTAGTGACTACAAAGACAATGCAACCATAAAAAGTTGGTTTTTATTGAATTATTTTACTCTACCAATATCGAATATCAGAACATCGAAATTCAGCGCATGAATTTCGCTGACCCCATTCAATAGGTATAAATTGCATGCAAATATATTATGCAATCTGTCAAATTGATTCTTTGCTTGTGTTTTGTTCATATTATAAACAAACATTTTGTCTCATATCATTTGTTTTTAATTAATTATGATGAACTAATTAAAGAAACCCCAAGAAAACCAAAGAAGTTAGACGTGGGAGAACGCACCCATTTGAAGTGGGTTTGGACAGGGCATCTGGCTAGATGTTAGGCGGCAAATTGACTAAGACGCTGACGGAATGGTGGCCAAGAGAGTCAGGGCCTGCCAGAGCGTCGATTTATTAAAAAATTCAATAGATAGCGAGACGATCATGACATTCGCTTGATGGTAAGCCATACGTCCGCTCATAAACAGTAGCAAAACCAACCTTGAATTATAAAGCAATTCTTGGCATTCCACTGCACCTCGCCATTCTGAGACATAAGATGTTATTAGTATTAGTTAGTTGTACAATTATTGTATTATAATGTCATAATAAGTACTTATCTACTGTATTGGGTGTAACCTGTAAATGGTAGAAAATATGTTGAATAAATAAAAAAATAAAACAAATTATTTTGGGTCACCTGCTCCTTTGTTGACCTCGGCTTTAATTTTTAAAACCAGAAACATGAACAATAATAATTAATGAGTGACACCTTACCTTTAATTACCTTTAATATTTATCTATTTTCCCAAAGCATAAAATTCACAACTATTGTTACGTATTATAAAATTGTAAAAATTGCCGTAATTTGTGTGATGGCGTCATTGATTTAAAAACTAAGGATAGGCCCTTCAGTACATTGGGTACGTCAAAAAGATGGTCAAAACAATGGCGGCCATGAAATCGTTTTTCAATAATGCTAAAATAAATTTTATATTTACTTAAAGTAATATAACTTTTACTTAGCGGTGGTAAGAAATATTATCTTTTTTTTTTTTATTAATTTTCGGTCATCTTTATTGCACCCACGCACGATAAATTAGGCATTTGTCAACGACTTACAAATCGGTGCCCTGTGACGTCACAACCGCTGCACTGGTGTTACAACACCAGTTTCGTGACAACACTTTTCCCGCTCTCCGCCCCGTCCATATATTTTACGTCAATGGATGGCGTAAAATGAATTTAATTTCATACTAATTTAAATAAATGTGATATCACCGATACATTTCACTGCTGAACAAGGACCTTCTCTAACACTGAAAGAGTGATAGGTCTCGATCGAATACGCTGCCCTGTTGCGGGTTGAATGCACGTAATATAGAAATTCTTGCAGGAACATTTAATTAAACGAAATCTTTTACCATATTATCTTTCAGCGCGAAAGAACGCGATAATTACATGATAATAGCTACATGATTTTTAAACGTCGCGATAATAAATACACCAAACAGTCACATATATAGTCCTACCACCAGAGCCGTAACTAGAGTCGAATTTGACATAGGGCAGCATTGGTTACAGGTAGGGTGGAGGTAAAAGAATATCATAATTGATCTGCCCTCGAAGCAAGGGTTTCTAAATCGATCACCACGTATACTGACATAGATGGTTGAACTTTCAGATTTGAATGTAGAAATCCATATACATGGATCTCTAACCTAACTGTTAGGTAGTTAGGTAATAATTAATTGTTGGGTGGTTGGTTGGGTTAATTATAATAATGTATCTTAGTTTTCGGTATTTTTAAGATAGGGCATTGTGATTTCAAGGTAGGGCATTTCTCCACAATGCCCTCCCCTAGCTACGGCCGTGACTGCCCCACACTAAGATTAAGTCTTGTGTCATAGATATCAGAAACTACGAGAGACTTTTCGGACTCACAAACAACCAGATACGAGACAAATGCTCGTGGATCGCACAAATATATGTCTCGGTTTGGCGATCGAACCCGAGACCTATCGTTTCACAGCCGGCGTATAACCAACTGCACCGCAGAGAAAGTGTGATATTATACTTTGTATTTCTGTACAAATATTTGAACAATGACGCTGGGAAGCCTCCAACAAGAAGTTCGTGCTTTGGGCACAAAATATGTGCTAAATCTTAAGCGTTAGTAATAACATTGGTTATGTATGTGAATAGAATATTAATACTTTGGAATATTTGTCGCACATTGTGTATAACATCTTGAATAACTTGAAATTTTTAACCTTTTTTTTACTGCCGTGAATAGCGAGACGAGCATGCCGTTAACCTGATTGTAAGCGATACGACCGCTCATAAACAGTAGCAAAACCAAACTACACCTTGAATTACAAAGCGATGCTTGGCATTCCACTGGGCTCGCCATCCTAAGACATAAGATGTTAAGTCTCAATATGTCCAGTTACTCTGGCTACAATGCCCTTCAATCCGAAACACAACAGTGCGTTGACACTGCTGTTTGACAGGAGACCTACCACCAGTAATAACCACCAGTAACCTAGCGAAGTATCCTCCTAAATTGTAGATGAAATCCATGCCTTGAAATAGGACGTAGATAAATAGTGTTATTTCGATTGGAATATTTTAAAATTAAATTCCTATCATATATTTTTGATAATATTTAGGTAATCATTTTGGCGTCAAAAAAAATACTTAGTCAATACACTTTAATCAATACACCTTCTAATATTAAATATAAACTGAAAACGTTCTTTATTAACAATCAATAACTTTATTTTGTTTAATGTATCTACAATGTCTACTGAATTTGGAATTACCTACCATGTATTTGTGAAGTGCTAATAATATCTATTAAGTACATTTTATTGTCGTATTGTTGCTGTTGTAAACTCTTGTTAGCTCTAGTATAAACCTCTGTGGTTTGTTAGCAGCTATATTGTAAATTATGTATTTCTGTGTAAAATAATAAATAAAAAAAAACACACGCATAATAGCCTATTCATAAACTTCACACACACATGCGCACGCTTCTATCAATATGAACGGCAACCATGCTTGTAGTGTTAGATATATAGAAACTAATACATACATAATGAGACTTAGGGCCAGTATCACCAGTTCTTGATAAAGTCCTTGATAGCTATCTGGTATCTCGGTCGCAATAGGGTTTAATTTAGTATTTTATCTGACAGATGAGTACCAGAACCTGGTGAAACTGACCCTTAACATCTTTTGTATGTCTCAAGAAGGCTAGACCAGTGAAATGCCAAGCATTGAAGAGCTTTTCCTATGTAAAAAAGTACTCTGTTATTCGTTTGTTACCATCCTTGAGCGGTCATATTTCTTACCATCAAGCGAATGGCATGCTTGACTTGCCATTCCTCGCAATCAAAAAAATATATATTGAGTATATTTTGAACATTGATTAGTCAATTTTGATATATTTTTCTACCATGCGTTACTTAGTATTATACTCCTGAGTTCAAGTAAAACAAAATTGCACTTACGAGTTGCGATCCCGTTTGGAGAAATCATTTTATGTGCAAGTTTTAAATAATCTTGTATTAGGAGAGCTGAAGGTATTATGGAGTACGTGTAGAGGCATTTCCAAAATTTATGAAATAACTCTTCCTTGAAACCCTAACAATTGAATTACCTGAATGGTGGGTAGCAGTTAATATCAACTTTTGAAATATCAAAGGTATAAAAGTATTATAAGTATATTTATTGTAACAAAAATTATGGCTGAGACATGTTGACGTATTGAATTAATTTTTTTGTTGTTGAAAATTCCTCTAATTTTACATTAAAAATAATTATTCAAAAGTAGACAGATCATTTTGAAAATATTTACTATCTGCCAGGTGATGTGAAAATTATAAAGGCGCGCTTAACTGCGTTAAGTAGCGCCATCTATAAATCGTTCTGTAAAATTTTACGTACATAAACTCAGCATTTTTCCTAGAAGTGGTAGGCAGTGGTTACCCTGGTTTTAAGCAGAACACTCATGGTTCTCCTTGTGCATTCTATCCCACGACGTAGTTGTGGCGAGCTTATCGCCATATCGAGCACAAATTCTCGACTCCAGGCTTATAATGAATAATCCAATATTACTTTGCCTGACTTGGGATTCGAACCCGAAACCCCATCGTTGTAGCGTAGTATAATTACCACGGGCAAACGTATCAGGGTATTCTTTAAATACCTTTGATAAGTATTCTAGAATTGATAAATTACCCATTGATAATTACGCCATTTGTACTTTGTTTTTTTTTTGTATTATCTCTAATCTGTTATTCCTTTTTATTGTATACAATAAAGAATTAAATAAATAAATAAATAATTACCTTTACCCTCCAACCAGGTCGGCATTTTCTTGTTAGCGTTTCATGGAAGAGTTATATGATAAAGCAATTCTCAAAAAACCTACTACAAAATTACCTTCAGCTCTCCTATTAGATAGTCCTTTCATAATACTGAATAGCGTTGTATGAATTTAACTTTATTTAACTTTATTCATTTTCACTCCTTTCGAATTGTGTATGACGTACTTAGAATATTCGTGAAATTTTACTTTTTGTGTCTTTTGGTTTGAACTCTTTATATTGTTGAAGCTCAAGTTTATTGTATGGAAAATAATAATGCACATTAATAGTTTTATATTTTTTTATTAAACTGGTAATTTTTACAAAGAAACTAATCACATGGAAATCTTTACAATTACACTTCTGATATTTTAACTTGTCGACAAATAGATTCAGATAAAAGATGTTAGACACCGTTTAATACTATGACTAGTATATACAATTATTTACATCTATAGCAATATATACAATTTTACGTGGAAAAGTAAATATGACGAAATTTAATGATATTTTTCCTTAAAAAGACACTGTATAATTATACATAGAGAAGTAATATCGTTCACAGCCAGTAAAATTAATCGAAATAAATTAATCAAAACAGTAAAAAAATTGATCAAGTCTTTCAGTTCGTGTTAACGTGTTCGAGCATTTCTGGCAGCACATTATATGCAACCATATTACCGAAACCTTTGGGTTCCTTTTTGGTTACAATAGCCACGATTTCTTCTTCGGGTGGTGGAGGAGGAAAATCAGCATTAGATTCCAATGCTCCTTGCATATCGTCTACACTAAGAACTACCTCCCTATTATCAATTTCAATTCTATTACGATCTACAGAGCTATCCTCCATTATACTGTACAAATTTTCAGATTTATTCTTGTTAAATATTTGTCAGGAGTTCATGTAGAATGGATCGTTTAGATTAACCTCATCATTGACTGTGTTGCTCTTCTGCGACCATTCTTTCTGTTGATGTTTTATCCTGTATATGATCTCATCATGGATCACTCCGAAGCACATGGCCGTCAGCGCCAAACCAGTCAAGGTATACGCGGAACAGAACCACAAAGTTGTTGAATTAATAGTATAATACCTAATGCCATTGATAGTGGTGTAACTCATACCAGGAACAATATTACCGAAACCTATCGTACTTAAAGCCATGAAACAAAAATAAAATCCGTCCACGATACCCAAATTGTCCAGTTTGAAAAGAACTAAAGCGCCGGCTATGATATAAATAAAAATGGCGGCGAGACAGAGCAAAACGGGAGCTAATATGCTTAAGCCGTGCATCGACAATTTGGAATCTGTGTCAGGCCAGCTTATGATATCATCTTTGGCAGTGCTTGTTGTGGGTCGCTCTGATAGGGACAAATCTTTTTGGCTGTCCGGTTTTAACACGTAACACTCCTCTGTTGGTGTTTTGCTTGTGTTTTGACTGTTGAGCATTTCTTCTTGTTGTCTTTTGAGTTTCATTCTTCTTTCTTTTTCTGCCATTCTTCTTTCGTCGTAGCAGCAGTAGCCGCAGTTTGAGCAGAGGCAGCAGCACAATGCTCTGCTGAAGACGCTTCGAGCCATCTTTGAGAGTAAGGACCCGACGCTGGATAAGTATACCAGGGTAAGTGGTATACCAACTAAAGCGTAGAGTATGGTGACTCCTTTTCCTAATATTGTTCTTGGTGCTATGTTGCCGTAACCTGTAAAAGAAAATAAGATATTAGTTCGATCGCCATGTACCAGTTTGCGGAATTTGAATGAGAAGATATTTATGAATATAAAATAAGAACACGGTGCCTAAACCTCTAACAACGTCAACTACCATCAAGATATTTTTTTTTTGAATAATAAGATTTTATATCATCAGTCATCATACATTAATAGAGATAAATTACCCAAGTTTACTTTGCAACTTCGCCTCAATTTCAAAATGAAAGCACCGGGAAACGTTAGGCTCTAAGTTCAATTTACAATTTTATTACAAAGATTTTTTGCATGTATATAACTATAAAACATAGTTTGATATTAAATATTTCTCAAAACTGACTATACAACCATGATACGAATACAAATAAACCGGTCATAAAATCATAAGGCAATCAGATCGAATACAAGATATTTTGTCGTTTTCATTTTAAAATTATAGCATTATACTGAACTATGCTAATGCTAATACGGCTACCATACTCTTAAACATAGAAGCTTTAAAATATTATTCATAGGAGTACAACGTAATATATTTAAAAGAAAAGAAAATCGCAATGGGAATTGAGATTATGCAATTGCGGCAATATCCAAAACTACTAACATAATAATTGCATTATTCTAAAACGAATTCAAAATCTAAATTATACGAAATAAAATGTAATAACATTCGTGATAATAATAGAAAATAAAACGGTGTTTGGTGTGCACAAAACAATTTGTAAATTCTCACCTATAGTGGTTAAAACAGTTAGGGAGTAAAAGAACGCGAGTGCCAAATTCCACTCATGCTCTTCGTAATGGTTACTGGCATCGCCGCCTCCGAATTCACCCAAAGCCATCTCTTTGTAACTGACGCCATACTGCGATGCCATTTCAGTAGTCACCCTTTGCACGAGCTCATTTTGAAATTTCAGAATCTCCTGTGCAGCTAACCGCGTCCAATTTTCTCTGTACAGTATATTTAACGACACTGTAATCTCCCAAATATTTTCAACCGCTCTACTCCGCGCGTCCCAGAAGTAATTTGCTGATAATGTCAAATTTCCATACTCATAATCGTCCTCCGCGAGCTTTTTGGATGTGCTGTTTTGATCTTTGTGGCTTATTTTCTGCCTGTCTGGTAGTAATCGAGGTCTTGCTGGCATTTCCGAACCTCCCTCTATAGCTAGAAATATAAAAGATCCGAGGAATGTGTATGCCAACAATACGGTAAATATCACGACGTTTGTAAGTGAACCGATGATGAATTGTTTTCTCCTGTACTTGGTAGTTTTGAAACAAAAGCAGCACACGACTTTTTGGCGTGATATTTGCGCCTTCTTCCGGCTATTAGATACCATGGAGTCGCCATCTTGGCTCCTGTCCAAAGGGATGCCTCCATTTAGCGACGGCTTTGCCAACGTATACTGTTCGAAACGGGTGATTGCTTCTTTATCCAGTACTACATGATCTATATCCATTTTGGCGTTTGTTACCTTCTTTTAGTTGGTGACGTCATTATCCTTCTCGCCTTATGTTTATCTGAAACAACGCAAAATATATTGTTAATATCGCATGCGTAAACATTTTCCTCTAGCTTAAGTGGTTTCTCATTTTTCAAAGTCATTTCACGTTGAGGGAAAAAGTGACAAATGAAGAAGTATGAGCTAAAGGATGATTAATGATCTAAATCTATCCTCGGGTGATCCCCCAAAGATAACATCTGAAACAAGTTATTTATTACGAAGCGTCATATTCAGTGAAACATCAAGACGTCTTTCAATATTTGCGTTTTTTGTTCCATCTAAAAGGTGTTTATAAAAAGTTATTTCTAGATACGCTCATCAATCACATCCGACGTCGTGTGTGCGCTTCATTACTTATAATAATTACGACTAATGGAACATCCATACGGAGATTAATATTGGTAAGAATGAAAGCATTATCTTAATTGAACCATTCAATTCCGCCTACATCCCGAACATTAGCGTGTTCATAAAAGATATAAAAAACACAATTGATAAAAAAGTGCTACGATATGAAACGGGGAAACGTGCGTCCTAAACGTAATTCAATTCGCTTTCAGTTACAACGATGTGCAAGATCCCTTAATAGTCTAAGGCCGGGTGCCATTTTCTCCGTCTTTTATCTAATGAGACAGTTTATTAAACGCATAAAAAGATACTTTCGTCAAACGAATTCCTCGGTATAAGTCTGCCCTCGTCACCGCCAATTTCGACGCGAAGGTTATTTAATTAGACTGATCTTTCATTTCTCCGCCTGATTTGATTACTTGAGGAGCTAATAATTTAGGAAGCACTTTAACTTTTGTGACGTATTTTAAATTCAAACCACCTTTTCATTATAAATACTTTCTGAATAAAATGTATTAGCAGTGAACTGCCTTGGGTTTGATTTATTTCCCTATATTTTATATTTTTATTCCAAAGACCTTCTTGGAACTGGGTTTTAAATTTAATTCCATTAAGTCCCACTGCAATCGAATAAAATACAGTTAATCCTTGCGCAAAGGTAGCGTTTAATTCTACCAAAAAGACGATATCGAATACGAATCGAGCACTAGCGATTCCTATCCTATGAAATGTTCAAGATTTTTTGTATGTATCGATATTAAGAAAGAGATCGTTAATCATATCGAACCTTTAGAAATAAAATGACATAACCAAAAAAAAACAAAAATTTGGCTTTTAATCATGTATTAGTTCATAATGTCTATCTCCATCGACCCATTATTAAAGGACCTATTGACGTGTGAAAGACAGAACGATTTATATTTCGGTCTTCTCGATATATCTTCCTTAAGTACAACATTTCTTATGTTATACATTTTTAATGAACATTTCCCAAAAAAAAGTTTTCTTTGATTAGGTCTGTTTAATTCTAAAGGTGCGATATCATAATTATTCTGTGACGCCTAAATATCATCTTTAAACAGATGAACAAGCCAAGCAATTAATCAACAAGGTATACGAAGCGTTTGCGATCTATTTTATTCCAACTAGACAACACACCACCTGTAAAAGCCATTTCAGCCTAACAGCAACTGTCAATTGCAAAAACCAGCGGAATAGATGTCCCGACGTAACACTACGCCATCCCAAAACTTCACTATAAATTCTCGCTGGCCAAATAGTTAAATACGAACGCACACGATTGACAGCACTTTGGATGTAAATTTCGGCTTTTAGATAGTGTTTAGGCTTTCAGTGGCGGTTTAGTATTACTATCTATTTAAAGCTTTGTTTTATATCTCAATCAGACTGACAATTATAGAAAAGGTCCGTGCACTGCAGTGGGGCGTATGCGGATTATTATATTCATGTTGATTCATAAATAAAATTTAATAGATGGAAACCAGATAGTCCCCAACTGTAGTTATCCTGGACAATTATGGTAATGAGCCAGTAGGAAGATGGAAATGCCAGACAAAAATCCCGGTCAAACCGCCTATTTTTTAAAATCAATGCTTTTATACTAAGGTGACTATAATGAGTCTCTTGCTTTATCATATAAATATTTTTTTAATTTCCACATTTCACATCAATAAAATTAATTTCATAAGTGGTAGAGCCACGCTGTTGTCATTCATGGCTTAGGACTCAGTATGAAAGGACATGCTCGTCCGGTACGATACTACTGTCTCACAGGAGATCAACGTGAAGCGACAGCTTGGCTGTTGGGTGACGAGATTGTCGGATGCCCAAAACGCCTACCTTCTTCCAATTCTATATTCTTCCCGCTCACTTCCCGATTTGATGGGCCGGTAACACACCCATGGCCCAAGTATTATGAATATTCATGGGCGGCAGTGATCACTTACCATCAGGTGACCCGATTGCTCGTTTGAATTATCGCTAAAAAATACATACACTCGAAAACATAACCCTCCTTTCGCAGGCAGGTAAAAATAAAATAAATCGCCGACTATCACCAGAGGATAAGTAAGCTTTAACCTCAATAAACCGAACTATCCTTTTAAATTAACACAAACATTTTCCACCACACGGAAGGATATCGTGTAAACAACCTACTTCATTAATCTCACTAAGTCTTACAAGGAAAAACTATTTTTTTGGTTCGCCTTTACTCCCTCAGATGTTGTTTATCTATAAAGGCTGTATATATGTTTGGACCAGATCGACGATGCATGGTTTGATTACCACAGATATTTTTTGTACATCGCTATGGTACGCAGGTTCCCTCGCAATGTATTCCTTCACCATTGTTGCGCGTGTTGATTGACTATCAATACACAATTTGATAACAATAACGTTGTTAATTTACAGTAAATAAAAAGCCACTCGTCTCGACTGCCTCGGTAGCGCAGGTGTTCTACGGTACGATTACAATGCCGTGGTCTTGGGTTCGAATCCCAGGTCGGGGAAAGTGATATTGGATCTTTCTATTCATTATATCAGCCCGGTGTCAGGAATTTGTGCCTGATTTGGCGGTAGACTTGCCCCCTGTCACCTCTGCTTACCCCTTCTGGGAAAATAGTTTAAATATTTTAAGAAAAAAACATATTCCTAACAGTTTGAATAATTACACAAGTAGAATAAAACATAGAATAAAACGCTTACAAAAAAATTAAATTGTTATTTAAATAAGAATATTTTATTGTAAAAAGTCGTGTAAAGTATCAAATTGCTACGTTTTATTCTTCGAAGATTAAAAGTTATTAGTTAATTCACATAATGGCGATCGTCGCTTTGTTATTACCTTAATTGAGTAAAAGTTTTAAAAGAAAATTATTCAAAAAATAAATCTCCAATTTGGACAACAAATAACGAAGTTTCAGGTAATAATAGTGAAACCATAAAATTAATAAAAGTTACTTGAAGATTATTTTTTTTTTTGTAAAAATTCTTAAAATTATATTGTTTGTAAATTTTTAGATAGCAATAATTTTATTTCTCTTGCCCTATTTCAGTTTCACATGATATCGCCAGCATTAGTGAATATTGTTTGCAATTTCCAATGCGAACTTTTTGTCAATGTTCTTTGGAATCTTAATTTACCGCGTTGTAATGAACTGAAAATATCAGTATCAGCCCATCTACGTCCCACTGCAGGGCATGAGCCTCCTCTACAATCAAGATTACGATTGGGAGTGGTTAGGCCATATAGTCCACGCTGGCCTAGTGCAGGTTGGTAACCGAAAAACACACACAGGATCACAGGATCTTTGACTATTGACTGTATTTTTTCTAAAAATATTTTCTCGGTTCAAAAAAGCATTGATGATTACACACACATTTGTCTTAAGATATTTCGAAGTCGACAGCTCACATGTTTCACCACCCACGATTTAAAGGAAGCTGTGATAAAAGGTATTTTGTGTGGGTTTTCAAAAAAACTCTAAAAGTTAACACTAGGCACATACTATAGTTTTGTAACGGTTTGTGTAGATGTATGCGATTTTTAATATTACTCATGTATTACATGTAAGTTATACTCCGCTGTAGTGTAAATACTCATTTATTTATTTATTGCGGATCTATTTGGTACATAGTTAAATATAAATTTAAAACGATATAAAAAAAGAAAATTAAAATTTTTCATCCTTATCAGTTTTTAACTCACAAAGCCGTGTTAGATTTAATTTAATTTTCATTTTTTCAATGTAAATAGTAATGCATATTTTAAAATTGCGTTTAAAGAGCGTTTAAATAAACTTCCACTTCATTTTATCCTTTACCACCAAATTAAAAATGGTTTCATATATATACCGGTGTACTTATTCTATGTTTAATACCATATTGCTCAGGTCGAAGGAAAATAGTTGGAAAAAGAAATTCTGTTACATCTCTAAAGTGCACTTGTTGAATGAAAGAAGCTGGGCTAATAGCTCGCGAGCTGGAAACGAATTACATCACTTAATCTTAATTGCCAGACAATTCGCAGCACGTAGTAGAAATAGGTTATACAGGGTGTATCTACGAGTAGACTGCGACCGAAAACGAAGCCAGGCGGTAGTTTTTGTGACTTCAGACATTATGCTAAAAATTGAGTAAAAAATGCAATTTTTTTTAAATATTATTTTTAAACAACACTGTGTTTGGGTGGTATGTAAATAGTTTTTCTAATGCAATAGTTTACACTCTTTGAGTTTTAAAGACAGTGCGTTACGCAAGGGTTTAAATTATTATTTTAGCAAAAACTATACATTCACCAAATAAACACGACGATATTTAAAAACCCACAAAAAGCATGTCGTGTAAAATAGTTGCATTGTGTTAATAGTACTAAAACCACCACCCGGCTTCGTTTTTTTTTGCAATGAATAGCGAGACAAGCATGCCGTTCGCCCGATGGTAAGTGATACAACCGCTCATAAACAGTAGCAAAACCAAACAACAGCTTGAATTACAAAGCAATGATTGGCATTCCACTGCGCTCGCCATCCTGAGACATAAGATGTTAAGTCTCAATATGTCCAGTAGTTACTCTGGCTACAATGCCCTTCAGTTCGAAACACAACAGTGCATTTACACTGCTGTTTCAAACAGCGTATAATTCAATTAATTTGTTAGTGCTATTTAAGTATTTCAGCCTATGTTAACTGTTCAGGTTTTTTAATATTCCGTTTTTTCATTTGTTTACCTTAACCCATTCAAACAAGATTTACCATTGACATTGCCGTCAATGTAAAAAAAAAGTTTATCAGAAATTTATCTTTCCGCACACGTAAACCTGATTCGGCGAACGCTTGGCGCTCGTGTGATGAATAAAAATTTAATATTTAGGCAAGCCTTCCCATAAGACGCGCCGGTTCACACCTCATGAACCGAGGTAAGTGAATTGATATTTTGATGGATTGCTTTATTCTAGAAAATGTCTCGAGATTATTTAGACAAGGTTTTTACAAGGAAAGGATTCAAGATTCCGGTAATCATTTGGAGCAAACATTTTGCAAAGTAGTCTTATGACAGGTTATTCACTTAATAGTAAATATAGGGATGCAGACTGCTTCCAATAGGTCGATGAGAAGATCCTTGTGGGAGGCCTATGTTCAGTAAGGGACTTCCTTCGGTGAAAGAGAGATATTGCGCTTTTTTTTTTTTTTTTTTTTTTTTTTTTTTTTTTTTTTATTGTGGCCCGACATAGTGGCGGCATTGCACCTGCTGGTAAGCGCAAATGCCGCCCAGGCAGAGTATCCATTGGCATCGGATGGCAGTCCCATGCCAATGGAAACAATTATGCCGGCCTGCTAAGGTGCCTCTTCACACCACGGCGGAAGGACCCAGGATTGTAGGAAGGAGGGAACACGTGAGATGGCAAACAATTCCACAGCCTGACGGTGCGGCACAAAAAAGAATTAGAGAACCGTTTGGTTCGCGCCGGGATGGTTTGGACCGACAAGCTGTGGCTTCGCAAGCCAGCCCGCGTGGTTCTGGTAAGGAATGGAGAGGAGGGGATCAAGTTGAACAATTCCTCAGAGCACTCCCCGTGAAACGCTTAGAGAGGCGACATCCCTCCGGAGTTGTAGCGACTCTAAGTTGCTCGTAACGTCTGCATCATTCACAATGCGGATGGCCCGCCGCTGCAATCCATCCAAGGCATCGAGCAGGTACTGGGCGGATCCATCCCAGAGGTGCGAACAGTACTCCATACCCGGCCGGACCTGCGCTTTATACAAACGATAAAGCTGACCGGGCGTGAAGAACCGACGCACCCTGTTCAGAACACCAATCCTGCGTGACGTGGCAGATATTACGCCCTCGATGTGATTCCTTGGATTGAGATCACAGCGGATATCCACACCAAGGATACTCAGGTCATTCCGCATTGACAGGGGAGTACTCTGAAGAATGGGGAGGGGAGAGAACGGGGATTTTTTGCACGTGAACGCACACACCTGAGTTTTCTTGGCATTGAACTCAACCATATTCCTGGAACCCCATGTAGAAATTAGATCCAAGGTCCGGTTGAGCTCAATGACAAGATCCTCACGTCCCCTCACAGTTTCGACTCGGCAACCCGGAGGCCCGCAGTGGTATCGCCCATGAACCGTGCTGTCATCTGCATAGCAATGAATGTTGCCAAGCGACAACATGTCATTGATATGCAGAATAAACAAGGTGGGCGACAGCACCGAGCCCTGTGGAACTCCGGCATTTACCGACAAGAGCGCCGAAGCGTGTCCGTCAACGACTACACGTATTCTACGCCCATGCAGAAAGCCGGAAATCCACGAACACAGGTTGCCGGGCAGACCGTATGCCGGAAGCTTGGAAAGAAGACCACGGTGCCAGACCCTATCAAACGCCTTGGCTATGTCGAGGCTCACAGCAAGAGCCTCGCCACGCCGGTCAATCGCCTCACCCCAGCGATGCAGGACAAACGCTAGAAGATCACCCGTCGATCGATTTTGACGGAAACCGTATTGTCTGTCACTGATCAACGAGTGATCCTCCAGGTAGCGGACCAATTGAGCGTTTATGATCCGCTCCATGACCTTACACATCACTGAGGTGATAGCGATAGGGCGATAATTGGTAGGGTCCGACCGATCACCCTTTTTGGGGATCGGTTGCACATTGGCCTCCCTCCAAGATTCCGGCACAACACCTGTGCGGTAGGACGCTCGGTAGAGGCGAGTCAGTACAGGAGACAACTCGGCTGCACAAGCTCTTAAAACCACCGCTGGTATCCCATCCGGACTACTGGCTTTCCGTACATCGAGAGACCGTAACTCACGCCGCACATCACACTGCCTGATGCGAATATCCGCCATTGAGAAACCGCAATCAGGCAGTGTGGGCAGCGTCTGAGAACCACGGTCTTCGAGGCGGGAATTAGCCGCAAAGAGGTTTGCCAATAAGGCAGCTTTCTCTTGCGGCTTGTGAGCCAGCGAACCTTCCGGGTACCTCAGCGGAGGCAATGCTGGACGGCAGAAGTTAGACTGAACGGCCCTGGCCAAACTCCAATAAGCACGACTGCTAGTCGGGTGATTGGCCAACGCACGCCCAATCCTGCTAACGCGCTGGGCATCCGCTCTAACATAAGCCTTCTTGCAGGCCTTGGTGGCCCGGTTGTAAGCTTCTTTGAGGGAACCGATATTGGGATCCTTCTTGGCGCGACCCCTGATCCAAGCGCGATACGCCGCTTGTTTGTCACCGACAGCATCGGCGCAAGCACGATTAAACCAGGAGCGTCCACGGCCCTTACTGGCGATCTCAGAGGAAGGAATGTAGTAATCCATTCCTAGCCTAATCTCGCCAGCAATAGCGTTGGCACTCGCTGAAGGATCTTTGCCCTCAAAGCTCTTGCCTGTACGTGGCCTCCACTCCAGAATTTTCAGCCCTATGTTTTACTAATTACTCAAAATTAAGTCCTACATTTAGTATAGATTACGAATTACATTAATTCTATTTGACATTCGTAGTTTCCAATCACGTCGTTTCGAAGTCAATTTGTAAATTAAACTGTGAATGTACGTGATTTGAAACGAATGTTTTTGGTTGAGTGAATTGTTTAAATGTATAGGATTTTTATTGCTGCTAAAATGTTGATAAATTTATTAGTCATCAACAAAGTTTGGTGATGAATTAAACATTTAGTTACATTTTTGCTGTTTGGAATTTTGAAGCTCTTAATCACTGACAGAATGGAGTAGATATGACTCTTTTTTTATATTTATCAAAATGTATCCACAGCAACTAGAATCAAGTTGTAATTAATATTACCTAATGATGGCTTACCTAACTATATACAACTCTCAATTATAAAGAAGGTCTGTAACGTGCAGTGGATGGTATATGGATTAAATAATAAATTTAATATTTTTATTACAAAGACAGCAGTATGACAGCCAGTGAAAATCTGAAAATCGACGATAAAATAAAGACTCAATAAAGCATGAACGTAAGTCACGAACTCTTAAAACTTCACTCTGTCAACACCAGGTCTTGTTATCGAGCAAACTGTCACACATAATATAAAATACTTTTATCTCGACTTGAAGTCACGTAAAATTTTACTTCTCTGGTGGCGTTTACTATTTCTCGCGATCGGTTCTCTTTGCTAAATAAGTTAATAAGGGCGGACCCTTGTCAAAAAAGACAGGAAAAAAAGATTTTTATCCCACGCGAAGTGTCAATGCGTATCTGTTATTTAATAAAAGAAAATGATGGATTATAACGTCAGAGAATAGCATTCACACTTGTTACTTCAAATGAATAGGGATACAAAATATTCTTCATATGTATATATATTTTACTCTGAAAGGCGAGATGAGCATGCCGTTCACCTGATGGTAACCGGTACGACCGCTCATGAACAGTGGCAAAAGCAAACAACACCTTGAATTACAAAGCAATGCTGCTATAAACCGAAAGGAGAGCGGGAAGGAAGAAGTATGGGAAGGGGATATTGAGCACCAATAATAAGCAACCAAATAATAATTGTAATATCTAGTCATAATAAGTATGGAAATTGTGGAACCAAATCTGTCATTAGCATATTCTACCAGAATCTAGCTGAAGGCAAAAACGTGCCTCAAAGCATTGGAAATGATAATTATATTTCATAGTCGAAGCACTGCGAAGTTGCAGCAACTAATTTGAATATTACAATAATGTCATATTCACGAGTTCAAAATATCATTTCGGCCAAACTATTGGCTGCAACTAAACACTCGGGGGAATAGAAGCAGACAATTTTATGATAAGAGATTTAATTTAGATACTCGGTCGTATAACGGGGTTTTCTGAAAGTAGAAAGATTAAATCCGTCCTAGCCGATAAAGTATAATTTGTCACGTAACAGATATCGGTTCGGGAAATGTACTGAAGTTGCGGAGTGTCCGGGTAAGCTATTATGGATGTATCTACTATTTTCTACTTCATTCTGATGAAGATTTACTGGCGAAGGTATTTTAAAATATAAAGTATAATTCAAACATAAAATATATAATATGTGTACCCAAATGCCATATGTCAATATAATACAAATATTTTTAATTTTGTTATTGTTTCACTTCGTTTCAACTTTCATTTTAATTTGGAGATTGTACATTTCATTATGTTTTGAAATTTAATTCTAGTATTACTTAACAGTTATTTGTTATTCCATGCATGTTGTGACGCCTGTAGGTAGTCAAGTTTGAGGGAACGTACTTTATGTTTTTAAAAATTAAAATTAAAACTAAGTGAATAGGTGTGAGCAGAGTGAGATGCTCTCTTATATTAAACTCTTATAACAAAAATACAAATCGTATCTATCCTATAATGCTTAATGCTAATGTTTTATCTAGACATAACATCCTTTCTTAAAATGCCAACGCAAGCTGTGTTGGTCGATCATGCGTTAACATTTACTATGGTAGGGGTGTGACAGGGTAACATAACTCCTCCCTCACCAAGAGCGGAATTACCTGAAGATTCTTGATTCCGGTAATTTCGCGTGAATGAACATAATCTTATTCTAGACTTATACAGAAAATAACCTAAAACACAAATTATAACTATCACGTACAGCAATAAGGATGCTAAACTCACTGAATTCACTTTTACCGAACTTTGATTTTCATCATTTTCACTAACACTATTTTGGGATTTCACTTTCAGCATGTACGCGAGATGTTTCAGGTCGTCGAAGTTGGCCTCACGCATGTCCAGTGAGACGTTTTCAGCTACAGCTGGTGTCTGAAGTACAGGCAACGTAATCAGGGGTTTCAGTCGATATTGTATCTTATCGCTGTATATTCTATGATGTACAATATGAACGTCGTCCAGTGTTATTTCACAGTTTTCCTCCATTTTCAGGATGTATGAACCACGAAGCGAGGAGTGTGAGATTTCGTCACCACATTTTTCAGTTATTACTGTAGAGGTTTTCAGGTAGATGAGCCAGGTGTTGTATTTGACTCTCTGTATTTTCTTATCCTCTATGTCAACGGGGTGAACTATACAGTTGGTAAGATTTTCGCTCATTTTCATCAACTGTTCTACACAGGTTTCTTCGGAGTAGGGGACGATGTCGTCGTCGGTGCAGAGATACTCGCCGTCGTCAATCAGCTCGCAGGAGTGCGCGGCGGATAGGTATTTTAGCCCTTTCACCAGGAGATAAGGGTATTTGGGAACAATGGCGAGTGTTTTGTTATAAGAAATATTAAAAATAGGAAAAGAATAAAGTTTAAAATAATTGTATATAACATTATCTGTGAGAGGGATATCTAAAATGAATGTTATCTGGTTTCTCTTTACATAGGCTCTTACAGTAACCGACTTTTCGATTTTAACAATATTATTGACTGTTGGTTCATACATTAAATTATCAGTGTCATTTATAGTATGTAATATTGATAAGAATTCAGTTGAATTTATAATACATTGATGGAGAACTGAGACTTTGCTTAATGCTAGGGCGGTTTCAAGTTCATTTAAGATTATATATAGAGTTCTGAAGTTATCAGTGAAAATATTAAATGTAACAAGTACGTGGATAAAGTTAACCATATTCATATCTTTTGTAACAATTTTCTTTGCTAGTTTTTCTATTTCAATTATCTTATTTTCCAAAATCTTTGTATTACTGTGTATTGTTTCAGTAGTATTAATAAAATCACTTAAAATTTTTGACAAAATAGTAACCTTTTGGTTAGTTAGACTCTGATGATTATTTAATTGTGTAATTAAGGAGTCGTATCTTTTTGCGTCTTCCGAATCTAAATTTCCTGTTACAAATTTAATGACAGAACCAAGAGGGTTAATTAGGCCTCTTTTAACACGTACATTAGGCATAAGTTGTTCGAATTTTTCAACAGTTTCATTACATAATTTATCAACTTGTTTTCTTAATCCAATAGAGTCGTTTGCAAAAATAGAGTTTGTATTTATAATATTAATGAATTGCTGATACTTAATTACATTATATCTCAATATTAGTTCTATACCGCTTGTATCAATTACCTTGATAATTTTCCAACTATCCTTTCGCTTAAAAGCTTGTCCTAATTTGATAGGTAATATACCTGGGTTTCTTTCAACTTTTTCTAACTGAAGGCCCTGGTTGAGGGTTATCATCGTCGCTACTGCCAGGCAGCACCTGCGGAGGACGTTTAACATTTCTTAAAGGAACTTTAGTTTGTCTATTTCTTATCTGAACGGGTACTATGTTGCGCTCTATATCACCACTAACAACAGCTTTTCTATAGCGGGGCTTATCCTTGCTTTTCCTTGTATTAATATCTTTTGTAAAAACTACTTGTTCTGAATCTAAATCTATTTTATCTTTATCTTTACCCTTGCTAATTATCTTTTCTTTATTTTTAAGCATCTTTTCTGATATATGTTTATAGAGAAATTTAGAACGTTTTACGTGATCTTTAAGTAACTGTTGCATATAGGCTTTTTCAAAATCACCATCAAAAATTTTACTAGAGTCAGTATGACTAAACACTATTTCAAACGGAGTTAAACCTGTCGCGGAATGTATAGTATTATTATATGCCATAATACAATATGTCATAATAGAAGCGGCATCAGTACATTTTTGTTCATATTTGGCTAGCCTGTAAATTTCAATAAGTGTAGAGTGAAATCTTTCCACTATGCCAGTTGAATTTGGATTATATGTTGTACAAATATGCAACTGTATTTTATAAAGTGAAGCTAATTCACGCATTAACTCATTATTAAATTCTGTTCCAGGATCACTGCTAATTTTTTTTGGAATACCATAGAATGAAAAATATTTGATAAGGGCTCTAACAACTTCGCATGTTGATCTGTTACTTATTTCAAAAGCTTGGGCCAATTTGCTAAAAGCGTCTACAACGGTTAAGTAATGCTTGCCATCTATACTAAATATGTCTATGAAAAGTTCTTGAAAGGGGGCATCTTGTGTTTGAGTTAATTGTAGAGTGGGTTTAAGAGGGTTTCTGTCATACTTCATCCTTTTACACAATTCACAATCATTAATAACAGCTGCTACTATTTCCTGCATATTTGGCCAATAATAATTTCGTTTTATTCTTAATATCGTTTCTTTAATACCTCTGTGACATGTCTTGCCTTCGTGGTGTTTAAGTACTACTGCCTTTTGTTCTTTTTCATCTTCCACATTTATCACGCGCTCTGTACATTCATATATATCTATCATACCTTGTTTAAACAAACTAATTATAGTCCGGGAAAAATCTGATCTGTGTTGGGGATGCTCAAAATATATAAAGTATTTTATTTTAGGTTTTATGTATTCTTTTAAAAATTGTTTTATTAGTTCCAAATTATTAATCGGTATAAAGACTTCTAATATTTTTTGTTTATTGTTTGAAATATCTTTAACTTGAATTTCATTTCTAAACCATTGATGAATTAAAATCTGATTGGGCTTAGTGTCTACTGCCTCGTTTAAAATAGGGATACCTTTTGATTCTAAATCTTCTGCTGAGTGAACGGTGTCGGTACTACTATTATCAGATCCTACGGGGTAGGGGTCTAAAGAGACAATTGATCTAGTAGCTGAGTCAGAAATGCTGATAGTCTTTGAACTATCTGAAATTGAAATTACATCAGTATTGTTGGGGGGTTGTTCCCTAGCTATTCTAGTAATTTGTTCAGTCAAATCGTTCAAATATGATGTTAAGTCCTTTTCTTTTTTGTCAACATTAACTGCCATAGAGTCAGTCTCGTCATCCGAATTTAATGCGTTAATTTTGATACGTGAAAGTGCGTCTGCGTTAGTATTTTGTTTTCCGTTTTTGTAAAGTATTTCAAAGTCATATTCCTGAAGTCTAAGTCGCCATCTTGTCAATTTACTATTAGGTTCCTTTAATGAGTAAAGCCAGGCAAGGGGTCTATGGTCTGTGTAAATCGTAAATCGACGTCCGTAAAGATATGGTCTGAAATGCTTTACCGCCCAGATAATAGCTAAAAGTTCACGTTCTATTGTACTATATCTACTCTCAGTTTCACTGAGCGCTCTACTAGCGTAAGCAACGGGTTTGTCATTACCAATGAGACCTTGTGATAGCACTGCTCCAAGGGCTACATTTGATGCGTCAGTTGTCAATATGAAAGGTTTATTAAAGTCAGGATATTGCAAAAGCGGTACAGTAGTTAATAGTTCTTTACATTTTTGAAATGAGTCTATGTATTTTTGGTCAATTACTATTTTGTTACGTTTCTTTAAACAATTTGTGAGGGGTTGAGTAATTTTAGCAAAGTCCTTTATAAATCGTCTGTAATAGCCTACCAGTCCAAGAAAACTCTTAATTTCAGTAGTTGTTTTCGGCAGGGGAAAGTCAAGTACAGTTTTAATTTTATCATTGTTAGGTCGAAGTCCATCTTTTGTTATAGTATGCCCTAGGTAAAGCACCTCTTTTCTGAGAAATTCTGATTTGTCCAACTGTATTTTCAAATTTGTCTGTCTCAGTCTTTCAAATACGGCTCTTAGTTTTTGTATATGTTCATCTAAACTAGTCGAGAATATAATAATGTCATCTAGGTAAACAAGGCAATGTATACCTTGCAGTCCTCTTAAGATACTGTCCATGGCTCTTTGAAAGGTTGCCGGTGCCGTTTTAAGTCCAAACGGCATCCTAAGAAATTCAAAATGTCCGAATTGAGTACTAAAAGCGGTTTTTTGTCGGTCCTCCTCCTTGACTTCGATCTGATGATATCCTGATGCTAAGTCTAATGTGGTAAAGTATATGCTCTTTCCTAGTTTGTCAAAAAGGTCGGTAATGTTAGGTAAGGGGTACTTGTCATCAGTCGTAATTTCGTTGAGTCGTCTATAGTCAATCACCATTCGATACTTGGGCTTACCTGTAGCGTCTATTTTTTTTGGCACTAGGTGAACAGGTGCACTCCATGGTGAAAATGACTCCTGTATTACATTATTTTTCAAAAGTGAATCTACTTGAGCTTTAATTTCAGCGGCTTGAGCAGGAGGTTGCCTATATGGCTTAATATAGATGGGATCTTCGTTTTTAGTTCGAATAGAATGTTTAACCTGATTGGTAAAAGTTAGCGGAAAGTCCTCACAATAAAATATATCTTTATATTCCTTGCATAATCCATATATTTTCTTTCTTTCCTCCTCATTCATATGATCTAAACGTAATTTATTTTTTAAATTTTCCTCTAACATACTATCTATCTCTATCTTTCTTCCAACATACATATTATTAACCTTCCATTCTGTACTACTATCAAAACTCATTACATTAAAAGGTTTATCTATTGTCAACTTCCATTCCTTATCTGAAGCATTCTGAACTATAGTGGATGCATATCCTCTTTCACACTTCACAATTGCACTTGGCATTCTTATTTCTTTACTGAATTCTTTATACTCTAAAATTCCTTCACCTGAATATAAATCTGTAGGTAATTTAAGACGATGTTCAGTACGCGGTTGTAATATAAATTCATGAATTTTACGACAATGATTAACTATGGGAATAGTGGTTGAATTTGTTCTTAAAACGTTATGTTTTAGATCGATAACTGCTCCAACTTTCGTTAACAGGTCATCACCAATAACACCATCATAACGTGAATCAACATTATATAAATAAAACTTTTGAAGAAAGTTACTATTAAATGTCGGAAATAAAGGTATCTCCACGACTTCGCCGTGAGAGCTAGATGCGTGGGTGCTAATCACCTTAAATGGTTCATTACGGATTTCACTATAAAAATATGCATACGCTTTATCTGGTTTTAAAAAGGATCTCATACTTCCGGTGTCTATCATAAATTTAGAGTCTATTTCGGGAATGTAAACATACGGCAATTTCAAATTAGGGTCACAATTAATTTCTATCACTTCTTGGTTTTTTCTAAAGGGCTTAGATGAAAATTTTCCATCTGTTCAGTAGTTTCAGGAATTTCAGTAATATCGGTTTCATTTACTTGGTCAGCGTTTTTAGAAAGTGGTTCAAAGTTTTCATTACCTACGTAATATTCACAACTATCTTCCACTTGGGAATTACTGTAATTATATTCATAATCTGCAGGATAATATTCACTGTAGTTATTTTCGTCATTGAATTCTAATTCATTTAATTTAAAACCTTCTTTTCTATAAAGTGGAGCCGTTCTCATTGAAACATCGGTATTCTGATTGTTATTATTAAAGTTAGGCTTATATCCAAAGGGTTGTGAATTCATACCAAATTGCTGAGGTTTCATAATATTATTAGACTGATTGAAAGGGGGTCTATATCCTAACTGTGGGCGATAGCCAAATTGGGGACGATAACCAGATGGGGGACGGTAACCAAATTGAGGTCGATATCCCAGCTGTGGGGTAAAGCCAAACTGCGGGCGATAACCGATCGCCTGTTGAGCTAATGGTCTCTGTTGCAAGGAAGCTGTCGTCTTTTGTTGTGGCATACTGATATTAAATTTATTAGGGGTAAATTGGGGTTTAAAACCTAAGTTTTGTGAATTTTGAACACCAAACTTAAATTGTGTGGGGCTAGACTGCAACTGTGGTTTACAAATGTGAGAATTCTGTAATTTATTCTGAGCTGAGTACTGTTCAAAAAAGTTAACCTCTTCTATAACGATACTAAGTGCTTGTTCCAAAGTGCGTGGTTTACTTAATCTCACAACTCGTAACATATCAATCGGCAAATTGTTCAAGAAAACTTTCAGACATTTATTGTTATAAATATTAATTTTACTCGGTGTGTCTAACTGATCTGGTGATTGATTTAATTTTGAAATCAATAATGATCTAACTGACTGAATTCGGTTACAAAACTCTAAATAACTTTCATTCTGTTTTAGTTTCAAAGATTCTAATTCAATAGCGATACATTCCTCAGTCCTAGCGTCACCAAAATATTGTACTAATAATTCCTTGAAATCAATCCACGTATTAATATCATCGCGCTCACTGATAAGGGCAGCTGCATTGTCTACCAATCGACTCGTAATGGAATGCATAACGTATATATTTTGCGCCGGACTCCCTTGGTATTTATTAATTACGTATTCACATTTGCGAAGAAACAAATTTAATTGTCTTTGATCACCACCAAATAATGGGATAAGTTTTAACATTTCATTTGGAATAAGAATTATTTGTTCCACTTTTTGCGGAACTGTTTCACCTGAATTTTCCATTTTACAATTAAATACTTTATAATACTTAACACAAAACACAAATATCTAATATGAGTTCGACTAAAATTATATTATTAATTACTCACAGAAATATGCGAATTAATTATGAAATTACTTCAAAACGTTAACACTTTATTTATTTTATATATCACTTTTTATGCATTAATATTCTTTTCAACTTAAATCACTAATTAATACTAATAGAACGGTCACACAAAGTTATATGGGAAACCAGACAACAGTTATACGAAAAATGAATATTCCGATATAACAAAACACTAAATAACAGGGTAAGGAAGGTGAAAAAGGCTTACTCACCAACCCGCCAGCGTCATCACGTTCCAGGACGATTCCTTGACGAATTTATTTGGTTCGAGGATCCGCCTCGTGCGCGCCGCGATCGCGATCGAACAGATTTTTAGGCTCGAATATATACGAAAACGGTGGCACCTTTATAAGCAGATCCTACCGGCTGCGCCAGTCAAGTTTGAGGGAACGTACTTTATGTTTTTAAAAATTAAAATTAAAACTAAGTGAATAGGTGTGAGCAGAGTGAGATGCTCTCTTATATTAAACTCTTATAACAAAAATACAAATCGTATCTATCCTATAATGCTTAATGCTAATGTTTTATCTAGACATAACATCCTTTCTTAAAATGCCAACGCAAGCTGTGTTGGTCGATCATGCGTTAACATTTACTATGGTAGGGGTGTGACAGGGTAACATAACTAGGTAGTGCATTTAGCATGTCACCCACACAAATTGTCAGTATATTAGATATAATAAATAATGTAATTACCCTTGGATGTTCTTAAACAAATTTAAAAAATAATCAAATTCTTTAATAACAATTATGCCTTCTAGTCACACCCGTTGAATCTTGTCCAATCAAATTAAACATCCAAATTGTCGGACCGTTCACGCCGACTGACACCAACGTGTTTTTCCATCCACACTACTTATGTAAATCCCCGATAACTATTCATGAAAATGCAGATACACTCATTACGTCCCATCTAACCCGCGTTAATGACAGATCGTTGATCTAAAATCGATTATTCGATTCAAACGAATAGCAATCGAGATTTAAAATCGAATTGCTGAGTTATGTGGATTGGTTGTGAAGACATGATTCATAATTTGATTAATTTAGACGGAATTATGTTATTATACAAAGCAGATTTATAATTAAAATGATAAATTTAAGAGATTAAATCATATATTATATCATATATTATTATATCATGTAGTATATTATAGTTGTCTCCTACATTATCCATTCATTGAATTATGTTTTAACTGAAATTTGATTATATGTTATTGTCCGTTTTTTTTTATTGTTGTATTTAACATTTGTTTGAGATGTTATAGAATTGTTTAGTTTATTTTTTGTTATTTACTGTAGCACAGCGGCGTTTCGTTTGTTTTTAATTTTAGTTTTGCTTTGTACACTTGCTTTGTTTATGTGTAACTTGATTGTGGAAGCTTCACTGGATCATTTGTTACTTACTGTGTCTTGCTATATATGTTTTGTTGTTCTGTATGTTTCCCAAATAAATATAAATAAATAAATAAATATACAAAGCGAAAATTCTCCTTCTACCTTGTGTTATCTCGGCCGGTGCCAGGGTCCGCCTTCCATCTAATTCTGCTCCATTTCGTCCGATCTACAGCATACTCAATAGTGAAACCACTGATTCTCATAATACCTTCCTTGACGACAACTAGCAAGTGATTTTTATATATATTTTGCTTATTCTTTCTTTATAGTAATAAACGTCATTAAAATCGATACAAGCAGGGCGCTTTAAATATGACCCTCAAGAAAGCCAATTTTCCCCATGTATTTCCTATTTTAAATTAAATTATTTTATTTTTACTCATGGATCAAGCCATTGAATAACACTGTTCTAGCATTACTTCTTAATTAAAATTAATTTAAAAATGTGTGACAGAAATTACAACCTTTTTATAATAATTAACTATAGATTATGGAAGCCGATATACTTCACTATATAGATGGGCATAGACTGTATCGTTGCAAACAATAGCTACCGATAGCTAATGAGCTGCGCATATGGGCTTGAAAACTGAAATTAGCTTTCCACACGCCGTGTTCAATACCGGTAAATACTAGTTTTAACCGGCGCGAACCGGTTTTATCCGGTTTTCACTGCTCGCACCACCTGCCCGGGCTATTAAAGTGTTAATTGTGATTCAATTTTATTACGTTTCAAGTTTTACCGTTAGATGTTCGAAGGATGAAAGCATAAATTTTAAGTTTATTAAACGGTCTGCCGCGTGCATTTGACGTTATATTGCCAGTTTGATTTTTAATTTCGCTTTTGATATACGTCTTGCTGGAAAATAGATGAATTGAAGATATTGTTGAACTCGATACTATGAATGAATATGGATGAACTCTTCAATGTATTACTACAACATTTAATAAATAATCATTGACTTAAAACGATTATGTCAATGTTAATAATAAAAATGTGACTGTTGATTACAACAGTCACATGCATAGTTTTGACCCCATAAGATACAAGTCTAGTGTCGTGGGTATCAGAATCTACCAGAGGCTTTTCGGATTCACAAACATTCATCTCTCTCTATCTCTCTCTTTCTCTCTTCAGCCTCAGGATCAATGACGTTTTACAAATAGACACGACATACACTAACATAATGGCACAAAAAAGTGGCGCGATGCGTATTGTAATTTCCTTAGTAATTTCATATTGGTTCGAAGAATGCGTCCAAAAGCAAAATACATAAGTTAGAAGAAGATGAATAGACATCGCTAGTTACGTAACAATAACTGCCGCACTGTTATTGGCCAAAGCGCGTGTGACGTAGCACCAAGCATCAAGTACGAAATGACGTGGCGAGAGTTGTCAAACATCGCCATGAGAGCGAATTTAATAATTTTATTTCATAAAAAAATTAATTAGTGTGTACTTGCACACTAAATAAAATATTTATGTTGTTTCACAGTTTCAGAATAATATGTACGTTATTTTAAATCACTCTAATCTATTTTTCCGCGTTTGGTTTTGAGAATACAAATAGTCAGAGAAACGTGTATCCGCGACACTGGTTGAAGCGTGACTGATTGCACGTGAGGCAATTACCTTCCAATCATCTTGCCATTATAAAGCTCGGACAACGCATCTATGCTTTATAAACATCTTAGCTCAGGATGGCTACTGTTGAACATAGGCTTCTCTCAAGGATATAATGTAACAACCAACATCGATACCCGAAACAAATACTTGTTAACCACATTTACATTTTTCCTAGTGCGTGGTGATTGACTATATACACACAGGACTCTGAAGTCAGAGGTGTGCCCTGGGATTACAACCCGCAACCTTTGTGAACATGTTGGCAGCCGCGTCTCGTCTGTTAAGCATTAGGTCACCTTCCACCACCCACACAATTAGAACCACAACACCCACGATTAATTAAATAGTGTGGGTGTTCACAGACAGTAGTAATCACTTTCCATGAGGTAATGTTTGCCTATCCCTACCTGAAGGGTTTATGATCCTAATATAGTACGATCTTAAATGAACAAACTCACATGTTTACATGTCGAAACACGAGGGATTAAATTGAAATTGCTCATTTCCATGTTACATTACGATAAAGTAATTTTAGAAGCAGTTAATAATATCGTTTAAATGTATAACTTGCTTAAACAAATCGTCTTTATTAGTATTCTATTCTTGGTAAGGATGTACGCTTAGCTGACTTTCTTTATGCATAGGTCCGGCAAACGAGCAACCAAGTCACCTGATGGTAAGTGATCACTGCCGCCCATGAACATACACAACACTTGGATCATGAATATCTTGTCGGCCCATCAAATCGGGAGGAGAGCGGGAAAGAAAATAAAGAGGAGAGGAAAGAGGTATTGGGCTTCCAGCGATCTCCCTCACCGAATTAGCCCATATACGTCCCACTGTAGGGCACGGGCCTACTCTACAATCGACAGTGCGATTGAGAGTGATTAGTAAAAGTATCTCAGATTTATTATTTCTAAAAATTCGATGTAAATTTGTATAGAATTGATTTTAAAAGAAACATTAATTACTAAACGATTTATTTAAATCCTTTCAGTATTCTTTTCTCACAATTCCGGGTTTAGGCATCCACTTGAAAAAAATACCTTGTACGCATAGTTACAAGTATCAAAATGACGCCAAGTTTGAAAACATTTTTATTTTACTAATATTGATGTTCTAATTCAATTCCATCCAAAAACAAATTAATTACAAGATTAAGATACCAGGCGTTCAGAAACACAGAGGTGATTTAACGTTTTATAATGGGCGAGCGTTGTCTAATCGCTTATCGCAAACGCACAGGGCCCTCATATTTCACCTAATTAAGGAAGAATTATTCACAACTTGGCTCACACCTGGGACGTGTTTAATTAGTAAGTTGGCGTGAGATATTGTAGCAAAAACTTTATCAAATAATGCTAATGTGGTATGGATTGTTATTAATATGGGTACGGCAGAGAGGCTGCCAAGTTTGCTAATTTCAATTTAATGTATTAGTATGTTGGTGCCTGGATCTGATATGCTTGGTATATGATTCTTTTACGCAGTCTTTTACGTATGGAATTACATAGATTTAAACCGTATTTTAGTGTTTTAAATTAGAATTATTGTCTGCAGATAATCTAAACGAATAAAGATAATTTAATTGATCGTTTGTTTGCACGGAATAGGCTCGAAACTACTGACTGATTTGAATAATGAGTTCACCTTTAGAATTTATTACACTATCCCTGGCCATTATAAATTCGTGGAGGCAGACGAAGTTATCAACAGTATGTGTAAGTAATTAATCTTGGATAAGAGATAAACTTTATTATGTAACTAGCGGCCCGACCCAGCTTCGCCTGGGTGCATATATTTTTTGATTCCACTCCACACCAAATACATGTTATTTTTCGTATAAACTCTTGTATACCTAAACTTGACGTAGCTATCCTACTGTCTGGCTCAATCCCATCTCATCCGTCTGTTCAGTCTATTCCCGATCCGTCCCGTCCTTTCTCTTTATTATCCATCCCGTCTTATAACGTGCATTTACATTTCGTCCTATCAAATCGGTCAGCTATCCCAGCCCCCTCCCGTACCTTCCACTCTATTATATCCCGTCTCTCCATATACATGTACATATAAAGATTGCCTTATGAAATTTTGACATTAAAAACTTAAGCGTTTTTTATTGTCCATCCAATATTTCTTCCCTTATTTCAGCACCAAAATGCTGTTTTTCCAAATAATATTGCACGCCATTACTTTTTGTTAGTAATAAAATAATAATAACCATTTAAAAAAAAAATAGCCAAATTGGTCCAAGCGTTGTTGAGTTATGCGCTTACCAACACATTTTGCGATTCATTTTTATATTATAGAAGAAGATATAGTCCACCCCGCTGGCTTAGTGCGTGATGGCGCATTTTATTCCACGTAGAAATTAATCCGAAAAGTCAGAGGTGTGCCTTGGGATTTGAACCCGTGACCATCGTTAACTTGTTGGCAGTCGCGTCTAGTATGTTACCATATACAAATCAATAAAACCATACTGCCTTACCAGGTGACGTAAGTAATAGAACAAATATTTAAATATATAAAATTGCATATCGATTCATTATAATGTCTAGATACGGTATCAATGTACCAATATTTGTTTTATTCTTGAGTCTGAAAACAATACTAATGCGGAATTTAAATTTGTCCCCCAGCGCATCTAAAAGTATCAATTCAAAAAACAATGTCTTATATGAAAACGAAAAAATATAATTGAATATATTTTGGTGTACTGCGGCAAAACGCTTCGATAGAGTATATCTTGTTTAAAACTGTTGCAATATCTCAAAAAACAATGGGCTATTTTGGTAGATATGGACATAGTTTTATTTTACATAGCGGTCGGGCCCGGCTACGCCCGGTTGCATACACGTTTTAAAATGGCGGTCAAAATATTTAATTCTGACTATCAGTTTAGAATATCGACCAATCGGACCACGAAAAACGAACAAAATTTCCTCGTATTTGCTAGAAATATCACTACTGCTTTCCTCCTATAGGTCATAGCGTGATATGCCTTCCTCGATAAATGGACTACCCAACACTGAAAGAATCATTCAAATCGGACCAGTAGTTCCAGAGATTAGCGCGTTCAAACAAACAAACAAACAAACTCTGCAGCTTTATAATATTAAGTATAGATGTCTCATACGTATGAATTAAAAATAAAATAATATTAATTAAAAATTAAAAGACCGACTTCAAAGTGCACTAGAAAGTAATAAATAAAATATATTTCATTGTGCTAGTACACATTGATTAATTTTCTTATTGACTTGACTAGCCAACAAATCTTCAATACGTAATATTTTGAAGGCGGGTCGCCAAGTGCCGAACAAGAAGAAATTTAAGTAAATTTAACACATTTTAATATTACCTACTTGTAGATCCTGTAGTGTTGGCGCTCAGTAAGGTCAATATGTAAATTAATATTTAACATATTCATCTTATGTGTTCATTTATTGAGATTGTAATAGAATTACTGTGTCATATGTTTGGTCTAATTATTATGGATTGGATACGCCAAGATACAGTGGTTATGGGTTTTAATGTCAGGGTACACCTTTGACTTATTGGAGTCACTTGAATATTTATATTCAATTACTAACAGTGATCGAAATCATAGTGAGGAAAGTATAAGAAAGGGAAGGATAGTTAAGTTTGTATCATTCCCTCGATTGTAGATAAGTTCGATACTCAACAGTGTTGATTAAGGGCTGATATATTAAGTACTTGCAAAGTAATATTGGATTTTTCGATTAGTTATCAGGACGGAGTCTGGAATTTGTGCCTGATCCATATCGGTCTATCTATCGCTATCGATAGACTCGCCCACTATCACACCTAGGGATATAACACACAAGGCGTACCGTGGGTGTCCTGATTGATTCCAGGAGAATCTCTGTCTACCCCTTCTGGGAAAAAGGCGTGATTTTATATACATTAAGATGAATTATTATTGCGTGTACAACTTGCATATTTTTCGCTAGGATGTTATACACAAATTAAATTTAAGTGTAAGTGATAGTGTTCGTCACTTGGCGACCCGCCTTCAAAATATTACGTATTGAAGATTTGTTGGCTAGTCAAGTCAATAAGAAAATTAATCAATGTGTACTAGCACAATGAAATATATTTTATTTATTACTTTCTAGTGCACTTTGAAGTCGGTCTTTTAATTTTTAATTAATATTATTTTATTTATTACTTTTTAGTCTTCTTGTAGCCACTCTGTTTTCTTTTTTATGATAAAAACACTAAAATCGGCTCAACCTACCAGATATATTGAGTACGCCTATGCGTGGTAATCACTCGTCACCCCCGCACCTCTACGCCTTCTTCACTTCCTGTTTTTAATAAATCACATATACTGACCCTAATAGAAGAAAAATCATTGCGGTTCTGCAAAATATTGAGGAGTTCTGCTCTCCAGATATGTACTTATTCATCAGATCTTCACCATATTTTATATGTGACCAACATTACATATCATTTGTTTTGAAGAAAAGCTTTTTTTAAATCAGTTATGTATTGGACATATTAAGTAGGTATTTATATTTCTATAAATTTCCCCCCACCATGCCCTTTTCTACTTTCCCCTTTTCATCCCCCCTTTGTAGTAATACACTTATACTGAACCTAATGTGAAAAGAATTATTCGTATACTGTTCAATTTTGAGGAGTTCTGCCCTTCAGGTCCGCAGATATTCATCTGGTTTTCACAATATATTTTTTGTCCAAGCTAACATATAATAGTCTTCGACAAAGAAAGTTATTTTTTAAATCTATTAAGAATTGCCGGAGATATTGGGTATTTACAATTGTAATTATTTTCTTCCCCCCACCCCCACCCTTTTTCCATTTTCACCTACCTTTTGTAATAATATACTTATACTTAATCTAACGCAAAAAGAATTAATGCTGGACTGTTCAATTTTGAGGAGTTCTCGTCAGCAGATCCGAAGATATTCATTAGGTCTTGTCCAATTTTTTATGGGACCAACCCTGTATATCCTGCTTTCCGACTAAAAAGAAATTTTCAAAATCGGTTTTTAATTGCCGGCGAAATCGGGTAACAAACATACAAAAAAAAAAAAAAACAGTCGAATTGATTACCTCCTTTTTTTGAAGTCGGTCAACAAAACTTATTGCACCGTAGTTTAAACAAAACATTTTTTTAATTTGAGTTATATTATTTTAAGTGTCTTTGCGTATAACTTGTCATGTATTGTCTGTGTGTGCATTTATTGTATGTATGTATTGTACTCGTCGGCCGTCTCAGTATCAGCTATAGGGTATGCGCAAAGGTACCCCGCGAAATTTGTTCTCGCTGTTTGCAATTTATAGGCCAGTGTCAGGTTGTATGTTCATTAAAATACGATCCACGATTTACATTTGATAAAAAAAAGAGTTTCTCAAAAATAAATATAAACACGATTCATAAAATACAAGTTTTTATCACTTTTTTTAAATAACAAATATCCATAAATTGTGAATCAATAGAGTTTAGGTAACCTTTTAAGAAATGCCTGTCAAATGATCTGATAATTTTACTGAAAATGCTTAGAAAGCTACCAAAAGCTGTATACTGCAAGTACGAAAATTAACAATCATACGGAACTTCAATTATTAAAATTATGCAGTAATTTGAACTGTTTTAGCAATTGTGCACTGATTTATGGCAATTATACTAAAATACGATCACCAAATTGTTGTTTCATTATATACCTACCTAGTCATCCACCCCGGCTTAACACTCGTAGGTAGCTATTTTATACCTGATCACAGTAGGTTAACTATAATCAGCATGTACAGGTGATGGTATTCCCCCATTCCTGATGTTATAAATTAGCAACGTTAATTATTTATTTTACAAACGTGTGCTATTATATAAAGCCCTAATAATTATTATTATATTATTATGAGCCTGTAGTGTCCCACTGCAGGGCAAAGGCCTCTCTTTCCGCCTTCCATGCATCCCGGTCAAGGGCTTTATATGACCAATCCTTTAAATATGCATCCAACTTGCCCTAATAATTCCTTTCTGTTATTTTACTGTTACAATGAAATTATATTCATATTCGTTTCCTATCCGTAACTTACAATTATTTTGAATATGACCCAGTTTCAGAGACTATTCAATGCAATAAATTAATTTCATTTTATAATATTAGTATTGATGGTATAGACGAGACAATGAAGATTTTTTAACTTTTATTTTGGCAATTATTTTAATGACACAAGACTCCTAGATTATGCCACGGGTATAGATAATTTAATTATTTTATTTATTTTAACTTAATTAAAACGGCATACACCAATTACATTAATTAAATTCTTAAACCTAAGTAATATATCTAATATATTCAATCTAGACAAATCAACAAAATATAAACAATATTTATGAACAAAAACAGAGTGGTAATAAAAATATATAAACTATAGCAATTAAGTTCACGAAAAACAAAACGAAAATAATAATTAAAATCTTTCTAAATATTTAAAAAATACTTTAAAAAATTCCACGACGACGTAAGCAACGACGACCCTGCCAGGATTTGAACCTGGAATCTTCTGATCCGTAGTCAGACGCGTTATCCATTGCGCCACAGGGCCTCACAGCGTAAAACCAAAACTGCTGGTTTAGTTTCTTGTTTCATTTCTTCACAATTTTGTTTGATTTCTAGTATCCAAATTCAGGACCAATTTCATCATCTATACATATAAATAAAATTGAAGTGTCTGTTTTAAGAGTGAAATTAAAAAAAAATAACCAACTACATATCGTTATATACACGATACTTGTGCCGAAAATGATCTTTAAAAAATTTTTGTCTGTCTGTCTGTTTGTTCCGGCTAATCTCTGGAATGGCTGGACCGATTTTGACGGGACTTTCACTGAAAGATAGCTTATTTTTGCGGGAGTAACTTAGGCTACTTAAATTTTGAAAAAAAAATTAGGGTTCCGCACAAAAAAATAAAAACCCTAAAATTATGGGGTTATTTTTTTAAATATGGTATTAAGACCCATTGGTGGCTGAGTTCATTGTGTTTATTCGAATTATTTTGCTATTAAATTATTTAGGGTTCCGTGGGTACGAAACATATCTCTAAAACAAAAAAAATCTTAAAATTGTTTTTTTTTAGTATGATATTATGACACGCGGGGGACTGAGCTCATTATGTTTCTTTGATTTATTTGGTCTAAAAATGTCAGGTAGCTGATATAATAAGGACTAACTTAGGCTACATTTATTTTAGAAAAAATCTTTTATTTTAGAAAAATTAAGTTTTTGTTAAATTCCACGCGGACGAAGTCGCGGGCACAGCTAGTATTATTTAATATGGTCTACCATTTTTTATTTAAACGGTTTTATTTAGCTCACCCCGTTTGTTTGTTTAGGTCAAATTTAGTAATTGTAGTTTAACCCTCTTCCCGTTAACCGATTGATCTGAAATTTGGTATACGCCTTTGATTCTGGTGACAATCCAATTATCCATATTCAATACTAGCTGTGCCCACGACTTCGTCCGCGTGGAATTTAACAAAAACTTTATTTTTCTAAAATAAATTTAGCCTAAGTTACTCCTTATTATATCAGCACCTGACATTTCTAGAATATTTTTAGACCAAATAAATCAAAGAAACATAATGAGCTCATCTACCCGTGTGTCATAATACCATATTTAAAAAAACAACCTCAAAATTGAAGGGTTTATTTTTTTTCTGCGGAACCCTAATTTGTTTTTCAAAATTAAAGTAGCCTAAGTTACTCCTTATTATATCAGCTACCTGACAAAAAAAAGTCCCGTCAAAATCGGTCCAGTAATTTCAGAGATTAGCCGGAACAAACAGACAGACAGACAAAAATTTTTTAAAGATCATTTTCGGCACAGGTATCGTGTATATAACGATATGTAGCTGGACATTTTTTTTTATTTTCACTTTTAAAACAGACACTTCAATTTTATTTATATGTATAGATGTATAGATAACATGTAATTTTACTATCTTACTAATATTATAAATGCGAAAGTTTGTGTTTGTTACCTCTTCACACTCAATCCGCTGGACTAATTTTGATGAAATTTGGAATAAAACTAGCTGACACTCTGGATTAACACATAGTTTATTTTTATCCTGACAAAATGTAGTGTTCCTGTGGGATAAGTCAGGAATTCTACTACACAAAGTTCATGCTACGAGACGGGAGAAGTCAGCATTGCATGCTTTTCATCATGGGCAACATAATTGACGGCTGTCACATTGAGTTTAAATATAAAACAGATAGTACGAGAAATAATATGTTGTTGATGTGGACTGGACTTAAAAAGTATCTGCAGAAGTGTGGGCGAAGCCGGGCCGGACCGCTATTAAATTATAATGTAATGAAAGAATCTACAAATTTATTGATCGTTGAAGACGAAAATTATACCAACATAAAGGCACGAAAACTCCTCAATAATAGGCATAGAAACTGCAGCACGGAAGCCATTCAAAACCACGCCTAATCACTGTAATAGCACATCTGTATTGGTACAGAGATTCCACGGAGCGGTGTAAATGAGGTTGCGGCGATCGCAGTCAATCGGAAGCGTTGATACAATCGGCCCATTTCTGCACAAATTGCCGAATGTTTCCGACGGCGTCTGTATTGTGCCAGAAAAACTGTTGTCAATCAATTTATTGTTCTGTTTACTTTTATATTGGCATATTCGGAAGAGTACTGTATCAACTTTTATACATCCCAGTGTGGGGCACGGGCCTCTTCTACAATCGAAAGTACGATTGAGTGTGGTTAGGCCGTACAGTAATCATATTAGACAAGTGCCGGTTGGCGTCCTCTACATACCATAGCAATTCTTATAAAGTGCTATGGTATGCAGGTTTCCTCACGATGTTTTCTTTTTGGAAGAGTAGAAGAGTTTAATGAAGAGTTCATAGAATTTTGTTTGATTAGAGTACCACGGGTACCACCCGTAGTGGTAAAAAATATGGAGGTTCTGTATACTTAATAACCCAATAAAGTAGAGAAAAGAAAAAGATGTATTTTATAATTTAGTTATAGAGACAGAAGCATTATAGATGCTAGCAAAAAAAATCTGTTGATTTCTTCAGGAAGAATCATCCTTCAATTATTTGCTTTTGAACAGCATAGATAATTGAGGCATTGTTTTCTTAATTTAACGTGAATGGGATCTATGTTTGAGATGGAAGAAGTATGAAAATGTGTCAAGAATAATAAATAAGAAAATATATAATCATATTTACCTTACGAGTATACTTGAGGTGAAATAGCAGAATTTGAATATCTGAAACAAAAATAAAATAATTTTAATACAGATCACTTGTTTTTTTATCTTGGCATGCCAAATTGACAATAAGTGTAAACCGATCCAGACAGGATATCTCTCTCCATTGTATAAGTTGGAGTAATTATACGTATCTACAGTTAAATTAGAACGATAAAACTTTGCCTTAATCTCCGAAATTTCGTATTCAAGTATTTATTTTAATTCATTACGCTATAATCTCTATTCTCTAAGAACTCAAGCTTGTCAAAAAACTTAGGTTCTCCAAAATTTGCACCAGGAAAACTCTTGAAGTTTTTGGACTTATCGTCCGTAAATCAATGACAGAGGGCAAGAGTTTTTTTTTTTATTTTATTTATTTAGAACCATCAAACGGAGAATATAATAATAACAAGGCATACATTTACATGAATATAGGTACATTTTCATTGCATCTCTTATAATAGACAATCACAACATGAGTACTATACAGGTACTCCTGTATAAAACACAATTAAATAATATTAAAATAAATTCAAACATCATAAATTTAAACAGAAAGCAATAACAAAAAAATTACACACTTATAATAGTATTGTTAAACTACATTACATTACTATATTCAAGATCGAGAAGTAGGAACCCAAAGCAGTGGATGGATCAACTCCGCCCTACATCTAACATTAATATGGTTGAACTGGCATAACATTCGCCAAGGATTACTTCCTTGATGACTCACGACCTTCAGCATTTGACTCACAAGGAGGAGGATTTACTTACATTCTAAGACGATAAATTTTACGATGCCTAACAATCAATTAAAATCATACCTCCGAATTCACTCTCCGCCATTTCAGCCACATTTAACGGCACGATTTTCATTACCGCAATTTATGTAGCCGTCTCAAGCTTAAATTAAGGGGTCGGCAGCGAATGCATCATGACATAATAATACGGCACCCTCGTAAACTGCTGTTGAGCTGTGGAGGTCTTAGCATCGTAAATGTAAGCCTCCATTATGTAAACGTTTATTATACGTATATTATCCTTGTATTGTTGGACAGTAGTGGCATGAATTAATTTATAGCTGAGTTGTTGTGATTTAGGGTTGAATTAAAATATAAAATCAGTTATTATGGGAAATATAACTATAAATAACTGAGTCTATCAAAAAATTTTGAGTCTATTTGGAAGTGGAAGAGCCTTGCTGTTGTCAGTCATGAATCAGCATGAATGGGCAGGCTTGTCCGGGGCGGTATCATTGTCTCACAAGTAACTATCTTGTAGGGACAGCTTTGCTATCGTTTAACGTTTCGTTAGGTGCGTGAGGTTGCCGGGCGCCGAATACCGTACTAATTTCATACTTTTTTCTTCCTGCGCTCCTAATTTAATGGGACGGCGACACATCTATTATCGTTATGGATGCTCATGGGTGACAGTTATCAGTTACCATAAAATCAACTTTTTGCTCGTTTGCCTGACAAATTCAATAAAAATTAAAGCAAAAATTCAAATTTTACCCATAATTAGGACCGATTGCCAGTATATTTTCACAGAAATAAGATCAATGCCATATCAGTTACAAATTATATTTGTGAATAAACCATTTCCGACCAATAAACTCACAAAAAGTAGATCGCCAAGCCTGAGAATCCACACCGGAGAATTCCGTTTGTTTATTCGGACATATTCAGTACTAGACCAACTTTTAAAAAAATCCAAAATTAAATGCACCTCCAATTAAAAATAAACTTGGCACAATACCAACCTAATCTAAAGCATCGTGTCTGAAAATTGAATACATTTCCCATAATATCGCGTGCACATCTGTGCATTTAGAATTCTTTGTCGGGACACGAGTTGCTAACGGCCGTAACGAGTACCGCCTGGCGTATAAAAGTTCGACAAAGATTGTCGGAGGTACTTTAAACTTTATATTGTAAACTTTGCACATGTTTTGTTGCATTTAGTTGGAGTTAGGAATTATTGTTGTATATCTATTTTGGATCAATTTTGATTCTTGTGACAGAGAGGAATTCGGCGTTTGTTTACTCTGTTGTTAGTTCATGTTATCGAACTTATTATGTCTTTATATTCACATAGAAAATACTCAGGTACAAAATGTATCTTTTCTATTTATTTTGCAGTTACTTTGTGATGGTTTTCGCAGACTAGCATTTCAAAACAAATTTAGTTTATACCTTATATTTATTGTAAAACCAATAAAAGAGTCAGTATTCTTCTAAAGGCCGCCATAGCTTTTTCTGAATTCTTTCATAGTCTTAGTGATCAAATGTCATTAGATCAACTGCCTACTTTCTAGCATAGACATATATATTGTAAAGAGTGAAATGAAACTGCTTAGATCACCGAAACCTTGCAACGACTGTCTCAGTGGCGCATTTGTACTACGGTATTGCAAAGCGGAGGTCTCGTGTTCGAATTCAATGATATTGGATTTTTCTATTCATTATCAGCCAGGAGCCATTTGGGCCCGATATCGATATAGGAATATCACATCGTGGGACAGAACATACAAGGCGAGATTTGGGTGTCCTGGTAACACCTCTGTCTACCCCTTCTGGAAAAAGGTATGAGTTTATGTTTGTATAAAAGTATAAAACTGCTTAAATTGTGATCTAACCACGTAGTCACCTTCCTCTTCATATATCTCCCTTACAATGTTATCAAAACACGTGGAAACGAAATATTTATCACTTATCTCCTGCATGATTCATAAGGGCGCGCCCGGAGCAATAAATTGCATCAACGGTGGCGCGGTGCATGGCCCAAGTTTTATTACCACTAAACCGGCAACAATGCCACTGAAAAATGAACAACCTGACAATGTAAATAACGTTTGTAACATTTTTCGAGTGTTAGAAATGTATAAAATGCTCTAAATAAGTGCGCAATAAAGGAGCGCTTTTTAATGTGGAGTGGAATGTTGTAGTTTTTAGAATGTGGCGTTTGATGTTTTAAAACACGTTGTTCGTAGTTAATTTACTGGTGGTAGGTCTCTCATATGTGAGGGGCCGCCTGGGTGGATACCACCGCAATTTCTATTTCTTCCGCCAAACAGCAGTTTAAGTGCACTGTTATGTTTCGGATTGAAGGGCATTGTAGCCAGAATAACTACTAGACATATTGAGACTTAACATCTTATGTCTCAGGATGACGAGCGCAGTGAAATGCCAAGCATTGCTTTCCAATTCAAGGCGTTGTTTGATTTTGCTACTGTTCATGAGCGGTCGTATCGCTTACCATCAGGCGAACGGCATGCTCGTCTCGTAATTCATTGCAATAAAAAAAAAGAAAACAATCATGTCAACTGCAGATGTGCAGATATTATATTGTACGTTAAGTTCATAATCTTGCTTTGGGTTTGTGTGCTAGATTAAGTTTTTTTTATTGCGATGAATGGTGAGGTGAGCATGCCATTCGGCTGATGGTAAGTGATACGACCGCTCATGGACAGTAGCAAAACCAAACAGCACCATTAACTACAAAGCAATGCTTTGGCATTCCACTGCGCTCGCCATTCTGAGACATAAGATCATAAAATATATTCTGGCTACAATTCTTCAAACCGGAACATAACAGTGTATTTACCGAGATGTTTGGCCCAGGCAGCTTCTCATATATGAGAAACCTACCACCAGTAACCAATCGTGAAAGTTTGTATGGATTTTTCTCTTTCATGCAAAAACGACTGTGCCGATTTTGAAGAAATTTGGTATGGCGGTTACTGACATATCACAGGCCACTTTTTACACTGAAAACTAATAGCGGTCTGATGGAATGAATAAATTATTCAAATATACATATTTGCTGCTATTTCAAACTTGAACGGATAGCACGGGACAGCAGAGCACAGGATTGAATGTTTTTCGTCATGAAATCTAATGAGACGAAACAGGACGGGATTGGAAACCAATACAGACTGCGGTCATATTGAGATTTCGACTGGACTAAAATATTACCAGAACCCAGGTGAAGTCAGGCCGGGTAGCTAGTATCTAAATAATTCCAAAGCAGAGCCATACAGAACAGCTCTTGTAATGAGATTCGGGAGTACGTATGCTCGTACATAAATCGTGGTGCCATCACGAGCGCAGAGTCAACGCAATTAATCTTACTTAACATTTACGGATGTGTTCAACACTTTGGTTTAAAATTTTAAATAACTTATACTTCATAATCATGATTTATGATGATTATGTTATGTCCAAGTGAAACAAGGAGTAGTCTGAATTTAATGATTACAAAATATATTTATATCAGTGGCTTTTTGTTACTCAAATCCGTGTGATTATATTATTATTATTGCTGTTGGTCTTCTTACAATAAATAAAATAAAGATCGTGTATGATAGTGATACAATAATAATCAGATTTTTTTGAAGATTGTCAAAACCAGTGTAGTGGTTTTATTTTTTTGAACCTGTCGAAATTATTGAAAGGAATATAAAATTCTTTAAAATAACTATTTCAATGTCTAAAAAGTATGAAGTGTTTTATATAAACGGATTATTCAAATTAGTTATAGGTCTAAAGGTACGTTTAAACTACGACAGAAATTCTGACATAAATGTCCGACATTGATGTCTGTTTACACTTGTGCGGATTTTTGTGTCTGAAGTAGTGAGTATTAGTAAGTGTACGGAACTTGTGTCCGACCTATTCACGCGCAAACTAGTTAAAGATGCACGATCTTGTCGAATTAAATACGAAGATTTTGAATATTTGATTAAAATACTGGATTGGAGAAAACATTCAAAAACTCTGGTATTCTATAAAATGAAAACGCACTTTATGGCCTCCTTGATCCACATTACTCATTTTGTGCATTCAAACTCGTGTTCATACAGAGACACTTCGATGTATACACTGTATGTACGGTGCAGAGAGTCACAGTCTGAACGCACCTTAAGTGCGATATTTGTCTCTCTGTAGATGACACCCGTGCCCTGCAACTGACCTTGCATACATATTAATATATTGGCTGATTTATTTTATTGTTCAGAACTTTTATCAACATTATCCACATACGATTATGTGAATATTTTAACAAGATAACCCAACATTTCAATTACCTCGGAAAGCTGTTTAGAATTGCAAGAAACTCGCTCAATAGCACATCATTTCGACCAATGATTACCCAGTTGCTATGCAGATTAGCTCTCCAGTATAACTAGAACTATTGCATCTATTGATTGTCTCACCAACACCGTTCTAATTACACCAGGTAAGTGTAATTTGGACAATTAACTACCTGCTAATACCCAAATACTCAAACACCATTTAAGTATAAGTAAAACTTAACCAAAGTCCCATTTAGTCAGTAGATATAAGCATAACATGATATTTAAGCGGCTTATAATTATTCAGATGTAAGCGATCAAGATAATGTGATACGCTATAAACATAATCAAGATCGAGAATGTTCCATATATTTTCGATCTTGATCGGAGAAATTAATTAGTTAAAAAATAATTAAGAACAAAAATTAGAATAATGAAAAATAAAGGGAATAATAAATGAAAAATTTAAGTATGTACATATAAACGAACTGTAACGCGGTGTTAATGTTAAATGGAGTAACATCTAAATGTAATAAAAGCACTTAGTATTTGAATGAAACTGTATGTTAAAGGCTGAATTGCCGATTCAAAACATAAAAAAATACGAAAGTCAACAGTTGAAGTCCTTATCCCCATTTGAAATTAATCAAATATGTTGATGGCCTGCGAACAGTAGACGAAAAGACGTTTTGAGTCTCTACTCTTTTTTTTTTTCCTAGAAATTTTAGAGATAAATTACAGAATATCGCTTCATGCTAAAGAAAACACTCTTTTAAGAAAGCAAGTCAGTTTTTTAACCTTATATCCATTTCAGTGTGAAGTAATGCAAATATTTTCTTCATTTGCAATACTTGATATCAAAATTGGGAATAGAAAACGTTTCAATCATAGTGAACCCAAATGGAAGCTTTTGGACCATAATACGAAAGCTAGGATCAACTGTTAGTGATCAATATTTTGAATTCCATTTGTTATTCAATTTTTTTTTTATTGCTATGAATGGCGAGACGAGCATGCCGTTCGCCTGATGGTAAGCGATACGACCGCTCATGAACAGTAGCAAAACCAAACAACACTTTGAATTAGAAAGCAATGCGTGGCATTCCACTGCGCTCGCCATCCTGAGACATAAGATGTTAAGTCTTAATATTATGTCCAGTAGATACTCTGGCTACAATGCCCTTCAACCCGAAACACAACAGTGCGTTTACACTGCTGTTTGACGGGAGAAATAGACATTGCGGTGGTACCCACCCAGATGGCCTCTCACATATGAGAGACCTACTACCAGTAATCAATGGAAATCTTACTATTATAATTTCCTATTATTTATATTAAGTTGTTAAAACACACTAAGTTTACTTCTTTTAGAATTGCCTGATAAGGCATAGCATAGTCATAGCGAAAGTCTTGCAGCGACACTAACAGAAACAGCACCCATAAAAGATTAAAACCTATAGTTCCAGTCCATCGATTTACTTCAAAGATACAACCAACAATTCCCATATACTAAGTGCACAATGTACAATGCGCATTTCAAACAATAAGCATTAGTTCGCTGTCAGTCGCGCGTACTACACGTGGAAGATCAATTTATCCTTCACTTATTGCTTTCTCGTCCATTTAAAAACCCAGCACCTTCCTTGACTTTAATTATATACTGGATGTATTGGAGAACTGTTTCGATATTTTTAATCGACTTTACAAGGTTAGTCATAAAGCGTATATAAAGCCGAAAGGGGGATGCTATCATCATCACTCATCCTAATTAACAACTTATACTATGGCGTTAACCCTGAAACCGCGAAAAAAATACAGCTGTTCCATACAAAAATAATCGTTTTAATCTGCAAAATTTATGGAACAACTGATTTTTTTCGCGATTTCAGGGTTTTACTACTCCATTTCTTTCTTAATTCTTTTATTCTTTGATATTTCATCAAAAACAGTGTTTATATAACTCCCACCATATTTGCTCAATCCTTGCAGTGTGTGATTATTTATAGATCTTTATGCTTATCTTCACTCCCACTTTTCAGCATCTGTCGTCTTTCTCCATTCATTTTCTAGTATTCTGCATACGACTTAACTTCTGTTCTACTTTTGTATTCACGAGTATGTGTAATTTCATATTCTTAGCTGGGAAGCAAGGTTCCGAATTTGCATCGTAATTTGCAATTTGAATCATAAGTTAGTATGTTAATGTAATTTCAGTACAAGCACTTACTTACTGCATAGAGAAAACATACACGGATGTCGTATAGGGGTGCTCAATTAATTGCTATAAAACTAGATGGAGTTCCGTATTAGCCCATATTGTATTTCGGATTGTAGCCGGAGTAATTACTGGACATATTGAGACTTAACATCTTATGTCTCAGGATGGCGATTACAGTGGAATTCCAAGCATTGCTTTGTAATTCCACGTGTTGTTTGATTTACTACTGTTCATGAGCGTTCGTATCGCTTACCATCAAGCCGTCTCGCCATTCATTGCATACGCACCAATAATATTCGTCCCCTTGCAGGGCTCACTATAATCCCGAATACGAATGAGAGAAGTTAGGTCAATAGTCAATAGTCCAACACGCTGGCATAGTGCGGGTCGATGGGCTTTACATACCATGGAAATTTTACGAATCATGGTATGCAGGTTTCCTCGTGATATTTTCCTTCACTGTTTTAGTGCAAGGTGATGGACTATCTAGTAATAACACATGACTCCCACCACGCACGCATAAGAGGAATTTATTTGTTAGGAAATAATTTATAGATTAATAAATTATTTTTGACATAAAATGTTATTCTGTGTCTATTGAATATAGCTATGTTAAAATTTCGACGTTGTTCCAATATAAGTGTTTCCTTTAAATTTGTATTACATCACTTTAATCATAGAATATGATAGGTTCTGTTCAGTCCGAATAAACTTTCTAATGTCTCGTGAAATCCCATTAAATATTCTATACCTAGCATTATGTAGTTTGAATCAAAATCTTTTATATTTAAAATCAGAATAGTTTGTATTTTCAATTAATAGCAACGTATTATAAAACCGGGATATGATATCTTAAAACATTTCACTTAAAAAGCCCATGTCTTGGCACCATTTGAATACAGTTGCTCTTTTTAAAACATCCCGGCTCACATCCCATTCATTTGTGCCACTTTGCTTACATTCGCGCGTTCTTGAATTTTCATTTGGGTCTCAAATTCATAACGAGTGTCTTAATATTATGAAAATAAAAGCACCGCGGGAACATTGTCAGGTTTTCAGTAGATTTTACTTGGTTATTTTGTACATTATTACCACATAGTATAAAAAACAAATTCGCTTCCCATTGTCTGGCGCTATGTATGCTTAGATCTTTAGAACTACGCAACGGATTATTAATGCGTTTTTTAAATATCTAGAGTGATTCAAGGGAAAGGTTTACATGTATAATATATATATGTGTACATATACATGTAAACCAGTTTATCAGAAAAATATCATGTATCTGGTGTGGAATCAAAAAATATCTGCACACAGGCGCAGCTGGGACGGGCTAGTCCATTATAAAGGAAATAGAAAAATGATTTCAAAATCTTATTTAATTGAATGAGCAATATTAAAAAAAAGCTACGATACTAAAACACCTAACTTGGTGCTTCTATGCACTTCAGCAGCCATAACAGAACTTCTGGGTTTCTATAAATTACAATTAATACGCCGGTCCTGTAAATCAAATAGTTGATCAGACATGTCCTAAAAAAGGAAATATAAAAACGAAGATCCAGCTTACAAAGCAATAAAACAAATCTGAAATTGGAATACAAATCATAGCACAATTTACGAAACCGTTCCAAACTCGAAAACCTAACTCAAATAAAAGCGATATCTTCATTTCTTACTAACACTCGTGGACATAAAAATTCATACAAATCGAAATTAGGTCTCGTTAAATTTATCGACGCAATCTCTTTCTTCGGCGTTATCGAATAGACTTTACTGCTCATAAAGAAGATGCATGCCACCGCTTCTCCGCCTGCACTGACATAATTTACGTATTATTGCCAAACGATAAACTTCTACCTTTCTGCTACTTTGTATTTTAGATTCGCAGTTTTACGCCTCCTTAAATGTTTCATTAGGTTCTAAAAGAGGGTGCTTGGAATACTTTGATACTTGGATTTTGTTGCAACTGTTTTTATATGTCATTTGTATATTATGTTGGATTCATGTTAGACAAACTTTATCTGTTCATTAGTCAGGTTTAGCGTAATTTTGATTAGAGGCTAACATTGTCAGATGCGAAACAATGCTTAGCACTTCCTTTGTATTTGATTCTAAATTATCCCTGGCTTGAAAGAATTACTAATCTAGCTAAGAGAAGAGAATTATTAATCTAGCTAAGAGTACTTATCAATAAAGAACAATTGCTTGATTAGCTATAAGAAACAAAAGGTCAAATTTAGTCTATGTTTATCGATAATTTTTATTATCTACGCAATAGTCGAATGTCTGTCTTAATTTAACTAAACTAAAAGATATTGGCATTGTTGATGTATTTTACGACGAGAAAGACGATGTCGCTGGCCCTTTACACCACTACGAAAACCTGGCGTGATATTATACATTCCTTATATTCGTATGTATACAAATAAAATCACTCAAAACTATCTCAAGAAAAGTCACATTAAAACTCCCACGTAAAAGCAACTCGGAAGTGAATTTTAAAAACACCTCTACATCCAAATGAAATTTACCCAACACAATACAGTACTCTCCAAGACTCGGTACCAAATGGATTACCTTCCTATCTCGGCGCACACCGTCTCAATAATCTGCAAACGTCATGCGGCAGACGGGCTGAGCCGCAGATGTGATTTTGCATAAATGCACCGCCTAATTGAGCCAGCTGGTGTTATTACCCATCTACCAATCGACGGCGATCGCTGCATATATCAGTGTAAGTGTGTTTGAATAGATGGTTTGGACAGGGATATTTTGTACAAGATCGATGCTTCTTTGGATTATCTTTACTGTAGGCAGAGTAAGCTTTTTCTCGGGGTCACTGCTTTTAATTATATTGTATATGATCATGTTAGTAATTTCTGATTTGAAGGTAAAAGTATCATTTATTATATTGAAATCTTCTATAATACTTCGAACGTCATGTGAACATTTATTATTTTTAATTTCTTTCTGAACCATTGGAGACATAGGAGTCATTTGTGAGACGATTGTGAGGTTCAATGAAAACTGTTTTTCATAATCCACATATTAAAAAAATGCACAAGGAAGTGAGCATGTAGAAATATCGCTCAAACTAGATTGTAAAAATCGTTTATACACATCTTGGGTTGAAAATACCGATTTCATTATTTTTTATAGCATGCTAAACTCATCTGTGGGCCATCTAGCGTACAACGTGATAAACTATTGCCACCACAAGATGAGATAGAAGGCAAGTATAAACATCATATATATAAGTTTGCTCGACCACGGTATGGAGCCCAGGCCCTCAGAGTTCACAACCCATATGCAATGCCATAGGGTCGTATTAGAAGAATCAAATATGTATTATTCACATCACAATTTATATGATGTGTAAGTCTACCAACCCGCATTAGGACGCGTGGTGGAATAAATGGCCTAACCACTCTCAATCGTAATCGCGATTGTTGAGGAGGCCCGTGCCCTGCAGTGGGTGAACCGCGTGCTCGTTTGCCCCCTATAACATAAAAAAAAAAAAAAAAAAAAAAAAAAAGTGGGACGTATATGGGCTGATACAGAAATATGTATGAAAGAATTATTTTTCATAACCTAAAATTAAATTAGTAAGTAAGTAGTTAAACGGTTATATAATTTCAAACATTTCAGAACTAAAATAATTTTAGAAATACTGTTATATTACCCGTGAGCACAAAGTTTAGGGCCTAATTAATTCAAGTTTAGGGGCCTAATTAATTCAGCTAGCCACATTTCAATTTGTTATCAACTATTTTACTTTCTGGAATCAGCAAATTAATCAGTTTGATTACTTTTAAAAACTGGAGATCTAAAACAGACGATAACGCATCATTCTTCGCATCGGAAATTGAAATAATTTAATTTCCGAAAATGTATAATATTTTACATTCAGCGGCCGATTTATTTGAAGGATCTAGTAATCGTCTCGTCATCCAAAGATATTAAACTATTAGGAGCCAATATCGAAGCATTGAGCCCATAATGGAGGGTATAACTTTGGGAAGCAACATGCGTAACAATAACTTTTGGGATACCGAAATAGTTGTGTAATTTTCTGGAAGGACTGTGATATTGGTCTGAACATTATAACCTACCTATTTTTACTGGTGGTAGGTCTCTCATATATGAGAGGCCATCTAGGTAGGTACCACCGCAATGTCTATTTCTCCCGTCAAACAGCAGGATAAATGCACTGTTGTGTTTCGGATTGAAGGACATTGTAGCCAGAGTAACTACTGGACATATTGAGACTTAACATCTTATGTCTCAGGATGGCGAGCGCAGCGGAATGCCAAGCATTGCTTTATAACTTGTTTATGAGCAGTCGTATCGCTTACCATCAGGCGAACGGCATGCTCGTCTCGCCATTCATTGGAATAAAAAAAGCCTTTCTTGTTTTCAAAATAAGTAATTTTACACAGCCTTCTTATTTTCAGTTTTCAATATAGAACACGATGGTGCTAATAACTCATTAATTATACTTCGGGGTATTTGCAGGCCCATTAATGCGGCTTTAAATTTCAATACTCTCAAATTTCCTAATTATTCCTAGAATTTTAAATTAATGTCCCAAAGCGATGTATCGTTTCAACACAAAAAATTCACCAAGTAATTTCACATGAGGTTAGTATCTTACATCTTAAAAGATTATGATTCTTCAGGTGTTACAGTTGGCCATGTGTTTAATGATTACCATCGAGTACGCTTAGTTTCTTATCAATAATAAAAAGAACAGCCTCCGTGGCTCTATAGATACCGGCTGTAAAACGAGAGGTGGGTTCGATCCCCGCTCTTAGGCCAATGTTTGTGAGGCCGAAAAGTCAGACACCCACGACATTAATCTTATTGTAGGGTCAGGACCTGTATGTGACTGTTCGGTGAATTTATTATTATTATTAAATACAAAATCATAATCACCCTCAGATCCCAGTCTACTGCTGTAAATAGGCTTCTCCGACATTTTTTTCAATGGGAAGATGAAAACAGTCATTTAACGATAGAAACTTTGTGTAAAATAAACCTTAAATTAATTAAGACATTAATCAAAATAACTTTAACCTCTACCAAACCTCCTAAATAAATTCACCTTCCATACATACATACATAAACTCACGCATTTTACCCAGAAGGGGTAGGCAGAGGTGTCAGGACACCCACATTTCGGCTTGTATGTTCCGTCCCACAATGTGATAGGTGGCGAGCCTATCGCCATATCGGGCACAAATTCCTGACTCCGGGCTGACAATGAATAGAAAAATCCAATATCACTATACCCAACCCGGGATTCGAACCCGAGCCCTCAGCTTTGTAAGCGTACCGTAGTACAGCTACGCCACCGAGACAGTCTCAGTAAATTGACCTCCCCCAACAGTAAAAACAAACACTACTAGGACAGAAGTCATAAAATAGTTTGTGAATACATTTTTACGCACATCGCAGTGGGTTTGTCGCCATTAACAATGGTTATGTGGTCATTTCAACTGAATGTCCGACATAGAAGGATTCTCGTAAAAACCTGTTTTTCCTGTCATTGAGGAATAGACATTTTTATGTATGACAAAATCACTACAAAGTCCAATTACACAAATAGAGTATTCATATTTCATACACACATACATTTGTTTCGGATCTGGGTGTTTGTGAGACCGAAAATTCTCTCATACTTAAAAAACCCACAACGCAAAACTGTCGCATCAGGGCTATGTTTGTTATTAGTTTTTACTATTTTTTATAAACCTGTCTATTTAAGACCAGTTTATTTGTTTCATTATACCTGTCTGCTAAAACCAGAACATACAAGCTAAAACTAAAACGTGCAACATTTGCAAACTACCTATATATAGGTTTAATTAAAGCGGTGGCCTGTTGGTAAACGGACCAGACGCGGCTGCCAACTTGTTCACTTTGGTCGCGGGTTCGAATCCCAGGGCACACCTCAGACTTTTGAGTCTTGTATGTTTTGATAGTCTATCACGCATACGCACTAAAACTGTGAAGGGAAACATCGTACGGAAACCTGTATATCATAGCAATTTACAAGAATTGTTATGGTATATAAAGCCCGCCTACCCGCATTAAGCCAGCGTGGTAGACTATATAGCCTAACCACTCTAAATCGTACTCTCGATTGTAGACGGGGCTCGTGCCCTGCAGTGGGACATAAATGGGCTGGTACAGTATAACTAATAGGTTTTATTAAGTTATTTTGCGCAACCTCCAACAACTCTTGACAGATTAGCTTTATTTCACCTTAGTCGCATAATACAAAATGGGATACAATGCCGTCACAAGCTTTGAAAAAGGGCACAAATCATTCACGAACGAAAAACAGAATAATGGTGTTGACATGCCATCGACAAGCGAAGGCTATTTTTTATCCGTAACAACATTTAGGTAACGTAATACATTTTTTTACTCGAATGCGGCATAGGAACGAAGGAAAGGATAATTAATTTTGTCTAACCACTCTCAATCATTCTCTCGATTGTAGAGGAGCCCCGCCCGTGCCCTGCAGTGGGACATATATGGACTGATACAGATACAGACAGAGAGATGTATACATACACATCGGTATCAATGTTACACTAGATAAGACTTTCTTTGTCACAAGTGTGTCCCACCTAGTTGTGGTGCATGAATAACGTGACCATTTATTTTTTGTGCCAGAGCGGGACATCTGTGGAATTAAATAATAATAAAAAATGTTTGGTGTTTTACAAGTTTTTTTTATAGAAGATTGAATAAAAAATGCACTAAACACAAAATAGTTAGACACGACTTATTAAGCTCCAGTAGTGGCGTGACTTCCAGGCAGACACACAACGTATTCAATAATGATTGTTGAAAAGTTTGTTAAATCAAGACTGTTTTTACGAAAGTGCTGGAATAATTCGACCCAACGATTTTCAGTAGTAATTCGATAAAGCATTTCGAGCGGGAAATACTTTTTAAATTATCGTTTGGTCTGTTTGCAAAAGCGGGACTATGTCGGCCTTGCTGGGGACACCGGGACAGAGTTCCTGAAAGCGGGACTGTCCCGCCCAAAGCGGGACGTATGGTCACGTTATGCATGAACCGCACACCAATCAGTCAAAAACGCGTAAGCGCCATGAAATTCACGACGCTTTCGACCTTTTGGTCGCGAAAAAACTACACCCTGAAAAAGCTGAAACCGGTCTAGCGCCGCATAGTTATACTGTTTGGGGAGAAGAGCAATTATTTATTTATTTATGCTTTATATACATAGTTGTATACAGGTGGACTTAATGCCCGGGGCATTCTCTACCAGTCGACCTTTGGATGGTGCAGAGAGTGAAATAATAGACGCATAAATACAAGTATCTAGCATTTTGAAAATGAACGATGGATTATTTGTTCCACGCTGCAGCAATTTAGCTTCAACTTTTACCAAAATCGAACAAGACATTTATATGGGATAAATTACTACTACTTACTACTACGTAGTAATATATCTCAATCAGTCTCAGTTTATCAACAACAAAACTCATGTTTCATGTATTTTCACACATAAATGTGTTGAATGATGAAGGTTTCCATTGAGGCCGTCAGGATGAATCGCCTTTGTGTACGAGCAACGGAAAGCTAAGTTTAGGGATATCGCTAATATTATAAATACGAGGGCATTTATATTTTGACGTTTGATGTTTATTCTTTGATAGTTGGATTGATTTTGGTATGATATAAAGTATGAAATTAATATAAATAATACTATAGTAAATATTTTGTATATAGAGATTTAGTACTCTGTCGTTAATTGCCTTCATCACTAATACATTTCATTTCAAATCTATATATATGCGGCATTATTCATAGATAATTTTAAAAACAATTTTAGTTATCCAATGTTTTGTCTTCATCGCTCAAACGGAATTCAAAAGTCGTTCGAAAGGGACAATGCGTTCGATATTTAAAATAAGTTTTACTATCTACTAGCGTCCCGGCCAACTTCGCCCGGGTACAAATAGATTTCTGTACAATAATATGTACGTATTATACATATAAACATTCCTCTTGAATCACTCTATCTATTAAAAAAAACCGCATCAAAATCCGTTGCGTAGTTTTAAAGATTTAAGCATACAAGGGGACATAGGGACATAGGGACAGAGAAAGCGTCTTTGTTTTATACTATGTAGTGATGAATAAAGCCGGTAGTATTTCGGGAGGAAGTATTTTTAATAGAAGAAACATTGAGAGTTTTATAAAATCCAAAAACTAAAATAAAAAGTTGTAATTCATGTCCACTCGGATAGCGAATATGAGTTTGTTTATTTCGATTTGACGCCGTAACTACTCAATGGATCATTATAAAATTTTTCACACGCGTTCTTGGAGGTATAGAAATGGACATAGCGTACCTTTTATTAGTAAAAAACAGTTTCTGAGCGACAGGATATAGAATGTATTAAAAGACATTATTATAATTAACGAAGACGGAACTATAAGCAAAAACAATTTTAGAATAAACCGACAATATCAATACAAAAACAAATACGCCTGACAACTTAAACATACATACATACATAAACTCACGCCTTTTTCCCAGAAGGGGCAGGCAGAGGTGCCAGGACACCTATATTTCGCCTTGTATGTCTCGTCCCACGATGTGATAGGTGGCGAGCCTATCGCCATATCGGGCACAAATTCCTGACTCTGGGCTGATAATTAATAATCCAATATCACTTCGCCCAAACCGGGATTCGAACCCGAGACCTCAGCTTTGTAACCGTACCCTACTACGCCACCGAGGCAGTCAACTTAAAGCGAGTACAAAAATATTTTTATCATAATTTATTCATCGGCATTGAAATTTTCTATCGACAGCTTAATCGACGGTCACCTTCAGAAAACAAACAATTGATAAAAAAAGCGAAATCTGTAGATACATTCACAAACATCTGTATTACAGAATCCGGGTTTATTGGATTTCGTAATTTCAATCCCGATAGATTACCGGCCGAATTAGTTTTGTTTTATTTACGCTAGTTCGATAGGATGAGTAGTCGTTTTACCTTGAATTATGGAGTGTCTCTTCATGTGTCAGATAAAAGTCTGATTTGGAATGATTTTCTTTGATTTGATTGACAGCTACTTAAGGTTGCGTTTGAATTAATTATCTGTTTATTAATTTATTAGACCATCTGGTCACTGAAAATCATATTATTTTACACGCATTGTATTACGCGATCATACCGGTTCATAATAAAAAAGGAATATTTATTGAAAAAAAAAAATTAACCTTTCTGGATAGATTTCGCCCATTTGTGTTTTATTTTTCCCAGACTCTTAGGTTTCCTTTGTTTCTTCACCGTTAAAAAAAAACGATAGCATACTCACGTCACAACAAATCAATCAGATTTTAATTATATTTCGTTTCCATTATCAACGCGACAAAAACTACATCTAAACGATAGTTAGAAACTACATACACTATATAAACACCCCACTCACACCCAGATACATATGTACATAGATACAGTAAAGTTGTAATTCCTTTTTTTTATTTTGTTATTTCAAATTATGTTTTTATTTGTTTTATAACTATATTTTGTTAATATTTAAATGTATTGTCCGTTTGTTACTCCGAATGATCATCCGCCATTCTCTTGGCCCACCCATTGAAAATCAGCGTTGGAGTATTGCCCATATAGTACTACAGCAGACAGCTGAATGAGAGGCTCCATTGGAGAGACACAACATTTGAAATTTTATTTAGTGTATACTTTTTCCTTTACTTTCTTGTTTTATTTTATTATTATTATTGTGCTCGCAAAAAATATTTTTTTCTTTTTCATTTCTTTCTTTACAATGTCGCGCTTGCTCAGACGTCACAGATTTTCACAAAAAATAAAAAGATTAAACATCCCACTGAGTTCAATGTACTGCGCAGTCAAAGACAAACATTTTTCATTGTTATGTTTACGAACGTTTGTCGTAATTAATTGGTTTTTTTTTTCGTTTGTTTTTACGATTGCGGAAATCGCGTTCCGGGTGTGGTCTTCTATTTTTATGTTTGTTTAATTAATACGCAAGACCTTTGTGTTTTGGGGCTGTGTTGTTTTCGTTTTTCATTTTCAATCTGACTTGCCAAGGGTTTGTTTAACAACATAAATAATATGTCGCGGATGAGTGGTTTTCCCATCATTCTTTTTTATATTTTATTATTTTAAATAAACAATGGTATGAGAACAGAACTGCCTACTCCCTAAACTGTTCGTAAGATGGACATTAAATCATGTGTATCTATTATAATGTGCGACTAAAATATTTCGTATTGACTGACTTAATTCAGGTTTCCTTCATTCAACCCTATTTCCTACTTAGTTGTATCTTGGACTACGAATATACCAGAAAGATCTGTTTTCATTTCTACAATCATTACTATGATTTTTACTGGGTACAACTTCAGTAAGATTTATTTCGCCTCTTCAGTCACTCATTAATATAATAATGTTGAATATCATAGTCAAAACGAGCTTGAACAAAATTAACTTTTTTAAATTCTCAGAATCTTTTTACTTCATAAAAAAAGATCGTTTACCTCCCCGTCTGACACAGGCATCAGTTACAAATAACTTATCCTTTATTCCATTCGCCCTCAGCACCTTAGCACCGAAATACGAGGTGATAAATTCGACCAAACAGTCCCCATATTTCGCCCTTTCATAACTTCGTTGCGTTTCAGCAAAACAACATTTGAAATTAGTATCTGTCGCATGTCACAATGGGCCGCCATTGTGCGCGTATAAAGGGAGGCCCGCCCCCATTCACCCCCAAAACTATAATGCAATATTACACCGTTTTCTTCCGCGACAGCGGTTCACTCATCGCCTACATTTTCCATTGTATTTCTTTACAAATGAGTTGGGACTGTTTTGGTCGCGGTTTCGTGTGTGTAAATTGTTTGTGATACTGGCTGTTTGTAAAGTTTATTTTTAGAATCAAATAATTTATGCTCACACTTATATACGCGTATCCAGACTGTGATTGACTATATCTGTTATAAACGAGTGGTAGTTTTAGAGGCTACAGACAAACTAAAACTGTTAATAAACTAAAAAATAACTTTTTTGTTTTTTTTTTTTTTATTTATTATTTTAAACAGAAATACATAAAAATGTAAATATCCGTGGAATGGAAGTTCCATACCACGGAACCATCATGAAACATACAAGGTGAAATGTGGGTGTCCTGGCACCTCTGCCTACCCCTGCTGGGAAAAAGGCGTGAGTTCATGTATGTATGTATGTAATATCCTTGCAATATCCGTGACCTTAGTTCTGTGGCGGATGATGAAAATTATTAATTATTTCACAATTTCTAATATAAATGTCATCTTGACTATCTTTAAGAGTAAAGACAAGTCTTAAGTTTCACTAAACCATACCAAGCGTCCTTGATCCAGTTGTCTCTTTTATTATGGCGAAAGTGCTCAGGGCACTTGTCCCCTTAAAGAGTAGCGCTATAAAAACAGCCCGCGGTTAACAGCTAATAAACCGTAAGAAAATAAAGACCTTTCAACACATATCACCGTTTCCTTCAGAATAATTTTGTTGCGTCGCACTTTATGTCTTTTAATTTAAGGAGCTCGTAATATAGTAGTAAATATGATTATAAGTAAGTGTTAGGAGATCCGAATAATGTCAATGTGTGAAAATTAAAAAAAATATTAAAAAAGAGCAAGCCGCCTAATAAACTAGAATTAATTTTTTTTCTTGATATTTCTATGACTTCAGCTGAATTTAAATTGGAACGAACAATCATGCCACTGATGAGCATGATAAGCTTCAATTTATCAGTCGAATCGGTATTTATAGGGGGAGTTAGTCATACTATGCCTGTGTGTTGGACCTAAAAATTTAATTATCTACTACATTATAGAGAAAATTTCACACACTACTAGTCACATCGTCACAAAACAGTCCATAATGAAGCCTTTATAGCTTATTTATATCGTTTCGAAACCGCACGAGGCATTTTTATACAAAAAAAAAAAAAACATTACGTCTCCAAAATGAAATAATGAAAGCGCCTAAAGCGTCACTTATTTCACACCGCCGATCGTAAAATGTTCGCATTAAAAATATTAATGTGGTATTGTGTATATTCAGTGTTTTTGAAATTGAATATAATGTCAACCTCTTTTCGGTGTGAAAGATTTTTGACAAAAAGGTATTATATTTACATTTGAATTCGTATCTCGAGCACAGTTTACTCTAAGTTCAGTGCAGTGTAAATGAACTGTTGTTTTTCGGTTTGAAAGAAATTGTAGCTAGAGAAACTGTACATATTTAGGCTCAACATCTTATATCTCAGCAGGGCGAGCGCAGTGGAATGCCAAGCAATGCTGTGTGATTTATGGTGATGTTTGGTTTTGCCATGTCCATGAGCGTTCCTGTCACTCACCATCAGGCGAACGGCATGCTCGTCTCACCACTCATAGCAATAAAAAAATACTACTTCCAAAATGCACCCAAACAGATTCAATGTACTGCCAAATAGATTTTCCGCCTAACATAACCGCCGATCTTAGATTGCCCGCGGTCTGTTGCAGTCTAATACGTATCTAGGAAATTCACTTTAGCAAATCCAATACATCAGCTGATTCGATTGGCGAGACACCCGATCGCGATTCGAGGCTTAAATCGGATAGGCTGGAGATAGAAACATGAAGATTTTTGGACAATTATTTGTTTCTTCACTTGGCTTTTGCTGTGGGATATAAATAAATAAATACACCAAACAGTCACATACATAGTCCTGCCCCACACTAAGATCGAGTCTTGTGTCGTGGGTATCAGGAACTACGAGAGACTTTTCGGTCTCACAAACACCCAGACCCGAAACAAATACCTGTGGTTCACACAAATATTTGTTTTGGTGCGGGAATCGAACGCGCGTCCTCTCGTTTCACAGCCGGCGTCTAACCAACTGCGCCACGGAGGCTGTCATAAAGGTCTGCTTACGATGAAGGAAGATGCAAACTATCATGCCATGATAGTATATTGCCGCAATTCAGTTGAAAGAAAGGTGAAAACTTTTAAGCTATTATTTGTTTAGATGTTTTTTCTTCTTCTAAGTGTGTCCAGTGTAATTGTAATTATGATTTGATTCGTGGTGCTTTACAGCTGGCTTCTCCGGCTGTAAAATACATTTTTTGAGGGTATAAATATATTTTGGTTCATTGTTTTGTCAACCGCTTTGCACGGAGGGAAATGGACAAAAATTTAATTCCAACTCCTCCTACTTTCTTATTGATTTCGTTGCGGGTTAAAGACAAGTTAGACATTCTCGGAGACTCACCGAGCTTGAATGCTCGGCATTATTACATTGCGTGCCACTGTTGATCCTGGCTTACAGGAGTTACAGTGGAGGGTGTGAGGGCGGGACAGTCTCAATTTTTTCGTTCTATAACGAACTGTTACGAAAAGTCTATTTCAGGTACAAATCTAAGCGTTTTACGTTTTGAGACGGGTAAGAGAATACTATCTCAGCTTGACGGATACTCTCCAGCATTTATTTATTTTTATATTTAATGTGTTATATTAGTACAAATCAATACTAATCAAATATCAAGACTTCAATGTAAATAATATTCCGTGAAACCACATAAAAATCTAATATTTTTCCATGACATTAAATGTTAGAAGCAGGAAATGAAGAACAAAAGGACATCGCTGAACTTATTTTGACAGAAAAAAATGTTCCACTGAAATCAAAACGTAGTAAAAGAAGCGAAGTTGCGAAACGCTAGATACAACTTCGTCTTGATACTCGAGCTGACACACGGGCGTAGCGTTCGGCAAGCACCGGCTTATTGTTTAATACCTAATTTAATATAGTGATAGATTACTTTTAAAAAAAGATTCCGACGAGTTAAGTGTCTCCTCCTTTTTTTGACGTAGCTTAATAAAACTAGTTAAATATTATTTGCCAAAGCCCGCCAACCTGCACTAGGTCAGCATGGCGGACTATGGCCTAACCCCTCTCAATTACACTCCGTATTAGATATGAGGCTAATGACCGGTAGTTGTACATGGGTTGATACAGTACAGTAGTCTGCTCTTCAATCTAGAGAAGGATTAAGAAGGGTTAGACCATATAGTCCACCATGCTGGCCTAGTACGGGTTAGCGGACTTTACATACCATAGAAATTCTCACAAATCGCTTGGTTATGCAGGTTTCCTCACAATAATAATAATTTATAATGTACCCATTAAAAGAGTATGTGTTTGTTGATAGTGGGATAATCGTAATAGCCACCCTCTTACCCAATTAAGGACCTGTTATAGTAACCTACGATAATGTATCGTATTTCAGGTTTCGCCTATGGATACTCTTCTACAAGTAGGGTGGCATAATTGTGAGTATATCTGGACAGTATTACATTTATTTTGAGATGGATTTTATAAACATCTTCATGTTTTTGTGAGAAACTATATACATACATAAACTTAAGCCTTTTTTCCACAAGGGGTAGGCAGAGGTACAACCAGGACACCCACATTTCGCCGTGCATTTTTTTGTCCCAAGATATGATAGGGGGCGAGCCTATCGCCATATCGGACGCGAATCCTAACTGCAAGCTGATTATAATTATTAGAAAAATTTAAACTTTCCCGAACCGGGATCCGAACCGGACAGCTTTGCAACCATATCGTAGTATAATTGCGCCACCGAGACAGTCAACTAGTGAGAAATTAATGATACTAAATATACGTTTTATCTCATATTATTTCCGTATTATTTCATGGCATAAATCCTGCTCGTGTATCGAAGAACACGCTAATCCGTCAATCCAGGTTGTTGCCATTTGACAGATAGAAACAATAAACCTAGGCCGAGCGCGCAATGTATTCCATCCTATCTAATATTTCCACATTCAATTTGTGAATCCAACACCACTGGATTGAACTTTGTTTGTAAAAATGTTTGTACTATTTTTATACAAATACCATAAATGTTTTGCACGGACAAGTGTATTTTTTTTTTTTTTTTTTATAGTACTATCTACGCTTGTCAAACACTTCTTTTTAAATTCAAATTCATTTTTGCGCTGTAGGGTATCTATCATAAAACGTTGAAAATCGTATTTTATAGTGTCTCTTAAATGCAAATGCCTGCTCTATCTTCTACGAAATTAATAATCGTTTTAAAAGCCCTCTTTAGGCATTTAAATTTTCATATTTTAAAAAGGAAAATATATCTATTTTTGTTCGACGAATTTTTTATCTTTTCATATTTAAGACAAAAGAGTTTTTTTGTGTTTTTGTTTGACGATGTTCCCGGGAATGTGTGAAAACATCGTTATAAATGTTTTTCGTAGGAAACTGCCGATTCCAGAACTCCCAGTTTCTGATTGGCGCCTGAGTGAGAAACTTGTGCCTGCACTAGCCCGTATAAAAGCATTGTTATGTACTTCCAACCGCTGTCGAATATATATTTTAAATCCGAAATACAAATTATACTTGCGCGACTTTTTATTATGAATTTATAAGTTAAGTTGGCTGTATTATATTATGCTAATGTATATTCGAGATTTAGAAGTTTTTCAGTATGATTATATTGAAAAATGGATGGTTGGATTTTGAAAACACGGATTTAAATTAATCGATATATGCTCTAACGTACTATGTCCTAAAGCTCAACACCGGTCTTCATTATGTTTTGTTAATTAAATGATATAGTATACTGATTCTATCAATAATGTGGAAAATCTTATACTTTAACTTCCACTACAACTATAAAATATCAAGAAAAAAATCACTACCTCACTCATTCACGAAAACAAAACTATGAAATGTATAATTCATGTCGCTGGGCATCAAATGTGGCGTATTTCAAAACATTTCGCGGCCATCCAAGGGCGATCTGTCACTAAAACCTTTTGTAGTTCCCCTTACGCCTCCAGCCTTGTAATATACTAGCGAAAAAGAATAATGACCGAGGAAATAGAGTTAGGTGCCTCGTGAATAGCAATTTCAAGCCTTTTGTGCTTATAACAAAGGACATTTTCGCTTGCACTTCAGCGGTTGCCTTAAACAAAGTCGCCTCTGAGACACTGTATTCCGTTGAAAATGTTCTGCACGTGGAAATATTGTTGCTTATTATGAATTCAGGGTATGTTAACCTGTTAAGTTTCTTGTATATTCGATACTCTATTTTGGCGCCATCTGGTGTTCGGAAATTGTAATATTGCCATTATTGCCTCTTTGGTTATTGTTGGCCTGCAGCTTTTGTGTTTCTCACAGTTGCTCATTCTTGGCTCTTATAAACAAAACTAATATGGAAGAACTAATTTCAAGAAGCAAAGAGGTTTTGTTCTGTAGAAATATTCGTGTATCGTAAGAAATATTATATTTGCAATCTAATATCTATAAGATATTTAATTAATTTTGCTATTAAGCTCTAATGCACATCTAGTTTTTGAAATTCCTAAGATAAGTTACTATTATCTACTGCATTAAATGATTTATTAATTTATATATTGTTTCCTTCTAGGTGCGTTTTTTTTATTTATTTATATATATGAAACGTTTTACAAAGGTAGACTTAATCCCTAAGGCATTCTCTACCAGTCAACCTTTGGGTGATTCAGACGTTTTACAAGGGTACTAATAGGTACCTATCTATTTTACCAATACATATCTATTATTATTGACTAGAGTGTAAGTGTTTTGGTTCAAAGACTGTAAACTTGCATTTTACTTCAAATAAATAAATTGTATCGATTCAGTTAACATGCAAATTATCATCTTGAATGAACAACTACATATTGAAATCCAATCAATTTAATAATATAATAGACTGTCCCAGCTAGAAAAGATTTTTTGTATGCAATGCGAAAATATTATTACATTCGGATATTCTGCCAAAATAAATCGGAAACTAGTTCATTTCGATTATTATTTCCCATACGCTCAGAATTGTGGTTCCATGAATATATTACTATCCGTTTTTGTGACATCTTGAATATTTAAATTTATTCCTCCAAATATATTGGATTTCGTATGCATTCGACGTTTTTTATACTTACTCGATGTATGGGAATTTGGTTGGTAGTTTTTTTTTTTGCTTTATATACAAATAGTACACAGGCGGTCTTAAAACCAGAGGTATTATCCTACAGTCTACCTTCCGTGAAACAGAAATGGGGCAGAGCAGGTTTATTTCTCATTAAAATACAAAACGAATTGATACATAATTTAAATACACTATTGTTAGAAATCAGGATATTGCCGGTATATCTTTAAATTACTATAATTATCATATTCATTACTAAATTCCAATTACAGTACAAAACAATGAGCGAGTTAGAACACAACTTTTTGGCGCGAAGCGAGTCTTTGAATAGCGGGCCTTTTGACATTTCGGTTTTTAAATATTGAGGCTCAACGCAAAGGTGTTCCGGTCTTACAGCCTTATGCAAACATAAACATAAATACTATGGTATCCATTAACAATTATAAAGAACATTTAGATAATAAATTCTGAGACAAAGTACAGTCACTAATTGTGTCGTAATATTAATAAATAATTGCTATTACTATACATAAAAATATACAACTAACTTAATCTGTCAGATTCATGTCTGTTCTCTGAACACGGTTCCCGAATTCCTACCTTGAAAGAATAAAGGTTGGTGGCCGCTTTAATTTCGAGTGGGAGGACATTCCATAAAAGAATAGATTAAACCGTGAAGTAGGAATGTATAAAACAAGAAAAGGGGTAAGCATTGTAGAAGAAGACAATGAGACGAGCGGGGATTTCTATCGTGGTTAGACCCCAGGAATTATTATTTTGCGAATTATTATATGCATAGAATGGTTGCTATCGAAATCCCGTGGACATGTTTATATTAAGAAATAAAGGAAGATTTATTGTTGGTATAAAAAGCACAAGAGAAAAAAGTATTTAAACAGAATAAAATATTACAATAAAAAATAATACCTACAATAATAACTGATAATAATAATAATATTTTCTCGCACGAATTGTGTTAACAATAGTTACATTACTATTAGGAATGTTGCTTACATTATAATTATTAGGAGCATTACAACAAATTCAGCTTATTACCTGTCAACAACCTAACCAGGAGCACAATGCTGATTTTCAATGTGGAATGTGACATCCCGGGATGAGATTGGTGAGAAAATTTAAAGTATTAACGTATTGTAATGCTAAATTTAATCGACTACACAACATAGTAATAAAAATGTTCGACAATGTTCTCTTGGCTGATAATAAATGGTTTATTTATTTTGCCTTATTTTTTTTTTTATTTTTCTGGTTCATAAAATATCAGTATATTTTAGACCGCACTCTCTTATGTCCAACTCATGGTAGGCGGTAAGAGATTGCCTCCAGCGATACGACCCCAATCTGTACCCTCATGTTAAACATTAATTTAATTGTTAATACTTATTCGGTGTAAAAAAATAATTAAGAAATTAAATAAAAAATAAAATATTGTTATTTCTTCCAATTGGTGCAGTTAAGTATGTTATCTACAAAATAGTCTACAAGTAGTATAATAGTAAATACAGTTTCGAGACGTGAACAAAATGTAAACACAAATACAAACGAAGCAAATAAAGCCAACAAAACAATACATGAAGTGGAAAGCAGTAATTTAGAGGCAACACCTTCATTACACTAACCAGATGTACTACACTCAGACGAGTAAATCACGAACAACAAGTCACTTAGCGCTTATCTAAAACCACTGTTGTAACTCTGGTACGAGAAATTCAGAATCTGCTTTATATTACTTATGGTAGCTATATGCAAGGCCGCTTGGGTAGATACCACCGCAATGTATATTTCTCCCGCCAAGGAGCAGTGGAAATGCACGTTGTGTTTCGGTTAGAAGGATATTGTGGCCAGAGTAACTTCTGGGTATATTGAGACTTTACATCGTATGTCTCAGGATAGCGCAGTGGAATGCCAAGCATTGCTTTGTAATTCAAGGTGTTGTTTGTTTTTGCTACTGTTTATGAGCGGTCGTTTCGCTTACCATGAGGTGAACGGCATGCTCGTCTCGCTATTCATAACAATAAAAAAAAACTTAGTCACTGGATATTTTTACATCAATTTATAATGGGACATGTTTATCAAATAAATTACTAACATAAAGAATATTGCTGACGCGTCGACTAAACCTAAAATCATAGTTACAATGGAATTTCATAATTTTTTTTTTATACTCGTATGCATTTTTTTATTCAGTCACAGAAATTCTACTGGTGAATGGCCTGCATTTTAAACAATCTATATTATTTATATTAAACAGTCAATATATCGTTCAAAAAGTAAGACAGTAATGCTGGAAACGAGTCGCTTACGCCCCCATCTTTCATTCCGCGTTTGCCGCATAATTGGTTTTGGAAACTCCCTAAGGGAAATTGATGGATTGTTTCCTACGGTTTGTCTTCGGCAAATTGTTAATTATGGTAATTTTGTTCGGTGTTCCTTCAATTCGACTCTGTGGGATAAAGTTTGTACCTGTTTTAAATACAAATTTGTTTGCGGTCTTTTTAAAGTTGTCAACAATTTGTTTCGTTGTTCATTGTCAGCGGACAATTAAAGTTAATTCAATAATGTAGATTAACATTGATGTATTTTGTTCGTTTACAGCTTTTGGTGAACCTAAAAGATTTGAATTGACAATTCGAAATTCGATTGTGAAATTTTGGTTGAGTAATTCAAGTGCTTGTTAATTATGAAGCTCTTCTAAAATTACTTAGTATTGCTCGTAGTAAGCTATTATTTCTAAATTTACTTTTTTAGACGCAATGCCAAATTTAATTACTATCACTTATAATTTTGTCTTAAAAAAGGAAATATTCTCAGAGCTAAATAACAGCTATGAAGATTGAAGAAGACATTGAAAAAGCTCTCAATACAGAACCAATAAACAATACAGAATCGTCATATATTTCCGTCAATAAAACAGGAATATGTACATACGAGAAGGGGATCACTGAAACATCTGCAATAACTCTTAGCTGCAAGGAAGTAACATTATTCTCTCGCTATAACGCGTTTAGCACAAATAAGCCGATAATAAACGGCCCAACTTTGTTGTTTTCAAAGAAAATGCCTTTTTTATTTTGCCCCTTTATTGTTACTTGGATAAATCGTGTGCGAGCCCGTTTACATTATAAATAAAATCTCCAAAATACTTTGTTTGTAGAGGATAACATTTCTGGATGTGGCAATGTATCACACAGTTCTACTTAGTAAAATAGTTTGATGTATGAAAATTACTCATCCGTAGATAAGTTCACGCCTGTATTCCCGAGGGATAAAAGAAAGTTAATAAAAAAAAGCAAATTAAGTCTGCGAATGTCAGTGCTACAGAAGTGTAGCACTGACATTAATTTGTTATTTAAGATATGATAGGGGGTAATACACTACATTCTAGGGAACCTAGTATGACATTTTGAACACAAACCTGGAGTTTATACTCAGGACCGCACCAGTTCACTTCTCAAATGTGCTACTAATTAGCGGACGTATAAGTTCGAAATATCTGGGGGCGCGGCCGAGCCCCCGTCCAAGTCGAGCTATAGGCCGTAACATCCTTTTCTCGAAGCAATTCAGACCATTTTCAACCCCCTATAACTTCGTTGTGGTTAAAGCATGAAGCCTGAATTTTTAGTTACTAAGCAGGCATTGTGTAAACATGGTATATTTAAAATTTCATTCAATTTGAACCAGTAGTTTAAGAATTGTAACTAGTCAAACTTTCTTAATTTTGTCACTCACTGACTGACCGATCATCAAAAGTCTAAGGCACTTCTAGGTGACATAGAACCTTCAAATTTAGAATATAATTAGTGTTTAGTGTCTAAAGCAAGGAAAAATTCAAACATTTCATAATTTGTGTCTAGATTTCTAGATAGACCAACTGCGTGAATAACTTTGTAATCCCATATAAATGTATAGGATTACAAAGTTATATTTGCAGTTAATTAATCATTTATTAATGGAATAATAGTTGTAGATAGATATTTATATATATGAGGCATAACAGGAGGGGATATAGAGAGGAAAATGGTGTATTCAGCCCATGAAACTGTATAACATTCCTCTAGAAAAACTCGCAAATAAATATACTAAATAGCTCGAAAATATCAATTACAATGAAAGAAAGAACATTAATAATCAAATCCGCTATATTTGTGATAAATTGATACCTACAAAAATAAGAAAAATCTATAAGACAGAGGCTTTAAGAAAAATCGTTAGTGATATTCTAGAAGTAAGAAGTACCGAAAAGGAAAAAAGTAGGACTCTAAAAAAAGACGTGAGATCCCATCAAAAACATCCTGTAAAAAAATTCCAAGTCTCGCAGCTCAGGTTTTCTACCGTAAAAAGTTGTGAGATGCATGTAATACCAAGTCGATTAATTTATTTAGACCTTAAGGGACCTTCTATATAAAGTTATTACGTTAGTTATTACCATATCAATATAAAAAATTCTTTACGTTTTAAATAAATAGATCGACTTGGCCAGCAGCATTATGTACAAATTGTACGTTACATTATGTTTTCATGCGATGGCCAAGTTCATATATTTACAGGATGTTTTTGATGGGATTTTGCAGTATTTCGGAACCGATAAGATATACGAGTACGAAGTTTTAATAAAATAGTATTCTAAGAAAATACGGTTTCTATTGACTCGTGTGTTCATAAAAATAGGGCTATGAATATGGCAAGATTATATTTGAATTTTGCAACCAAATTTCATTATGAATATATTTTTTCTAAAATCTCTGATGCCCTGACAACTTTATATTGTTTTAAGTTAGATCAACTTTCTTCCTAAGAATGCCTAATTTTCATAGAATATGTAATGAATGAATTCAAGAAAAGACGCTGGGTTGTAAATTATTCAGTACTTTCTTACAGGGCCCAATTCAATGAAAAAGTAGGATATATAAACTTGCAACACGACTTTCAACTGAAATGTGTAGTATTTTTATTGTGTTTATTTTTTTGTGGAATATGAGACAAATGAGATGGTCCTAAGGAATGTGTAGATTACTTATTTTAAGGCCTCTAAATCAAAATATCATTCTTGTAACAACGCTACGTAAAAATGAGGTCATCAAATTTAAATAGATTTTTATTAAAATATGGTAAATACTTTAATTTCAATATTTGGCAATCTTATAAAATGTCTTCTGAGAGTATTTCTTTTAAAACGTTTTCAGCTTATTCTTTTTATAATTATATACAAATATTACACGTCACCTAAAGAAAAAAGAAAAAATGCGTACCTAAAAACGAATAAAGCGTCTGTATTAAGTGGGCTATTACTACAGACTTACCATTTATCACATATAGCATTTATCCCATTTCTAATTATTTATTTACCATGATTGATTTTTGGGCTTAGAATGAGTCCGCAGAAAATAGGTGTATCTACACCGACCTGTCGAAAGCGGCCTGAATTATTTTTAATGCTACTTATATTTCAAAACTATTGAGTTTGCATGCAGGCCACATAAATCTACTAATAAGCTAATTAAGGCGATTAATAGAAAACCGTTTATGAAATCGATAAAAAGTTATATTAATTTCAACCATAAGACATTTAATTAAATCAACCGCTAAGAGCTGAAGAACGTTCAGATAAATGGCGGATTGGAAGGTTCAATAGTAATTAATTAGATTTCTACGTCTCCGAGTTATTCAAATTGTCCTTTAAAATTAACGAATGTTAATTTCAATGATGCGGTTAAAGGTCTTTTTTATTTGAATTCGTCTATAATGTCAATGTCTGAGGGTATTTCAAAATCATCAGATATTTTACAAAAAAAAAAGATAATTGAAATTCGCTTAATTCTCTGGTGGTATTATAAATATGAACTAGGTCATGTTCTTTTTTCTTTATTTTCAGATCAATGACTCTACTTTGTGTAAGATTTTTGGATTAAGAAATCTCAAGTGATGGCCAGATTGGATTTATACTTAATGTGGCGATAGACTGGTTCCCTATTCGCATGAAGTGTAAATTCACTGTTCCGGTGTGAAGGACTTTGAAGCCAGAGTAACTACTGGAAATGTTGAGCCTTAACATCTTATGTCTCAGGATTCATGATGATTCATGGTGTTATTATTTCGTTTCGCTACTGTCCATGAGCGGTTGTTCCGCGTTTTCCATCAGGTGAATAGCATGCGCGTCTGGCCATTCAATGCAATAAAAAACATATTAAAAACCACTAGGCAAAACACTTAGTTTCACGTTTTGTGGAGTAAGTAAGCTCCAACTTACCAATCCTCCCATATTCCATTATTTAAATGATGCAAAAGTATATGGACGGCGGTGATGTACTGTTATCAGCTAAGTGTCATCAAATATAAATTCCTATTCTAAGGAAGTCACGTTGATCAGCAACTAGATAGCTAAGCCTTTTCTCATGAATCTTGTTAATAATATGAATTGAGTAATAGAGATATTAAAAATTTAAAGGAATGTGACTTTGAAAGACCACTATGTAATACTTAAAATGCCTCCTCCGAAGATTTTTTTTTAAAGTTAAATCTATTTGACAATACAAATAATATAAATTTCGCGTACCACAACGTCTCTTCCACGAACTTTAGCTCCTTCGTGCAGTAAATAACTGGCATGTTCCTTATCCCCATCCCGTCTCCTGATAAGAACGCCCAGGCCTCTTGCAGATATTAATCATCCTCTTCGCATAGGATTTATTATATTTTTCTCACTCCCACACCCAGTAGTCAGTACCATTGAATTTAATCATAAGTATGACTGCTGTTTGTTTAGTAAAGATATTTTTTGGTAACATTTCAGTGAAAATTTCGTGTAATGAAGTTGGTATTTCACTACTTTTCTTTTGATTGATTGTTTGTTATTTGTTTTGAGTGGTTTTATAGCTTGGTTGATAATACTGCAGTGCAGGATTCGAGTTGAATTAACGGTTTAGCAGTAGGAAAATATTGTTGGTCAAGATTTCCAATTTTTAAATTAATGCGAATAAATTAATCGTTCATCAAAAAGCAGCGAACGTAGGATAATAACTAATGACCTACGTTCTATATTTAAATCGAGTAATTTACTTTGCGTGACTTCCCTTACTTGAAAAAGAAAGAAAGAAACAAGTTCTTGAAATCGATAAAAGCTGAGTTTTGTAACTAGGTATCTCGATATGTCACGCCATACATAAGTGTGAGTAAAAATAAAATAAGAAGTTATTATTAGCCCTCATAGACATAGGACTAAAAACGTGCAGAAAATTTAGTACCAAACATCCTTATCAACTCCAAGAAGTTTAACAATCCATTTTGTCCCAAACAGTTCGCAACTTGCAAACCCAAACAAAATTTTGTCTGTTCCCAGCAAAAATTGTGGAAATAATAACAAATCCCAGAGTCACAATAAATCGTAATAAACTGAAAAACTTCCCAAACAAGAACATTTAAGAAACGATAATTTATAAAGAAAAGACCTACAGGACAGAACCAAGTTTCGAGTAAAACTTATTATTGGAAAGAGTTAGTTATTTTCGCTCGGAGAACGCATTTTACTCACAGTAAATTATACCTTCCTATTCTTAACCGTTTCATTCTTAATCTATGGCGATGCGTCTTCAGGTTCAGAAATGTTCGTTTCAAGAATTCTTTTTATTTCACCGTGATGAATTTTATTATCAGTCTATAGATGGGGTGGGTTCAGATTCATCTATACTAATATAATAAAGCTGCAGAGTTTGTTTGCTTGTTTGTTTGTTTGTTTGAACGCGCTAATCTCTGGAACTACTGGTCTGATTTGAATGATTCTTTCAGTGTTGGGTAGTCCATTTATCGACAAAGGCTATAGGCTATATATCATCACGTTATGACCTATAGGAGGAAAGCAGTAGTGATATTTCTAGCAAATACGAGGAAATTTTGTTCGTTTTTCGTGGTCCGATTGGTCGATATTCTAAACTGATAGTCAGAATTAAACATTTTGACCGCCATTTTAAAACGTGTATGCACCCGGGCGGAGCCGGGCCCGACCGCTAGTATTTGATATAATAGACATATCTACTTATTACAGGTAGTGCTACTACAATATTCAATGAATACATTAATTAATTCATCGGACAGTAAACATTAAAGTTGCTAAAAAAGTAAACATGTTTAATGACAACCATGCTATTTAGCTCTCATCTTAAATAATACCTATCATTAATATTTCCCAATAGATTGTCAAAGAATGATTTCTTTTAGTTCTATCTACACTCAATAACATAAGTGACGAGAGTCTGCGGAACAAAATAGTGACTGAGGTTTTAACTCTTCCAGTTAGATTTAATAGCGAGGATATTATGAAATCTCATTGAACCTCGACTAACTTCGACAGTACATAGTAGTGTACATATGTACTCATGTGTTTATATCTATGACGTGAAATGGAATAAATTATTGCATACGCAAGCGAGATGCGAGAGGCATCGCATTAGCCTAATGTAGTTGAAACTTAAGAGAAACGAATTACGGAAGACGTCATTAGTTATCTACACAAACAGGAAATAAGTATATAGGTGTGAATCTGTTTGTTCAGAAATAAAACATGTGTTTTATGTTGACAACAAAAACGAATTGTGAAGAAAATGATCTAATTTGCATTGTGGAAGACGTGAGACATGATAGACTAACAGACCAAAGTAATGGTTATACTTACTAAGCTATACTGGCATGTCTTTATCGAATAGCCACATATATAGTGCTGACCCCACACTACGATCGGTCTGATCTTATGTCGTGGGTATCAGGAACTACCAGAGACTTTTTGATAACATAAACGTCCAGACCCGAAACAAATAACTGTGGTTCACACAATCATTTGTCTCGGCGTGGGGATCATCTTGTTTTACAGTAGGCGTCTAACTTACTACGGCACGACGGCAGTAGAAATCTGATGGGAAAACCTACTTAGACGAGAATAGCCACAGTGCTTGCCTGCCACTTCTAGTCAAAACCAAACCGTATAACAAATTAAATAGTCAATGATAGTCTATCACCACGCACTATAACGGTAACTGAAAACATCGTTACGAAACCTGCATACCATAGCGATTTATATGTTATGTAAAGTCCGCCAACCCACACTAGGCCAGCGTGGTGGACTATATGGCCTAACCACTCTCAATAGTATTTTCGATTACCTACAGAGGAGGCCCGTGCCCTGCAGTGGGACGAATGTTTATGGCCTGATACCGATAACAAATTCAGGTTCACAACTGAGGCCTGAGATAGTGCATGGTAAATCGATCTGCGACGTAAGGTATGTGTGCTTGATTTGTTAGTCTGTTAGGTTGCGTACCTTCCTTGTTTATGTGTTCTATATTCTGTCTGGCACAAAGCCGACAGACAACGCAATAATGGTTGCAGGAAGTCGTTTGATGCAGGCCACTTGCTATTGGAGTTCTACAGAGTCTAAACGAGGAGGCTTCAAGAAAGGCCTATGTTCAGCAGTGGATTTCAAATGGGTGAAGAAAGCAAAGAATCTAAAATATTAAACAAAATAATTTCACAATATTTGCAATATTTCCTCATCGATATTCTTTTCTATGAGATCCCAGGTCTATATGTGGCGATCCATAGGGGAGGCCTATGTTCAGCAGTGGACTTCTTATAGCTGAAGAGAGAGAGAGAGAGAGAGAGAGAGGAAGAGAGAGAAAGAGATATACCTTCCTGAATACCCTTTGCTCTAGAACTCCAAAATCCAGCTTCTGAAACCTTAATTTCAACAAATGGATAACCCTTCATTTTTAGACTTGGAACACAAGGCACAGGTCTTGTTTGCCTGAATATAGCATGAAAGTATAATGAGGTCATGGCGCGGAGCATAGGCGATAAATCAGTGCATGAGTCGGGCCTCGGAATTTATTTGAACAGCTAACAACCTCCCCGAGGATTAAATCCAATAGCATCGCTGGAATATGAACGGCCGGTGATTTTATTACTAGTTTTAATAAATGTAATTTTTATTTTATTATTCCGGAGCGGGTTGGTTTTCAGAGTTCAGGGTTTTCGGCCGTATTTGGTTAGGAGATGCATTGTGAAGGTCCCGGAAATTTTATACGTATGCTAAAGGCTTTTGTAACTTTGTAATAATTAGTGTTTTTCTCTACGACCGTGTGCAGGTAGAAGAAGAACTGCATACATTTAATAGTATTACATTTAATAGTGAATGAATAATGTTTATAACGATGGTAATATAGGAAAGTTTACCAATTAATAAATCCAATTGATATACTCAATGCTTAAAACCAACAGGTTACCCTAAAATGGTATGATTCATAGGACTGAGAACGTTATAGGTACCTATTGTCTGTTGATCGCAATTCTGAGGCGAATTTATCAGACGCAGAATATAATGTTCTTGAAATTGAAACAAATTGTGAAGAATTTTTTAGACCTGACAACCGAAGAAGGTTTTAAAATTCGCTCACATTGTAGGTAAACCAGCGAAGCAATAACTCTCCCGAAAAATAGCAAAAAATATCATTCCGATTGAAACTCGTCATCGCGCCACAGCACCCCAGTTTTCATCTGAGGGCTGATTTTACATGAATTTCATTGCTTACTGAGCCGTCGCATCGCGTGCATATATCGTCGATGTAATCGTTTGAGCATTCGTTACAAAGCGACGGTACAAAAATATAAAACAACGGGTGAAAATGAATAAATATTTCACGACGACTCGCAATCATCGAACTTCGATATGAATTCATATTATTATATCGAAACAAAAGAATTTTGTTTTGCCTTTTTTAATAATTTTATCGCCGTGTTGATTGGTTTTGTTTTTGGAATAAAGCGAACGTTTAATTTCTTTTTTATTTTTGACAGTGAACAGTCCAAGTGATTGAACATGCGTATAGATACGGGTCGGAACGGTTATCGCAAATTAGTTAGGGATGGATGGAAAAATTCAAGGATATTGTTTAATGGCGTGCAATTACGTCTGTGGAAAAAAATCCGCGATAAAAAGACCTAGATCGTAAAAGACGATAACTTTCTTCACTCATAAATCTAGTGACAATATAAATGCTCGAGTAATTTTAAACGTTGGTTATATTCAGTCTACGCACACGTAGTTTTAAGCAGGCCGACATAATTCTGTCTATGAGACTGACATGGTCATAATTGACTCAGGCTCTTAAATAAATAAGAATAAAAAAAATACAATATTTATGTCGACTGACAAAAGCTCACTAATTGTTTTGATTCTCTTATCGGTACTGCACTGCTCAAATTATCACATTTTAGTACATACATACATAAACTCACGCCCTTTTCCCAGAAGGGGTAGGCAGAGGTGCCAGGACACCCACATTTCGCCTTGTATGTTCGGTCCCACAATGTGATAGGTGGCGAGCCTATCGCCATATCAGGCACAAATTCCTGACTCTGGGCTGATAATGAATAGAAAAATCCAATATCACTTTGCCCAACCCGGGATTCGAACCCGAGACCTCAGCTTTGTAAGCGTACTCTAGTACAACTACGCCACCGAGGCAGTCACATTTTAGTAAATTCACAAAATACGAACAACAGTATTTTCACTATGTAAAATACACTTACCCAAAGTTATTCTACAGCACGAAAGCTATAAGTTCTTGTGTCACCCGCACGAAACGATAATGGATAGAAATTATTAAATCTTATTCAATTTATGTGTTCAATATGACATCACTTAATTTTTTAGACGGATGAGTTATGAGTGCCGTTATTTCGCTGGAAAATATTCTGACTTTATGAGGGTAGGTTAATTTATGCTCTTTGTTTTGGCTTTTAATGGTATCAATAACCATTAGTATGTTAAAAGCATTTTGGGGAATATCTGTGTGATTTTATTTAGCCACGTGAATATTGTATTTATTCAAAATGAGTTTTTTGTTATTGCAATGAATAGCGAAACGAGCATGCCATTCGCCTGATGGTAAGCAATACGACCGCTCATGGATCAAAACCAAACTACACTATGAATTATAAAGCAATGTCATACCACTGCGCTCGCCATCCTGAGACATATGATGTCAAGTCTCATTTTTTCCAGTAATTACTCTGGTTTTATTGGTCGCTCACATACGTATGAGAAACCTACCATCAGTAAAAATGAGTGAGAATGATATTAAAAGTTTCTGCAATTGGTCAGTCAATCTTAATACAAAATACTAACCCAACAAACACATACATAGTCCTGACCGCACATTAAAATTGATTAAATCTTGTGCCGTGGAAATCAAAAACAGAGAGAGACTTTTCGGTCTCAAATTAACAGACAAATAGTTGTGGGCATCACAAACATTTGTCTCGGTGCGGGGATCGAACCTGCGGCCTCTTGTTTACAGCTGGCGTCTAACCAACTGCGTCACAGAGGCTGTTAAATAATGATGTTGGGAACGATATAATAATAAAATATTTTATTTTTGACCAAAGGACAAATATTTCAAGACAAACTCTAAATACAAAGAGTTTACATCAATGGTATATTAAAATTATAAAAGAATATTAAGTCGATGATCTCCACGCTAGGTTTGAGACCTGACTTGTGAAGATCAAAAACGTTTGAAAATTGATTAAATTATATTAAAAAATATTACGGAGTTATTTCTTTTTATACAGGTAAAGCAAAATGTACAAGAATTTCTATGGAATGTAAGTCCGCCAACCCTCACTAGTCCAGCGTGGTGGACTATATGGCCTAACCATTCTTAATCGTACTGTAGATGGTAGAGTAGGCCCGTGCCCTGCAGTGGGACGTATATGGGCTGATACAGAAAAGCAAAATGTACCCAAATTCAAATATACCCAGATTTATCCAATTCCAAAGTATTAACCGTATTTCTTTCGTCCCTGTATTTGCAATCGACATACATACATACATAAACGTATGCCTTTTTCCCAGAAAGGGTAGGCAGAGATGCAACCAGGACACCCAGACTTCCACTTGTATTTTCTGTGCTACGATGTGATAGGAGCAGAGCCAATGGTATTTGTTATTCAATCATCTAAATGTATTCATTCAACGAAAAAGTACATACATAAATTATACGATATTTGAACTTCCTATGTGGGTTAAAAATAAACAAGTACAATTGACATTTAATCCTTTTACGGGGCCATAAAGCAATGGGTGGGTATTATTTTTTGTCTAGAAATAGTCTACGGGATGGAGAGTGGTATAGGCCATTTTTACACCGTAAAAGCAACGGCTACTACAAGATAAATTTACTGCGTGAAATTTTCGCACGACGTAACCAAAGGCGCTTGTAAAAAGCTACCGAAAAAATAACAGAATATAATGATAATAAAAATGTTCTCGTCAAACTTAGTCAAAATCTCATTCCTTCAAGTTGCTGAATTATTCACAATTTTACTCTGTTTTACATACTTAAATATGTTAAAACATAAATTTATAAGACATCGAATAAAGTTTTTTTCTTAAAACGAACCGAATCTCTTTTCTTAGTATAATGTTGTATTGATCGTGCTAAGTTTATCGAGACGGGCAAAATATATTTTTAGATAGCTCAATCCAGCTACCTTCAAACTCTTGGTATGCCAGCGTCTGTGACGAAATACGTTAAATAGCCGTTTGTGAAATGAGAGGACATGGTTTCAAACCCCGCTAAACATTCAGTCAACATTTTCGGTTCTGGGTATTGCGAGATCAAAAGTCTCTTGAAGTTTACAGCTCCTACGACGACTTGTACCTTACTTTGCTCACTCAGAGCTAAGCCGTAATCAGAGCATCTGTGTTGCACGCAAACCTACTTAATTTAGAATAATTATTTCTACAGCATTTCATGATACTAACATAACAGCCTTTTTGACGTGGCGCAGTTGGTTAGACGCCGGCTGTGAAATAATAGGCCGCGGGTTCGATCCCCGTACCGACACAAATATCTGTGTAAACCACAGGGGTCTGGGTGTTTGTGAGACCGAAAAGTCCCTTGTAGTTCCTGATACCCATGACACAAGACTCGATCTTGGTGTAGGGTCAGAACTATGTATGTGACTGTGAGGTGTTACTTATTTATTAACATTTGTAAAATTAAACTGTTAGGAATTGGGGCCTGCAGTTCAATTTTGGCGTCTCTTTTGACTCCATCACAACCCTTCTATATATGAAAAAAAGATATATCTAGAAACGTGTAATTATTCATATTTAGTGTTAGCATTAGATATTATGTTATACTGTGATTAATTTTGTGTAAGGGTGGCATTCGTAAATAAATTATTTACATACAGTAAAAGATTTGCACTTAGAAATTATACTAAGAGTGCAGCAAATTTTAAAAGCCTGAATGGAAATTCCTTTGCTCGCCAAATGCTGTCAATGGACATTCACCATCTCCGTGGTAATTTAGGTGAATTCCGTCCAAAAAGTGGCTTAAACAAAAGACCGCTCTCTTTGTAGTTCGCTAAGTAAGTAAAAATCCATTTCTTAGGGAAAATAATGCTAATATCGGGCTTTGAGAGAAAACAAACGCCTTTTCAGGCCATCGATTCACTAAGTTTGAGGTTCTTGAATCGGAAAGTACCCGGGTCGTGTTTAACTTAGATTTATGTTCTATTCAATTTCAATCTTGACACGCCGTGTTTGAAATACAATCATTTTAATCCTTTATTATTAATATTTCAATCGATAACTTGGCTTTGCAGTAGGCACGTCAATTTAGAAGATAAAAAAATACAGATATTTCTAGTTTCCAATGTTGAAATGTAAATGGAATGCATAATAAGAAATAAATAAATTATTCAATACTGAAATGAATAACAACAATGATAAATTATGCAAACTGAAATTCAAAAGTATTTCTGAGCGATTAAAGCGTATGCTAGTGTCGGCAGCACTACTACCATGGCTACGGTAATTTTATAAGAAATTTTAATACAAAAAGACATGAAAGAAGACCGAAAAGTTTTAAATACATACTATAGGTATAAAAAAAAGAACATACAGTAGAATTAAAAAATCATCCTGTTTTTTGAAATCTGTTAGAAAAATTGTAAATTTGTTTTTTCTCTGTAAAAGTATAAAGTCCCTTAATTAAACAACAGATTTCACTCTCAATTTTTGGACCTAAACATTAAGCATAAAAAAGTCTAACGTTACTTAGACATTTCCATTCAGACTCCAAGTTAAATCTAATATATCGACTTCTAAATGAGCCTATTACGTAATACAATACGTCATCATGTATTTCCTTCACTCCAGTCGTCAGTCCAAATTACCGATATCTTGGAACGCGCTCAGTAATCGAGATCTGAAGACGTTTGCTGTAGGTATCGGGACGGGTGTCGTACCGTCATCCATTACGTCACTCCAACTGCTAAGAGTACAAAACGGGGGTACTTTAGCGAACCGATACGATTTATCGTACGGTTATATTAGGATAATGAAAAAAGGTCCAAGTTATGGGGTGGGATGGGATCTTTGTTTTTTCTTGCCCATGGTTTTAAATAGCATTTATTTTAACGTTTTGTGAAGTTTTGCTATGGCGTGGAATGAATTGCACCGAAAAAAAAGAGGGAAAAATATCTAATTTAGTAGTTTTTCTTAGACAGTTATACTCGTATTGAAATAAAATTAGTAAAATTATTTTATACGGGTTTTTTTATTATTTCGTATATACAAAACTACCACACTTGAGAATCTGAAATAATAGGATGAAGGATAAGTGAGATGTGAGAAAGTGAGAAAGAGGTACCTATTGAACTTATCGCAATATCACTGACAGAACAAAGAGTCACAACGCGAAATCTATGCGATAAATCTATTTTCTGTGTCAGCCATACCGCTATTTTTGCTCTTTTATTCATTACAAAACAATGACTCAAAAATATGAAACAGCTCTCTTCATAGAAATTTCCACAAAAGTAAACAAAAACAGCTGTTAAAAAATATACCCGACGCGACATCACGATGCCATCTTACTTTACCGGCTGATTCAAGCGTATCCAAGCTTAAAATGAACTTTTACCCCACTGAAGACCTCAAAGAGATGTTAATTAGAGACAATGTCATTTTTATTTTGTGCAAAAGTGTGGACAAAGGCGGGCTTTTATGGAGATGATGTCACGTGTACTAGTTGCTGTGGTGACAATCATTTGAGATTTGAGTTGAGATTTTTTTCTTCTAAATCTGGGAATATGTTTTATTGCTGTTGTGTGAATGTTTGTTTTATTGACCACTGATGCAGACAGTCATAACTCACACTGCATATATTAATAATTAAGTAAATAAGTAACACCCAACAGTCACATACATAGAATCCTAACCCCACACTAAGATCGAGTCTTGTGTCGTGGGTATCAGGATCTATGAGAGACTTTTCAGTCTTACAAACACCCAGACCCGAAAGAAATATTTGTGGGCCACACAAACATTTCTCTCGGTGCGGGGATCGAACCCGCGGCCTCTCGTTTCACAGGCGGTGACTAACCACCTGCGCCACGGAGGCTGTTATTTCACGGAGATTGTCAATTGAGGGTTTCTACGTAGTTTATCTAAGTGTCTTTAAACTTAAACTTTATGTAACAGCGATACTCAGTTATAATGAAAATATTATCTCATTTGCACAGCGAAAAGTTGTCTTTAATAGTTTCGAAGCTATATGGATATGTAAAAAATCATAAAATCCAATAAAAATCGTATCGTTAACTTTAAATATCATTCGATAATGATCCATTCGCTTTCTGGACATCAATCTTATCGCAGACTATTTTAAAATATCATTCAATTTTATGTTTTATCGAGAAAGTATAATCGCTTGCAAAATTGTTTATTTTATCGTGACTATTAAATTTTGGAAAGAATACATTATCGCGACAAGTGAATGATTGAAAATAACTTTTTAAATTGCTTCATTTTTTTTTTTTCATTTTGGTTAAACTTTATTAAACTTCAATGAGCAATTATTGTAGCTTAATGGATTACACTCAATATAATGTTGACTATTGTGAATTACAATCAATTTACTGTTTAAACTTGTAAAGTGACTACATTTTTTTTTATTGCAATGAATGGCGAGACGAGCATATCGTTCGCCTGATGGTAAGCGATACGGCCGCTCATAAACAGTAGCAAAACCAAACGACACCTTGAATTACAAAGCAATGCTTGGCATTCCACTGCGCTCTTCATCCTGAGACATAAGATGTTAAGTCTCAATATATCCAGTAGTTACTCTGGCTACAATGCCCTTCAATCCGAAACACAATAGTGCATTATGTTTAATAGTAGAATTTCCAGTTTTATAGAACGGACGATTATCTGTAGACAATCTATTCAATGGTAATAATTCACACTTAAATATAGTTGTATTGTAGGGGGCAGGAGTTGAAGTTGAGTTATTATGGATGGTCGCTGGAAATTGCTGGATCGCTGGTTTCTAACAGGTCGATACAGAGATCTTTGGGGGAAGCCTATGTTCGGCAGTGGACTTCCTGTGGCTAAAGATGAGAAGAAGAAGAAAATATTATGGATGATAAAAGAATCCCGCAACAAGAAAACTTAAGGGGACGGCATGAAAAGGGATTAAATTTTTTATCAAAGGATATTCAAACTTATCTCGCGGTAATACGACAAAAATTTCAATGTTTTAAATTGTTGTCGCGGCATCGAGGAGTGTTTTTCGACGCCGCGGCATAAATTTCACACTAATCAAGTATCATCTTATAAAAGGTAAAGTATTTCTTAGGTTACTATGTAATGGTACTCCATTTGTCTGGAGGAAAGGCACACTATTAATGTATATACTTTTCCACTGCTATGTGTAAGTTGTTATTCAGGATTTAGCATATTTAAGCATTGTCTTTTCGATTTCGTCATTTGCGTGATTGTAAGCGATACGACCACTCGTAGCCAGTAGCAAAAACAAACAACACTATGAATTACCAACCAATGCTTGGAATTGCACTGCGCTCGCCATGCTGAGATCTAAGAAGTTAAGCCTTCCAACCAGAACACAACAATTCATTTACATTGCTGTTTGACGCGAGAAATAGACATTTAATTTGCCCAATTGAATTTCTCACTTTCTATATTTTCTTCCTACATAATGAAAATGAATTGAAAATAATGTAATGGCATATATTATGCAGCTTCACTTTTTCTATTACCACTTGGCCCACAAGGCTGTTTTTGCTAGAGAAGAACGGGCAAGAAACTCCAGCGTTGCTCTTTTCAAAACAAGTTTACAATACAGTTAACATACAGGAGTTACAATATAGCCAAATTCAGAGCAGTTATATAATCTTTCATCAGACGCTGCTCTGCAAGTACTTACCAACAAATCCAGTTGAATTATACTATAGGAATTTTCCAAACAATCTGACAATAGAATCTAATAGCGACATTCAAGACCATCGATCCATATAAAGCAGAAATACAAAACCGCGACAAACACAAAACGTGTTATCAGGACACTTAAGGACTCAATTCACTCCACATTGCCACATCTTAATATGAGAAAGTTGGCTTTGTGAAGGGTCGCAGATGTTGCCAGCATTATCTCGGCTGGGCTTACAAAGTTAAATATTGCCTTCGAGCACACAAGTAACTCCTAATTGGAAAACTTCAAAAGGTGTGTCATATCAAGTTGTACGAGACAATTGAATTTTGTGTATTGCGGTTAAGGGAGGAGGGATACAATTGAATTATTGGGGTTAACTCGGTGACATTTCATGTCTGTGGATTTGCGCCGTTTTGTTCATGTTACAATGTTATAATGTTTAAATATTTTATCAGTGGTTGCTGTTCTATCAGGACAGAGGTAATGGAGTAAATATTTGATGCAGCGTATATACCTAACGTAATATCATAGGAAGGAATTCAAGAGTCAGGAGTCAGGAAGCCCGAAATTTGTGTCCGATATTACGTATGCCTACATTCTACATTATCACTCAAACTAAACAGCACAAAGCCTAAACTCCATTTTATAGCAAAGAGTAAAAAAAATGTCGTCAAAAACCGGGCTTTTGCTGAATCGTGCCCCAAAGGTATTATCTATGTGTGAACACTTTATAACTGAGATAAATTCTTTGTATGTTATACGGCCATACACACTTCCCCAGAGTGCCTCGGGCTATTTCCAGAGCAAACCTGGAACTAAAAGGTTTCTAGAAGGGTCGGTGGTGATGCTAATTGTCCCTTTTGGCATGAATCCTTTTTTATTTCTCTCATAGTTTTAGGGCTTATTTAATGGAACAATTAAGACGTTGATATCTTTTCGTATGATGAATATAATTCTAGTATATAACATGGCAATACAAATGGGCAGAAGAAGTCCCATGAATACTTCAAGAGGTAATGTTTTATTTGCTAAGGCAAGATGTAGGCCTAGAAGGAGATGGCGGGACGAATTCAAATTATATTATCTGCTAAACTGGCAATTAGCACTCTACCGCGACAAATGCAAGGAAAGGAGGAAAGCCTTTATCCAGCAGTAAAAATTAAAGAGGTTATGATAATAATAAGTCAATAAAAGAGCAAGATCCTTCTTAAAACAGCACTGGATTTAAGATTCTCAACATTCAAGATATTTAGCATATCGACAACATGCATTCCATCGTCAGCGCCAACAGTTCATTTCTACCTAGGTTTACCCCTACAAATCAGTTTTACAACCCTATAGAGCCATACTTACTGTATTTATATGAATATGATGAATCATAATTCAAAATTTATCTCGTTATTAAAATGCCCTTAACACGAGGCTTGAAAAAAAAAAGAATTTTTGAAAAAACTGGTACCGTCATATAATGGTTTCCTATTTATTTTATTTATTTCTATTTCATCTACTTCTTAAATTAACGCGAATGTTACACATTGTAAACGTCAGAAAGTTAAAAAATGTAAAAATTAAACCAAATCCGCGATATTTTGTAAAAGACAGCATCATTTTAACAGTATCTCCATAGTCCGTGACGAATTTCACTTGCTATGATGCAGACTGCTTCATACGCCATACACAAAAGGAGATTACAACAGCTCTATTAAATCTTTCACTGGCCATTTCCGTATACACGCTGCTCTATGTCCGGTTATCGGGCGAGCAATTTGCAAGCGGCCGGCTGCGGATGCCCTTTGACAACTAAATTGCGACCTCCGAGCCCCCGAGTTGCAGATTAAACGGGGATTAGATTTGTTTTATGATATATTCACCGCGTTCGCCACTTAACTGACGTATTTGAAGTTTCGTTTTGTACTCGTAAGATATTGTCGGTTTTATTGGGGTATGGACTATGGTGGATGTATTGCTTTTATGCCGGTTATATCTGGGTGGTAAGGTAGAAGTTTAATTCAGAATGAAAAGTGACCACGATTGATATCCAAAGTCTGGAGAGGTTTTCTTTACCGTTGTAAGGTGGCGATTTTTCCTGGTGGTAGGTCTAGCATAAGTGAAAGGCCACCTGGGTAGATACCATTTCAATGTCTATTTCTTCCAACAAACAGCAGTGTGAATACACGGTTGGGTTCTGGTTTGAAGGACATTGTAGCCAGAGTAATTACTACACATATTTAAACTTATCATTGAATGTCTCAAAAGCCGAGCGCAGTGAAGTTCCGAACGTTGCTTTATAATTCATGGTCCATGAAATATCGCATCGCTTACCAGGCGAATGGCATGCTCGTCTCTCCATTTATTGAAATAATAAAAAAAAACATGATAAGTATCTAAATATAACTAACTACTTACTGTTAATACACCTGTTGTTGAAATTTTCCAATGTAGAGTTTAAACTAGACTTGAAACTGAATTCTAATCTAGATTGCTCATCCAATAAAATCCATATAATAATATATACCCAGCAAAAAGCGGGCGTCAAAATATTGGACGAAAAGCCATGCATAACAGGGGAATATATTGGTTTTTAAAAGTTCATCTATTCACATTGTACGTTCATTCATGATCCCATCTAAATTGGATGACACTTTCAGGCTAAACGCCTTCTAAATGTCACCGAATATTTAAAAGAACGCGTACAGATATTTCACCAGTAATTTGATATCTCAAACAGATATTAATTTCAAACAAAGCGCGTGCAAAATTTTGTCTAAAAAGTTTTCTCCCCCATTTTTAGGTGAGAAAAAAATCAACATTTTCCAGCTTTTCGCGCACGGTATTTACACATTATGAGTGTGCTTTGAGACTCCCCTTTGGAGTGGCGTCTGCCAAGGGGCTTTATTTGTTTTTTCTCTAATAGCTTTTTAGCTAGGCTCATGATAAATTAGACTGGTCTGGCAAATAGGAAACATGTAAATAGTGCTGTATTTGATAGCTACCTCATTATTCGTATTTATCTTGTGCTGTATTTAAATTTAAAAAGAGCTCGGGATGTATAATTTAAAGGTGGGTAGAATTTTCTTCCATTTTATAATTAGTTTACTTATATGAAAGTAAACAGTTATTAGGGGATTGTTACTGTTTTAAAACGCATTAAATTACTTTTTTTTTCGTAAATTAATATTTTATCTATCATATTTATTATCGTTTATGTAGTATATTATTATATCGATATTCTATATAGTCTATAAAAAATGTATTCTTTATCACCGTAAAGTTCTTTTTTTTCCTTTGTATTGTTTTTCTCTATACCGTGACCACCGTGAGCAAACCTGCATATCATAGCGAATTATAAGAATTTCTATGGTGTGTAAGTTCGCCAAACCGCACTAGGCCAGCGTGATGGACTATATGGCCTAACCACTCTCAATCGTACTCTCGATTGTAGAGTAGGCCCGTGCCCTGCAGTGGGACGTATATGGGCTGATACAGATACCGTGACCACCCATTTCTTCCCTGCTTCCGTTCATTCCAGTCCATCTTAAGGTTGTCAGATAGATATCGCCGACAGCGATACCACAGCCGTTTGTTACACATATATAAGCGCTTTGTGTTTTTATGTCCTTTAATTTGTGTGGTGTACAATAAAGTATTTATAAATTATAAATACATAAAATTAAATTTTACTGTAGTACCAAACTGTTTAAAACTGAATAATTTTATTTCGAACAGTTTTCTATATAAAAAGCATAAAAATACAGCAAAAAATATCAATTTTCTTATAATTCATGCAAACAATAAATAAAAAGGTTTGAAAACTCCTAAAATCGAATCAACTGAAATTGTAAACACCACGGTGGGCGCCAAAATATTCCACCATATTTCCTAAATACACAGTATAGCGGGATAGAAGAAAAAAGGTTTCTCTTGTTATTCAAATGAGTGACAAAGTCTCCTCAGAAGAGGGTACCCGATCTCGGCTTTTGCACTCGCAAATTCAAAACTTTTTTATTCAGTATTTTTCAGTGTCTGGGTTTCGACCCGTCTTGCGGCCTCTATATTCATCAAGTTCCTTTTGAATAATTCGATGTAAGCATTGTATTGTCGATGACAAATTGATACGAATATGATGGAATTTTAAAAAGAACATGGTAGAAAAAAAATCGTAGCTTTAAACATTTTTTTTTTTCATTTGGAATACTGATTAATTCCTTAATTGGGATTATTAAAATTATTTACGATTACTTTGAGCGAAAACTTGCGATGTTATAGATTTTTTGAAAAATATTGGGATATATTTTCACTGTAAATCGGTTAAGAAAATATAGCGTATAAAATTTACAAGCGAATTACGTTAGTCACAGCCGAAGGACTTAAAAAAAACCAAAAGTTTTTAATACTAATTTATTTAATACTAGTTGCTTGTTCGATGGTTGATACAAGAATGGTCTTATTTAATATTTTACAGTTCAAACTTATAACTACGAATGTAGGTCGCGGAGTCAGCGTTTTTAGGCTGCCTCGTGCCGGATGTTTCTACACTTATTGATTTAGAAAAAGTCAGTCAGCAATTTTGATACACGCGTCGCATGTAACATGATATATGCGTCGCATGTAACACCTCCCCCCACAGAGCAGCAACTATTTGAGAACGTTGAGCGAAAATGTTGCTGGGGTGGACGTCTGAATTTTTCTTGTTTCAGGGGTTGCATATAGATGATCCTGGCTGGATGCTGTATCCTTTTCGGATTGTAAAGGGTAGTTTTCTTTGGACTTTTTCAGGTAATGCCGTGCTGTGACTCCAATAATTATTGCGATTATAACAAGGACCACTGTATAGAGAGGTATTGTGATATGGTACATCGCGTGGTCCAAATTTACTGGCTGCTGTGCTTGAATTTTATCTTCGATATCATGTAGTCCTTTCAAATTTTTTGATGTCAGCTCAAGGCGAGCGATGCTGGTATCACCTCTTGTAAAATAATCACTCGGTATGTTCGCAATTTTCAGTGGTCGGCCTGTAACTTGTCCGTTGATGTTAATAAGGGTAAATTCGTCGGTGCGCAGCGAACATTTAGGTGGAATCGTGACGAGGTAGTTTCCGCTTAACGTTACGTAGTCCTGGCGTCCACATTGTAGTTCAGCCCTCGTTGGTCTTGGGATAACTATTGTATAATGTTGGTCGTCTAGCTGCTCCATAGTTTCCTTGGTGAGAATGATTTCCGTCGGCTGGCATGATTTGTGAAGGGGCTGATTGTTGATGAGACTCTGGATACAATCTGCATGGCCTCGGGGTTGATGATTGATGCTCTCCTCGCATAGATGTCGACGATCGAACTTAGGGCATTCAGCCTCCATGTACATAAAACTTTTCCCATTGGTTGCCATAAAAGGATATGAAGGGATAAAGGTTTGGTAGTGTTTATTAGGAACAATGGATACCCTATACAACTCGAATTTATCTGGGGAGACTATGGGAAATTTTAAAATAATAACTATTCTTTTACCTACGTAATAAAATCCTGGTTTAATTATGTTATAATACTCTCTTAACTCCGCGTTTAATAGTGTATAGAGATTTCAGCTTATCTATTATATTAACTAAGTTGCTAATTTCTAACATACTATGATGAGTGCTCGATGCACTTATAAATGCTAAGGTATTTTCTAACTTAACTAATTCTAGAGATAAATCCTTCACGTTATCGCCGATAATCGTTAATAACTGAGCAAATTTGGCAAATTTTATTAATCAGTATAATCCGCGTGAGCATTTTCGTCTAATAAGATTTCTAACGTCTTGTTAATTTTTCCTTGGTTATCGACAATATGTGTGATTAAACTAGCATATTGTGTCATCCAGTTTTTATTAAGACTTATGTGCTCATTTAATTCAGATGTTATCTTGTGTTCATTATTTTCTAAAACATTAATAGCATTATTGTACCTTTCAGCATCGGAATGGTCTAAGTTTCCGGTCACACTCTTTATTAAAGATCCTAATCCGTCAATAAGGCCTCTCTTTACGCGATTAGGTTCTAACCCTCTTAATTGTGAATTTAACTCTATTAATTTATTGCTAAGGTAACCTATCTATATTTCAAATAGAGCTAGTGTATGGTTGTCTAACGCATTTTTAAAATAATTAAGCTGATTTTGAATAGAATTAATTCTGTGCTCTATGTCAGATAATTCAATATACTGTAAGAAAGAATGATAATGTGTAAATAGTCTTGTGGGTCCGAGATTAAATGGTAGGAGGCCCGGTCCATCGTCAAGACTCTCGAGTCTTATGTCGGCCGCCAGGCTCAGTTGGACTATTATCAGTAGTCGAATCCTGTAACAATCGAGATGACTTACGTGTACGTTTAAGTCTAGACTTGGCAATGGGACCTTTCTTTTTAGACGTATATATGTGAATTGGAAGATCTGCAAGAACAGTGTCTTGAGTATAACGTGGCGCTAATTTTTGCCTACTCGCTAACGGGTTACTTATAAAGACTTGTTGGTCTGGCTGATATTGTTCTTCTGGTTCTCTATTTTTATTTCGATTATTCATTAGGTTAGTACGATCAGCTATAGCAGATTCGTTTATAAGATCATACACGACTTTCATTTGACCCCGGTGGTTTAAGATATACTGTTGCATAAGATGCTCCGTTAAGTCTACATCTAAAGGGTCTCTGGGGTCAAAGTGACCACGTATGATATCGTGAGGTCTGCACTTAGTGAAACTATGAACCGAACTATTATACGCTAATACTGCATAAGGCATTTGGTTCACGACAGGTTCATCCTTTTGTTTTAGTTTTAAGATACGCAAATGCTCTAATAAGGTGGAATGGAATCTCTCGATAATGCCGTTATCGTTAGGTGAATTCGCCAGAGTCTTATGATGGTTAATTTTATGTAATCTTATAAATTCGGCAAATAACTGATTCGTGAATTCGGTACCGTTATCTGTTACAATAGTTAAGGGTAGTCCATGGTGAGTACAAAATGTTAACAACCCTTGTAGAATACTAATTGCAGTTCCGTCACGTAAATGATAAGCCTGTCCGTACTTAGAAAATGAATCGACAAACGTTAGATATTTTTCAGCTTGAGCGGTAAATAAGTCCATGTGCACTATTTCGAAGGGTTTAGCGGCTGGGGGCACGATGTTAAATTGTGGCCTGATAGGGTTTCTATCATATTTTGATTGACCACAAATTGTGCATTCGTTTATATACTTAGTTATCTCCTCTTTCATCTTCGGCCAATAGTAGCGCCGGGAAAGTGATAAGTAACATTCGTTTATTCCCCTATGATTGGTCTTTCCTTCGTGATAGTGTTTAATAATTTCCTGCTGTCTGAAGTATTCTTTGACATCTTCTAGTTCAGTCTTTGCTAAGACTAAATTCATAGAAGAGCTTTTAAAATTATTTTGTATAATAGGAATTATGGAGTACAAGCCTATGGGGGGTGTGATTTTAAGAGCAGTTTTAACCTTCGGATTAACATATTCCTTTATAGCGTTAACTACATCTTGTTCTAAATTAGATTCTGATACTTGAATATGAGTACGAGTGTGCGTGTCAAATGGTTTTGTGGCGGTTGTTCGTCGTTTAATATCACCTACTATTGTAAAACAAATCTGTCTATGAAACTTATTCAATGGCTCATCGGTAATTGGAACTTCGAGAATCGGGTTTTCGTTACTAGTATGAACCGTCTCGGTTGATGAATCAGCGCGGCTGGGTGGTCTCTCTGATGGGTTAGCGACCATCGAGTCGGTTTCTCCGTTATTAATTTCGACTCGCGATAAGGCATCTGCATTCGTATTGCATTTGCCTTTTTTATAGACTATAGTATAGTTGTACTCACTTAACTTGAGCCGCCATCGTGTTAACCGGGAATTCGGCTCCTTTAGGTTCATAATCCATTGAAGGGGCTTATGGTCAGTCAGAATTTTGAACTTACGGCCGAACAAATAGGGTCTAAAATATTTGGTTGCCCATACTATGGCTAATAGCTCTTTCTCTATGGTACTATAATTTTGTTCACTATCGTTTAATGTTCTAGATGCGTAACATACAGGCTTATCTGATCCTATTGGTCCTTGCGAAAGGACGGCTCCTATGGCTACATTAGATGCATCAGTAGTCAAATTAAACTCTTTTGAAAAATCCGGATACTGTAGTATCGGATCGTTGACCAATAAATTCTTACATTTTTCAAAACTGTCAATATACTCAGAGTCAAACGTTATTTTATGAGATTTTTTTAGGCATTTAGTCATCGGTTTAGTTATACGCGCGAAATCCGGGATAAATTTTCTATAATAGCCTAACAGCCCTAAAAATTGTTTGATTTCTTTACTAGTTTTGGGCAGTGGATATCTCTGAATAGCCGTTATTTTATCCGGGTTAGGTCTTATACCCTCTCGACTAATTATATGGCCTAGATATGCTGTTTCCAATTTCAGAAATTCAGACTTATCCATTTGAATTTTGAAATTAGAATCGCGTAGCCTATCGAACACTTTTTCGAGATTTACTATGTGTTCCTGCAGAGATGTACTAAAGACGATGATGTCATCGAGGTAAACTAGACAAATTTCATTTTGTAATCCCCTGAGCACATTATCCATTACACGCTGGAAAGTTGATGGTGAATTCTTTAGACCCATTGGCATGCGTAAAAATTCGAAGTGCCCATGCTCAACATTAAAAGCTGTCTTTTCAATGTCGTTGGGGTCCATCTCGACCTGATAAAAACCTGATGCTAAGTCCAAGGTCGTGAAGTACTGGCATCTACCTAGCTTATCTAAAACATCCGTGATGTTGGGAATCGGATACCTATCGTCTATAGTCTTGTCGTTTAGTTTCCTAAAATCGACGACTATTCTCCACTTTTGTTTCCCTGAAGCATCAACCTTTTTAGGAACTACCCAAATAGGCGAGCTCCAGGCGGAATCGGATGGCCTAATAATGCCCTGTTCTAGCATTTTAGTAATTTGGTCCCTAATTTCTTGACGATGAATAAATGGATATCTATAATTTTTACTATATACCGGTAATTCGTCAGTTGTCCTAATCCTATGTTTGATTTTATTCGTAAACGTCAAGGGTTCCCCGTCGAGATAAAATACGTCCGCATATCGTCCACATAGAGCCTCTAAATTACCCATTTCTTCCGCGTTCAAGTGATCAGTCCGCAAACGGCTTAAAACATTTTTAACGCGTTCTGAGTCCGGCCCTGGCTTTATGCATTCGATATTACATACCTGTAAGCGCGGTTGTTGTTCGAACGTTATAGTAATATCGTTACAAGTGGGGTTTTCGATTTCAATGACGCCTATTCGATCCGTGACCTTGGTGACACACTCGTGTATAATGCAATTAGAAAATATCTGCTCGGGCACATGTACGTCACCGTCCGAGTCATATATCGGCACGTTAATGAGTTTGGATGAGAAGGCTGGGATCGTTTCGTGCGGGTTCGATTTACGACACTTATAACGCATGAGATGTATCGTGGTATGTTCCGTGATTAATAAATTATTCTTTAAGTCTATGTTACAATTCTCTAACAAATCCAAACCTATAAGACCATCAAAATGATTATGGAATCTATATATAAAAAATTTCGCATATCTTTGTTCTTTAAATTCTGGAAAGTGGGGTATTGTAATTGAATGTTCATGTACACTGGTAATTCGGGAATTAGTTACTTCAAATGGATCAAAATCGCGCGGAACAGATGGAAAAAATGTATCACATGCTTCAGGACTCAAAAAAGATTGATTCGCGCCGGTATCCACTAATAACTTTAGTGGAGGATCCGCTATCTGTATATAGCGTAGTTCCCTTTTGGAATGTAAATTTAATTCTATCCTTGTTCTTTCTTGGGACGGCCCTTGGAAAAATCCTGCTCGTTAGCGACCGGACTTTGCACCTCGCCGTCGGTAACGTTATTTGAGTTAGTATGATCGTATTGCGACTGATCGATAGCATATTCATATTCCGGGTTGATGTCGTAGTAATGTTCCAAATAAGGATATCGATATGGTTCATAATAATAATCGCCGTAATAATTATCGTAATAATCGTTATAGTCCGCAATTTCGTTAAAATTCATCTCCCTACTTTTAAAATAGTTAGATGGCGGAGGGTTGCCGTGAACTCTCCAATCACGTCCCATTAAACTTGGTGGTAATACTTTTGGTACGTAATGGCTAACCCCGCTCATGGGTTTTGGCCCGGCATTATGTGGTGATACATTCCTAGGTAGTGGTAATTTAAAATTATTATTCGGGTTATAGTTTGGCGGCGGCGCCCGGAATATTTGCTGCGTACGCGTGGGATATGAAGGCATGCGTTGCTGTGGTTGAGAAACCTGGGCGTTAGGACGCCATTGCGGTGCCTGCTGCGGCATATAAGGGGGTCCAAACGCGAGAGGTTGTTTCGGCCAAACTGAACTAGGAGTAGGTACACTAAACATTTTAGGTGTGTTCAAATTGAAACCTAAGGACGGTACCTTATGTGGTGTGCTCGCATATGCCGACGTGTTACGCCGCTCAGGTACTGAATCATTTCGCTGCTGTAGGTACATAACATTTATTTCTTCTTGGACAAATTCCAGAGCCTTTTCAATTGTCTCGGGTCTCATACAGCGAATACGTGACCCGAGGGGTTCTTTTAACCCTCTAATAAATGCTTGTTTAGCTAATTTACGGTAAAGGTCGCGTTTAGCCTCTATCGTGGTTTTCACTGTTTCGTGTAAGGATACATACGTCATAATTGTACTGAATAAGGTCTGGCATCTGTCATAAAATTCTTGAGGAGAATCATTGCCTTGAGTCGCGAGAGAAAGATCGTTATAAAGGGCGGTTTCGTCCCTCTGATCGGCAAAGTTATTTATCAAGGCGTTCTTTATACCTAGCCAATTCTCGGGGATGCCGTTAGCATTTATTGTTCTAGCGGCAGGGCCCGTGATTTTATTTAAGATACCATTTATTAGACACAAATTACTTAATTGGTAAGCTGGTTCGTTTTTCATGTACTGTGTAACTATTTGGTCACAGATTTGAATGAACCGAGTTAGAACATTTGGATTCCCATCGAACTCAGGGACCGGCCGCAGGGCCTTATAAATGTTATCTGGATCAATTGACATTTTTTCTAAATTCCTACTACTATCTAAAGCGTAATTCCTATGAACCTGTCTTGAAGAGACAGATTCCTCCCCTTTATTTCTTGGGTGGAAAATTTTGGGAACAGGAGGCAACACTTAGGAAAAAATTTTAAGGTACTTACATAAGTTGGTTTTTCTTAGTACTGAAGTTTGAGTACGTCCCCGGCCGTGCCCTCGTAGGTTCGGATTCCAGACGATGGCTTAGGAGCCCGCCAGCGACTTTACGGAGTCAAGCTAGGCAACGATTTTATGGAACCTTTGACCGCCACGCACTGACTCTAGAATCCTACCGACTGCGCCAATTACGTTAGTCACAGCCGAAGGACTTAAAAAAAACCAAAAGTTTTTAATACTAATTTATTTAATACTAGTTGCTTGTTCGATGGTTGATACAAGAATGGTCTTATTTAATATTTTACAGTTCAAACTTATAACTACGAATGTAGGTCGCGGAGTCAGCGTTTTTAGGCTGCCTCGTGCCGGATGTTTCTACACTTATTGATTTAGAAAAAGTCAGTCAGCAATTTTGATACACGCGTCGCATGTAACATGATATATGCGTCGCATGTAACAAGCGTAAAAATGTTCACATGTAAACAAGCAAATAAAAATAACCAAACAAAATATCATACGCTCGGTTTAGAAATACATTGAATTCCACACTGTTGTTGATACAATGTTAGAATTCAAATGTAGAGGATGAATTTTAGGAATATCTGTATCTAGTGAGTTACTCGGTACTCCGACATGGCGACGAATGTTCGAATATCGCACGTAAAACCGTACGATTATGCCAAAATACACTACAAAATGTTCGAATGCAATAACGTACGTCGTAATCTTAGACTCAGTTCGAAGTGAATGACAACTTTTATAGAGAATAGTATAGATTTTTAGCAGTGGAAAACTTTTATCTAATATGTTGACTTATATGAGTTTTTGGACAACAAAAATTAATCATTTAATGTTATAGTTTCCTCAATATACTCAATATATTTACAAAATATGGTCCATATGTTATTCAGAATGTTTAACTAAAATACAGTAAAATGTTATTAAAGTCCATCCATCAGATCTTACGTAAAAAAAAAAAACACTCTATCAGCTCATATCCCACCCACCCCACTGCAGGGCATGGGCCTCTCCTACCATCGACTGAGAGGGATTAGGCCATATAACAACATTAAACAACACAGTAACACACATCAAAATATTGCATATTTACATTACCAGGATAAAGAGCAAACCTAATATCTCAACACGGACAATGTTTGGCCAAGCATTTGCAATATACGTAACTCCAGCGAGCACCAACCTTTGTGCAAAGATTTCTTGCTGCACAACCTGTTTGGTTATACAAATATTTGCCAAGTACGCTGGTTTGTTGGCCAGGATTACGGCGTGTTTGCCTTCTCTGTGATGAGCGCTGATATTGTGCAATGGGTAGTTTTGCCTTGGTTTTGTAAAATGTTTTCATAATACAAAATAAACTAACAGCGTTGGTTTTAGCACAGATAATTTCTGTTCATACGCACCAGAAAATTAATAATAAATAATTACACCCAACAGTTACATACATAGACTGACCCACACTAAGATCGAGTCTTGTGTCGTGGGTAACAGAAATTGCGGGAGACTTTTCGGTCCCACTGACACCCAGACCCGAAACAAATACCTGTGGATCACACAAATATTTGTCTCCGTGCGGGGATCGAACCCGCAGCCTCTCGTTTCACAGCTGGCGTCTAACAGACTGCGCTACGGAGGCTGTGTATTATTAGATTGATATCGGATAAAACAAAATTCTACTGGATGGCGTTTCATAGTTATATTTTCATCCTTACACGTGCACAGCACTTGATATGGTACGTAATATTAGTTTCTGAGGTAAGGTTAAAGTAGCGACTTCAAGTTATTCAACACGATATTAAAAATACGTAGTTGTGTGCTGATTCCAATGTGTATAATTATTATGTTCTTAATTCGCTCTGCGAAGGATCAATAGGATTGTACGTTAAACAGAATAATGTAACCATATTTTTTTATAGCCTACACTGTGTCCCACTACTGGGCAAAGGCCTCCCCTTTGTCATTACACTTGACCCTGTCCTCAACGAGCTTTGCCATTTTTGCTCGAGTCATATAGTTAATAAATAATACACAACTCGTGTAAAATAAATTAAAAAAATCGCAATCAAATTCTCTTACAAAATAAAAAATAAAACAAGCAAAACAACAAATCACGCAAAAGCAAGAGCCATTTATTTTTTAATTCCGACGATAAAATATTTACATTTCATAAAGAATCAATTAAAACGGAACAAACATCAGGATACAATTTCCAACATCTAACATTTATTTTGGCTTAATTTAAAAATTCCGTCCGTGTAGCGACGACAAGCCGTCTTGTCGGCCCGGATTTCGTGTCCCGGAATATCTTTTGGGTCAAAACGCAAGTCATAGGCGAACGGCGAGTCAGCGTGACTTGCCCAAATTATTGTTTTTAAGGCATTGCTTTGAGGTTAGAAGGAACTATAATTTCGTTTATTTTTTAATAGAGTAATTTTGATTTATAGGAAATGTCTTAGCAGACTGACAAGGAAGAGTGATACTTGTTGGTCATGATGATAAACCATGCCACGATATTGTATTTTTTATTATTAATACATTTGTGACTGATTGAGCGCATCTTATCGCTTAGAAGAAATATGTAGGTAATTAACCGCACAGTGTAACTATAAACATAACTTCACGCCTTTTTCCCAGAAGGGGTAGGCAGAGGTTCTCCTGGTGGCAGGACATCTACGTTTCACCTTGTGTGCTCTGTCCCAAGATGTGATAGAGGGTGATTCTATCGCCATACCGGGCAAAAATTTAAGACTCCTAAGGCTGACAATGGATAGAAAAATCTCACTTCACGGAATTTGAACCCGAGACCTCAGCTTTGCAATCATACTGTAGTACCTACAACTGCTACAACGAAGCCGTTTGAAAACTGTAAATATGTTATCACGTAAGTTTAATCGTCGATTCGTTGAATTTCCTTATATATAAAGATGAAGATCCAATTAATTATTAAAATATATGCCAAGATATTATTAATAATCGCCGTAAGTCTATAACTTGGCTCTTATAAAACCAAAGATACAAACTATTATTTGTAGCGCCCTTATTCGTTAATCCACTCCAGTATGCGAATTAGTGTTAGGTTCGTTGTTCATTTTGTTGCTTTTGTGATTTAAAATAAACGAAGAAACTATTAACAACAACAAATAAAAATAACAATTAAATAATAATCAATAAGATCCAACAGTCACATACATAGAATCCTGACCCCACACTAAGATCGAGTCTTGTGTCGTGGGTATCAGTAACTACGAGAAACTTTTCGGTCTCACAAACACCCAGACCCGATAGAAATATTTGTGGGCCGCACAAACATTTCTCTCGGTGCGGGGATCGAACCTGCGGCCTCTCGTTTACAGGCGGCGTCTAACTACCTTCGCTTCGGAGGCCGTCGAAATTATCTAAACATTGTCCATCGTATTATTAATATAGTATGATACGCAGCCATATTAATACTAAATTCGATCTTCGCGCCCTCCAATTTTGAGCTTGAGTCCGATAGACGAGCAAGTGACTTTAATTTTTATAATTGTATAATTATTTTAATTCTTTATTTTCTATATTGTGTAGTTATTTTATGTGTATTTTTGAATAAATCTGTTTGTTATCTTTGATTATTTTGTTATTATAAAATTCAATTGTACTACAAATGCTGTTTCATACCTGTAATTAGTGAGTAGACTAGTCCATAAATTGTCCAATTTTAAAATGCATGTTTAGTTTATTAACTGTTGGTGAGTCATTTAAATAAATAAATGGTTAGTCCAATTATTACTTAGCCTGCATAAGGTAATCAGAATCAAGTATGAGATCGATAAGACGACTAAATAAAGTCTAAAGGATATTGAATAAACAAATATGATTTTTCGTATAAGGCAAAATATTAACATATTCTTCTGATATACTTCGCAATCAATAAGCGGATATTGCTATATTCTAATTTCCTAATATATAAGCCTCTACGTTTTTACAGCATTTGATTTTAGTGGATTTTTAGACCGGAAATTAATATTGGATTTATGAATATTGTCACGTATATTTTTTTGTGAAATTGGCTGAGTCTGACATGTGACTAATAACATAAATTACAAAGAATAATATAATATACGTCCTGACGAAAATAAAATGTCGTATTTGATTAGCCGCAAAAAAATAATTTGCCACTGGCAGTGATATTGGTTTTGGCATAAACTAAATATATTCCCGTCTGATCATTTGAGTTTGAACAAAACATATAGAGTGTTAGTAAGTAGCAAAAAAATAATTAATTAAATAACTAAATAAAACAAAATCACAAGCCATGCCATCAAACAGACGTCACAAGGTCAAAAGCATCTGCAAACTTTTCGCAGTCAGTACTTACGGGCGCCCGCTGACGGGCGTCCGACGTAGCCCTAATCCTAGGGATTACGCGGACGCCCGACCTACTTGTCATAGCGAGGTCGCAGTGCGCGTGACGACACTGTTTGTAAGGCCGCGTGCATTCGAGCGGAAAGGGTTTTGATAACCTTCCGTGGGCCGATTAAATAAAGACGCTAATGTGTGAAGTGTTTTTAAAAACTTAATTATTATGATCAATAACACCCGATGCTTTTTATCTTTTTTATATTCCGTATCACAAGACAATCTCACTCTGACCCGGAATTCAAACCAGAGGCCTCAGCGTTGTAATCTTACCACAATACAACTATTAAAATAGATGAATATATTTATCACTTCATTTTGCAAAAAGTACCATCTACCCAACCAAATAAAATGTAATGGAACACCCGGAAAATATATAAACAATACACCGAAGGGTAATATCACTAATATTATTGAGAGACGTGGCCTCGTCCACAAACACAGAGTTTGTACAGATCACATGGACTCATAACGGCTACAAAGCTCGAGACTACGAGTGGTCACTGCGTACACTTCCGACCGGTGGACGGGAATATTTCAATTCAAATATTACTTTAGGCGGTTTTTATAAGAAATTTTATTTATTTATTTAATATATATTATAGTAAGTGCGTGGTGGCCTGTTGGTAAACGGACCGGATGCGGCTGCCAACATATTCACGGTGGTCGCGGGTTCAAATCCCAGGGCACACCTCTGACTTTTCGGAGTCATGTGTGTATTGATAGTCAATCACCAAGCACTAAAAACGGTGAAGGAAAACATCGTGAGGAAACCTGCATACCATAGCATATATTTATAAGAGTTTCTATGGTATGTAAGTCCGCCAACCCGCACTAGGCCAGCGTGGTGGACTATATGGCCTAACCACTCTCAATCGTACTCTCGATTATAGAGTAGGCCCATGCCCAGCAGTGGGACGTATATGGGCTGATACAGATACAGATACTATAGTACACAGACAATTTCATACAGTATTAGCCACATCGTCACAAAACAGTCCATTATAAAGCCTTTATAGCTTATTTATATCATTTTGAGACCGCACGAGGCATTTTTATACAAAAAAAAAAACATTACGGACTTATTACGAATTATTTATGGACTGATACAGACTGATATAAATGGACTATCCAACACTGAAAGAATCATTCAAATCGGACCAGTAGTTCCAGAGATTAGAGCGTTCAAACAAACAAACAAACAAACTCTGCAGCTTTATAATATTAGTATAGATAAAGTATAGTATACCTTTTAGTATAGTGCACTATGCAGAGGTACATTTCCTTCAAACAGGAACACAACAGTTCATTTACACTGCTGTTTGGCAGGAGAAATAGACATAGCGGTGGTACTTCACAGGCGGCCGCTCACATATGAGAGACCCACCACCGGTCATCAGTAAGGCATTATATTTTCTTCTGCTCTTATTTCTTTAAATTATTTTCTCTAGATCAAAAAAAAGGTTTTATCGGCCTTTGTAATTCGTAAACTATATAATTAATTACCAGACTCTGAAAGCTTCACACAAGGGTTGGTATTATTCGCTGAATCGAAGAAACGTTTACCAACGTATTCCCATCAAATAAATTGAAATTCAACACATATCCATTCACGCCCAACAAATAAATAAAACACAATCGCCCCATTATTCTACAAGTAAGTGTATCGCAGCATTCTCATTGCAGACTTCGTACACGGGATCCACGCAAGAAGAATGTGTAGCATACGTGTTTAAATCGTATCCAATTTGTATCTTATTACCCGGAAATAAGATTTATTATGATTTGCCCCGAGGCCTACACCAAAGCTCTTAATGTTGGAAATGCCAAACGATTGTAATACATCCTTTGAATGGGTCTCGATACTCAAATAAAGTAAAATACGACGACTCAATTTAAATATATTGTTTATTCATCGGTTTAAATGTCTGTTTTATCCTGTGATAAATGAATGGCAAATCTGCTTCCATATCAATCACTCACACGATATACATTATTATATCATACTAGCGGTCGGGCCCGGCTCCGCCCGGGTGCATACACGTTTTAAAATGGCGGTCAAAATGTTTAATTCTGACTATCAGTTTAGAATATCGACCAATCGGACCACGAAAAACGAACAAAATTTCCTCGTATTTGCTAGAAATATCACTACTGCTTTCCTCCTATAGGTCATAGCGTGATGATATATAGCCTATAGCCTTCCTCGATAAATGGACTACCCAACAATGAAAGAATCATTCAAATCGGACGAGTAGTTCCAGAGATTAGCGCGTTCAAACAAACAAACAAACTCTGCAGCTTTATAATATTAGTATAGATGAAATACATTATGTGAAGAAATATTAAGTCACGTTTTAGGGTAATCCTATAGGTATGGGGTATAACACATAGCATAAGTTATACGTGATTAAAATATTCAACTTTCTGTCACACAAAATTCAATCTTTGAACTTTATGGTTTAGACAAATAGTTGTTTCGATAATTATGTGTATAGTTTACTGTCCCCGATGATAAGGGAAATGTTGTCCAAAGCATTTACTGTTAACTAACGATAACTTTCGCCTCCTTAACAGATTTATATCGGCTTATATTTTTTTTTATTGCATTGAATGGCGAAACCACCTTTCCGTTCGCTTGATGGTAAGCGATACGAACGCTCATGAATAGTGGCAAAACCAAACAACACTTTGAATTCCTGAGACATAAGATGTTAAGGCTCAATATGTCCAGTAGTTACTCTTGCTACAATCTCCTTCAATCCAAAACATAACACTGTATTTACACTGCTGTTCGACGGGAGAAATAGTTATTGCGGTGGTGAAAACCTACCCAGGCGGCCTCTCACCTCTACCACCAGTCAGTCGTGTTATTTTCAACTGCCATTATTTTGCAAAATACAGCATAACAAGGGCGTTTATAACAAACCCAATTTTCTTAAACCAATAAGGGTTGAGTCAATTAATAGCCAGCAAATCGATTAGCCAGCGTAATAAGTTGGATTAACCAAAGCAACTGTTATATTGGAGGTCAAAAAATTGCTGATTCACAATCCGTCCGTTCCTGAGCTGTTTTTCTGATCCTTTGCCTGCCCGGAATAGTAATAAGGGTCCGTTTATTGGAGATTATGTATGTTAATTTGATGTTTTGCGATGAACAATGAAGATTTATTAAAATATGTTTTTTCAATTTAATTTAGGCAAAATTTTCTTTAATGTTTTTGACTAAAAAGATTAGTAAAGACTTGGCTTCAAGTTAAGAACACATCTTGAGAATCTTAATTTGTGTGTTTCTCCCAAAAGCCTGCCTATTTATACTGAGTCATGACTGACAACAGGGCGGCTATACCACTTCCAATAAGGCTACTATCGGAATTATTATTTCAATCTTATATAATATTGTACTATTATGTTATTTCTTTAATGTAACTTGTTTTATGTATGGTGCAAAAAAGGATAAATTCATAAAATAAATTTGATTTAATATTTACATTTTTTTAACTTCCCGACGACGCGACGTTTTGATTCGTTTGACGTTTTGTCACGGGTTGGACTTACTACATCCAATATTATATCCAAAAACCATTGCGCTTACATTGAAACTAAATAAAACCATTCAATGTAAGTACCACATCAAAAAATACCGATCTACACAATTGTATTTTTTACATCCTCAAGAAAAATAACTCTGAAAAACAACTTTGATTCCCCATTCAAAGCATACTGTTTTATAATCAGGACACGCAATGGAATCACTACCGACCCTCGTCTTAAAGAATTTAATTGTTAATCACCAATCCACCATGGAATACAAGATTAAACGCACAGATATTATATACTTCAGTAATGAACGGTAGTATTTTAATTAAAATTATTTAAATTAAAGGAGGACGTTATGTTAAGAACGGGCCTTGAAAACATTATAAAATAGGTAAACATTGTTTTGTTTTTCATTCATCTAATTGTAATATTAGATTGAATATCCTGAAGACTCTCTGAAATGGATAACATGGCTTGTATAACACTTCGCCCAAATGCAATCCTTCCGAGCCACTCCTTATTCATTCATTCAAAAATAAATAAGTAGTATGTCAGGATCGAGCAAAATGGCGGTCTATAGTCTCTGCCTACCCCTATGGTATACAGGCGTGACGATTATGTATGTATGTATGTAAAAATAAATGAGACAAATATTTCTCATCTTAAGTTATCACATTTACGAGTTGTACTGAACTATTTAATCCCACAATCAGCTCCTGCTAAACACAAGACTCCTCTGCAATAAACTGTTCAATTGAGACGGCTTAGGCCATATACCACACTGGTCTATTGTGTGATGAATGAATTCAAATATCATAGAAATTCCTATAAAGACATCTATGGCGCGCAAATTTCCTCACAGTTTTTTTCTTCGCCCTTCCGCAACAAGAGCTCAATATAATCTTCTAGATACAAAAACAAAGTAACACATAGTTGTATAATTTTATAAGATGTTGGGTTGTGAATTGTGATGATGTCCGACACCGATGGAGTGTTCCATAAATAGCTCTTCACGGGAGACAATTGTAAATAAATTAGGATTAAATAAAATAGATATACGCGTCGTACAAAGTATTTTGGCAGTACCTGACTCAGAGTAAGCTAGAATGAATTATAGATTAGTATTAGAAAAATAGTTTTATACAATTATGAGTAGTCATTTGTATTCGGGTACGATGGAACTGGCATGTCACTGGACAAAAATTTCCTAAATAAATAAAGAGAAGAAAAACAAGATGTTGGGTTCGCAAATAAAAGAACAGGGTTTAAGTGGCTATTAACGCCTTTTATGGTCGAGACGCGAAGACCCTGGTACATGCATTATCAAGACAAAACAGAATATAAGGATGTAGTAATTAGAAAGCACTTTATAGCACAACTTAAATATATTACGTTGATGTAAAATCAATTTATATAAGAGAATAGGTTTTCATTACTTCCGTCGTGCTCGACTCTGCATACTTCCTAGACAAACGGCTTGTCATAAAACAAAAGTAACATACCTACTTTAAAATAATCTTATACAGGGTATATCAAGACTGCTACCGAAAACGAAGCCGGGTGGTAGTTTAAGCAATTTCAGACACAATGCAACAGAAAATGTTTCACAGCCGGCGTCTAACCAACGACACCACGGAGGTAGTCAAATATTGAAGATGGACAATTTTACTAAAGAAAGACATAATAATTTAGAAACAATGGCGTACAAAGATTTTTGCTTAATCGCCTGTCTGAAGCAGAATCGAACCCGTTATGAGGTAAAAAAAAACATCCATCATTTTAAGATTCCTGATGTGGAGTGAAATCAAAAAACATCTGCATCCGAGCGAAGCCGTAACGGGCCGCTAGTATTTTTATAATTCTTTTCTAACAAAACTTGTATTAAAAGTTGACATCAAACTATTATCCTCAATGCCCCTATTCAAACTACAGTATTCTCAAATTAGAAAACATTAACACTGCGCGACTAAGCAAGAATTTTTAATAAAATCTGCAAATTGTATCCGGTTCTCCTAACAAAGACAATTGCTGTTTAAGTCCAGCAATTATGTAACGATTTCTTGCAACTGAAGCTTTTGAGATACTTCAAATGCGACTGGCTCGATGGCTCAGTTGTACTACGATTCGATTACAAGGCTTTGGTCTCGAGTACGAATGCCGGGTTGGGAAAAGTGGTATTGGATTTTTATATTAACGATCAGGTTGGAGGCAGGATTTTGTATCCGTTATGGCGATAGGCTCGCTTCTTACCGTACAGTACAAAAAAGTGTTAAAATAACAAACAAAAACACCTTTTTCAGAAGGGGTAGGCAGAGATGCAGGGTATCTCCATATTTTGCCATGTCTTCAATCCCGCAATGTGATAGAAAACCTATCGCCATGGCGATCGATATGGCCACAGACTTCACAAATATCTTGAATCCCGGCTGACAAATATTAGAAACATCAATAAACTTCATCCGACCCGAGATTTAAACTAGAGACCTTAGCATTTAATTCGGACTATAGTATAACTACGCCATCCAGGCAGTCACAAATGTACTAAACAAAAATATCCAATAACGTAATTAATATCCTTCAAAGCTATATCGAATATTTCTTTATTTTCAATACCCACATGTATTAAAGAAATAAGACGGTCTTCGATTACGGAGCGGCTAATTCCACCACTCGCTCAGCTTCTTATTTCAATTAAGTTGAAAATTTTTCGCCAGATGCCTTAATCTAATCGCCGCTGCGCTTCCTGAAGTAAATTGGAAATGAGGGGTAGACGCTGAACTCTTAATATACTTACGGTATAGAGGAATTATGATATTAAAAAGTAAACTAGTGGCAAAAGTATTACAGTAATTATATTTCCTTGATGTAGATGTAAATATATCGTCATTTAATAAAATGATCAAAGAACATTTCCTCTCACTACAAAAATGTAGCTGAGAAAAAAAATTGTTCATTCGCATCTTTTGGTATATTTTAGGAAAGGTAATAATATGTATGTGAATCGTATACTCGTCTCGCCATTCATCACAATAAAAAAATATCACGCTCGTATCATATACAACTACATGGTGGATCACCCTTGTGTTTGAGTTATTTATCGAGAGCTTAAAATAGCTTTAATTAAATATTAAATATAATATCTTTTTATATATTTCTGCCAAAACCCGGACGTTTGATAAGAACTAATTTCTTTATTATTATTATACGGGATGAGATTATTAATTTACTTCATCATGCCGGAAAAATGCGGTATGCAGGACTTTGAAAAAAAATATATTTTGGAGCAATCACGTATGCAAGCTTCCTTACGATATCTTTCTTCACTATAATAGATCCGCTTGTCTCCAAATCGTAACCTCTAAAAACTTCCATATGCCTCCCAATTGTAATCCTTCTAAATTAGTTATCAAAAAATAATTTCTTTCACATTTGCGAACTTGCAAAATGCAAACTACGAGTAGACTATTATTCAGCGATGTCAACGTCACGTCTGGATTGTATTCCATGTAAGCCTTTTACATCGTAGCAGTCCAAAAAGCGGTAACGACCACCCACGTAGTGCATGTACCTCATCATTATGCAAATCCCACTTCAGCATTTAAAGTGGGTAGAAAAATGCTACTGTGTTATCGCTGTTTAAAGGAATTTGGATATTGTTGGGATAGTTGGAGCAGATAGAAAGATTGGAGAAGATTTATTAGAAAATGAAGATGAGACGACATTATTTAAATAATATAGTTATATCTAATAATTTTACGATAGCTTTAAATTTAACAATATCAAAGCAGTACATTTAGCATCTCAAAAACATGGTGTAACCCTGGTTAAGGTCAAAGTTATAAAAAAAATACTTGATGCAATACAATTAAACACACTCCGGCGCTTTGAGTCTTTCTTTTTTTTTTGAAAATCATTTAATTTATTTGATTACCCTTAGAAGTGGATAGGAAAATGAAGATCAAAGAAGATAGAAATTTGTAAGTTACATAAACTGATATTACGAGACATCCACCCACATGTGACTACTAAATCATACCCATCTATGACAAATTCGATCACATGATTAAAGCCATAAAAGTCTTCGAAGGCCGATCTCAACAGTAGGACGGCAATATCGGACAGATCCAGACACTAAACTATCATAAAAAGAAACAAAGGAACTAGTCAGGTCAGAGAGAGCTAGCGTGGGGCGATTTGGCGTATCTCCAAAGCACATTAGTGCCACAGTGATATTTCGTTAAGTTTTAAAATTTTCGCGAGCACCAACCGGGTTATAAATATTGCCTCCGTTGCATATTACTGCCAAGTTGTCTTCGTTCCCACAGTTCATCTTTCACGGTTTCTGATTTAATTCGTTTGGTTAATATGCAAGTTTTTGGGAATTACGACAGAGTATCACCTTGGGGACTATAACTTTGTTGCATTTTAGTTCTCTATCTATTTGTTTTGTTTTTTTTTTAATATTCTGACAATAAAGTGACTATATTGCATCTGACGCCAAGTGTATCTGTATCTGTATCAGTCCATATACGTCCCACTGCAGGGCACGGGCCTACTTTACAATCGACAGTACGATTGAAAGTGGATAGGCCATATAGTCCACCACGCTGGCCTAGTGCGAGTGGGCGGACTTACATACCATAGAAATTCTTATAAACCGCTATGGTATGCAGGTTTCCTCACGATGTTTTCCTTCACCGTTTTAGTGCGTGGTGATTGACTATCAATACACACATGACTCTGAAAAGTCAGAGGTGTGCCCTAGGATTTGAACCTGCAACCACCGTGAACATGTTGGCAGTCGAGTCCGGTCCGTTTACCAACGGGCCACCACGCACTTACCACGCACGCCAAGTGTAGTATAATCAAAATAGGTCTGAAAATTTATCTTCATTAAAGGTTAAGGAAAATCTTTTATGTGGTTTTCCACCAATTTACACTGAGTACACAAAATACTCACCTTAACGTAGCAAAAATGTGCTATAGGATGAAATCTAAAACTTTCATCCCCACACACACTTTAGTTAACACTCAGTCATAATTAACTGTCACTCATGATCAAGGCTTCTCGTTTGAAAAACAAAACAACACCAGGAAGTAGAGTTCCGTTTAATAACACACCAGCGTAATTTACGTGAGCCCTAGATAACAGATGGGGCTGTCACTGCAAGTAAAGCACTCGTTATTAATTATTTCTAGCTAGTGTAAGCCCCTAACTGCGGCTGCGGAGAGATAATTTAGGTACAATTTCGTGGAATAATTATGTGAAAGTTGAAGTTCATGTAATAGAAGAAGATGATGATGATGATGATGATGAAAAATTCTAAAATGTTTGTGGATGCAAATGAAGATCCATCGCTAATGTTAAAATTAGAGATAAATTTACAATTAAGACTAGGTCAAATACCAGTTGTACATTCTTAAATGGTAATCAATTTGTCGCATTCAATTAAAAAAAACAAAAATAGTATTTACTGCAATCATAAACTTGGAAACTTACTTTTCAACACCACAGCATCCAAACACTTTTTTTTATAAGCAGAATGGTTTCCCCATAACGAATTACTTAATTATTGTAATCGAAACATTTATTGTTATTCTTGGTCTAAAATATTTCAGCATACTTTTATAAATATTTCCTACTCCACTGCGTTGACATACACCCCAATTGTGTAACAAAATGTCAGCCGGAATATTTTTCCACCAGCCATATTTGGGACTAATTCATTCACTTCAACATTTATTTGGCAAACACTTCGCGAGAACTCGTATAATATTTACTTTTTCATTTTTACATCTCCATAAGCAAACATTCGCGTGGCAAAGCCGATGTGTATAATACTTCAGTATAGAATAAATATTGACATAGCAGACAACTTTCTTCGAGCGTCGTGTAAATGTTTCCTCACTGGGACGTGTTTTTCTTTGTTTAATGTGTGTTTGATAGTATCATTGTGTTTGAGTATTCGTCACGTTTTGCTCTCTGTTATTTTTATTTTACGGATCTGTGGACTGTGACTGATGATGAGAATAATTCCATTCGATAGTCTGTCTGGATGGGATTTGCGCTAACCACGCAGTGCATGCATTTTGCCGTGGTAGTTTAAAATAATGTCGAACAACAATGTAAGGCCTACATGGTTGACTGAAAGAGTAGACTTTGGGAAAGTAGCCGTTAATTATAAAATCAGACTGAAGAAATTGTCCCGCCTTAATGCGACGAGCCCGTCCATTCAGGTGCTTAGAGATTCCTTATATTGGATTCTTGATGAGGCTTGTTGTTTTCAGTAGTTAACATTTGCGACTATCTATAGCGATAAACAATAACCTTACATCGACAGACACATCTTTAAAGAAATCCACCTGCTCCACAATCAGTTCACTAATGACTATACTACAGAAACCAGCACATAATAAGCGATGAATACACGGCTAGGAATTTTTCGGTGCTTTGTCTTCCCTAACAATGCTTTGCCCTGGTTCATATTTACAAATGCTTTACAAGTGGTTAAGACTTTTTCCTGCTTTTGTTTGTCCATTTGTGCACACGCCATGTATTTTGAGGTTTGTTGTTTGTTTGAGTAGTACCTTCATTGGGGGTTGAATATTCTTACCCGTCCTGATTTTAGCCACAACATATTATGGTACTGTAACGGTGAAGAAAAACATCGTAAGAAAACCTGCATACCATAGCGATTTGTATGAATTTCTGTTATGTAAAGTCCACCAACCCGCATTAGGCTAGCTCGGTGGACTATATACCCTAACTATTCTCAAACGTACGCCGAGAATATGCCGAGTAATGGAGCACTGTATTTACAGTACGTCAATTTCATTGGCATTCATAATTATCACAACACTAAAAATAAATAAATCTACCGAAGAATGATCATTGGCGTCTTACAACACAAAACGTGGAAAAACCTAGTTGTATACTACCGCATTTAGAATATTGCTGATGAAAAACTAAGGGGATGAACTGTAAACGTAATTAAACTTCAACAATCACTAACCAAAGCAATATATTTTAATGTTAAAGTTTACTACCGCCATACTTATAAAAGTTATGAAATAACGTCAGCAACATCGCCTACCCACTATATCAAAAGCATTAACTTTCAAAACCGAGATGAAATCCTGTTTTTATAGTATTCCATCTGTTTTATTACATTATCCGCGGACCGTAAACCGAATAAGCACTCAACTATTATGTTGGTTGAAAAATTACGAGTCCTATGTAGGATTTATGATGACTGTAAATAATAATCATACTTAAATTCTTCTTAACATCATTTAAAATTGTATCAATATTCGACTTAAGCGATGACGGGACGATCTTGAAAAATATATCAGGGACTGGATGCAAATTGCTATCACCAGATATTATGTATATTATAGGGACGAGCTTAGGGGAAGCTTTTGCCCAGTAGTGGGACCTTTTAGGCTTATATAATATGTATAATAATTCGATCAAAATTTGTAATATGTATTTAAGGCATTTTTTATCAAGGCAGATATTGGAGGGACAGGCACCATAGGGCCACGAACCAAAATTGAATGGGGATAGAAAGGCCTTTGCCCTGCAATATAATCGTAATAACTGAATCATGTACGAGTATTATGTAAGCCTTATATTCCGCAGAAAGAAAATATATTTTAAACTTAATTTTTACCCTTAAACAACTTTGGAATGCTAACACAATTTGCATTTGTTAATCAGATGTGTTTTGTTTACGTTTTAGAATTAAGCATATACATTATAAATGAAATAGTAAACTCGGTTCTAAAACTATTCATTTCCAATTCCATCTTTGCCATAATACATTTGAAGGCCCTTGGATCTTTGACTATATTGGCACGTGTAACTCTCGCGACACAAGAAACAATTGTTTATACAGCCGAAACGTATTCCCAAAGCAATTACGTTTCCAATTTTATTACGCTTAACATTCTTATTGTGGATGTTGCGTGTACATAGACAAATTGGGTTAGTACGGTTGACGGTATTTTTGGCAATTCAAAACACGTGAGTGTTTTGGTTTCAGAATGATTATAAAAATGTATTTAATAGTCGATGAAAGATAAAAGTTCTGTCTGAAATTATAAACAGGTAAATTTTGAAATAATTTAATGGTAATATGCTTCGATCAAATATACACTAGATACACAGTTCCCTGTAAAAGTTGTGTTAAAAAGTGGCACCGATGCATGACATTGAAAAGAGTAAACAAAAAGATCACATGTTCCAAATATATTAACACAAATTCCACCTTATTCCTGGAGCTTAAAGTAGCTTTTCACATAATATTGTCTAAAGTTATGTGACGTTTTAGAAGCAACGGTCGGTGCGTGATTGAAGGCGAAAGAGTGCTTAAAGCACTCTTTTTTGGTGCCGTTTTCTAAGCGCTCATGTTGTATCTAGTGTATATTTGATCGAAGGTAATATGTTACGGTTGACTTTTATGAGCGATGAGTAATGCAACCTATTTTAGTGTTGCGATGGTGCTGGCAGTTATATTAAGAAGAATATAAAAAGGTTTTGAACACAGAACGGACTAGTCAACGGTTGATGTGAAGGATGGCCAAGTCGGGAGAGTATATCGATGTGATTGTTCAAGAGTAGACATTGTAGGTGTAGTGTATTGATAAATTCATACACTTAGCATCTGTCGTCTCGAACTATACACTACGCGAACCAAGGGTGAAAGAGATAGATATAGAATGAGATAGATCATAGACGTGGAGGACGGAACGGGGGTGAAGACGTGGTGTATAGCAAACGAGCCGATAAATATTAATAATTGTTTTCTACTACAATGTTACACATATTAACCGTAAATAGTGACTATTACAGTAGGCATTTAAATATGCGAGTTGTATGCTGTAGAGAGCCTTGTGATGATGTACATGATGTTGGAAAAGAATAAAAGAAATATGATTGCACAACCGGCGTATTATTAGGAGTTTGTTATAAATTATAGCATAGCGCACCGGCCTGGTTAGGTTGACTTGTAATTAATAGTAGTTTTAATTACAGTGCGGCTGGCCTGATTAGGTTGGTAATTCTGTGTAACAAGATATCATCGTAAATTAATAGTGTCACTGGCAAGATTCTATCGACCTATGAGTACTACTGAGTACCTTATCATTACTACAAATAATCAACCCATTCATTTATTACAGAATTATATGACAGTAATAACGCAGTACACATAACATTCCCCGATTTCTAATTCGATCGATCTGAAAACAATAAAGATCCTTCCCCGCTACTCATTTAATTGTCGAATCATATTTATTACTACATATACTCGTATTCCGTAACATTACTATCAATAATTCGTCTGCCTTGGTGGCGCAGTTTTACTACGGTATGATTGCAAAGCTGAGGTCTCGGGTTCGAATCCTTGATCCAAGGGATATTGGATTTCGGACTGGCATGGAGTCAGGAATTTGTGCTCGATATGGCGATACGTTGGCCTCCTATCACATATTGGGATGGAATCTATGGGCCGAAATAAACAAAGGAAAACATGGGTGTCGTGTTAGCACCTCTGCCTACCCATTCTGGGTGTGAGTATGGATGTATATATGTATACTATCAACGAAGCAACAGTTTCTAGATAAATTGAACAAAACTGAATACAAATCGAAAATTATCTGAGCAAAAATCATTAATTATCAGTACAATGTAGGCAATTTGTTCAATTCTAAACAAAAGAGGCAGTTAATCTCTAGTTTAATGAATCGTTACGTTCGGCCCAAGTTGCTTGAACAAATGGCATGGAAAAGGGTTTGGTTACGGTCGGTAACAAATAACAGCCGAATCGGGGTACGATCGACCCGACACCCCTTACTAGTGTATTTACTGGTGTACAAAGTGTTAACCCGTTTGCATTCTATTAGCTGATGACATTATTGATTTCTGCAGAAGCAGTCCATCTAGCGACTTTCAGCAACCTTTAGTTTTTGTTATCCTCGAATAAAGTAAAAGCCATTCTGGATAGCATTGCGCGTACCATCAGGTGCAGTGCATTTAGTATGGTATTCCAGATTTAATATATTACTGATGGTAGATCTCTTATACTTGTGCAGATGCCTGGATAGGTACCACCGCAATGACTATTTAACCCGCCAAACAGCAGTGTAAATGTAGTGTTGTGTTCTGGTTTGAAGGACATTGTAGCCAGAGTAACTACTGGACATATTGAGACTTAACATCTTATGCCTCAGGATGGCGAGCGCAGTAGAATGCCCAGCGTTGCTTCGAAATTCATGGTGTTTTTTCAGTTTTGTTACTGTTCATGAGCGATCGTTTCGCTCACTATCAGACGAATCGCAATAAAAATATATTTAAGAAGTATTTACTCTAAAACATGGTTCATTTATAGCACGACAATTTTGTATTACGAGTCCAAAATAAAATTACACGCAAACTATGTTTAAACTGAAATCGGTGAAAATAGCACAATGTTGTTGTCTCCAAGTTCAATTTGGGCGCATAATGGCTTCATCGTGACGTAAAGAGCCTCTCCACATAATCCAATTAGTTTCCGACCATTTAACTACTTAAAACTTAGCGCTTTGCTACGACTACTTGGAAATAGGACTTAGCTAAGGTAGAAAATATTCTTGGAAATAGTTTTAGGCAAAAGTAAACTAAGGCTGCCTAAGGCGTATGGTGTAGGTATATTAAAGAAAAACAAACAAACATAAACTCACGCTTTGATACCAGATGGGCACGCAGAGGTGCAATCAAGACCACGTTTCGCCTTCTATGTTCCGTGCTACTATGTGGGGCCCAAATTCTTGACTCAGATAATGAATAGGAAAATCAAATAACTTTATCCATCCCGGGATTAGAACCCGAGACTTCAGCGTAATCGTACCGTGATGAAATGCGGCACAGAGACAGTCTCAAAATAAAATTACGTCTATTTAGTATTACACATACGAGTAGTATTACGTAGGCACCGCTAAATGTATATTTTTTTTAACTGATACGACAAAGAGACAACAAGGCATGGTATAGTAAATACTTGTTGTTGAAACTAGAGATGGTTATAGCTTGGTGGGCGACACATTTTTGCCGGACTAAAATTTCACTTACAACCCATGCCTTTTTGTGCCCAATATGACGATAGGCTCGCCACCTATCACATCGTAGGATGGATAATACTAGGCGAAACGTGGGGGTCCTTGTAGCACCTCTGCCTAACCCTTGTGATGAGGTGTAAGTTTATGTATGTGTATAAAGGTTACCACAACTTACTAAGTTAGCTCACAATTATTTATTGGTCACGATTGATTTATGAAACAATCACAAAACTCCAACTACAAACTGCTTCGTGCGCGTACTTTGTTGTTGAATATAGTTTGCTGTGGGTTTTGTAATGGCAAGTTTCAACGGGTTTGCAAACGATAGAATATTATAGTGTTTTGAAGTCTTTATTTGTGTTGGAACTGTGGGTTAATAACTCCAGAGTTAAGTAACACCCAATAGTCACATACATAGTCATGACCCGAAACTAAGATCGAGTCTTGTGTCATGGGTATGATGAGACTTTATGGTCACAAACACCCAGACCCGGAAAACATTTGTGTCCGCACAAACATTTATCTCAGCGCGGGCATTGAACCCGCGGCCTCTCGTTTCACAGGCGGTGTCTAACTGACTGCACCAATGAAGCTGTCAAATGTTTAATGAGGTAGTAGGATTTTTAGCACAGATTTGCTTAACACAAGCGACTCATCGCATGATAAGTAACTACAGGCCGTTTAAAGAATTTCTACGACACGGCTATAAATGAGTTTTTAAAATGGATTGGCAAAGTAAAGAAATAAGGAAGCTATATTAGGCCATCGATAATCTCACTTCCAGAACAGAAAACGTCAAAAATAAGATTAGGATATCAAAGCAAAACCGACAAAATTTTCAAAACAGTTATAACTACATTTTACGATCGGACACTTCTTATAGAGCGCACTGCACTTTAAAATAGAAAAAAAAAACAAAATAGAATTAATGGCTTCCTTAAATTCGATAATTTGAAAATAGCTTGTCACACACAGACACAAAAATTTAAATACATTCGTAAAACACTATTTACGTGCTTTATATCCGGCCGCACGGCGTTCATTGCAATTGATTTGGGTTTTACTAGTCCAATGCAGATTAGCTTAATTCTAACGCGCGGAGCGGCTTTAACGGCCCAGCAAACTATTATAAAGTTCGCTAAATTGAATACTATTGTCCGTAAATAGTACAGTGGACTGGTATTTCAATGTCTGTACTAGAAAATATATAGTTTTTTGTATGGACATAATATGTATGGTTTGTCTTTTTCCAATTTTTTTGTTTTTACAGCATAGGTATGCCAAACGAGCAAAGGACAAAAATGTTATCACCGGTCACTGAAAATCTAAAACATTTCAACTCAAGGAAGACTTCCGACAACCTCGCTTCACGTAGGTTATTACCGACTTCAGAAAGGGAAGAGGTTCTCAATTCAACTATTATTTTTTTTAAGAAACTATAGTACCACCCCAGTTGCCCCGGCCAATTTCAAGTCCATGGTAAAACTATGTCTCTATAACGATAAAAAATAAATAAAGATACTGATGCTACTAAGAGTCATAGACCTAATCAAGTATCAATCCGGAGAAAGAAATGGGAAGGATTGTAAAGAGTACGAAATTATCGCCCCAATAAAAATTTCCGCATTCAAGCACAGCCATACAGAAGCAAGATGCAATAATCTTCATACACAAACAGCAATGTATCTCACATTAAAACAAAACACGAAAACAACACATAAATAACCGGGACACGATTCGGGCATTATTTAAAACACACGTACACAAAAATACCGAGGCAGTTCTATGCACATTTCGGAAGCGTTCCTTGTTTGCGTTATGACGTATAGCGTACTTTCACGAAAACAAAGCTGGAATGTCTGAGGTATTTTCGTGTGAAAATCATACTAACTTTAGGGAAAAATGTACTCTTATTTGACAATTTTGCGAAGGTCTTCTAATTTTGGGCCTACGTGTTACAACATTTAATTTGTACATTAAAGAAATTATATTTTACTTCCAAAAAAGACACCAAAAATATATTTGATTCACAATAGCAAATTAATAGTAAACACTTTTTTATTCTCGTATAATTTAAATGGCGTAATGGAAAGTTGGTTGACATTTGCGAACTCTCTTTTCGCCTGTGAATCGTTTCGTCTTTAAGTCCATATTACATCTTGAATTCATTAACGTTTCTTGTTTGCGTTGCGGATGTATCGCGTGCTTTCGAGGAAGTAAAGCTGAAATGGATTCATGTAAAATTCTCAATTTCTGGAGCATAAAAGTAATAATTTTACTTTTTAAAAGCGTTGGTCACTTGACCAAGCCGTGATTTTCGTAGCATCATTTTTTTTGCAGTGAATGGTGAGAAGAGCATGCCATCCGCCTAATGGTAAGCCATAACACACTCATGAGTAGTACCTAAACCAAAAAACACCATAAATTACAAAGCAATGCTTGGATTTCCACTGCACTCGAAATTATGAGACATAAGACGTTAATTCTTCAAACTGTAACACAACAGTACGTAGTGATTTTCATTAAATTTCTACTAAATTTAACGAATAATTTCTCTCGCTCACTCCAATGTGATGAGAAAAAAATCGATACACCGAAAATCACAATTCAAACGTCATAAACTCGATATTTAGCAAACTGTCGATGTCCACGCAATTCAGACACTACAATCCGAACGCACAAAGGGGAATGCAAAAATCGTTCGCCAACCATCCGTCTACGTTTGTTTTCTATTCCGTACCAGTTTCAACGCTTAATCGTATTTGTGACACAGATAGGTTTAGCGGAATCCCTATAAATTGAACCCTTTTTAAAATCGACGATGCGTTTCAATTTATTTTTTGCGTAATGCTCGTACGAGTTTGATTTGAATGTATGTTTTTATGGCATGATCAGGCACGTGTTGTTATAAACACGCTTACGCCAGTCTGTACAAAGGGGTTAGTAGAAGTTTCATTTGTACTGATATAATTTCAGTCCCATATCTCAAGGTGCAAAATCAAACCTAGGAAGCCAAAATTAGCCTGAATGCTATATTTATACAATAAGCGCTTCAATGAGCTTCAATGCCACTATTTCATCTTTAACTTCTAACAATGCCAACATAATTCCATAAGTGTCAAATATGCTCAAGAACCGCGTTCAGTTTTTCATTAAAATAGCTGATTAATTTCCTTCAGCATAAAAATTCAGCCAAAATAAAAACCAAACTGCTTAAAAAAACCTCCTACACGATTAAGTGGCATTAGACTCCAGCCACAAAGTTACCCTTCTGCGATTTTATCATAAATAATTTTCATACGCGGGTTTCCTCGCTATGTTTACCGTTGCGTTTAAAGCGGTAATTCTCTTCGCTTCTTACTAGTCTTACGCACAATTTTAAACTGTTTTTTATGCCAAGTTATGGAGCGACGAAAAGATCACTTGCTTGAGAGTAACATCAAGATTGACAATGATAAAGAGCAGCATAACTCATCTATTATTACCAAACATTGAAATGCATGCATGCGTAACCGTGACACATAAAGTGATAAGTCTGTCACTCTTCTAAACTTCTTAAAATCTTATGTCTTGTATCTTGTAATTCAAGGCATTGTTTTGTTTTGCTACTGTCCATGAACAGTCGTATCGCGTACCATCACGCGAATGGCATTTTCGTCTCGCAATTCATTGCAATGAAAAAAAAAACTAATCATAATAATGCAAAATTATAATCCACACTGCTTCTTGATGGCAGAAATATACAATATGGTTGTTAGTACTCAGACTACTACCGATATTCCTTATTTTGAAGCGACAGATATGTTTTGTGATATAAAACAACTTTTAAATATCAAAAAACGATCCCAGAATCACTTTCCTTTCGAACCATGCCCATTCAAATTAAACTATGTCATAAAATCAACACTAGAACAGTTCACATTTAAATTCCGTGTAATTCAAAAGATTTTGATAGCTTAGTCAAATGTCGTTTGGACGGAAACTTGGCTAGATATGCAAGACTTAAAACAACAAACAAGAACTTCGAAAATGAACTAGACGCTTGAAAATTTCATGCTCACTCCAACACAGTATTATGTCTACGGAACTTACTTTAGCAAATTAAATTTTGAGATATCATTAAGCTTAACGTGTTTTTCGGGGCACGAGTATAATATTTTGTTTAAGTATTATGTGAGTTTGCGTATGAAATTCCAAACTATGTGATGCTTTAATTAAGTTCTTCAAACGATGTGCGAAGGAGGTCAAGTTTGGTAGGCAAAGGTTTAGTTGTGCGATTTTTTGCGAGGAGATAAATTAATCTACTTTTCTGATACCTTGGGGTGGTAATAAGAACTTTTGAAATATTGTTTAATTTCTTGATTAGAAAGTTTTCTCAGGGAACATGTTTTTTTTTTATTTGTATGGAAAGAAGAAGTGGCTAAAACGTCTAGTAAATAATGTGTTTATTTTTGGCAGCTTTATTATCAGGGTACGAGAATACTTTTAATTATAAAAATCAGAGGAGTTTCTGAATATGTTTTCAAATTTTAAAGTGACGCGACGCAAGAGTTATAATATAACTGGCGATCGGTTATAATAATCGTATGTGCCCACTGCAGGCCACGGGCTTACTCTACAATCGACAGTACGATTGAGAGTGGTTAGGCCATATAATCCACCACGCTGGCCTAGTGCGGGTTGGGGGACTTACATACCATAAAAATTATTAATAATTTAATAATAATCGTATTTTATATTAATTTAAATTAATACCTCTTTCTTGGCACCAAACGGAATATTATACCTGTAGTATTTGGCTTTGCAAAATTAATAAATGGCTACAAATAATTAAGCGCCTTTATAAAACAAGATTTAAAATTCACAGAATTTAATGCCTTATTTTAAATAAATACCGTATTCGTCATAATTAAGAACTACAATATGTTTTAATACTCCATTTCTCCCAATGAAGTGCTGTATCAGCCCATATACATTATTCTGCAGGGCATGAGCCTTCTCTACAATAAAGAGTACGAGACTATGCCATGATGCTATGATCCCCACGCACTAAAACGGTGAAGGAAAACATCGTGAAGAAACCTGCATAACATAGCGATACATAAGATTCCCTATCGTAAGTAAGTCTGCCAACACGCACTAGGCCAGCGTGGTGGACTATATGGCCTAACCACTCTCAATCGTGTTCTCGATTGTAGAGTAGGCCCGTGCCCTGCAGTGGGACGTATATGGGCCGTTACAGATACAGACTATGCCATATAGTCCACAATGCTGAAAGTCTGTTTTTTATTGGAATGAATGACGAGACAAGCATGCCATTCACCTGATGGTAAGCGATACGACCGCTCATGAACAGTAGCAAAGCCAAAGAACACCTTGAATTACAAAGCAATGCTTGGAATTCCACTGCGCTCGCCATCCTGAGACATAAGATGTTAAGTCTCAATATATCCAGTAGTTATTCTGGCTACAATGTCCTACAATCTGAAACAAAACAGTGCATTTACACTGCTGTTTAACGGGAGAAATAGACATTACGGTGGCACCTACCCAGATGGCCTCTCACATATGAAAACCTACCACCAGTAAAATTCTACTAAAGTTCACGAAAATGTAACACGGAAACAATAGGCATAACATCACAAAGCCGAAACGCACACCCAATCAAATATGCAGCAGAAATATCAGTTATTTCAACAAAACCCTATGCAGACAGTGTGCCACTTTTTCCATAGATATATTTCCATATTTCATGCAGATTTTTCGAGCACATTGGTGACGTCACGCCGCCGTACGGAACCATTTGCAGTCGTGTCGCGCATTCTACTTTTCACTTTGTTTACCTGACCCGACTTGAAAGGCATTTGGATACGATGAAAGGTTTTAAATTGTGCCTTTTAATGCTCACGAGTGTGGCGTAATTATTGTGCATTTTTATTCCTTTGTTACTTAGAGTTGAGTTGTTGAGGAGAATTTTTAGACTTCGATGTCTGTTTCTTTAGTGATTTTCAGTTTTCCAAACATAAGTAGCTGTTAAATTATAATCGAATTATTATTGGCAGTTTAATGACCTTTATATTTCAATTCTTTAAAATGTTTTTTTCGTATTATTTATGTACAAAATAAAACAGCGGCAATTTCCCGTAGCCTTTTTCCTTTATGATAATATACTACTAATATAGAAATGGCTAGGTTCAACGTTATTGATCAAAGTACTAAACAAATCTTTATATTGACTTTCAGAAATACATGCACAAAATCAAATCATTTTTCGTTCATTTTTACAATATCTATATGACTGAACCACTCACAATCGTACTCTTAATTGTGGAGGAGGCCCGTGCCTTCCAGTGGGACGTATATGGGCTGATACAAATACAATATCGTATATGTGCATCATTATTGTTATTCTATCTTCAACAATAACATAAAAATCTTTTGTACTTCCAACAAAAAAACTCAGTAAAAATTATTCCACCGCATCGTCCAATTGGCGTGTATTTTATGAGTCAATAAATAAATAATTTATTGAACTGTGCCTGAAGGTTTGTGGAACACTTGTATGAAGCCATTGTTATTACTGCAGTATTATTGATGTATTGTTGTTCTTTTTTTTATTACAATGAACGGCGAGATAAGCATTCAATTCGCCTGGTGGTAAGCAATACGATCGCTCGTGGACAGTAGCAAAACTAAACTAGAATTACAAAACAACGCTTGACATTCCACTGCGTTTGCCATCCTTAGACATAAGATGTTAAGTCTCATTATGTCCTGTGGTTGCTTTAGCTACAATGTCCTTCAAACTGGAACATAACAGATCATTTACACTGCTGTTGGAATATTATTAAAATCTCTGACTACTCTAATGATACCCGGGCGTAATTTTCCATCCTTTTTAAACATGTCAAAACAGCCTCCTTTATATAATAGATTCATTAACCGAAAAATAACTTTAAAGCAACATCTTTACTGTAATGAAGGCAACTTCAAAAACTTTCGGCCTAATTTCAGACAGACAGACTCTTTCGTACAACTCTCTCTGAAACGAATTGATTAAAAAATCTAGGGTACTTTCACAAAGAGACGATAGGGACGTGACCCTTAAAACAATTTAAAAATTATCAATTTTAATTAGTTCTTGATGACTTAAGATACTCCTCTACAATTCTTTTTTACAGCTTTTCAAATGCCAGAATGACCTAATTACTTGAAATTATTTTTGTTTTATTAATTTCAATGATTTATTTTGATCACGCGACCAATTTTGCCAATAGTTCTTGTTTTGGTAAAAAAATATGATTACGCAACAAATATTGTAGAAATTATTAATACACTTGTATGCCAATTAAGGCGGAACATGTAGCACTTAACTGTAATTATTGTTCCACCTATTTTATACCAATCTATGTTTCACAAATAATAAATGATTATTATTATGAATAGGAAAATACTCTTTTTGTATATCAGCATTTCTCCAAAAAGACTAACCGGATGTAATATTTTTTGCTACTTATTACAAGACAGTCTTTTCTAGCAGACTTTATAATTACATATATGTCGCAACATCGACCGTTTTTCCTTTGAGCTTTTACTTCAGTGCCCTAATTAATCAATTTCGTTAAATAATTAGTACTAGTAAAATCTTTATACGGGAATCCTTTGCCGCTGAACGATAAAGTTTGTATCAAAAACAATTTTAACTATAAGTCGATAATGCCCGTCTAATGAGTGTCTCGAAACTTTTAATAAATTATTCATAGTATTCTAGAAAATTCTGATATTCCTTGAAGGACTTAACTCAGTTTGTGTTTTTCTCAAGTTTTTAATTATTACATTGGATGTCTTTGATAAAAAGTGTAAAGGAAATTGAAAGGAAAGGTAGAAAATGGGTTGTATAATGATATTTTAATATTTATAGTTAACCTAGTTTTTCCAGTAGAATTTTTAGGCCTATCTTTGATAACTCGAGTGAACCTTTTAAAAGTATGATTGGAAACTATTGCTCCATTTAAAAAAAATCTTATATTCCTTATATTCATAATCTTCTACTGCTAAATACATATTTGAGAATGCTTACGAAAGTCTTACACCTTATTTTTAAAAGAACATTGACATAATCCTAATAAATCAATTTTTAGAAATACCAACTGATGATCTGTCAGGTTTATGCGATATAGGAATTATAGCCTTAAAGAAGAATGCCCATACATCATCATCATCATCATTATCAGCCTATTCGCGTCCACTGCTGGACATAGGCCTCTCCTATGGCACGCCACTGGGCTCGATCTTCAGCCCAACGTCTCCAACCGCTACCAGCCATCCTTTGGATATCATATGCCCATTCATAGTATCGGTAAAAAATTGTATCGATTGGCATGGGACTAGCGTCTGATGCCAATCAATACTCTGCTTGGACGGCATTTGCGCTTTCCATCAGGTGCAGTGTGGTCACTATGCCAGGCCAGAAAAAAAATCGCTGATCCCGATACCGATATTGCTTAAAATTCATTATAGATTTTTTATGGTTTGTCCTGAAACCTATTCCTGTTTTATCCCGGGTGAAAAAATTGTATAAAATAAAGTAATTATCATCACATTTTATATATTTTTCATAGACCCGAAAACAAACGAAAAAAATTGGACTCCAAGATCATTTCTCCAAGAAATTCAGGCGTAAGTAGCAATTATATTTATATTTATTGAAAATTTATATTTTTCCCTACAAAAAAAAGCACAAAAATCTTCACACCGATACTAAGTTTCATAGTAAAATGGGCATTCTCTTGTCTACTCCATTTATCATAACATTATCCTGAAACTACCAAATTCAAAAAATATTCTCTCTAAAAGGTCCATTAGCACGCACAAACTATTCTTCATATATTTACCAATGCAAGGGACACAAATCAAACTGCCCTTCATCCATACACGCTTACATTTCGATTAACGCCTTGCCTGAGGCAGTGGACCCATTACGATCTGAGAGCCTATATATCAAACGCCCTTACCGCTCGTGTAGATGGCGTATTAGCAGTGATGTCTGCAAGTCTGTGGATGTTTGTTGAATTTTTGTGATATTTTCAGGGTCATTAAATTACTGAATCCGCAAACCCACACTAAGCCAGTGTGGTGGAATATATGGCCTAACTTCTATCAGTCGTACTCTCGATTGTAGAGGAGGCCCGTGTCCGGCAAATGACAGATAAAATCATGCCATTCGCCTGATCGTAAACAATACGACCGCTCATGAACAGTAGCAAAACCAAGCAACACCTGGAATTACAAAGCAATGCTTGGCATTCCACTGCGCTCGCCATCCTGAGACATAAGGTGTTAAGTCCAATATATCAAGTAGCTACTCTGGCTACAATGTCCTTCAAATCGAAACACAATAGTTCATTTAAATTGCTATTTAACAGGAGAAATAGACATTGCGGTGGCATCTACCCAGGCGCATCACATATGAGAGACCACCAGTAAATATAATATGAACACCTACCACCAGTAAATATAATATAAACATAATACTGAAACCCAAAACCGCGTTGTATGTCGGTCGGTCAACAGCGAAGATCGATAGAACGACCACGGGCATTTCCCTCGCATGACAAATGGACCTTTCAAGTCAGAATGCGCACCTACGCAACGTTGCTTAACATTTTCACTACGTTCCCGGCTTTTCAGGTAGATTCCATTAACATTCTAATGGTTTTTAGGGGAATTATTTTTGTTTTCGTACATTAGTGTTGTTCTGATTTTGTGCCGTGTTTTTAAACAGGTAGTGCTCTTATGTTAATAGTTTAGTTTAAGATTTATTTTATGTACAAAAAAGAATTAAAAAAATAGTACAAAAATATTTACTATCTGTTTTAGCAGCGCAGGTATTCGAATATAATTGGTGAGATGTTTCTAGATCGGATGCGGTCTGTTAAAGACCTGATGTATTGTCTCTCAATGTTTTCTAAAGTATTGCTGTAAACAACTAAATAGATAACCTGATGGACAACGATAATTGCTACTCATGAACTTTAGCGAAATAATTGTCTTTCGATAGTCGATACACTCTTTAATATCTAGATACTTTCGCACTTGAGGCGCAGTATTAACCGTGGCATTATAAAATAAAGGAAAAATATATGTATATTAATAAAAACATAACATACTCTGACTGCGTCGGTGGTCCTGGGTTCGAATCCCGAAACGAAAGTGATGTTGGATTCTTCTATTCATTATCAGCCCGAGGCGATCATTTAGCACATCCAGGGAATAAACACCCGGTGAACCGTGGGTGACCAGGTTGATACCAGGAGAACCTACCCCTTTTGGGAAAAAGGCGTGAGGTTATATATGTATGTATAACATGACCGAACACACCCAAATCAAAAACCGAACAATTACTAAACAATCAGTAACATAAATCATAATTTAAAAACGCGATACCAGATTATGACGATAATCCAAAATTCAATAAAAACAGAAATGATTCAACACGTTATATTTTGAAAAATGGCGGAGCACCGAACAATACGATGGACAGATTAAGCGCAGAGCCCAGCGGGTTTCAATAACCCATACAAATTGCATACAAATCTAAATGCATCGTATGAATATTTTGCCGGTTGAGGCGTGAGTTACGATCGAATATTCTGGGAAAAATGAGGCATTCGAATGTATCCTTTGGATAAAATATATTTTATGTTTGGCTTTAGGGGTATAGCAATACGGCTTCTTCGCAAAAATGACGTGCAAGACGATAAATGGCATTTTATAGAAATTGCAGAATTTCTGGCGAATCGAGGAACGAATCTGTTGTTTTTCTAGTGGAGTTGTTTAGACAGATGTTAGCTTTTAGTTTCTTAGTGTTGATCTGTATTAACTATAAGTTTTGGACTTCTAGTCTTCGAATAGAATTAAAATTATCTATTTTTTTATCTATTTTTGAAGTGTCCGATCCGCCCTTGGTCTGGTATCTGTATATGTTTGTTTATATCAATATCATACATGATACTCGTATATGTAAAAACTAGCCTTGCTACTTAGACGTAACTTAGCATGGTTTTGTTCCACCTTTGATACCTGTTAACTGTAAAACGGCCCCGCTTACAGTTTAACGAGTATCCATTCCTTGCTATGTTTATGTTATACTAACGAACCTAAAAATGCCATCTTTCCTAAAATGACGCAAGTCTGGGGTGACTGGGATCTTGATCTATATAGTGCGTCGTGATTGTCTATCAATACACATAATACTTATGAAAGTTCTGCAGCGGCAAACCTATGAAGTGTGGGATAGGCATTTATAGAACTTAGTTATATTAAACAATTAAACCACACCAAACTTTTTACACGGACTCCAAAACGCAAACCGAATAATCCATAATTCATAGAAATCTGTCATCGTGAAGTTTGCAAGAAGGTTCGGGGTTCGATGCCACGTGGTGTCTCGTAATTTACAGTCGGATGGGGATTAGGGCGGGTGATGTGGCCGGGCGGTTTACTGTATAAATTTGCAAGTTTGTCCTGCGGGAGGGTAGACGAGCGGGTTTAACGCGGCGTTTTGACGCTGCGTCTTATTTTTTATGTCTGTTGGCAGATTATAGCGGCCAGTGCAATTGTAAGTGGTTACTGATGCTTATAACCTTTTGCAATTTGAGTAGCGCAATAAACCGCTGTCTTTTTATGGTAAGAACTTTTTATGGTAAGAACTATTTCCTTATATCATTTTCATATATCAACTGCAATACCTGCCAGTGTTGAGCACATGTCTCCTCTACTGTGGAGAACGACACATGCCTTAGATCTTCTTCACACTGCCCTAATTTGGTTGGAAGACTTCACAATTCCTTTGAATTTTTTGTATAGATATCTCAGTTATGTAGGTCTGTACGATCTTTGCTTCAATAATAAAGTGAGCAATACTTTTTATGAAGTATTCGTGAATACAGAACTATGTTACATAATATTTATTTCATTTCGTAGTACATTGTATTTGTAAAAATTAAAGGTCTCACATGTAAAGAAATACATGAATTTATAAAACATTGCACAAAATAAAAAGGAAAAACTGCAAGATTTAAAAATTATTTAATTGATTTGAATAAATATTTTGTGGATTTCAAAGATCTAAGTATTTAACTCACCTTTTTTAAAAATATAACTTATTAAATACGTACCTTGAACTTTAAATTATTTAAGGATCGCGGAAAGCAGATATCTATAGTATCTACCCAATCCTGCTGTATACGTGACATGTTTACCAAAACATACATCGAAAAATGGAATCACATAACATCGCCAAAAGCCAAAACCAACGCAATATCATAAACTAGCATTACTATGTTTATTCGACAAAATGCATTAACGTCGACGCTAAACAGCAATTACCGTAATTATCATCGTAAAACGCTCGTCTGTGCAACACTTAATTATGCCATACAAAACTGTAATGTGTAATTAATGTAAATTCCAAAGAGCCTAACGTTAAACAGGGGCAGGTAAAATTCACCCTTAAGGTATGCCTGACTCGTTCTAACTTGGCGAAATTCCCACCGCACATATTAGAAGTTGGGATGATTTTAAGGAAAGTTGGCGAAAGTGTTTTGAATTGTTTTGAAAAGGGTGGATATTTTGCAAGTTAGGACCCGTAATGTCATTGGTAGCCTTTCTGTTTACTATAGTTAACATGTTGATGTACTTTAAAGTCTTGGGCTCTCAGTTCGATTCCTAGGTAGAACAATTTTCAATTTAAACATTATGAACCGGTGACGTCACTGGTGGGCTTTTTTGTTTTGTAACTTATTGGACTAGTAACATAATTTATGGCTTGTAAATCGTGAGGTAGTGAGTTTGATAACCATATCAGGTAATTCACTTTAATTTTTGATGAAAATTCTAATTTGAATTGCCCGAGACTAGAATTTCCGCCTTGCATATGATATGTTCGTCCCCGATCACATATTGGGACGACACTAAGCTAGACTAACTTTATGTGAAACCGATAACATATCTGCTTACCTTTTTTAGAATTTAGGCGTGAGGTTATGTTTGTATGAGATGGATAATGTTAATAAATAATGTGTCGGAACATTATGTTTTACTAGTTATTATTTTATTAAATAATATATATTTTATTCATCTGTTTTGAAACGCTGATTTAAACAAACAGAGGTAATTGCGTTGTAAAGTAAATATCACAATTTAATGATATTACAAACAATATTATCGTCTATGTGTATACTGTATTTGTATGAGCTCATATACGTCCCACTACAAGACCAAGAAGAAAAAACATTTCTTTTTGCAATTAATGGCGAAACGAGCATGCCGTTCGCCTGATCGTAAGCGATACGACGGTCTATTTCTACACCCAAACAGCAGTGTAAATACACTTTTGTATTTCGGATTGAAGGACATTATAGCCAGAGTAAGTACTGGACGTACTGAGACTTAAAAAGTTATTTCTCAGTGTGGGGAGCGCAGTGGAATGCCATGTATTGCTTTGTAATTCAAGGTGTTGTTTGGTTTTGCTACTATTTATGAGCGTTCGTATGGCTTACCATCAGGTGAACGGCATGCTCGTCTCGCCATTCACAGCAAAAATTAAAAATACCAAATATCCGATAACTAAAGATTTTAGATTTTAGAAATAATGTCAGGAACCACTGCTCACAACTATCCAAGATCATGCACCACACAAAAACCACACAGAAATCGTTGAGTCTCGAGAGATCGCTTTGTTCACCAAGCACGTTCTGATGCGAATGTTCGATAGTATTATCATCAACACAGACTCTTTCCTTTGTTACCTCTGTACACTATCTTAAAGCACCGGCGCAGTGGAACTCAAACAATCGCAGATATGATTGCTTTCAAACTCGTTTTCAATTTATTTGCGCGGGTTCCACTTCATAAACATTGTTTACAAAGATATTTTTGTTTCAATGCGTTACGTTCGTTTGAATAGATCTGATGCCTGCAGATAATGTTTGTGTGATCTACTGGTATTTGATATTTTAAAAGTATATTGTAGTTTCTAATCCAACAAGTAGTATCTTAAAGTATCGACTATGTGTAAATGTTTATTTATTTGATTATAATATGAAAGCTATTCTGACAGTAACAACCTACCTACAAAAAACCGAATTTCTTGTATTTTTTTACTACCTCTAGTAAAAGTTGAACTAAAACTTCAGTACTCAAGCTTTTTTTATATATACCATGGAGAATAAATCATTATAAAGGAGAAGACACTGTGAAGGTAGCCTTACAAAAATAGCTTGAATAAAAGTAAAAGCACAAAGATCTTGCCCTCTATTTAGTTCAACAAAAACTTCTGTAGGTACCTAAGAAAGGAAAATGGTAAGAAAAGTCGAAATTCTAAAGCCATTGACATATTATATTGACTTAATGAAAACATTGCTTCTATCAACTATCATTCGTGGGACCCAGCAAGAGTTGAATTAATGCTTATAATAAATAAACATAAATATATTCACCCAACAGTCGAACATACATAGTCCTCTCCACATTAAGATTAATTAAGTCATGTGTCGTGAGTATCAAAACCTACGAGAGAATTTGCGGTCTCGCAAACACGCAGACCAGACACATATACTTATAATTGCTGTATTGATAATGTATTCGGGGTGATATAACCACAATTAACTATAATATTAAATGTTACATCACATTAACAATCGGAATATAAGTACAGACAATGTTTAACATGGACGCCATTTAATTAATTAAAATTTGTTGCCCATTATCCATGTAATTGTTGAGGCATTTGTAAATAGGAAACTAATTAACGAAATTGATTGCACATTATCTAATTTCCCTAAAATTTAATTTACATCTATTGGCGGCTTAGCTGTTTCCATCGCTCCGTTTTAATTATATAAATTAGATTCATTATTGGTTATTTGTTTAAGAGTTTTTCAGAGAATTAATTTATTCCACAATATATAGTAGGTATCAATCAATAGGTAAATATAAAAATATATATTAAAATTCTCTCATGGTTTACAAAACTAAAAAATATGGATTAGTAAAAAATCCAAATAACTGGTGGTAGGTCTCTCATATGTGAGAGGCCATCTGGGTGGGTAACACCGCAGTGTCTATTTCTCCCGTCAAACAGCAGTGTAAATGCACTGTTGTGTTTCGGATTTAAGGGCATTGTAGCCAAAGTAACTACTGGACATATTGAGACTTAACATCTTATGTCTCAGGATGGTGAGCGCAGTGGAATGCCAAGCATTGCTTTGTAATTCAAGGTATTATTTGGTTTTGCTACTGTTTATGAGCGGTCGTATCGCTTACCATCAGGCGAACGGCATGCTCGTCTCGCTATTAATCGCAATAAAAAAAAAAGGCAAAAATAACTGATACTGAGTTTAACATTACAAAATAGATTGAAATACTTTCATTTTATAGTAAAATAGCTACAGTGCTTGAGGATAGGTAATTCTAAGCACCTCTTTACTTACGCTTTGTAACAATAAAATGTATTAATGTATTTCACTCCAATTTTTAATTTTAAACTCATTATCAAAGATGTTTAGTTTTTTAGTCGGGGTCTTTGATTCAAGCGTTTTTAAAGTTTTGTATACTTGAATATAATGTTTTTACTGAAAAAAATAATATTTACAGCTATCTTATCAATGGGAAGGAAAGGACAGCTGCGCACAAATTACCCACTACATTACATGCTGGAGAGAATGGTCACAGACTTTTAACTATTGTCCTGTCATCGGTGCTTGCTAAGTATGCAATTTTAAGCAAATCCGACGTTTTAAATTGCTCGTAAATCGACTTCAAAGATTCCATTACATACACACAGGCGAAGCTATTAAAAGCGTGGTAATAAACTTCGAAAATTCGTGGGTATTTCAATGGAAAAAAATCCATTTATAACTTGGCAAAAAAGAGTTCGATGCAGTAACAATTGGCATTAAAGAAAAACAATTATGGCAACTCTATTAAAAATGTCATTGTGTCCGTTGAATAATTTTATACGTAGGTATTTCTATACATTTTCGTACGGATTTTGTTTGTTTTGTGATTTAAAATAAACAAAGAGATTATTCTAAACATTTTTCGTCGTTATATATCGGTTTGCCATATTAATACTAACTTCGTTTTTTTTTTTATTGCGATGAATAGCGAGACAAGCATGCCGTTCGCCTGATGGTAAGCGATACGACCGCTCATAAACAGAAGCAAACCCAAACAATACCTTGAATTACAAAGCAATGCTTGGCATTCCACTGCCCTCACCATCCTGAGACATAAGATGTTAAGTCTCAATATGTCCAGTAGTTACACTGGCTACAATGCCCTTTAATCCGAAACACAACAGTGCATTTACACTGCTGTTTGACGGGAGAAATAGACACTGCGTTGGTACCCACCCAGATGGCCTCTCAAATATGAGAGACCTACCACTAGTAAAGTCTTAAAGTAAGATCTTAGCGCCTTTATTCAAAACAAATTATTTTTGCCAAGCTATACTATTCCTTGTGTCAACAATGAGTTACTAATCATAGAAACATGTTTCATACCATAAAATACGTTATATGATGAAAAACTTATTTTACATTGCTTTTTTAATCTAAAAATAAAGATAATAAACTACGAAGAGTAACGGAAGCATAAACACATAGAAGGTATTGGAGACCCGATGAAGTAATCCCTTTTTAATTATCGGAAAGCTGTTGCTTATTAGAATCTTCAACCACATGATGTGTTTTAATTATCTGGTAAGCAAAGGAAAGTAGCGAGATGTAAAACTACTGTTTTATATATGGGTTTATCTGGTTCTTTTATTTTCATTTCTGTCCAACTGAAGTGAAAATTAATTACTTTTTTTTATTTATTAGAAGGCAAACGACCATGCGGTTCACCTGATGGTAAGTGATCTCCTCCGCTCATGAAGATCTGCAAATCTATAGGGCATGGAGATGCGTTGCCAGCCTTTAACGTGGTCATACGTTCATTTTTTTAAGGTCGCTAGGTCGTATTTGTCCAGAAATGCTACCTCTGGCAACTTGTACCACAGGTTTGTAGTGCTTGTATTTTATTTTCGAGCCTCTAATATTCTTCGTTCTTTGTGATTCTCCTCCCAATTTGAGAAGCCGGTAATGAGAAACCATTGAAGTGTTATCCATAGTAATGGATGGTGGTTATCAGCTACCACCTGGTTAGCCGTTGGGTCGTTTGACTGACCTTTTAATAAATATCTAATAAAAATAAAAAACTTACATAAGTTTTGATGGTATATAAGTTTGGATATCGCTGAAAAAACGTATCATAACCATAAAATTCAATGTTTAACAAAATAGTAGCGATATGCAAAGTTCTCCAGATAAAATGGGTATTAACGACGATAATTAAGACTTTGCTGTTGTTCCTTGTGAAATATAAGAAGATGCTTAAGTACTATACAACTTGCTTTTTTTTGTATAGGTCTGGCAAACAAGCAAACCTGCTGGTAAGCGATCACTGCCGCTCATGGACATCCATAACGCTTAGATTATGGATGTTGCCGGCTCAGCAAATCGAGAGGGGAGCGAGAAGAAAAAGAATGCGAAGAGATTATAAAGTTAATGTCATAATTCTTGATCAAGAGGTTGAAGCAACTGCTGAATCTTATTAAGACCGTATTATTTTACAGCAACAATGGATGGTGCTACTGTCTCATAAATTAAAGGCAATAGAATTGTCCCCTCCATTTTCGTTCTTCCTGCTACACCAATTTTCCAAGTCCATGTTTAATACTGTATTTTTATGGACAATGGTATGATGTTGTCAACCTCTAAATACGAGTTGATGATATTCATTTTACATCCAAAGCTAATGAAGTAAAATTACGTACAGCCTTTGATATCAATAAAACAGGAAATCTTTGAATAGAAACAGAACTGTGTAGTGTTTGCTTCAATGGAGGATAAAAGAACGCACACAGCGCAGAATATAAGGCAAAAAGTAGTTCACTATAGAATAACGACGAAATATCTAAGGGGCTTTGTGACGAAATTGCCGGAAATGGCACTGAGAGGAACGATTCGGAGTAAATGGGGAGACACAGTGATAGTAAAAATAAGTGTACAGAATTGACGGACTTATTTGGGAAAAGTAAATATTTTCGATAGTTTTTCGGGAGTCTTGAATCGATGAGGGAATTTTTTTTTAACTCCTCTAAATTTAGTTTTGATTCGATTGAAAAATCTACAGGGTCTATTGCGTATCACCTTATTATATTCAATAAGTGGAATTGATTCTAATTAGCCAAGTGGCATAGCAACTTCAATCCACTGCATTTTAACCAGGTTGTATATCTACCTTGTTGGTGGACTCCGAAGCTTAGCTTGCCCATGCTTGAGTTATATCAAGAAATTTTAGGCAGTTTGGTTATTTTCGTGCAATATGCAACTTAGTCCGCTTCGGCAAAGTTCACCTTTTTTAAACTTTTTCTGAAGCTAATGCGAAGTTCATAAATTATTGAATACCAAGTTACAACAGTAATAAGTTTACCTATTATAATTAACACTAATGCCATAAAACATGTTTCAAATATATTAATCTAAGCAACTAAAAACCCCATAGCAATTATAAAACACAACAAAAATAAAAATAGAAGCAAACACGTAAAAGCCTCCAAATATTTTCATCAGAGCGTCGAACCCAAAATCACAATAATGTGCGAACATTCCACCGCGTTTTAATCAAGTTAGGGAGGCTCGGCAAAAATAACCATTCGTTAGCCTTGATCTCAAACTATCCCGACCTTTGGGCGTGTTGTAGTAAATTTACACCTTTATTTTCAGTTTTATTTGTATTTTAGGACATTAAACAATTTGGTTGTTTAAGTTACTCGTGGTAGATGTCTCATATGTGAGAGACCATGTGGGTATCACCGCAATGTCTATTTCTCCCGTCACCAGCACTGTAAATGGACTTTTGTGTTTCGGATTGAAGGGCATTGTAGCCAGAGTAACTACTGGACATATTGAGACTTAGTGGAATGCCACGCATTGCTTTGTTATTCAAGGTGTTGTTTGGTTTTGCTACTGTTTATGAGCGGTCGTATCGCTTACCATCAGGCGAACGGCATGTTTGCCTCACCATTCAATGCAATAAAAAAAGGTTAGACAGACTACCTTGGTTTATATGTAATAATGAATTCCGTGGTGCTTTACAGCTGGCTTCTCCGGCTGTAAAAGTCTCTTTGTGAGGTTATTTACCTCTTTAGTTCAATGTTTTGTCACCCGCATTGCACGGAGGGAAGTGGACATTATTTATTTCCAACTCCTCCTATTCATTTAACTTTCTGATTAATTTCGTTGCGGGTTAAAGACAAGTTAGACATTCCCGGAGACTCGCCGAGCTTCAATGCTCGGTGTCATTACATTGCGTGCCACTGTTGATCCTGGCTTACAGGAGTTGCAGTGGCGGGTGTGAGGGCGGGACAGTCTCCAGTCTCCAGACTACCTTGGTGGTCCTGTTGTACTACGGTATGATTGCAAAGCTGAGGACTCCCGGGTCGGACAAAGTGATATTGGGTTTTTATTTATAATCGGCCCGGAGTCAGGAATATGTGCCCGGTATGGCGGTAAGTTCGTCTCCTTGACCTTGTGAAGGAACGTGGTTGTCCTGGTATCGCCTCTGTCAAGAAGTAGACAGAGGAGATACCAGGATGAAAGATAGGCGTAAGTTTATGTATGTATCTTGTTTAAGTCGTAGGATAGTATGCAGGTTTTGGCAGATTGCTCTTGGAATATTAGAGATAAAAAAAAATATTTGCATCAGTAATGATGGTGATTCTTCGGCGGTTGATACAATTATATTCTTCTGCTTGAAATAGAATATACATCGTCTGTGTACAGAGCACAACATGCATGCATGATCACTGTATCTGGCTTTCCTATAGGGTGTACAGCGGTCACTATTCGGATGGCTGCCGCAATCTCATTCGCCAAGCGAAACGCAACAGCAAAATTGATATTTCACCACATTATTCTATGTGAGATAGAGTTACTTGGTCAAGATGATTCACTGTAACTTCAACAAGCTATAAGAAGACTATTAAAAAACTTTTAAGTATTTGTCATTTTAAATATGTATTTTCATACATACATACATAAACCCACGCCTTTTTCCCAGAAGGGGTAGGCAGAGGTGCCAGGGCACCCACATTTCACCTTGTATGTTCCGTCCTACAATATGATAGGTGGCGAGCCTATATATATAACCCGAGACCTCAGCTTTTGTAAGCATACCGTAGTACAACTACGCCACCGAGGCAGTCATATGTATATGTCATATGTATCAGGCATATCTATTTTCAAACTGGAACAACTGCACTCACCCTCATTTTATACCACAAGAAATACATTTTACATCATTAGTTCTGCATAAAATCTTTCCGAGACCTCAAAGGAATCTGAGAAAACTAACTATCCAGCAAAAATAAAAAAACAACCTGAGCAAAAAATTCTAGATTCTACATTGTTAAATCTTGAGGAACAAGTACTATTAGCGTTGAAGTGTTAAGAGAAGCACCGTACACTAAACCTGTGTGCATTAATCTTGAAGAAGGGTTAAGTAAGATGATTAACACGGAGAGTTGTAACAATGGGTCTAATTAACCTGTAGCCATTATATTTAAGATCCTTAGTTTATGGGTAGTAAAATAAGCCATTTATTGGCAACAAAGTGAAGAAAGACTCATTAGGTATGTAGGACCAACTGGTTGGAAAACACCGGTTTGTCTACTTCAGCCACCAAGCATTAATGTGTAAGCGCTGTTTTGTTACAATTTGAAGGATAATTGTTACCAGAGATTACTTTATATTATTTAATTTCTATAGATTATAGGCATAAACTGTTTAATTGGTATCCCATCGAGAAGTGATTACTATATATTGAGAGCCATGGGCATATCTAAGGGTGAAAAACGCTCTGCAACACTAAATAATAATAAGTTTCAAGTTGTGTGTTAGTTCTATGTTTGAACACCAGTGACAATTACATCGTCATAATATCAATGGTTTTGGGAGACTGTCCCGCCCTCACACCCACCACTGCAACTCCTGTAAGCCAGGATCAACAGCGGCACGCAATGTAATGACACCGAGCATTGAAGCTCGGCGAGTCTCCGGGAATGTCTAACTTGTCTTTAACCCGCAACGAAATTAATCAGAAAGTTAAATTAATAGGAGGAGTTGGAAATAAATTATTGTCCACTTCCCTCCGTGCAAAGCGGGTGACAAAACAATGAACTAAAGAGGCAAATAACCTCGCAAAAAGACTTTTACAGCCGGAGAAGCCAGCCGTAAAGCACCACGGATCAAATTAATATTACCTTAAAATGGGACCTATTTATGTGAGCTTTTATACTTGATTCCAGTAATATGTATGGCAAAAACGCCGGAAAGCACGGAAGTTCTTCCTAGTCTCTACAAGGTCCATGTAGTATACAACTCCAGATGATATTTGCATACTATCCAGCATGGTTTTACGCTCATCCTGCCAAAGACTACACTCCCAAAGTATATGATGCGCGGATTGTTCATATTCGCAATTAGATGTTGAACACGGGCCCGCAGGCGATTCGACAAGCTTAAAAGAATGTAGTTTAGACTTAAAGTTACCATGGCCCGTGAGGAACTGTGATACGCAATAATCGACATCTAGCCAAGTCTTTGTCAAACGATCACGCACGCAAGGAAAAAATTAAATGGTTTAAATACTATTTCAAGAAAAGTGCGTGGTGGCCTGTTGGTGAACGCACCAGACGCAGCTACCAACATGTTCACGGTGGTCGCGGGTTCGAATCCTAAGGCCCACCTCTGACTTTTCGGAGTCATGTGTGTATTAGTCAATCACCTCCACTATAACGGTGAAGGAAAACATCGTCAGGAAACCTGCATACCAAAGCGATTTATAAGTTTTACGATACGTAAAGGCCGCCAACCCGCATTAGGCCAACGTGGGCGACTATATAGCCTAACCACTCTCAATCGTACTCTCGACTGTAGAGGAGGTCTGTGCCATGGAGTGGGACTTATATTCATACGCACTGATATAGACATATGATATGACAGATACAGATTGGAATTTCATGTATGAAGTGAAAATAAAGAATTAGTTCCATCCATCGCTTCTTATCATAGATTAACTGGACATTCACTTAACGACTCGGCTTTCCACAATCCATCTCGCTCATATTGATTTATAGGTAACATTTTTAAACGAAGTCCATTTCTGAGATATCGCAAAGTTTCAACCAAATCACAATTGAAAATATGATATTAATTTTACCAACTAAACGATCCTCTGCTGAAATAAATTCTACATATAAAAATGTGGGGCCATTAACTTTTTTCAACGTATTACTGCGATGAAAAATTACTTAAAAGAAACATAAAAGTGCACTCTCTATTTTCTGCCATTACAATGTGAGGACTAAAATATTTTTAAAAACATTGCTGTGAAAGAAATAGAGGGCAAACATTTTTCGCAGTTACTCGGCAAAATAACAGTACTGACAATAGCATTTACAGACAAAAAACGACTTCATATAAAGGATATTTTTTTAACAGTCGCAACTTTAATTCGAGATATTGCTAGTACTGAAAATCCTTACAATCAGACCGTATTGATATTTGGAGATAGATAAGAGAATTGCTTGCTGTTTTTCAATAATATATACGCTTATTTTTTTTATTTTACTTTATTTAGGAAAACTAGCAATTGTACATTGTATATTATATGTAAATATACAGTATGCTATAGTTAAATCTACAATCCACAGCGTTTCCACATAATATTTTTAGCTTATATTACATTTCAGTTTTGGTGAGATTAAGTAAACAGGTGTGTTATTACAGCTTTTTCGCTTCTTTCTCAAATAATAATTTAAACTTATACCCAAAAATTAAGAGTTTTGAATAAGTCACATAATAACCCGTTTTTTTTTAATAAATTCTTCGATATGGCAAATACATCAATATCATTGAAATTATCATTATAAGCATTATTCATGATTTCAAAGTCTAGCAGTGCACTGCAACCATCATCTTAGCCACAGGATCTACTGCTGCTGGCTCTTTCCAAAAGTTTCTTAGTATTGGCAGCCTCCGTGGCGCAGTTGGTTAGACGCCGCCTGTGAAACGAGAGGCCGCGGGTTCGATCCCCGCACCGAGAGAAATGTTTGTGCGGCCCACAAATATTTCTTCCAGGTCTGGGTGTTTGTGAGACCGAAAAGTCTCTCGTAGTTTCTGATACCCACGACACAAGACTCGATCTTAGTGTGGGGTCAGGACTATGTATGTGACTGTTGGGTGTTATTTATTTATTTATTTATTATTATTGGAACGGGCTTGTATTTAAGGACTTGGTGTAAACTTATTTTTTATTCCTACAAGATACATTTACTGCACTACCTAGGAATAAGTGCAAATGCCGTCCAAACAGAGTATCGAATGGCATCAGACGGTGGTTTCATGCCGATCGACACAATCATGCCGGGCCGCTAAGATGCCTCTTCATACTACGGCGAAAGGACCCAGTATTGTAGGAAGGAGGGAACGATAGCAAACGGTTCCAGCTTGACTTTAGGTCGTCCTTCCACTTTCTGCTGGCAATTATTCCAACATCATCAGTCCAATTATTTGCACAAATACTTGACTTTAAAGTACACTTGTATTTTTGTCCTATTAAATGACGCAATAATTCTACGAATAAAAATTTAATGGCATCACGGTATACAATATTAAATACAGTATTTTTACGAAGGCTGCTACGTTTCGTCGAATTAGCATAGTGCAGTATATTGAACTGGTGAATATATACTACATCAAATATGATTCCAATTTCATATTCCATAAATATTTAACTGCACCAATTATAGAAAACTAACCAAATGGTTAGCAAAAATATTTTATTTGAAATGAAACGCACACGATCTCATTTTCACCGCGCTAACTTTAAAAAGATATATACAAATGAAATAAATTAAAAGCTAAAAGTGTGATGTCAACCGTTTTTGAAATTTCGACGCGGGGATAAAGTGAAAAAAAATTGGAATTTCCAGCGAGGCGGCGGAAAACCGCACGATTCGAAAACTCGGCTTTCACTGAAAAATAGTTGGTTAATTGAAACGCTTTGGACCAGAATTCAGACTGGTTGAATGGAAGACTTCAGTTATTTTTTTTTTCTTTTAAAGAAATAAAATGAAATACCGATCGAAGCAGATGGGATGTTCATTACCGCTGCCTCTGCGATAAGGAAATGGCTTTAAGAAATTGCATTTTTACATCGAAGTAGGTTTTGAGAAGTGAATATATCATTTTTAAGTAGGTACTGCAAAAATATTGTTACTAAGGATAGATGATTTCCTAAGGATCTTCGAAAGTTACTTAATGATGGTCAATTTCAATAGATTACTGCGTAAATAATTGCAGAAACCCTATGGCACAAGTAGACTTTCTATAGCTTGAGACGATTCATTAATATTTTTTTCTGCTATAGCATTAGGTCCTTCATGCAAAATCTGCATAGCAATCAAACCCCTATCGTAAACTTCCAGCCGTGGTGACATTTGGCTCACACCAGTCAATTCTCTTAACAAATCAGATGAACCTTACCTACGTTCTTCAATCAGATCAAAAGATTATTGGATTAGTTAAATGCCAGCCGATAGCACATATCTTTTGTTAGTGTTCTTACAATGGTACCTTCAGTTGGCCTGCTTGCCCACACGAAAACTAGTAATACAAAGCTCAATTTCGACAACAAATTAGCAACATGCCTACACTTCAATACCAACGAAATCGAATTAAGGCAACGCGTAATGAACAATTTAACAAAGGGTTCTATAGGTGGCTGTTTAATCGAATCAGTGTGTTCGCAGGAGCACCTTACGACTCCAGTCACGAATAGACCTATCTCGCCTGGTTTTACTTTGTTTACTTGGGCAACTAAATTAAAATTTGACCTTACGTGTATAAGATATTTACTAAGGGTTGTTACCTTCCGCTAGACTTTTGGTTAAAAATACAAAATATTATGGACTCTTCTTAAAGGTTGTTTTTATAGCCTTCGCAGCCAAACTAGCTTGGGGCGCGTCTGATGGTAAGCGGTCACCACCGCTCATGGACTTCCTGCAACTTTAATCAGTCGATTTTCTATTACTTTTAAAAATATATAAAAATAAATATATTAAATAAATAAATATATAGACTTGTAAAACCTTAGCTTAGATTAAAATAATTCTTTAAAATTCTATTTATACGTCATCCCAATGAACACGATCTTCATGCTATAGTTATTCTTTACAATAGGTGCAAATGGATAAGTGAGAAACCCTTTGCTATTATTTAATAACCCAGTGTCAGACTTGGTTAAAGCTAAACTAGTGTTACCCATTCCTTAATCAATTATCTCATTTATCAAAACACGCGGTCACCTTGCCGCCGCGTCTGGGTAAACTTACGCACCGAAAATTGTTGTGACATTAATTTGGGAACTTTCGTTTGGTTTCTAGAATAAAATTTGTGTGCGAGTACACGTACTCAGAAGAAATTGTCAAAGAATGACAAACTTGTATGTATGTAGCTTCTAAATTAGGTTGGCATTGTGTTTCGCTAGCTGACAAAAGGCTTGAAACTGGTTGTACTATATTTGAGCCAAAAACGATTTTTAAAGATTATATTTTTGTTGACTTTGTCTTCATAGACTGTACAATATAACATATACTTACATACTAATCTGATCAAAACATCATACAACAGCTGACTTCAAAACGATATTCAACTTTAGGGGCCATCCATAAATTGACGAAGTGCAACTTCGTGTGACAAGAGGCGGGAGGTGTCCAAAATTTTGTGACATAACATTTTTTTGAAAATATTTTGTTTTATATATCTGACTATTACAACATTAAATTTAAATAACATAAAGATAGTTGCAACTATGTCTGTCTAAAATAGCAAAATAAGTGACATCACACTAGGTAGAGGGGGTCCATAAATGTAACCAGCTGTGACATGTACGCGGGACGGGCCAAAAAATCATGAAATTTGTGTATCGTAACTTATGGATGGCCCCTTATCTATCCCTATGACAGATTCTTCACCTAATGTAGATTATTTCTAATTACAAAGTTGCGATATACTTAAAACTTTACCTGATTATATTCAATACTTGAAAATTAGTGCGTTATCTGTAGGGAGAGGAATAAGCGATGAAAAAAGGAGGACAGGACAAAAAGTTATTGGGCCGAGGCAAATGAATTTAAATTTTGTAATACTAAAACGAATTATGAGCCCTTCACAAAGTGCCTATGCCACAAAGAGGAAGAAAATTAAATTTGAACAGACTTTTTAAAGCATCTAAAAATGGTAATATCTTTTCGAACTATAAATTTCAGGGGTGCCGCATGTGCAGAAAATAAATTACCGTCAACACTATCTTTAATTTAATAAGGTCTCTGTAAAAGTGAGGATTTTACGTGACTGGAATTTAAGGTGGGAAGATCACCAATTGAATTAGCCAGATTATTGTAAAAACGTACACGATTCTTGATAAAACGGTATTTATAGCCTTTGATTTAGTCTTTGAGGTTTTTTTATTGCTATGGATGGCGAGACTAGCATGCCATTCGTCTGATGATAAGCGATACGACCGCTCATGGACAGCAGCAAAATCAAACAACACCATGAATCACAAAGCAATGCTTGGCATTTCACTGGATTCACCGTCCTGAGACATAAGATGTGAGGACTCACTAATAATATGTCCAGTAGTTATTCTGGCTACAATATCCTTCAAATAGGAATACAACAGTGCATTAACAATGGCTTTTGGCGGGAGAAATTGACATTGCGGTGATTCCTACCCAAGCGGCCTCTCACATATGAGAAACTTTCCACTAGTCAACTCAGGTATTTTGTAATACTTTTACTATGTACCTACATACGTTTAAGCCTGTATCCCGTTAAGATAGACAGAAATGCGGTTAGTACTGCGCATTGATAGCTGAGCTTATTTCCGTTCTATCTTTGTTCGCTAGAATAATATTTCCTTGAATAAAACTGTGTTTTATAAACTTCTTGTTTGGAATAATAGCACCGCACTTTATTACCATGTATCATATTTGTTCATCATGACAATTACTAGCATCAAATGACCGTTTTCTTCACCTCCGTGTCTCCACATAGGGGCTCCATTGTATAATGGAAATGGCATAAACGCCAGAATACTATTTCCTCTAACAAAACTGATATTTTTTAATTCCTTTTGCTCTTCTAGTTTAGGATACCAGGAACGCACCTATGATCCATGTATCACAGTTTATTATTATGCCAACTATTACTATCAGATGTCCCGTTTACTGCCTTGTATGGCTTAATAGGCTAGAGTCATACATTTTTATTATTATCTATATCGCAAAGTTACATCATGCATAATTAGAATGAATTTTTAAATTCCGTAAAGTAGTAAGCAAGGTACAAATATATAAAAGTTGGTGGTAGGAGTAATAGAGAAGGATGCAACATGCACGGCGTGACGTCATCTTCTATAATGTGCACACGTGCGAAAGAGACAACGAATGTGGGGACACCGTATTAAACATATTCAAATCTAACTCATTTTAAATCCAATTATGATGCTGTTTTCAAATATATGTTTTTTATAAGCGATACTTTTTAGGAAATGAATACTGCTCAAAATCAAATCTTGGACACAAACCTATTCTAATTCCCCTTCAAGATACTAGTAATGCATTAATAATCGATGTACCATAGGACCAAGACAGGACAAGAGACCCATTTACTCCTTTGTAAGGCAAAAGTCTAATCAGCACAACGCACATACCCTTACTCTCTAGAATATAAACCAATTAAATTCCTTACCCCGACCTGTCATTGTCTCTTAATCTTAAGGCCACATCTCAATTCCGTCACAAAGCCAGCTCAAGGGTCCACAAACCGCCGCAAACTTGATATACACACTACGTCCTGATTGTATTCAATTAATAAGATCAATAGCTGTTGTTACCTTCTGAATAAACGTGTTGATTACCTTACGCCTGATCGGATTAGTTCACATTGGCAAGGTCTGTTTATCCGCCTGCTTGGGATCATTGGTGTAAATGATGTCAATGCTATATTTGAGAACACTTTTGGTGTAAGAGGTTTGGACTTCGTTGTTGATGGTGGAAATTTTAAGGAAGAAGTGGAATTGAACGGTAAAATTATATCCTCGGTAAAGAAAGAAATGTATTTCGAATATAATTTTACACTTACAGCAAAAACATACATGAAATCACGCCTTTTTTCCAGATCAGATAGGCAGAGGTACTTATGTGGTCCGTCCCATGATGCCATTCACCTGATTGTAAGCGATACGACAACACATGGATAGTAGCAAAACCAAACAACACCATAAATTTAAAGGTACTCGTATGTTTGGCATTCTACTGCGGTTTCCATCCTGAGACATAAGATGTTTAGTCTCAATATCTCCAGTAGTTACTCCGGCTACAATGTCCTTCTAACCGAAATAAAACAGTGCATTTACACTGCAGTTCGGCGGGAGAACTAGACAATGCGGTGGTACCTATCCAGATGGGCTTTCACATATGAGAGACCTACCACCAGTGTACTTTACTATCAATTGACTATCAATAATCAAACCAAATGAATAATCATCAACTCTTTAAGGTTATCCAAGGTTACTAATAAAATGCAGTCTACATGTAAGTATCTTTCGTTCTTCGTTCAAATTAATGGTTACAAACATAATTTCATGTCCTGATATAGAATATTTAGTTGAAATTATGCAAATCTCGAGGGCACATAAAGCTTATATCATACATGTTAATACAGGACGCGTCTTGTAATAACATTTTGATTAAACGTCTAGTTTTGAGAAAATACCATAATTGCTTTTCGGATTAGAACGTTGTGAGCCTTATTTTTAATTTAGTTACGAAATGAAGTAGGTCAGATGACAGCTAAAATATAATTTTTCTGTTGAAATTTTGGAATATTGGAATGTGGTTTTATAGTTTATGTATGTTACTGTTGGGTGTATTTATTTATTATGATCAAAATATTATACTCGATGAAATTAATTTTGATTGCTTGCGTAGCGCAATTAGTTATGAACTGGCTGTGAAAAGATAAGCCACAGGTTCGATCTACATGTTTTTCCCACTAAATAGAATTTACTTCTTAATATATTATAATTTACTTCTTTTTAATCTTCTTATGGGGTCAGGATAATATAATTGTAAGCCCATGAAGTCTACCACGCTGGTCTATTGCGGATGGGCGGACTTTACATACCATAGAAATTCATACAAATCGCTATGGTATGCAGGTCCCTCACGATGTTTTTCTTCACCGTTATAGTGCGTGATGATTGACTATTAATATACACATGATTCCGGAAAGTCAGATGTTCCTTGGGATTTAAGCCCGCGCGCCCCATGATTATGTTGGTAGCCACGTCTTGTCTTTTTATCAACAGGTCATCACGCACTTATACATAATATAATAATAATAATATGTAAATCATAAAAACACCGTAGCTCATTATAAAAAAAAAAACATACGAAGACTAGGCATAGCTATGCAAAATGTAACACGCCGTTATGTTTGGAGTACACATACTTTTGTCAGATTTACGGCTATTTTGACACCATTTTTCGTAACTCTTTTATCTCTTGTTACATTATTTTCCCATGATTTAACTCGGAGATATATCAACTGTAGTCTTCTAAGTTGAAAGGACTAAGATTTTAACAAGCGTTTTATTAACTTACGTATGGCCAAATTGACTTACATATATTCAATTTCAACAGAAAAACCACTAAAAACTAGAAACCTAAATTAAATAACGTAGAAATTAGTTGAATTGGTAATAAAATTAAGAAAGCCTTTATTGTTTGTTCTCATTGTTTCTTTGGACAGCTAAATAACAATTTAAGTGGTACACCGATGTAATTTGGGGTATTAAAGCCGCATCAATTTTATGGTCCGGTCACGGTTGGGGGTCTATTATAAACGAAACCACTGGACCGGAACGCTATTTGGGCAAAGCTTTATATTTATTAGCCATAGAGACTAGTTTATAACGTCTTTTTGGGATAGGAGCATTTACAATTTGAAATGATGAGTTTGATTTTAATGTATTATGATAGTTATTATAAGGCGGATTGGAGGCCACGTACAGGCAAGTGAAGTGTCGGACGCCCATCTGCAAGATAGACGGACGAACTGGCTAAAGTTGCAGGAAGTCGCTGGATGCAGGCCGCTTCCAGCAGGTCGATGTGGAGATCCTTGGGGGAGGCCTATGTTCAGCAGTGGACTTCCTGTGGCTGAAGAGAGATAGAGAGATTACTAGATTGTTAAGTATATGGAAGTATAATTTTATAGAAAGAAGTTTTGATAATTTCCTTTCTATAAATCCATATCAGTGATATATAAGAATACTCTAAATTCAGTTGAACATTTCCACCCTCTCAGTGGCATTTTTTTTATTTTTCAGCCAAAAATGCATTCTCAATAAAGAACGGATGTCATTTATTCACCATCAGATATCTCTACTGCAATCCTGAGTTCTGTTAGTATAAACATAGCGAAGAAAAAACTTTCGATTCAAAGGAAAAATCTACTATTTTGGTCCATAAATATCTTTGTAAAGACCCCTAAAAGGAAAACAAACAAGCCTTCCAGCCGAAAATTAGCCTCAAAAAAGTCATGATAAAGAACTCCGCTCTGGCAAAATCCCAAATTTCTTTCAACTAATTCGCAGACATTACAAATTCACACAACTAACCGGCGACCCAGTTGCAAAACTGTCACAATTTTTTAATAAATTAAAACGTAAAATTACACGGCAACATTTAATCCGAAAAGTTGTCTAACGCCCTAAACGCTTAATAAAAAATGTACACAGAGTACAAAACTCGAGGCGAGTTTGAGTTGGCACGTCCCTGTTCGAGGTCCCTGTCCTCGCTTTACGGGAAATTTTAATCCCATTTAAAGTAACACAGCACGTGTGGTTTTACCCCCGAGGCGTTTGTTGATTTTCTCGCCTAATTACCACGCCAGAGTTCACGCAAAACTTTAACTTTCGACGCGTATTTCCACACCTATAAACAACGAAATGTACATCATTTAGAGATTGTTCAATGAGGTGTGGGATGTAACATCTTGATTTTGCTTTACACCTTATCTGACATCATCAATAGCATCTTTTTCAGGCGTAGGAAGTTCATTACCGAATTTAAACGTCATAAAAAGACTTCTACAAAGATTTGTAGATAGTGGCATACATACAAGGAGTATTCGACATCAAGTAAAGAAATTGCAAATTCATTACTATTACGTGTTAGGTTTATTTGCTTTAAGTCTTTTAGTCTACCTCACTACTCACAATAAGAAGAACAATAATAGTAACAATTAAAATCACATATTAATTATTTTACCAAGAGCGCTGGACATGATCATATAAATCCCCATTAAATATAATAAATCACTAAAAGATAATCATGAACAAATAAGTAACATTTCACCCAAGATCAACAACAGATTTATAACTAAGTAGTCACGAAGCTATACCCAAATTGTGCATAAAACCGACGCCTCCTAACACGTACATTAATCATATCGGAGTAGGAAATCCCTGATAAATTCCTATCGATACCACCCGAAATTCTTGAAAGGGGTCGAACAACAGCTTGCATTGTAATTGGTCGGCTTTATTCTGGGTTGCCAGAACAAAAAAAATATTCAGGAATATTACAACTATAACTTTTTCATGGTATGATATTATATAATAGTTTTTATCGTAGTGAGCAATGGCTGGCTGGTCTAACAAGTTGATTGGTGTACATTGAGACACAGTTCTGAATTTCCTTAGATCACCTATTTAGTCTGTAGTCTATTGGCTACTGGGGGGTTACTATATGATTCGACACGAAGTCCGAATGTTCGGATGTCGTACGTAAAACTGTACGAATGTGCCTAGGTACTCTACAAAATGTTCGAATCCTTTATCGTCATAACTGTAAACTACGTGCGGAGTGAATTACAAGTGCCATAGAGGATAATATTGATTCCTATAAGTGGAAAACTTATACCTTAGTTTAGTCTTCGTACGTTCACACATTCGAACTTCGTTTCGGATCATATAGTAAGCTTTCTATTTGATACATCAATCCTGCTGCATAACCTCCCATCACCATTAAACATATTCGAATCAAAAATATTTACAACAAATATGTATGAACTGCTCTGATTTAAACTAACTTAAATTAAACTTAAATTTTGTAACAATCAACACATTAAATTTTGTAACATTGTAAACTGGTTTTGAGAAGAGGAATACTTGAGTTTCTTGCCCGTTCTTCTCTAGTTAAAACCGCTTTCCGAACCGTATGGTAGATCAAAAAATGACTGCATCTAAATGATGTTGAACATTTTAATGGATTCTTTAAATCATTTTCATTTTCATGTTCACCTTCAACCTGAGATTTCTGATGATCAAAGGTCTCCTTCTAAGATTTCATATTCCATGGGCTTCCATAGCTACGTGTTGGAAACGGCTTCCATACAGCGAATTGTAACCTCTGTTAGATCGCCTAACCTTGTAATCACTCATGTTTTACACTAATTAAACATAATGTGCTAATCAAATGATTCCATTTAGTTTATTGAGTTGCGATCACGTTAGTAATTATGTGAATAATGTAGCAAACCATACATTAATATTCCGCTTCAATATTGTAAATCATGATCTAATAAATTTAATGTACTGTTATTTCAATAAAGTCATTAATCAATCACGGTCTATAGCACCAGTTTTGTTCTTAATCACTACATAGTATAAAACAAAGTCGCTTTCTCTGTCCCTATGTCCCTTTGTATACCTAAATCTTTAAAACTACGCAACGGATTTTGATGCAATTTTTAATAGATAGGGTGATTCAAGAGGAATGTTTATATGTATAATACGTACATATTAATGTACAGAAATCTATTTGTACCCGGGCGAAGCTGGGCCGGGCCGCTAGTTTTATTATAATAGTTTCGCTCATCATGCGTCACAGACGGGTTAATTTGTCGGATAACTTTTTGTGTGAAAAATGATATATGACTTTCTAATCATTATCATCATGGAGTTGGGAATTGTCTCCGATATGGCGATAGGCTCGCCCCTTTCACATCGTGGTATGGAAAATACAAGGCGAAACGTGGGTGTTCTGGTTATACCTGTGCCTACCCCTTCTGGAAAAATGGCGTGAGATTGTATATATGCGCAAAGAAACACTACAAATCGTAAGTTTCAGAAACTATAACAAGCTTTGCAATCCCACAAAACTCAAATCCGATTCAAATATCCGTTGATTAATCGAAGATCATGAGAAAAATCACATCGCTTAAATTCCCTAACATTTCAGATTGAGTTTAAGATTGGCAACCCTTAATTTATCTATGGCTATTAACAGAATTAGATATTAAGGGAAGGCGTCTGTCAAAGCACCCCTCCTAATAGGGGTTGATACGTTACGTAAAGCATTAAACGCGAGCTTTGATCGGAGGGGTGGCTAACGGACCACTGATTTTAACATTATATATTTATAACACATAATTTTGGCCTGTTATTATAGCACATTATATTGTATGTGAAAATCCAGTGTTGTTATGTACCATAATAATATATAGGGCAAACAATCAATGGTTGCCAAATCATAGTTAAAGATAAATAATTATCTCACACGAAACGAAAAATCGCATCTAAAAATTAATTTCATGTGTTAAGGTTCACAGCTTATGTACACCAGTAGATTATTAAAGCAATTCTTATAATATTACTATTAAAGATTAGATAAATAAATTATTAAGCATTGCATATCGTCCCATTTTCCAAGAAAAAAATAATGTGAAGAAAAAAATAATAGAATAGAAGAAAAAGAATAATATACACAGAATATACTCATTGAAAATAATTTTCTATGGTTTCAACTTAAAGGAATTTATTTGCACCAAAGCCGTTAGAATCTGACCTATGAAAATTAGGTTTTGGGGAGATATACCACAGGCGAAACTACATGAATACAAAATTAAAAGATAAAATATAGTTTTAGTGTTGCTGACTTTCTTCCATAAATTAGAAGGAGTATATTTTATAGTTTGTTACGTTAAGTAGCTAATTACTTCAAGTCTTCCACTACACCAACAATGAAATCACTTATTCTCCATTAAATATAGCAATGAACATTGTCTATTTCCTTTACCTCATCATTACCTTTTATTTATTATTACCTTTCTAAAATAGCAGAAATAAAACGCACATTCTATATCAAATGCCTCGAATTTACATGAAAATATCGTAAGCGAACCTCAAAAAAATCCTTCACGTACCACATTATCAAATAAACAGATCATAAAACACATTAAAGCTATCATGAAGATAATAAAATCAAATGAAATCTCTTTTTCCGCTAGATTTATAGATGATAAAAATTTTCCTCCAGCGATCCTTCGAAATGTAACATCTTAACACTTTGCCGCCCGCATGAGTATCAATGGCGCGGAACGAACATCGCCAAATAACTATTGAATATCTTTGATCTATCACTCGCTTTTTGAGATGTTTTATTAAGTTTCATGATGTCTAGAGGATATGGAAATGGAAAATTGTGGATTTATTTTAGAGGTAGTTGTTTTGCTCAAATGTGATGAAATGGAAAATTCAAAAGGTAACTGCTATGAACTGTTTAACTTTATGGCGCAAACAGTATCGTCGTTTGTCGAAAGTCAATTAAACGAGCTGTTTACTATAAGACATACATATATAAACTCACGCCTTTTTTCCAGAAGGAGTAGGCAAAAGTGCTACCAGCACACCTACGTTTCGCCTTGTGTGTTTTGTCCCACGATGTGATATGAGAAGCTTATCACCATATCAGGCACAAATTTCTGACTCCATGCTGATAATTCATAGAAAAATCCAATATCACTTTGCTCCAATAGGGATTCAAACCCGAGACCTCAGCATTATACTCATAGTACAACTATGCCACCAAGGCAGTCTGCTTAAAGCCGCTGTGGTAATCTTAGATGATCTAGGAGAATCTTAATATGTTTGAAAGAAAGAAAGAAACAAAACTCATTTATTAGTCACAAAAAAGATGACGCACACACTCGTTTAACTTAAATTTATATATCTAACTAACAACAAAAAGAAAATAAAAAGCAGTTTGTACGTCGCATAAATGTGACACGTAGGTGACCACTCAGCTTATTGTTTAGCAATCGAATAACTTGGTCGAGACGTTGCTTGAGAAAGAAAAAAGTTCTAATTCGATTCCTACACTGGAGTTATAGATGTCCAAAGGATTTTAAATAATAAATAAATAACATCCAACAGTCACATAAATAGTCTTAACACTAAGAGTCTTGTATCGTGGGAATCAAGAACTCCGAGAGACTTTTCGGTCTCACAAACACCCAGACCCGAAAGAAATATTTGTGGACCGCACAAACATTTCTCGAAGGATCGAACCCGCGGCCTCTCGTTTCACAGGTGGCATCTAACCTGCACCAGGAAGGCTGTCATTTTGGGACTACATATTGTGATAAGGAAACATCTCATAGTTATTAATAACCCGGACATTGATCTCAAGTAACTAACAGCTTCTGCAATGAAGTTGACCGTGACGTAGTAGAAGTAGTTGTGCAAGAAGAAAGCGCTGTTTGAATTCCCACTCCAAAGTCGAATAGCGGAGAGCGGAGAGATGTAAAAAGGATACAATATTTTATTTCTATTGAACACCATATACAGTAATAAGACAAAAAAATATGGCAACATGTTTAAATAAAGGTGAAAATTGGCGGTTTTATCACTTAACGCGATTTTTATCAGATAACCATTAGATGGACTGGGTTGAAAAGAAGCTAGGATGAATAAGGTGGTCACAACAAAGTTAAAAAAGAATAATACGATAGTAATCACTAAAGAAAGTATGAAAATATGAACAAAATATGAGGAATTTTAATTTTTTTTACAATATTTTATTTATTTATTTAAAAATATAAATCTTACGGCTAATAACAATACGAGTAGACACAGTATGAATGACATTAGTATTCACTTTTTATTTATTATGGAATTTAATATGGAAAGATTTCATAGTTGCTAAAATCCATAATACAAGACAAGATAATAATACAAGATAAGAGTCTCAAGTCGGTGTCAATGCTATTGGGAGTAATTATAATAATTGCTAAGCAATCGTCCATGCTTTAACTTGGTAGTGCCGTAAACATCTAAAGACCAATCCCTCAGCCTACCGTATGAAGATCCGTCATACTGGCTTTCACGACTTAAGTTTACTGGTCTAGTTGGTGAATGACTCAAATCCCTTTAATCTGAGGTCACGCCACAAGATCTACAAGCAGAATTACGCACGAGTAATGCTGGCTGTCCACAATGTCTTCTTCATTGCAGTCAAATAGAATAAGAAGGCCTTTCATTTGCGAGAGGCTGTATGGGTATATTTTGGCGGTACAAATAGACAAAGCACCATCGCTTTGTTAAAAAAAAAGGCAGTGTAGAAATATTGCTTTGTTTCAATGAGATGTTAACCAGTAAAATTACTAGACATTTATACTTGTAATACCTTCTGTCTGGAGTCACGAGCGCAGTGCAACGCCTTGCATAATAATTAGTACTGAGTGGTGTTGCTTTCGTTTATGGGCCAATTTATCTCGTCATTTACGCTGTTTAAAGATACTAATGCTAATTCAATTAATAATTACGACCAAGGCGGAAGAGACGAAACGTGTGGTAGAACAAAAATGCTGAAATATCTGAAAATTCCCTCCGTAAAATTACTGTTGCGCATAGTTATTGATGAAGTACATTAGCTGACGACAAATATTCAAATCTCAAGAGGAATTTGATGAAGAAAAAGAGAAGCCGGAATCGCAGTCTGGTTACTACCTTTGTTATCCATAATGGACATACAGCATTATCGGTTTGATATTGACGTCTAATAAGGGTTAGTATAGTTGATGTAACGCATTTTCTTGAACCATTGCGCTGGAAAGATGAGGGTTGAAATCCAGGACCGAGAATCACCACATTGCGTTGTTATATATTCTAATCCTTTTGTATATTATAGAACATGTCTAGCTGATGAATCCAGGCTGTGACGTCAGCCGCAAATCACCATCAAATTTTTACTTATTTTGATTAAAATTCTTATTTATACACTTTGTTGCACACCAACAAATGAGAAATAAAAGAGTAGAAATTGTGGTGGTACAGACAACCATATAATTAGATATAAGAAAAAGATAACAGAGGGCAGCCCAATTCTTACTAACTTCATGAGCGGCGGTTTTCGATTACCATCAAACGAAGCTTTGATGTTCAATATAATATGAACGTTGTAAAGATAAAGAGATAATCGGAAGTAGAAAAACATCAACTGTTTGAAACATAACATCCATTGTTGAGAAAATGTACGAATAAATGTCGAAATAATATTTTAACATTACCAAGATAGCCGGCGGCGTTCGATCCTCGTTTGAAAACAAAAGACTACGGTTTTTTGCAAATCAAAAGCCAATATCGGGGTGCGATCAATACAAGCTTTGATACATTTGCATAATAGGATTTTGTCGGACGTGGAGCTAGGAATCCGGAGTGACAAAACTTAGTAATACGTAGATAATCCAATCAACTTTAAGTGAAAAAATCCACGGATTCTCCAGCAATTTTTTGTAAGGCAATATTTTTTGTCTTTAATTTTTGTAGGAGATCGTACTGGCAAAACAGAGGTTTGAGCTCAGGTGCCACACCTTTGACCTTTCGAAATCTAAATTCTTGATTCAATATAGCTTACATTATCGGTAAGAGAATATATCACATACAATCATAAATACCTAAGAAACTTCTACAGAAATTTCAAGTGCATGTTTTTTAATTTTTCTGCCTTTCGCAAGGCAGACGAGCATCCAGATGATTCCCAATTGTACGGGTTGCTAGTTTTCCGCAATGAGCATATATGACCTGATATTTATGTAAATTCAAATACGAAAGAGATAAGAGAATCATCCAAAGATTATTCTTACAAATATAATTCTCATAAATCCAAATCCACGTCTATTCGTATGCCAGTATTAAATGAAATCTTGAGACTCAGTAGCAAGCTTCAGCCAAGTTCAAATAATAGTCAAATAACTGCTTAAACGTCACTGAGTGTAAGGAAAAAGGACGAAATCGGATTGAAGATAAGCCGAGATTGGAAAGAAAACGAATATTTTGCTCTATTTCATACATTGTTACCGCATGTCCTATTTTTTCTCCACCACATTTTCTACCAAAATGTTATTGTAAAAAGCGGTATTATCTTCTAGTGAAATTGTATTAATGTTCTTATATCTATATATTGGGTTCAAGACTTTTTTGTTACATAACCTTGTCTGGTTGGTACAGACCGCAAACAATCTGAACGATCCAATCGCGAGGCCCCAGATTCGATCCCCGCACCGTGATAAAAGTTTGTGAGGCCCACAAATACTTGTGTCGGATCTGGGTATGGAGAAACCAAAAAGTCTCTCGTAGTTTCTAACACCTACGACACAAGTCTTAATTGATCTTAATGTGGGGTCATGATTATGTATGTGAATGTTGGGTGTATTGATTATTAATCTTTCTTGGAACTTAATGTTACATAGCACAATATTTAATACTTACATAAATAGAAAAACTGCTATGTTACATTTCGATATCAGCGAGTGTATCATTTTTTCATTACCATATAGACGAGCCGAGCATGCCATTCGCCATTGAGTATACCATAGTAAGTGATACGACCGCGCATTAAAAGTAGCAAAATCAAACAACACCATGAATTACGCAGCAATGCATACCACTGCACGTTAAGTCTCATTATGTCCAGTAGTTACTAGTAGTTACCAGAAAGAACAATGGCGATTTTTTGATTGATCTTAATTTGAGCGTCTTTAAGTGGCATATATACAAAAAGATTTCCAATATTATTGTACATTTTTTCAAATAATTTTATGAATTATACAAAGCGGGTGAAAAAAAAAAACCTTTAAAATGGAAAGCCATTTGAGTAATTCCGGATTTATAAACTATTATTGGCTTAATGTTGTCATTTTATATTTAATCGACTAAAATAGTTTGCCGTATAGTAAAGTACTGCTATTCAAATAACTTTTTCCGTCAATACAATATTCGTAAACTCGCGCAATTCGTCACTTATTTTAATTTTGTAAATAATGATGCTGAATTAATATTTTATTTGCTTTAATAGTTACTATTACTAAACATAATATTTTATCTGCACTAAATAGAAGTAGATTCAGAATATTAAATGAGTCTGTCTAGAAGATTCATAATCAAAGCAAATAGTCGATTGATATAGACAACCCAGTAAAAAAAAAATATACTTTTGACGTTTCTGTTCCGTGAACTGTTGATAAATATTAAAATCGGATGAAGTCAAAAATAATTGAGGAATAAGGAGCCTGATATTGCGTTGTATGATCCATGCATTCTTACGGACTCATATTTTCTGTGTATGATAGTGTGTTTGTTATGATCATCGATCTTGTTTTAATGCTTAGATTTATTTATAATAAGTATATTGAGACTAGAAGGTAACTGTCAACTGAGACTGCGGCAGATCAACTCCATTTAATTATGTGTAAATATACTTTTACGCCAATATAAATAATAACACAAGGCACTAATAGAACGGGTGTATTATTACGTTTTTAATTTACTATAAAATGATATTCCTAACAATACAACAACAACAACACTTCATAGCACGGTCAACCATTTTACTCGTAGTGTGACGTTGGTATATAAACACAAAAACTCTGATGTGAATATCAATTTTTCCCCTGTTTCTTTAACAACAATTATTACACATATTGAATTAGAAATTAATCCTCAGGCTAACGAGATTTTTTTCATCTCAAGACATTTAATTTTATTTTCAATAAAAATAATGTGTGGACAGTTGCCATTGTTCTTTCACTGCTATTTGGCGGGAAAATAGATTGCAGTGGTACCTACCCAAGCTGGCTCTAAATCTATCGTAAACTTAAAAAACTCACGAAAACTGACTCTTGATATCTAAAATTACAAGTTGCAAGCACGTAACCCAGTTAAACGCTCCTTAGGCATGCATAATGGTTTAATCGCAGTTTCCGATTGTTAACGGTTTCCAACACGACGTTCCATTTAGTCAAGCACTTCGCAAGTTTGATTTGTCTTAATCCAATATTAGAGGATGCAATTGCATGTTCGAATGGTACATGGGTAGTTCCTCAAAATCGAATATATACTGTTGTTGCTTCTAGGAAATAAGCTAATAAAAATACATAAAAATTGTAATAAGAATGAGATGATCCAAAATACACAATGATTTCTTAGATATATGCAAATGAAACACATTAAAATAAAAGTATTTTTTACATTTTTATTTTTATTTGAAATTCGCGATAAAATCCGTAAAATATAGTTTTATTTCAATATAAAAAAATCACGCTACACCGATACGACCAGGATAAAAAGTAAAGCATATTTAAGCAAATAGATGGAAATATGGTATGAAGAAATGGCATTTGCAGAACAAGGCTTATCTTTTATAAATTTCAATACGTCTAGGTCTTACGAGCTCTTAAACTAATACAAACTTATCTAATAAATATATTCAATGACAGAACATTTACTATTTAATACAATTAAAGTAAAGACTGCTGACTCAATACTAAATAGGGCTGATAAAATCGATAGAAAGACAATTCAATTTTGATGACAAACTGCACGTGATTAATCTCAACATATATTTATTAGAATCACTCGTATTTTCAAATCAAAGATCTTTGTACAAAATGAATAAAAGTAAAAGCCACCAATTCAGCAAATTATCAGATTTCCGAACCACAAAGGGAAGGATCTTTAAGGATGTGTAACGTTGAAGCCAGGCCCTTAGGGCTCGGTCATCGATCACATCCCCAATCGCCCCAATGATTTATGCCGACCTGGTGGAATTACACGCCCCGTCCACCACAAATTTATTGTTGACTTATTAACAGCAGCCGTACGAACCATTAGGCGCAACGGTTGAGCAGTCTTGATCGATTTTATGACTAATTCTTGGTAATATTGCCTTATCGTTGTAGATGCAAGCTCGGTAATACAGCTTGCATTTTCTGACGTAGATGGTTGAAATTGTATGCTGATGTAAATATATGAATGGCCAACAAATATATTGAGCTCTGCGTGTTTGGAGACCATAAAGTCTTTAGTTCTGATACTCGTTAAACAAACTTAGAACCTATCTTAACGAGTAGCGATCAATGTTACACATTAAACGTCCGTGTACCTCCTAAATGCCGAGGGGATCACAAGTATGAATAAAAAAACTTACCGAAGAATTACTAGAATAATAACAAGTAATTCTGATGAAGTTGCCAAATGAGTGAAGTAATAATTTATTGACACCCTGAGCACAAACAAGCTCAAGTCCGTAACAATAATGACTTCACTTAAAACTTTATTTGTGGCCGAGTTTCCGTGTCATTACCAGGATCTCAGCGAGCTGTTACGTGTCTTACAAGGATCTTTGAATAATTTTAGTGAATGCTAGTACACCTACATCTGTGTAGGAGAATTTCAAAGTATTCCTTTATGTGACAAAAGTATTGTAAATGAGTAAGATATGCATTATTTTTGGAGAAATCTTATGTGCTTAGCTAGTCAGTCTACCATGCTGTTATGGCAGATGTAAGATTTCTTGCCTAGGAACTCTGTTGTGATGGATTCCTTTAAGAAGGTATATTTAATTTTATTTACTAAATTCTTTTTTTTTTGTTTCGGCTTTAAGACTTCTATAGAAATAGAAACAGCAAACGCCGCTGACAATAATGACGTCAAGGATGCCTCTAATATTACGAAAACGACCCAACAAGATTTGTATCATAACATGGCAACTGATTCATTGATTTCCTGCTTCTATTCTCAGCTGATTAGCACCAAAGAGATTTAGCAATTTTGTCATCCCAAAATGGCCATTTCCAATCTAGATTCAAGCCAAGATCTTTACAAAAAACAACTGTTAAATATAAGTCCATCTCTCAACTAATCTAAAGTCTCCACAGATGACATATTTTTAGAAAACTATCGAATGTATCGGAAAGTTTCGAAAGCCATCAGTAACTTAAGTTGGCGGAGTTTTCGCATTAATCAATACGAATGTTTTGAAAGTGATCGAGTACCAGACGTACTGTTATTTCTGATTTATTAATATTGGAATATTATACTTATTACTATTGCTATTTGAACATTAAGTAGTCGTATTTCCGAGAGTAATGAAGAATTTAAGGAAAGTTTAGTATAGTTATTGCAATGCACAATTTAAGATTGGGTTATTAAGAGTTCATTTATCATAATCATATCTTCAAATACTACATTTAATCATTCATTGAATTTTGAATTTTGAAATAATTGGTATTAGATAAGTGCGTGGTGGCCTGTTGGTAAACGGACCGGATGCGGCTGCCAACATGTTCACGGTGGTCGCGGGTTCAAATCCTAGGGCACACCTCTGACTTTTCGGAGTCATGTGTGTAATGATAGTCAATCACCACGCACTAAAAATAGTGAAGGAAAACATCGTGAGGAAACCTGCATACCATAGCGATTTATAAAAATTTCTATGGTATGTAAGTCCGCCAACCCGCACTAGGCCAGCGTGGTGGACTATATGGCCTAACCACTCTCAATCGTACTGTCGATTGTAGAGTAGGCCCGTGCCCTGCAGTGGGACGTATATGGGCTGATACAGATACAGATACAGATAAAGCTCAATGTTTTAAGTATTGAATCAGTAAGTTACTCGATTTTTTACAATATTTTTACCTAACCCCATCATATCTTGCACGCCCAATAGTAAGATGCCTGTGGCTAGACGTACTAGTGTTCTAATACTACATTTCTGAAAAATACTATCTTTACAATTTTATATTTGTTAAACAATCAGACGATAACTTCCTAAAAATAGTTCTTAAACTCAGTTACTCATAAAAATGTATGCCCTTCAATATCCATTAGATCTTCAATAAACTCGTCACTATCTTTGAATATAAAAAGTTCTACCAAGCTAAAACAAATGACAACCTATTACCAGAAAATAATCCTAAAATATTCTCAAAACGACATGTGTGTTTTACGATCTAGAGTCTAACACGTACATGTTACATCTTACATCTTAAATCGAACTCATATTTCCAAAGCCACAGACACATCTCATTTGCTGACCCCAGGCCTTCGACGACCCCATTTCAAAGCATTTAGAAGTCACCTCAATAAAATTTACGATTCGCACATACCTGACGTCATAGGATCCTTATAAAACGTGAATGATATTGGAGTTGATCTTTAAGAATTCAATAGTACTGAAGCTTGAATGCGAGTTTCGTTCGCTCATGTATTATGGAATGGGGGTGGATGAATGGTGTCAGTATAGATAGAATATATTTAGTATGAAATTTTATTTATCTACGTATAAATAATACTTTTTACCTGTACATTTGTCCCTATTTGCGAAACAAATAGTTCCAAGGCTATAGAGGTATTAGGAGCTTCTTATAAGAAATCCCGCCAAACAGCAGTGTAAATGCACTATTGAGTTCCGGTTTGGAGGACATTGTAGCCATTCATAAAGCCAAAATTATCATCAGTTTCCTACTTGATCGAACCAAAATCTAACAAATGTAACATACCAAATTCTTTGCTTTGAATTATTTCCTAACTTCGGAAGAGGAAGCATTTTTTCATATAGAATGTACATTGCGTATATCTAATTCACACAGTTTCCTCGTAGGCCGTAAAACTGTTCCGTGTATATCAAACTAAACATAAAATAGAAACTGGGAAAGAAATAAATACTTCAGTGTTCGTGTTCTTATGTTTTAACAAATAAGGAAAGATAAAACAACGTTAGTTTTTTACGGATTCACCTTTGCACGAACAACTTATGATATTCAGTCTCGTGTCGGCACTCGCGCGAGGACGTTGTGTTTTTACTTAAGTAATTAACTAAAGGCTTATCAGTGTTCTGTTGTTCTGTGCGCGTGAGCAGGTAGCCGGCAACGGCCGGACATCTGGCACTCGTGCGACGCACCGTGTTGACCTAGTTAAATGAGTAATATTTTAAATGAAGATGAAATGATTCAATCGACAAGTAATAATTCACTTAGTGAAGAAGATATGATGGAGTACCAAACAACTGAAAGCGAGAAACAATACAATAAGGAGGAGGAGAAATCAGCGAAAAGAACTAGAAATGAGAATGATTCGTCATTAGAAGAATATGAATGGACTTTAATTCAAAGACAAAAGAAAAAAATAAAAGAAAAAGGTGATACAATTGAAATATATATATCTTGGAATGAAAAGTTACCAAAACAATTTGCATTAGCCAGAGTTTTGAAAGAGAACAGTATAACAGATATTTCCAACATCAAATACCTCAATTCTTATAAGATTCGTATCGATTTCAATAATGAAGATAGTGCAGTCAAATTAGAAACGTGTCAAAATATAATCGATAAAGGATGGCGTTTGCAACGAGCTATGGAGAGAAGTTATTCTTATGGCGTTATAAAGGACGTGGATCTAGACATGTCAGAGGAAAATATTTTAGAATCTATCAAATGCCCTGCTCCAGGGGAGCTAGTTTCATTGAATCGACTGAACAGACGGAATACAGAGGACGGTGGATGGTCTCCTAGTGAATCAGTTAGATTGTGTTTTAAAGGTTCATTTTTACCTGCTTATGTTTACGTAGACGAGTTGCGAATAAAAATAGAACCATACGTTTTTCCAGTTACGCAATGCTCCAAATGTTGGAAATTTGGACACACTTACAAAAGGTGCCCATCTTCTAAAACAGTATGTCCTAAATGTAGTGAATTTCATGCCAACTGTGAAACTAAAAACTTTAAGTGCGTAAATTGCTATGGAAGTCATATGGCTTTAGCCAAAGTCTGTCCCATGTTTGTGAAAGAGAAGAGGTTGAGAGAACTAATGTCAGAATACAATTGTACTTATAGGAAGGCTCTTACAATATATGTCCCACAAGATTCAAAATTTCACCATAAGCCAGAATCCTCTAGACCGGTGAATGTAAAATCAAATATTACTAGTGATGAAATAACAATAATTCCTCGAACTCAAAGTACTCCTACTTTCGCAGATACTACTAAATTTAATCTTACTACTCAGGAAGATAGAACAACAAAAAAAGCAATTAGAAGACGTATACACAACTCGAATGCTAACCTTGATTTGCCTCCCTTTTCTGATCCAGTGTATACTAAACACGATGGACTCCAAGACCAACCAAATTCGAGTAAAAAAGACGTTAGTTTCGGTGAATTGTTGGTGAGACTAAAAGAAATATTATTTATAAAGAATCTTGCATTTCAGGATAAGGTCAAAGAAGTTTTGAAAAGTTGTGTTGAATGGTTTATTTTAATAGCTGTTGAAAATATTTCGGATTGGTCGTTATTGAAGTCTATTTTAGATTATTTCAATGGCTCATAACGGAATATTTGGTCGTCTCAATATCCTACAATGGAATGCTCAGAGTATTAGACCAAAACTGGTACAATTTGAAAATTTATTAATTTTAGAGAAAATTCACATTGCTGCAATTTGTGAGACATGGTTAGAACCGGATAGTGAGATAAGAGTGAATTGCTACAACATACACCGTAAAGACAGAAATGACGCATATGGAGGGGTTGCCATTTTAACACATAATTCTGTTAAATCACGACCTATTAATATTCAGCTGACTAACCCCAGTATTGAGATTATTTCTCTTGAAATCTATAATTGTGATCTAGTAGAAAAAATTATAACCGTGTACTGCCCCCCATCTATTCGCACTAATCAAAATGACTGGAATGAAATTTTTTCTTTGACTAATAACAAAACTATATTACTGGGTGATTTCAATGGTCATCACACTAACTGGTCCCAAAAAAATGATAGACGTGGGTTACAGATTTTTGATGCTTTATTAGACAGTAATTTAGTGGTATTGAATGATAGACAATCTACACGAATAAAATTAGTAAACGGGCAATTACAACAGTCATCCCCTGATATGTCATTAGCTTCTTCTGATATTGCTTTGAAATTAAATTGGACTGTGACTAATGAGACACTAGGAAGTGACCATTGTATAATAAAGATTACATCAAATATATGTTTAAATCAAACTAAGTCGTGTAAAAGAAATTATAAAAAAGCAAATTGGGAATCATATAAGGAATTCCTAAACGAAATATTTTCAACTCTTATTTTACCCGAAAGTCCACAAAAAGCTTACGATTTATTTCTTGAATGTGTAAATTTTGCTGCAGATCATTATATACCGAGTATTCAAATAAATAATCATCCTTCTAATAGATTTTCACCTAAGCCTTATTGGACTGTAGAGTTGTCCAGAGCCGTAGCTGAACGCCGCTTAGCTTTGTCTAAATTCCGAAAAAACCCAACTCCTGAAAATTATGATACTTTATCGAATAAAATTAGAATTTCACAGAACCTGCACCGTAAGGCTAAAAATATCGGATGGCAATCATTTTGTTCTTCAATAGACAACACTTGTACCCATAGAGACGTTTGGCATAAGATGGCTTGGTTTAAAGGAGTTCGATTCCAAAGAAAAGTTATAGATCATAAGTCAGCCACCGAACTTCTTCATAACTTAACACCGGACTTTGTGTTGCCAGATATACCTGTGATTTCATCCAGCAACCCCAAATTGGAAGAACCTATAACGTTACAGGAATTAAGTAGATGTATACGACGCAAAGATAGCTCTCCAGGGTCTGATCACATATCATACTCCATGATTTATAACTTACCATATAATGGCAAAATAATATTGCTTTCATTGTACAATACATTTTTTTCAAAAAGCTTTGTACCTCAACAATGGCGACATGTAACAATAATACCAATACCAAAACCGGGACGTAATAATAATTCAGCTAATTCTCTAAGACCGATATCATTAATTTCATGCTTATGCAAAGTTTTTCACAACATTTTAATGTATAGGTTAGAATGGTATGTAGAAAAACACAATATTTTAGCTGACTCAACCACGGGCTTTCGAAAATGTCGCTCAACATTAGATAATCTTACTAGACTAGTTACTCAGATTCAATCGGGATTTTCAGAAAAACTGACTACCATAGGCTGTTTTATTGATATTGATAACGCGTATAACAACGTAGATTTAAATTGTTTAATTGATATTATGGATAAAATTGGAGTAGGGCCGAGAATTTGTTCGTATATCTGGAATTACCTAAGAGATAGAAACTTAACTATTCGTTTCGATAATTATACTATTTGCCGTCATACTAGTCGAGGTTTGGCTCAGGGCGATCCTCTATCCCCTCTATTATTTAATATTGTCACAATAAAAGTATGCAAATATTTAAATAACGTTCATACATCTCAATATGCAGACGACTTTGTTGTTTACGTTACTAGCCATAACATTACGCGTGCTACTGAGGTTTTACAACATGCATTAGATTCAATAAATAAAAGATTTTTCCAAATTGGGTTAGAAATATCTGCCAGCAAAAGTAAAGTCTGTGTGTTTAAAACAGGTTTTTCGAGAAACTTTTCGGTAGGACTCAAAATTAATAATACGACTTTAGAAGAGGTTGACACGGTAAAGTATTTGGGCGTAATACTAGACAGGAATTTAAAATGGGCCAAACATATAAATATGGTAGTAACAAAAGTGAACAGATTTTTAAATATTTTTAAAATTTTAGCAGGCCCAGGTTGGGGAATTCAACCAATACATTTAAAGCGTTTATATATATCAATTATTCGTAGCAGGGTAGATTATGCTAGTTTCATTTACGATAATAGTTCTAAAATAAACTTATATAAATTGGACAAAATTCAAAATCAATGTATGCGAATCATTGGCGGTTTCATAAGAAGTACTTCAACACATGTTATGGAGTGTGAGTTACATATTCCTCCTTTAAATTGCCGAAGATATTATCTTGCGGGTAAATATTGGTTGAAATTAAAATCTATTAAAGATAACACAATAATTGACTCTCTGGATAAATTAAGCGAATTTAGTAATAATCATTTTTGGCGTAGAAGAAAGAAGCCCCTTTTAATAGTAGTTCACAATACATTTAAAACTATCCCAGTTTTTGCTAGTAAAAATTTAGAAATGTTCTCTTTAGATACGTGGGTCAGCAGTGTGGATTTGTCTGATGTTATTTACTGTACAATAGATACTATAACAGAATCGAAACGTAAATACCGACCGTATGAATTAAAATCTATGTGCATTCAATATTTAAACAACAAATTTGCTAATTATTACAAGTTGTACACGGATGGGTCTAAAATAAAACAAGACACGGGAGCTGCTTTTTATGATCCCCAATTAAAATGTTATTTAAAATTAAATATCAAATGTAACATATCGATAATGCATGTAGAACTCATCGCAATTGCAGAAGCTATATCTTATGCGGATACAATAGAATGTGAAAACATAGTGATATTGACGGATTGTAAAAGTGGCCTCCAACATCTGGCCAGATGTAACTCTAGTTTTCGTGGGGCACCTATAGCATATAATATTTTGCAGGATATTCTTAATTTGGCAAATAAAAATAAGCATTTAGTCCTTCAGTGGATACCGTCCCATATCGGTATTGAAGGGAACGAGATTGTAGACGGGCTGGCTAAAGATGCTTCTGAGGAACAAATTTCGTTTACTTGTACACCTTTTTATTCTGAGCAGTTGTGGCAAATCAAAAGAGAAGTATATAATCTATGGCATGAGTATTTCGATGAGAGGTCTAAAATTAAGGGTATATGGTATAAAACCATTCAACCCAAGCTTTCAAAAGACACATGGATAGATAAGGCTAATATGCGTAGGTCTGAAATTATTATTGGGCTGAGGCTGCGCTCCGGTCACATTCCATTGAATAGTTTTGCACACTTGATGGGTAAACGTAATAATCCTAATTGTGATATATGCGGAAAAGTAGAAGATGTGTATCATATTATGATGGAATGTAACCGTAACGCAGTGGAAAGAGGATCATTGTTTTCATGTTTCGATGTAGGAAAATGTAATATTATTTTATCTTTACCTACTTCCCAGGAAGCCAAAAAATTGTATAAAATTGTTCAATTTGGAATTGTTAATAGATAGTAAGGTTGATACTTTGTATGTATATTATGGGGGTGGCATGTTCGTTTGTGATCAAACCCTCTAAATTAAATAAAGAGAAAAAAAAAAAAAAAAAAAACTTATGATATTAATTTTTGTGTAAGTCAGGAGCTACGGAAAATACCAGCGGGGGAATTATTTATGGAATTGTTTAAGAAATAAAGATATATTCTCTCTCTTTCTAATCGTTCCCTCAATGCTGAGGATCGTGAGCTCTGACACTTGGTCAAGTCTTGGACAGCTTGGCCAGGCTTGGAGACTGTCCCGCCCTCACACCCATCACTATAACTCCTGTAAACCAGGATCAACAGTGGCACGCAATGTAATGACACAGAGCATTGAAGCTCGGCGATTCTCCGGGAATATCTAACTTGCCTTTAACCCGCAACAAAATTAATCAGAAAGTGAAATTAATAGGAGGAGTTGGAAGTAAATGAATAAATGATCTCCAGATTTGACGGTCATCTACCAGATGCAGTGCCTCTGAGATGGCTATGGCTACCGTCTTGCTTATTTGATCAGCCCAACGACCTAGTCTGTGGACACGTGGTCTGCTTCCCTCGACCTTTCCTAATAAGATAGATCGTTCGTTAGGTTTTTCGCGCCATATGACCAAAGGAAGCAACTGGAGGCATCTTCGGATAACGATGAACAAAGAGGTATTAACGCATGTTTTTATTTTGTATGAATATTTTTAAAAAAACTAACGGTTTGGAAAATATTCGTTGCCATAGCAAAATAGGAGAAATATAAACATTTACGTCTTATCCATAGACAGTTTTCAAATCTATTTTAGCTTTCGAATTTTTTGTCCCTTTCGAACGACTTTTGTATTTCGTTTGAGCGCAGCAGACAAAAGATTCGATTGTTAAAATAAGTTTTAAAATCGTCTATGAATCGTTTGATTTCTACGGATACAGAATAATTATCTTAAATAAAGTTGATTAATAATTGATTAATAAATAATATAAAGCTAACAGAGGTAGTTATTGAGTTAAGAATTGGATGAAGCAAATTGGTCAAATCATGTTTTGGAGGAAGTAGATTCGAAATATGATATAAAATTATTTAATTTTTTACTTTTATTATTACCTGTTAATTCTAACCTTATTCTTAACTTAATCTATGATGTTTTATATCCGTTCCATGGTTTAGAATTTTTAAATAAAATTTATTACCTTGAACTTTTTGAAGAAACGATGACTCAATCGACAGATATCTGAAACCAAACGAAAGAATATATTATATTTTGCTCGAAATATAAATATTCCACTGAAAACCACCAGATAAAAAAAAAATGTTGTAGAAAAGGTCCGTGCCATGCAGTGTGACGTAGGTGTATGAAACTTATGCAGATACACATAGCAATATTAAGGAGGTCTTCCGACATGACCTAATAATTGCTGCTAATACCTAAACAGTCATATTATGTACTGTAGATTTTTGCAATGAATCGCCACGGAGAGAGGCCAATCGCCTTTAAAGTCATCGTCTCTTATGTAAAATATTGCACAATAAATGATCTCATGATTTGAGCGTAGAGCAGTTTTATTTATAAAAGTTGTGGGAGCAGAAGAAAGTTTAATACATTGAGATCAAAATTTAATAATAATTTAGCTGATATAAGCTGCCGTTTATGGGCCTTCTGTACAATCGAGAGGGTAGGTGTAGAAGAACGATTGAGAGGGGTCAGGCCATATAATACAACACCCTGGCCTGCTTGGGGGTTGACGGACTTTTTCATACCATAGGAGTTATTCCCGAGCGTAATGGTATGCAGGTTTCCTCACGTTGTTTTCCTTTACCGTTATAGTACCTGGTGAGTGACTATGAACACCCACAAGACTCTGAAATTCATTGATCTGCCCTGGGATTTGAACCCATTACATTAACATCACCATTTAATAATAATATAGTTTATATCACCATTCAATAATAATATGTTTTTATCGTTAGGAAACCTGCATACCATAGCGATTTATAAGAATTTCTATTGTATGTAAGTCCGCCAAACCGCACTAGGCCAGCGTGGTGGACTATATGGCCTAACCACTCTCAATCGTACTGTCGATTGTAGAGTAGGCCCGTGCCCTGCAGTGGGACGTATATGGGCTGATATAGGTTGTTTATATACATCCCACTAAAAGCACGGACTTCCCTAAAATAGAGAGAGTTTACGCAGGGGGATAAACAAAAAAATATTCAAGAAAACAAAACACATAACATTGAAAAAAAAAAGACAATTCTAGTAAATATCACGTATCTAAGAAATCCCATTAGTTTAATGCGTATTTAACGTGACGGCCTAATCTCACAGCATCGTTTTATTTTACCTCACTTTAATAAAAGCGGGCGGAGTAAAAAACATGCCAAACAACGGAATAAGGTGGGAGTTTATGGCACAATTCTAACCGAACGCATTTTGTAAGACCACTTTACACTGGAATGAAAATTAATCACAAAATACGTGTAAAACAAGAGGTTTTACTAAGGCAGTTGTAATTACGTGAACTTTTTACCGTTACTTTTTCGCTTTCTTATGTAGTATTTTAAAGCGAGCCTTCTCAAGCATAATCTTGATGCTTGAAGGAATAATGTATGTCAATTTTCAGTTATGGACATTCTTCTTTGATTTACAACAACATAAATAGACCCAAAATCATGATACTATTCTAATCAGTAAATATGAATTTTGATTGCCAACCCATCGATATTTTTATTTACATCCCTTCAGTAGGTGTCCACATCTCGAATATTGATACTTTTTTCCCTTCAGCCGTAGAAAATTCACTGCTGCACATAACTATCCCCCAAGAATTATTCTAAATAACAATACAAACTGTATTGTATTCTTGAGTCCTAAAACGCCACACTATTGGGTACCTTCAATTTTATATTTAGATTCGGTGTTATCCAGATTAATTCTACCACCACCAACTAACCCGTCAGAATTATGCGCCCAAAAACAAATTCTAAATTCGATATAGCCCCTACCAGTGATCCGCGATCGTAAACTTGGATTACGGCTGTTGTCACCAAAACCGCTTTCATAACTCGCGGCGCGGCTAACCTAACCAATGTTCAGCCTGCCAACAAAATTTATAAAGCGAGAGACAAAATATCACACGTGCAAGTCGTTTCGTTTTGTTTTTGCTGTAAGTGAAGATACATTTTTAAGTGTTCTTGTTATTCATGGGGGTGTTAAAGAAAGGAGGTGCTAGAAGCAATGTTTTTGACACATTTTGCTGAAAGCCATTTTTTTAGACTGTATCTGTATAAGCCCATATACGTCCCACTGCAGGGCACGGGCCTACTCTAAAATCGACAGTACGATTGAGAGTGGTTAGGCCGTATAGTCCACCACGCTGGCCTAGTGCGGGTTGGCACTAGGCCAGCGTGTGTGGTTGTTTTTAAGACTATATAGGCCATATGACCTAACTCACTCTCAATCGTACTTTCGATTAGAAGAGTAGAGGAGATATGGGTTGATATAGATATATAGATCTATGTATAGTGCAAAATAAAGGATTAAATAAATAAATAAATAAAAATATTGCTATTATAATCCCCTTCCATTGTCCCTTTGCCTTTCCCAGCAAACATTCCATCTAATAAGATCCCTACTTCTGCAATACGTTGTGACGTTAACAACCTGCCGAGCCCATTAAAAGCTTACAAAGTAATAAAACAGTTAAGAAAATCACATTGTCACATTAATTCCCACACAATATGCAATACTTTACGCCAAAGTTGTCGGGCAAACAAAATTATACCAGTTTATAGCGAGAGGGATCAAGAGCGTACTCAGTATTCGATTTTGAAGAAACGATGACTCAATCGACAGTTATCTGAAAACAAACGAAAGAATATATTATATTTTGCTCAAAATATAAATATTCTACTGAAAACAACCAGATAAAACTTTCAATAAAATTAACATTAATTTATCAATGTTGTAGAAAAAGTCCGTGCCATGCAGTGTGACGTAGTAGGAACTTACGCAGATACAGCTAACAATGTTAAGGAGATCTTCCGACATGACCTAATTGCTGCTAATACCTAAGCCGTCATATTATGTACTGTAGATTTTTGCAATGTATCGCCACGGAGAGTGGCCAATCGCTTTTAAAGTCATCGTCTCTTATGTTAAATATTGCACAATAAATACATCTCATGATTTGGGCGTAGAGCAGTTTTATTTACAAAAGTTATGGGGGCAGAAGAAAGTTTAATACATTGAGATCAAAATTTAATAAAATTTTAGTTGGTATAAGCTGCAGTTTATGGCCCTTCTGTACAATCGAGAGGGCAGGTGAACAGCAGCAGCAGACAATACGCTGGCCTACTTGGAGGTTGGTGGATTTTTTCATACCATAGGAGTTATTCCCAATCGTAATGGTATGCAGGTTTCCTCACGCTGTTTTCCTTTACCGTTATAGTAGCTGGTGAGTGACTATGAATACCCATAAGACTCTGAAATTCAGAGATCTGCCCTGGGATTTGAACCCATTACATTAACATCACAATTTATTTTATTTTATTTTATTTTTATTTATTAAGGAAAACATACAGCATAAATGTTACAAATAAATGTTACATAATATATTGCAATAAAGCCAATAAAGTTTTCACTGAAAAACAAAACATGGAGTGAACCTAAATAATATAGTAATCATAAGTGAAACAACAATAATAACTTAATTAAACATAAAAAAAAACATATTTCTTATTCTATGAGCAAAAAGCAGAAGGAATAATAACAATAACATGAACCAAAAATTACAGAACGAGAGTAATATATATATATATATGTGTGTATATTAGTGGATGGAAGAACCAGTTGATTTTCTCACAGAAGCAGTATAAAACGACTTGTTTTTATTAAATATATCAATATGGTTATATGTTTTGTCGTAGCTATAACATGCTCTTACAATAAAGCGATTTTTTGAATATTTTTTAAGACAATTGGAAGAAGAGAATGTATTTTTGTAACGAGCATTAATACGAGGACAATTGAAAAATATCTTACTTAAAAGATAAGGAGAATCTATTAACCCATTAATTATTTTATATAGGAAAACCTGATCTCTATTCTCTCTGCGTTTTTGTAGTGATACGATTTTGATGTCAGCGGTAGGAAATTTATAAGATAATCTTTTCAAAAATTTCTTTTGAACGCTTTCCAAAGTATGGATATGGATTCCATACTGTGGATTCCAGACTGTCGAGGCATACTCCAGTTGAGATCTGACCAGTGCATTAAACAATAATAGAAATGTCTCTGGACGGGTGAATTCCATGCTTTGTCTAAACATAAAACCAAGCATTTTGTAAGCTTTTTCTGCAATTTTATTAATATGAATATCAAACAAGAGCTTACAGTCTAGTTGGACTCCGAGGTCCCTTACTTCTGTGTTTCGTTTAAGTATTGTTATAATAATTTATAATCATATAAAATTGTTTTTGTTTTACGTGAAAACGTTATAACACTACACTTATCGACATTCAAATGCAAATAATTAGAAACGCAATATTTACTTAAGTTTATCAAATCTTCTTGTAATTGGATACAATCTTGTTCATTTTTAATAACTTTAAATATTTTCGAATCGTCAGCATAAAGCAAAATGTCAGAATAACATATATAATCAATCACGTCGTTAATGAAAATATTAAAAAGTAAGGGACCAAGATGTGAACCTTGGGGTACACCTGAAGAAATAGGTACAAAGCTGGACATAAATCCTTTAACAGCAACTGCTTGAGTTCTATTCCGCAGATATGAATCCACCCATCGCAGGAGATCACCGTGTACACCGATTCCTTCCAGCTTTTTGACAAGTTCATTATGAGAAATTTTATCAAAAGCCTTGGAGAAATCGGTGTAAACGACATCAACCTGAAATCCCTGTTCCATGGCACACAATACCTTGTCTAAGAATTCACACAGATTCGATTCAGTTGACCGTTTACCAACAAAACCGTGTTGTTGGCTGATTAGCGCAGGTCTTAATACTGGATACAAAATGTCATAAACAATATTTTCAAACATTTTTGGTATCACTGAAAGTTTTGAGATGCCTCTATAATTTTTAATGTCATGTTTATTACCACTTTTAAATATTGGAGTGATAAGACTTTGTTTCCAAACAGAAGGCATACAACTGCATGATAAAGACTTGTTAAATAGTATTTTTAAAGGTACAGAAAGTTGTTCCCCACAATGTTTTAGGAATAGAGGATGCAACCCGTCTGGGCCACAACCCTTCGTTATGTCTAGTTTATATAAATATTTTTCTATTTGGTTATGGTCAATTGTAACTGAACTTATGTTAATTTGGTTATCATAAGGTTTTTTATTTTCATGCAGCGTAGAATTTACATCGAATACAGATTGAAAAAAAATGTTAAACATATTTGCTATAGAATGTCCATCAGACCCTACCTGATTATTGAAAAACATTGTGTCCGGAATATGATTACCTTGTTTTTTGGATTTTATAAATGACCAGAAAGTTTTGGAACTCAAACATATCCTATCCTCAGCATCTGAAATAAAGGATACTAAACACGATTTTTGCATTTCTTTGACTAAATGCCTAATTTCAGAAAACTGGTTATAATCGCTCTGTCTTCTATAAATTTTCCATTTTCTGTGTATACTTAATTTCCTTCTTATTGTTTTGATTAAAGAACGTGAATACCAAATCGGATATTTAGGACTATGACGTACCACCTTTGAAGGAACAAACCGATTTATTAAATCATTAATAATTAAATAAAATTGTTGGACAGCTTTGTTAATATAATTTTGTAATAAAATCTCATCCCAGTCAATATTTGCCAATTCCTTGTTGATCATATCATAATCAGCTAAATGAAAACGGTGGACAATTCGTGGAGGAGGATGCAAAACTTGCTCAGTCAATCCAATATAAACATTTACAGCTAAAGCAGGGTGATGGGGATCCTCAGGTAAAGATAACGGGGACACTCGTGTAACCAAAGAATCTTGGTTACAAATTATAAGGTCTAACATTCTACAATTTACATTACATATATTATTATATTGATTCCAATTTGTAAAATTTAAAAAGTTATGAAGTTGTTTGACCAATGGATTTACATACGGGTTCTCTAAAACTGATATACAAGGTCCAGAGTTACAATCCTTGCTAGGTGTCCAACAAGCATGTCTGATATTAAAGTCCCCTATAATCATAAAATTGTCCTCAGGATGGTCAAGATATAAATCAGATAAATAATCAAAAAAATTACACTCAAACACAGTTTGATTAACATTTTGAGGGAAATAGCAACATATGAGATGTAACTTTTTACTGTTTCTACAATTTAAATCACGATTCATCGGAATCGTAATATAAGTAATACTTACGTGTGGATATGTTGGAAGTGGTTTGGTGGAACGTGTGTCAACAGTAATACCATCACGGACTGCGATTAAAGTACCACCGCCCATGTTAATTCCTAAATTGGTATAGTCACGATCTGTTCGATAAACATGATAACGAGAATCGAAAATTTCTTCATCAAATATACCCGGCATGAGCCAAGTCTCACTTATGCAAATAATGTCATAACAGGTATTTAATACATTAGAATAGAACTGTGATGTTTTAGTTCGTAAGCCTCTGACACTCTGGTAAAAAATATTAATAGACATTAATTAAATCACAAATGGAATAATTATTAAATAAATGTACAATTCGTAAATCAAAATCGTAAAAACATATAAACAATATATATAAATATGCTGAGAGTAATTAGTCAAGTAAGCAAAAGTAACTGTAAACAACAAAAAAAATATTAACTCGCCAAGTCGAATAATTAAAATAACTGGTTCAATGCATCCAATAAAACTTATCACTAAACATAAAGTGTAACAAAACAGGCATGTTGTTATGATGTAATTTACGATTAAGGAATCATTACATAAAAGAAGTATTATATTAAAACTGAAACATAATATAGTCCTTATACATTTTTTTTAAACACTCCTCTGATGATATGTGAAGGACAGGAGATTCTGGAGTACGACGGACCATGATGGTACAGTTGCGGACCCAGCAGTACTGATATCCCTTGGTTTCCGCTAAACGCTTGGCTTCCTTTAGTAGTGCTTTGTTCCGAGAAGACAGGTGGTCGTTAGCATATATAGACGAGTTTGAACCAGGAAATCCTATATCACATGCCTTTAGAGATTTCATTGTGCGAAGAGAAGATAGAAAATCGTCTTTCCGATACCTGGCCCGCATCTTTAAAATAATCGGTTTCGGTTTATCATTATTACCACCATTCCTCACAGCAACTCTCGTAACAAAATCAATATCACTGGAGGTGTTTAAGTCAAAACCACACTGCTTTGCCAACGCTGTAACAATATTAAGCAGGTTTTCAGATTTTTTATAAGGAACACCATCAATTTGTATATTCATAATATAGTTTATATACATAATAATAATATAGTTTATATACATCCCACTAAAAGCACGGACTTCCCTAAAATAGAGAGTCTACGCAGCGGGATAAACAAAAAAAAAATTCAAGAAAACAAAACACATAAAATTGAAAAAAAAAAGACAATTCTAGTAAATATCACGTATCTAAGAAATCCCATTAGCTTAATGCGTATTTAACGTGACGGCCTAATCTCACAGCATCGTTTTATTTTACCTCACTTTAATAAAAGCGGGCGGAGTAAAAAACATGCCAAACAACGGAATAAGGTGGGAGTTTATGGCGCCATTCTAACCGAACGCATTTTGTAAGACCACTTTACACTGGAATGAAAATTAATCACAAAATACGTGTAAAACAAGAGGTTTTACTAAGGCAGTTGTAATTACGAGAACTTTTAAACGTTACTTTTTCGCTTTCTTACGTGGTAGTATTTTAAAGCGAGCCTTCTCAAGCATATTCTTGATACTTGAAGGAATAATGTATGTCAATTTTCAGTTATGGACATTCTTCTTTGATTTACAACAACATAAATAGACCCAAAATCATGATACTATTCTAGTCAGTAAATGTGAATTTTGATTTCCAACCCATCTATATTTTTATTTACAACACTTCAACAGTAGATACGGACATCTCGAATATTGATGCTTTTTTCAGCCTTAGAAAATTCACTGCTGCACATAACTATCCCCCAAGAATTATTCTAAATAACAATACAAACTGTATTGTATTCTTGAGTCCTAAAACGCCACACTATTGCGTACCTTAAATTTTATACTTAGATTCTGTTGTTATCCAGATTAATTCTACCACCACCAACTAACCCGTCAGAATTATGCGCCCAAAAACAAATTCTAAATTCTATATAGCCCCTACCAGTGATCCGCGATCGTAAACTTGGATTACGGCTGTTGTCACCAAAACCGCTTTCATAACTCGCGGCGCGGCTAACCTAACCAATGTTCAGCCTGCCAACACAATTTATAAAACGAGAGACAAAATATCACACGTGCAAGTCGTTTCGTTTTGTTTTTGCTGTAAGTGAAGATACATTTTTAAGTGTTCTTGTTATTCATGGGGGTGTTAAAGAAAGGAGGTGCTAGAAGCAATGTTTTTGACACATTTTGCTGAAAGCCATTTTTTTAGACTGTATCTGTATAAGCCCATATACGTCCCACTGCAGGGCACGGGCCTACTCTAAAATCGACAGTACGATTGAGAGTGGTTAGGTCGTATAGTCCACCACGCTAGCCTAGTGCGGGTTGGCACTAGCGTGTGTGGTTGTTTTTAAGACTATATAGACTATATAAGCCATATGGCCTAATCACTCTCAATCGTACTTTCGATTAGAAAAGTAGAGGAGATATGGGTTGATATAGATATATAGACCTATGTATAGTGCAAAAAAGGATTAAATAAATAAATAAATAAAAATATTGCTATTATAATCCCCCTTCCATTGTCCCTTTGCCTTTCCCAGCAAACATTCCATCTAATAAGATCCCTACTCCTACAATACGTTGTGACGTTAACAACCTGCCGAGCCCATTAAAAGCTTACAAAGTAATAAAACAGTTAAGAAAATCACATTGTCACATTAATTCCCACACAATATGCAATACTTTACGCCAAAGTTGTCGGGCAAACAAAATTATACCAGTTTATAGCGAGAGGGATCAAGAGCGTACTCAGTATTCGATTCTAGGCGGTATAATGTAATTGAAGTTCTTTTTAAGTCCTGCCAAGTGAGACGAACTAGTACCCCACTTTAAAGCAAATAGTAACGCTGCTTATGGCGTTTGCTAATTTTATGTCCTTAGAAGTTCTCTTCTGCCTACCGTGTAATAAAATAAATAGTCATTAATATACTCAAATAATTATAAAAGCACCCACAGTGCCATATGGAACCTAGTTTTCATATAAAAATAGGTGCCTTATGGTATCGCTTACCATCCAATAGAAGAGATTTTGAACTATCAATTAGATTACAGAGTCTTACAACACCTGAATTTAAATCAAATATTGATTACACAAATTGAACTACGAAGATTGTAAACTTAAGTATCCTGATGTGTTTTCAGTCTTACGCGGTGTATAGCCCCCACTCTCAATACCTAAATCCGGCCCTGCACAGGACTTAGCATATACACAGGCCAAAAGTTTACATATACAAATATAACAATCCATTAAAATATTACGCTTGTAAAATAACGAGTTTTTACTTTGTTAATGAGACCCCGAAGGGCTTTTAGGTAAGGACTTTTGATGCCATTATACTAGAATTAGCTGGGTTCGTACTTAGTATAAATATATTAAATACCACTAAATTCAACCTTTTTCATGCACAATCTTTTTATCCTATAGCCTCGGTGGCGCAGTTGGTCTGATACATGCTGTAAAGCGAGGCCGCGGGTTCGATCCCCGCACCGAGACAAATATTTGTGCGAATCACAAGTATTTATAAGTCTAGGTGTTTCTGAGAGCGAAAAAGACTCTCATAGTTCCTGATACCCACGACACAACACTTAATCTTAACTATGTATATGACGGTTAGGTATATTCATTTATTTTTCTTAATACTGGCACGGCTATTTTTTTAATACGGCATAATGACTGCACTGCATCTGATGGTAAGCGCAAATACCGTCTAGGCAGAGAATCGAATGGCATTAAACGGCAGTCCCATGCCATTCGATACAATTATACTGGCTGTCTACCAGGATATTGACCGTACATAGCGCTTAAGGGCCTATCACTTTCAACAATTATCTAAGAAAGGCGATTCCTTGAGTAAGACTTTGCGATTTCGATTAAAAAAAAATCAGTTTTATCTGGAGTGCAGTACACTATCATCAGGGGTACTATCGGCAGGTGAGCAGTCACAAAGGCTCATGACCTTTGGCATTGTCAGCATCAGTCAAGTCTATACTCCAGCATTGTTTGAAAATAGATAACAGTCCAAAGGTCACTTCATGCAAATTGAGTATTTCAGTGCAAATTTCTCATATGTTTTCTTCGAGACTGGAATTTGAATTTGGAATCGCGATTGTTAGGACGTTGTTCCATATTTAAAAAAAGCTCGACGAACTGTGGGCGGCATCAGCAGTATTATATTTGCAATTCCAATTTCAAAAATAAAATACTTATCCAAAAACAATTCCATTACTGGACCCAGTAGTTTTTTAACATTATTACAGCGCTCTTTGCTCATTACGTAGGCGGGTTAACGCGAGTTAACCCTACGACTGCCATTAAACACGGAACTGCATAAAGCTGGAAAGTTGGACAATTAAATTCTCAGCCGCGGGTCGTTTCGACCCAGACACTGTATGCAAAACGTCGGTTATGTGACCCCGTCGGGTTAGAACTTGGATTCGGAACAAAGGAACTATTAGCGCGGATTTTTCGTATTTTTATAGTTAAATGGGTGAGGAAGATAGGTCAGCTATCTGGTTCTTAGAGCTGAAATGTATAAACGATCTGATTGTTATCTAATGATCAATCGCGATAATAGTGATTCAAGTAATCAGGTCAAGGATCTATGGAAACGCCCATAATTAATTGTTTTGATTATTTTAGGAACAGATATTTTGATATAATCTCAATCTAAAACTGATTATTAATTTGAAAGTCATTTATTGCTTGCTCCAACGCTCAAGGAAATTACATTTCTGTACAGGGTTAGTCGTAAATAAATAAATAAATAACACCCAACAGTCACGTACATAGTCCTGACATCATATTAAGATCGAGTTTTGTGTCGTGGGTATCAGGAACTACCAGAAATTTTTCAGTCTCACTAACACCCAGTAGGTCGCACAAACATTTCTCTTGGTGCGGGAATCGAACCCGCGACCTCTCGTTTTCAGGCAGCGTCTAACCGACTGCGCCAAGGGGGCTGTCATAAAGGGTATATAAATCCGAGAGGGAGATGCTATACTCATCATACCACATCATGAACCACTTTTACTAAGGGGCCTACCATGAAATCGCGAAGAAAAATCAGCTGTTCCCTACATTTTGCAGATTCAACCGATTATTTTTGTATAGAATAACTGTCTTTTTTTTTAAATAATTGTCATGATAACCAAGGATATACTAATTATAGTATGATTTCAAAGCAATTTCAAACGTCATCTTCTTAAAACAGTACCTAAATTATCAAACAACCAAAAAGCAATAACAAAAATCAATATCTAACTCTAATGAAAAACGTTCAACTCTCACTTTGTACAATATGATAGCGCGAAACACCAGACCCGCGGGAAATCGCCGAATCAAAGGACAATGGGATAGAATAACACAACAAATGGATGCCGGAACGATCGAGCCGCCGTATTGTTGCCCGCAAATGGAAAGATAGCGACCGTTCAGTTATTAATTTGGGCTTTCCTGATACTGGAGGGTTAAGTTTTAGAAGGACTAGCCACAGACACGTATCATAGATGACGTAAGGTTTTAAATAAATAATAAAATAAATGAAACCACCCAACAGTCACATACATAGTCCTGCACCACACTAAGATCGAGCCTTGTGTCGTGGGTATCAGGAACTACAAGAGACTTTTCAGTCTCACAAACACCCAGACCCGAAAAAAATATTTGTGGGCAGCACAAACATGTGTCTCGGTGCAGGGATCAAACCCGCGGCCTCTTCGCGGATGGCGTCTAACCACCTGCGACACGGAGGCTGTCAATGTAAATAAGCGTTTTAGGTTTTTGCGATACTGTAGCGTCACAACAGTCGTAATGGTATAAAATAAAATGCTGCGAAATTTATTTCAGAGTAAAATATTTTTGATGACCCTATAATTAATCGCATTACAACCGAATAAAAGAAAATCTAACTTGTTGGTCTTGATGTAAGATCAAAAATCTCTAATAGTTTCCTACTTAACATTACTTTAGCATTGATGTTTGTTAAAAATAATTATTTACAATTTCAACTTCAATTAACTTGGTACACAATCAGCACAACAAACACTCAAAAACTCAAAAAAGAAAAACACGATTGAACAGCCAAACCACTGACTAAGTACAAATATTTACAAACAAAAAATATTTCTCCAAGTTTGAAGCGGCAAATCCACCAATTTGCTTGCCAAATGAACCACTAAATTCGATGGATTAGCTCCCGGATTAATTACCGCTACACCTTTGATTATACAGTGTGGCTTTTAATTAATTAACAAGGTGTATTTAGTGACACAATACATGATAGGTTTAATTTATTATAATGCGTTTATTTTAGGCTTAGTTGCACAAACTAACTTTGCCAATACCTTTGCCTTTAATGGTGGCACTTCACATGGCTATTTGTATTTGTGTATTTGGCATATATGGCAAACAATTACCATGTGTGGTCAGTTTATTTGCCTATTTGACAAGCAAGGCCAATAACAAAAACGTAAGTATAGATTGTCATATTTGCCGCTATTTGCATGTTTGCTTTTAACGTCATTTATTTTGCCATATACAACCAACAACCAATAGCCAATACAAACAGCCAAGTGAAGTGCCAGCATAAAAATGTCATCGCCATACATTTGAGACGTATTTGACCTTGCTAATGTATGGGATTGACATTTTCAAGGGCAAAGGTATTGACAAAGTTAGTTTGTGCAACTCAGCCTTAGTGTTATTCGTATGCCGATGACTACTTAACTGTAAAACCCGTAATAAAATATTGCTTTGCGTTTCCAGTTCAACCTGTACTTGTATATTTGTTTTTACCAGTGGTAGGTCTTTCAAATGTGTCAGGCCGCCTGGGTAGGTACCACCGCAATGTATATTTCTCCCGCTAAACAGCAGTGTAAATGCAGTGTTGTATTTCGGATGGAAGGCCATTGTAGCCAGAGTAACTACTGGACATATGAGACTTAATATCACATATCTCAGGATGGCGAGCGCAGTGGAATGCATTGTGACAAAGCAATGCATTCCACTGCGCTCGCAAGGCGTTTTCTGGTTCTGCCACTGTCCATGAGTAGTCGTATCGCTTACCATCAGGTGAACGGCATGCTCGCATCGCCATTCATTGCAAAAAAAAAAACTGGCCAGTATAATTGAGTCGACTGGCGAGACCAACTCAGCGTTAGATTTTAATTCAGGACTGCACCGAATTTACTAGTAACTTTAAGGCTGAGTTGCACAAACTAACTCTGCCAATAACTTTGCCTTTGAAAATGTCATCGCCATACATATGAGACGTATTTGACCTTGCTAATGTATGGGATTGACATTCTCAAGGTCAAGGGTATTGGCAAAGTTAGTTTGTGCAAGTGAGCCTAAGCGTCAAGTGTTTTTATTTAGACTGGTAGATTGGTTTGCGTGCCCATGTTCAACACCTGATTGAGAAGAAGGCGCAGTTGGTTAGACGCCGACTGTGAAACGAGGGGTTGGGGATTCGTTCCCTACACACAGATACAAATGTTTCTGTCACCCACAAATATTTGTGTCTGGTCTAAGTGTTTGTGTGACCGCAAAGTCTCTCGTAGTTTGTGATACCCACGTCACAAGACTTAATTCATCTTAATGTGGGGTCAAAACTATGTATGTGACTGTTGGGTGTATTTATTTATTTATAATATAATCCATTCAAAACACAAAAAAATAATTTGATCCGTGGTGCTCTACGGCTGGCTTCTCTGGCTTTAAAAGCTTTATGCGAAGTTATTTACCTGTGTAGTTCAGTGTTTTCTCACCCACTTTGCTACGAAAGGAAGTGCACTGGACTAACCAAGTGCATTGCAGTTAATTTATACTCCTAATGTTATAAAAAAAATCCTATACTAGAATCTCAAACTCATTTTGTTAAGCCACAATAGATCAACTTTAGCGATCATAGATAGTGAACACTGACACTGATTTACCGAATATACTTCAAAAATATATTCCCTGACACATTACTAGCAACCGTTGGACCTTTAAGAGATGACAGCCATATTGACGCAGTTGGTTAGGCACTAGCTGTGAGACGAGAGGCCGCGGATTCTCCGCACCAAGACAAATATTTATGGGATCCAAGGTTACCTCTTTCAGGTCTGGGTGTTTGAAAATCTCTCATAGTTTCTGAGATGCACGATGTGTTTTATCAAAAGTTCTGTCAGAAATATGCGTATTACTTTTGGGTTTAATATAGAAGGTACCATTCACGAAAATCCTGTCTAACAAAGCTTAAACGCTCTGTAAGAAGTTACCCAACGTTTTTGCTTCCGCAGTGTCATTGTGACGGTAATTGTATCCACCGCTTTAGTTTAAATAGTTCGAGACACTTCGCCACTTAGTTAATGAATGGCAAAAACAAGCGAGCGTTAATCTGATACAACTCTGTTTTATCACTTCATCTCTTCGCACTGTTTTGGATCCGATTAATTTATTATACAGGGTGTGTCAGAAAGGGTATACTAAGCCAAAAGACGGATATTTTCTCATCATTATGAATATCTTTCACTTAAAGATGAATTGTAAAATTTCAAAAAAAAATTGGAACAATTGGTTCCAAAGAAAATATTTTTTCTATTCTGAAACTGTATAGCATTGCTGCATTTTGCGAAATTATGCGAAATGAATCAAACACATTAACAGGACAATTACTCAACCGCAATAAGTCAAAACCCTTGAGAACGTCAGGCAATTTCACGGCGCATGTGGGGTATAAATTACCGCAAGTTATTATCATCGACCAATGAACCAGTATTAAACGCGTTCATTAATTGGATTTTAAATGGAAACGAGCGAAATCTTATTCGAATATACCGCAGTTATAGAATCAACTAATTAAACATTATGCGATTTTATTTATGTGCTTATTTTGAATGTATTTTCGTACGTTTTTTTATTGCATCGAATCGCGAAACGAGCGTTCTATTCGCCTTACGGACAGTAGCAATGCTTGATATTCCACTGCGCTCGCCATCCTGAGACATAAGATGTTAAGTTTCAATATATCGAGTAGTTACTCTGGCTACAATGTCCTTCAAAATGGAACACAATACTACTATTTGGCAAGAGACATAGACATTGCGATGGTACTACCCTATATAGTGGTACTACCTACCCGGCCGCCCTCTCATAAGTAAGATACCTACCACTAGTATAATGCATCTCTTTTCCATCTTTTACGAGTTTCGTGGTCTCTTTGTCGTACCATTTGGTGTAAAAAATTACTCTTTTCCCAAGCCTTTCATTTTCTACCCCTATCAGGTAAGCAAATTCTTTTTCCCTGTTCCACGATGAATTTGAATAACATAGACTATACTAAACAACAATATGTCGAAACTACTATCCATAAAAATCACGTTGGAGCCCTCAATATCCTCTATCCTGCGAAAAGCCACGCGCACAAAATTTAAATACACAAATAAATTTTGTTTACTTTGCCTTGTTTACAAAACACGGGAAAAGTTGTAAAAAATATTGTGCGCGACAAACAAACACATAGGTTAATCCTGTCTTTATACTGTGATGTTTTTTTTATTTCTATGAATGGCGTGACGAGCATGCCGTTCGCCTGATGGTAAGCGATACGGCCGCTCATGAACAGTAGCGAAACCAAACAACACCTTGAATGCTTGGCATTCCACTGCGCTCGCCATCCTGAGACATAAGATGTTAACACCTGTATTCTAAGAAGTTTCCTCGAATCTTCCTCAACTTTATCTCTGTCGAGGTGACGTTTAAAATGAATTCGTGGAATCCTCGAAAACGAAAACTTAGTTAAAATATACCTTTCCTCGAGGATCCTCGAGTGAGGTTGAGTCGAGGAAATACGTCATTGATGTGTCAATGAGGTACAGATTTATCAAATACGCGACGTACCTTGAGTTTGACAGTTGATTTCTTTCCTCGAGAAAGGAAAAGTATCGAGTGGAGGAGACTTTTTTCAACTATGAATACTAATTTCCTCCAGTAAGGCCGAGTGGAGTCGAGAAATTTTCGAGGAACGTCTTAGAATATGGGTGTTAGTCTCAATATGTCCAGCAGTTACTCTGCCGCCAATGTCCTTCAAACCGAAACACAATAGTGCATTTACACTGTTGTTTAATGGGAGAAATAGACATTGCGGAGTACCTGCCACCAGTAAAAATGCTTGTTAAAACTAGTGTCAATTGGTAGGACAGACCAGTGGTACCACTGTCCCTGAGGAATTCGACGTGAAGTATTAGTTTGACCGATGCCTGTTACGAATTTTTCCAATTTAGGTGACGAAACACTAACTAACTCACATACAGTAAGTTATATCATGTATGGATCACACCAATATTCATAGAACGATATCGAAATTCGAAACTACGAACTTTAGTATAAAACAACGGATTTCTATACAAGTTTCATAGTCTTACAGCCGTTCTCTATATCCTATCTATCTTTAACTAGAGATTTCAATACATATTTTATGTTTCAGTCAACTAAGGTATAGATATGGTGCATATATGTATAAATAACTAGGCAATATAAATATATGTCTATCTTTGTTTTAATAAAGCGTAGAATTTAACCGACATAGTAATGATACCTGTTTTAACTTCTTGTTAAATATAGATAGATAGAGAATGGCCGTTAAAGGGTATATAGAGCTGAGGGAGAGATGCTACACTCATCATAATGAACCATCCTTACTATTGGACCAACACTGAAGTCGTGAAAAAGATCAGCTGTTCTTCTCAATTATATTCCATGTACAGACATCTATGGGTTACAAATTAATTTGTATAGATTAGCGTAGTAATAAATGATTGTATGTGCTATTTTCTTTATAGTGTAATTGGTGTTTTGTACAGTCCTATGTACAAGAAATAAATAATATTATTTATATTTTTACACTGATATGTAGTTTTATAGAGGATTTGCAAAAAAAAGCGATTTCCTATCAAACATTTAAAACTTTTTTGCCCGATTTTTTAATACCTAAATACTCCTGTAAGCTTTAGGGTCAAATGTTTGATATAATATGTTGAATCACAACAAATATTTTAGCACAAAACAAAACATACTAATTAAAGCACCCATTAAAAAGCTAACACCACCACCATTTTAAAAAACTCCGCTGGAACTCATTTTAACATCTTATTTTCATACAGTTTCCGCGTCGAAATGCATAGAATAAAAACATAATATCCTCCGGGGCGGAAATCAAGCCTCGTAAACGAAGCCTTCACCCGATGCGCAAAGTTTAAATGAGTATAATTAAATTAACAAGACTGGAATTTAAAAAGTATCTACCCACTAAAATGTAGAAAACTACAGACTGGTAATAGGAATTATTGCTATTTCCAATAAAATTCACAACCTTAGCATGCTCTATATTTCTGCTATATTGCTTTTTACCCCTCATTTGTAAACAAAAAACTGACCATATATTATAACCATTTTACACATCTAAATTACACACACAAAATTGACTGTTCAGTTTCTTTGTTAAAAAAAAACCTAATGCCTTCATAGATTAGACAAGATCGTATAAAAATATTAGCTTATCGGCTTTACGAATTACAATCGCAAATCGCTAAATTTAACCTATTTATATAACTTGCGAAATGTTATTATAAATGAACACTGTACAAAAAAAACTTCGGTTAGTGACTAAATTTCTATTAGCATTCCATGGTAATTTATACAAAAAAATATTTTCTGACTGTCAATAATAACCGTACTCCTTTGCATTGGATCTTAAACGGTACAACCCAAAGATTGCTTTTTATCTCATGCTGAAAAAATAAAGAATATATTTCTTCCTCCGATCTCGTGACAGGCGAAGCGTAAAACAGAGAACAGAACAGAAACAGAGAACATCGAAATGATCGCAAAAGACGTATATTTTCAAGACAACGAAACATGACAGTTCTGAGAATATACTTTTAATTAATGTCAAATTCCAGAAAATATCATTTCAGTTCACACTCCACCGAACGACTGAAGGTATTCGCAAATCAACATCTCCAAAATAATTTCTTAACCCAACAAAAGGTGCACGAAAACAAACATTTGTAAGAAACCATTACTGGTATTAACAGGTGGGGCACTGAATATGCCGATGAGTTTTCGGGCCTTAAAAAAAATTCTGCCTTACGAATACATTCAGAAGTTCGCGGTGCTTTCAGCGTGAGCAGTCGACGGTGCACTCAACTGATCGTCGGATTAATCGGGCAAGTGGTGTTTTAGGCGCGGCTTGAAAAGACACATAACGCGGCTGTATCCCCTAAGGGGTAGATAAAAGTGGAACTAGTGTCACCGATAGTTCGGTAAGAGTAATTCCATCTAAAAATATGAAAGGGGACAAACTATTTTAGCTCTAGGCGAGTGAAAATTTCCAAATTCATTATGGAATTGGAGTGCCGGTTCCGAGACTTGAACCCAGGACCTCGCTGATCTATACCTCATACGCGCATTGGTAATGCATATTTATGTTTACCGGCACGAGAGACAGTGGAAAATCCATTGGATTGCGCGTCAATTATCAAGTGAAAAGCAGTTATTATGTCGTGCCACTTTAACAATCAATCTAAAACTATGGGTTTCGCCTGTTTGCCAACCACTAAATATTTAAACTTGTTAATCCATCTGGCAACCTTTTAATCGTGGCTCAAAAAGATGCCAAAACTAATATAATTTTTACAAGCACCCAATCTTATGGCTTAAAGTATTTTCACATCACGTTTTGTAATTCAACCAATTAAACTGTTTAAATTTTTTTTTATTTTTTTTTGATTATATTTTTTCATAGTCTGGTAAATGATCAAACAGGTCACTTGTATGTCAGGCAAGTGATCACTGCCGCCCATGAACATCCACAACGCTTGGATCATGGTTGTGTCGCCGGCCCATCAATACGGGAGAGAGAGCAGGAAGGATAAAGGATGGGTTATCGCTTCACTTCGATTTCTTGTGAGACAGTGGTACCGACACGGACGAGTGTGCTGTGCTCGCCATTCTGAGACATAAGATGTTAACTCTCAATATGTCCAGTAGTTACTCTGGCTACAATGCCCTTCAATCCAAAACACAACAGTGCATTTACACTACTGTTTGACGGGAGAAATAGACACTGCGGTGGTCAGACGCAGGGAGAAATAGACTGGGTGTCATGCGGCCTCTCACAGACGAGAGACCTATCACCAGTAAGCGCCGCCGATTTGTTAAATCCTGATATATGTGCATGGTACAGAGGCGGGTTAATATAAAGCTTAGCCTACCTCAAAGCGACGCACAGATGAAAAAAATCAGATAACATGTCTATTGTAAAAGTACTTGTGCTGAGCCAATAATCATATCAATATAGACAAATTGAAGTATCCGACCTTGTAATCAAACTAATAATTTTTAGTACTAGGTTCAAATTCGCTCTATTCTCACTACCGGATGTCCATTACGCGATATATTTTTTTCTTAATAAGTAAATCTTTCACAGAATAACACAATATTCCATAGACCATTTCTCTGAATAGATATTTGATTGAAGTAAACATAGCAAAGGTCAGAGTTGATTCCGATAAATAATAATATGGAATATATTGCCATAATATGGGCAATAAACAAAATATAGATAAAAATAACTAAGCGTATTACAAGCCCTTGTCTCTTATTTCCGAGAGATGCTTGATTGATTTTTTGTTAGTTTTTACGCCATAACCAATTTGATATCCTCCCAATGTTTTCTTTCACTTTAATTGGAATCATAAATCAAAATTTGTAGTAGTTTCTTAGGCTCGTTTTAGAGTCACGCTGAATGCGCGCTTACTGTCGGCGCTGACAGCTCAGCGCGTAGCTTACGGACGGGGGTCAGCGCTGACAACTACGCGTTGTTCTAAAACGCTCCTTAGAAGCTCATACGTTTCAACTGTTAGCGCTGACGGTCAGCGCACGGTCAGCGCGCGGTCAGCGTGACTCTAAAACCAGCCTTAGATTTACATTACACATTACACATTTTAATAAACATCGAAACGTCGGCAAGTTTAAAAATGTAAATGTTAAACCCAAGTCTCAAAAAAAAACGTAAAAACATATTTTACATACATACATAAACTCACGCATTTTTCCAGAAGGGGTAGGTAGAGGTGCTAGGACACCCACATTTCGCCTTGTATATTCCGTCCCATGATGCGATGAGGGGCGAGCCTATCACCATATTAGGCACAAAATCCTTACTCCGGGCTGATAATGGATGGAAAAACATATTTTATTTTAATAAATCCGTAATAAAACTGGATTTACGCAGATCTGAAATACGACATACTTAACGGATAATAACCATATGATAATATAGGAGAAACTAAGACCATTTAGAATTAACTTTAACAAAAAACCTCTCACCCACTTTAGCCTGCTGGTGGTAGGTCTTTCATTAGTGATAGTCTGCCTGGGTAAGTACTACCATAATGTCTATTTCTCCTGCCAAACAGTAGTGTAAATGCACTATTGTGTTTTGAAAGTAACTACTGGACATATTGAGACTTACACTAACATCTTATGTATCAGGTTGGTGATCGCAGTAAAATGCCAAGCATTTCTTTGTAATTCAAGGCGTTGTTCGATTTTGCTACTGTTTATGAGCGGTCGTACCGCTTGCCATCAGACGAACGGCATGCTCGTCTCGACATTCATTGGAATAAAAAAGAAACCACAGAAAGTCCACTGCTGACTATAGGTCTCATGAAAATATTTCCACAATAACCTATTGGAAGCGGCGTGCATTCAGCGACTTCCTAAAACCTTGATAAGTGATTATTCTCCAAATTAAATTTCTGTATCTGTATCAGCCCATATACGTCTCACTGCAGGGCACGGCCCTACTCTACAATCGACAATACGTTTGAGAGTGGTTAGGCCATATAGTCCAAAATAAAATTATTAATAGCAAAACCATCCCCACACACACAAGCAAAAACGTTCCAATTCTCTACGTGACTCGGAAAACGTGAAACGGGAATTATAATCGCAAACGAAATTCGCACGCCATAGTTTTGTTGGCATGCTCATAGTCAAAGTTTTTGTATAAAATTTCTATTAAAACAACTGGGTCGGTTCCAAACGCGAATTGAGTTCCGTCGGATACGTTGATATAAGGATATTTTGCTCACTTCATATTGTGTTCATTTCGCTTTATTTAAATGTCATGATAGGTGGCTGGATAGGTGCTACACTTTTCATTATCTTTCTTGTCCTTGGAAACCTCTTTTCTTTCTTTTGGCCTCCCATATTGTTGATTATAATGCTAATTTTAATGTGCAACAGTTATTCCTTAGCGTTAACTCTATTACCTGATTTACACAGATCAAAAAATGGAATTTTCCGGTCTATTATTAGAAGTGAAACTCTTGTGCTTAAGAAAGAGAGAAAGATTAATTAACCCCTTGAATATAAATACTATTACTTCTTTTAGCTTTCTCCACATAGACATACAACTTATTTCATAAAATCGTATTCTTAATAATGAAAATTGTTCAATCAATGTTATAAAAACTAAAAACAATATCGAATAAAAATTGGCTGTAGTAACATCGAACGGTCCAAGCGATCTATACAGCGTGCTGTCGCAATCAATCTTAACAGCTCCATCGCTCTCCGTTGATTTTTTTTTTTTTTTTTTTATGTTATAGGGGGCAAACGAGCACGCGGTTCACCTGATGGTAAGTGAACACCGCTGCCCATGGACATCTGCAACACCAAATGGCATGGAGATGCGTTGCCGGCCTTTGAGGTGGGAATACGCTCGTTTTTTGAAGGTCGCCAAGTCGTATCTGTCCGGGAATGATCCCGCTGGCAACTGGTTCCACAGATTTGTAGTACGTGGGAGAAAGTGCCGGGAAAAACGTACTGTGGTGGATTTCCAACCTCCAAGGTGATGTGGGTGGTATTTGGAGGTTTGACGTGTAGTACGGTAGCGGAACTCAGCAGCAGGGACAAGTCCGAACAATTCACGAGAACACTCCCCGTGGTAAATGCGGTAGAGAATGCAGAGCGAAGCTACATCTCTACGCAAAGCCAAAGGATCGAGCCGGTCGGAGAGAGCCTGGTCGTCAATGATTCGAGCAGCCCGACGTTGAATGCGGTCGAAAGGAAGAAGCTGGTACTGGGGTGCCCCAGCCCAAAGATGGGAGCAATATTCCACGTGGGGCCGGACTTGCGCCTTATACAGTTGCATCCGTTGACCCGACGTGAAATATCGCCTCGATCTGTTGAGCACACCGAGCTTCTTTGAGGCCAATTTGGCCTTACTTTCCAGGTGACCGCGGAATTGAACGTCACTCGATATCTCGACACCAAGAATTCCGATACTGATTGAAGGCAAATAGACCACGCGACAAAAATACGATACATTTAAAATAAATAAATAGAAATAGTCTGCTATTTGTATACTGAGTATATCAAGACTACCGAAAACATTTAGTTGAATTGTGTTTGTGCCACTAAAACTGCCACTCGGCTCCGTTTTTGGTAGCAGTCTTGACATACCTTGTATTATTCTGCTAATTTACTTCTTTGAAATTATTAACAATCAATAATAAATTCATCCAGAACTGTTTTAAATTATTAAAATGTTATCCCTGATTTTATTTCAAATTTCTTCCAATGTTATGCTTATTTTAGCCAAAGATTCACTCAAATCATCAAAGAAATGGAGGACGTCTTTTCACAAAATATTTAGTGACACAGAATTTTAGTAACACCTAATTTTAAATAATTTATTTCCTTCTCCATCAAATGACACAATTTGCATAACAACAAAAACCTTGCCCATTAAACATCGCAATACATCGACGTCTAAATACGCGTATAATCACACTACTCTCCAACCAACCCAGCAATGACAAACAACATGATTAATAGCGCCAAGAAATCAACTCTTTAATAAAGGTACCTGCATCATTCATGAACTGGGAAGGTAAGGCCCGTGGGAGCGATGCCATTATGATTAATACCATCAGTAAATCACTAACGTACTTGGAACGTAAGTTTTTCTTTCACATAATATACTAGAGGGCCTCTGAGAACTTGAAAACGTGAAGTTCTGTACTATTAGACATTGGAATAATGTTTTAGGAGCTTGCTTTTATCGAATTTCGATTGAGTATATTAATTTGCTTGAGAGTAACACTATGTATTGGTTTTGACGAAACAGGTTGTCACGCTACAAAAAAAACCCACAAAAACTCACTCATATACCAATTTACACGCAAACACGACACAATAAGTATCTTATTTTGATATTTTTTTAAATTAAGCCAAATCTGCGATATAATCCGTTTAAAATATTTTACATTTTATTTCTGTGAAACATTCGCATGAATAAAAAAAAAACTGTTTTGTAAATAAAGATTTGTTTTTCTTTGTCTGTGTAGCAAAATGAGCACTACAAAATAAGCGGAGATTTAAACATATTAAAACCAATTTAATAATCTCTAAGAACACAATAATATAATAATAATATTCCAAGAAGGAACTCGTAATAATAGCACAGTGAACAAACTTTACATCGAGAGAACTAAAAGTTACACACATCCGCCGTGGAAACATTGTTTGTTGGAAATTGCGGAAAAATATTTCAAAAAATCTCGTGAAATAAATCAGTATTTAACTTAAAATATGTTTTTATTGTTATGAATGGCGAGGCGAGCATGCCATTCGTGTGATGGTCGTCGATACTGCTCATGACCAGTAGCAAAACCAAACAGCACCTTGAATTAGAAAGCAATGCTTAGCATTCCACTGCGCTCTCCATTCTGGGACATAAGTTGTTAAGTGTCAATATGTCCAGTAGTTATTCTGGTTAAAATATCCTTCAAACCGAAACACAACAGTGCATTTACACTGCTATTTGACGGAAGAAACAGACATTGCGATGGTTCCTACCCAGGCGGCCTCTCACATATGAGAGACCGACCACCAGTGAATGTTTATGTTAACTGCTTCATTAGAAAGATATCTTTCCATATTAATAATTCAATTGGGCCAAAGGGTGCAGACATACCTACAGTTCAAAAGGTCTCACTGCTTATTATCACTTTGATGATCAATTATTACAATCAAAAGAAAGTGTCTTTGTAATGATTTTTCCTTTTTTTATTGCAAAAGTCCGCCAAACGCACAAACAGGTCATCTGGGGTAAATGATCACTACCGCCCATGAACATCTACAACGCTTTTATCATGGATGTGTATCCGATCTATCAAATAGGAAGGAGAGCAAAGGAAAAAAAATGGGAAGAAAGGGGTATTAGACATCCTAGGCATCAGGTAATCTAATTAGCCGAATGTAACGCGACATAAATGCTGTCACTTCACATCGATTTTTTTGTGAGACAGTACCGCCGCAGACGTGCCTGCCCACTCATACTGAGTTATGGCAGACAACAGCGTAGCTCTACCATATCCAGAAACTTCTCATATTATACACTGCTAAACATAGCCTTGTAGAACCTCATTATGTGTTAATCTGAAAACAAATTATAGTATAACACAGAGTAAAGAAGCGGCCATAAACACTAAATGCGGCTTACTGGCCAATCAGGACAGTTCAACATATAAGGCTACAACTTACGCTTACGACTGATAATGTGCACACAAAAAAAGAAAGAACGGTCTATGACGCCTTTCTCTAGTATCTATGGCCATTTCTTTACTTTATGCGTGAGATGTAATACGATAGTTTGTTTTCAGCATTATGATTCAATTATAACGCTTATACGCTTAAAACATTTGCCGATGTATACGTAAAACCCGAAATGTGAAACGTCTATCACTGTGACTTAACTTATGTGACTGTATAAATAATTTTACACAAATCCAATTTGTCCCGTTTCATTATATTATGGCGTAATAAAAACTCAATTGGAGCGTAGTGTCTCGCCAATTTCAATAACCTGATATCCGATACAGGCTTCCTATAATTTTATTAAAGACAAAGTTGGCGTCCGCCATCTTGCTTCCCTGGGGATATTAAGGTTATTTTATTTGAACTTCTTACGAAGCCTCATGACGACTAATGTTCATGAATTATGCAATATGTATTTTGTGTTCTACTCAGGTGCAATGAGCGTGGAGCATGAATTATGGGACTTGAGTACAAACTGAGGAAGGTGGACGGTGCGCCAAAGTTTCGGAATATGTTATGTAATGTTAATAAGATGTAAAGAAATGTGGAAAGTAGTTTAAGTAAGGATATTTGTTGACAAATGCGTAGTTTTTCAGTAGAATTATATTTTAGAATTGTAAAATTATGGTTCTTTAGGTTTACGCGAATGTTACACATTGAAATAAAACTATTATTAATGGATTTTTTCGTGGATTTGGTTTAATTTTCACAGTTTTTAACTTCCCGACGTTTCGATTACAGTAACCAAATCCGCAATATCCTTGAATAATAGTTTTATTTTAATGTTGTGTAATCTTAATAAGATGCGAAGGAATGTGGAAAATAGCGCGAGTTAGGATATTGGTTGACAAATGCATGGATAGAAAAATAAGATAGAATCATTTTTTAGGATTGTAAAAAATAGTTTCAATTGCCTATTAATCGGTTCACCTTACTCTTTGTTATTATTTGTAAAAGAATAAGATTTATTATATGTTTGTAACTTAAATCAATAAAAAAGTCAAAAATAAACTAATACAATTTGCATTATTTTTTTTCATTGACATCACGTTTAAACAAACAAATAAGAGTAACAAAATTCTACAAAAAATCCGTTTCCGTACTTTCGCTCTTACAAAATCAACAACAGGGCAGAAACTTTGCAAATTTCTCTCGCCAGTGTCCTGTAAACAAAAACTTTAGGGACACAAAGAGGAGGCCGCAACTAGCCTCATCAATCAATCACCTCGCGACGGCTGAATTCGTACATATATATAGATATAGATACTGGAAGTTAGACACTACTTGATGAATAGACATGCGGTTACTTAACGCTGTCTTTTCAGTTACATGTATATACAGGGTGTATTAAGAGTGCTACTGAAAACGAAGCCAGGTGGTAGTTTCAGTAACGTCACAAACAATGCTATTTATTTTTTTGTAATTTTTTCCTATCGTCGTATTTGGATAAATACATAGATTTTTTCTAAGATAGTGTACATACATAAGTTCACGCCTTTTTCTCAAAAGGAATAGACAGAGGTGCACCTCTAGGTGCTGGTTGCAACCAGCACACCTATATTTCGCCTTATATGTTTTGCCCCACGATGTGATAGGTGGCGAGCCTATTGCCATATCGGATACAAATTTCTGACTTCGGGCTGATAATGAATAGAAAAATCCGATATCACTTTGCTCGACTCGGGATTCGAAACTGAGACTTCAGCTTTGTAACTGCATCATAGTACAACTAGGCCACCGTGGCGGTTTCTCATTTGAGGCATAAATATATATAAATATCAACCTTAATACCTCTCTCAGCGCCTTTTAAATTTTCATCTACATAAATTGGGGAGCCGACAAGTTATTTCACCATAATTTGGCTGCCGTCTCCTTTCTTTATTGACCCATAAAATTGCACACAATCAAAGCGGAATTCAACTTCTAACGAGAAGCAACTTCTTGTTGCTAATTACTTTCGCCCTTTGGATAATGTTAGGAAGTTTCCTTTCAAAAATTTCGAGTTATAATTGACGAGGTCATTGAACAAATAAATGGATGGGTCCAAGATTTGACAAGCCGATGATTTTACAAATAAACTTGACAGAGTTAAATTTGACTAAAAATCATTACATTTGTTTTGTATTTAAAAAGTTTGCGTTGCTTGTTGACGTAAACGAATTCAAATTTGGAATTAAGTGGCAATGACAAGTTGTAAATTGTTTTGAGTTTGAAGTAAAAAGGCTGGCTGGACGTAGGTGATTTAATATCTCACAGAAGACTTATAATGATAGCTTTAAAGTCGGGGTATGATCAGTAAGTGAAATTGCTAGTGTCAAACATTTTAAGCTATCAAAGGACCCAAAACGTAAATCGTTTCATTCACTATTGCAGATGTGTATTGATAGCAGCTATTACATACCAACTATAATTTCATTTCAGCCCATATACATCACACTACAGTGCACAGGTCTTTTCTACAATCGAGAATACGATTAAGAGTGGTTAGGCCATTAGTCCACCACGCTGGCCTAGTGCAGGTTGGCAGACTTTTATATATCATAGTAATTCTCCTGAATCGCTATGGCATGCAGGTTTCCTCATGAATTTTCCTTCACTGTTATAGTGGGTGGGTGCTTGACACATGACTCCGAAAAGCCAGAGGTGTTACTTGGGATTTGAACCCGCGATCTTTGTAAACATGTTGGGAACTGCGACCGGTTCGTTCCTAATAGGCCACGCACTACTTGAATTTAGTAACTAATTCTTCACCTCATTCTAATGGTTAAATGACAAAATTGCAAGTACCTGTTGAAATAAAACTTTTATTTACGGATTTTATTGGGGATTTGGTTTAATTGTTACATTTTTTAATTTCCCGACGTTTCGATAACTTTACAGCTTTCGTGGTCACAGGGCGGACATTATTTAATTTTATTAAATATCAAATAATCGATTAAATCCTTTGACACTAAAGAAAGCGCGTAACATCACCTATGAAACCCATCTAAGAACATCTGTATAAGCTAATCACTGTAACGTCTTGCAGCAAATTACCAAACCTGATAAAGTTCGACGCTGCACCGAACTTTGACGATCAAGCGAAGTTCAGCTCGTAAATCAATTATACAAAGTATCTGGATGCAATCGCTGATCTGCGAGAATCGGTGTGACAACATGCAGAAATGAAGTTATTGGAAACTAACTCTTTACTTGGGAATAATGAAGATATATCGCAAGGATCACAAAGATCGTAGGCAAATACTATTGCATCTCGTCATACCAGTTTCGCTTCATCCTTTTTTGTTTACTAGGTGTATCCAAAGTGCGACCGGGAACGAAGCCAGGTGATAGTCTTTATGATTATAGATATAGTACAACTAAAAATTTCGCAAACCAACGGACATTTTTTTGAAGACGCAGTGATACTCAAGTGTTTTAAATATTATTTTAGCATTTATCAGTCAAATATGAAGATAGGTAAGATATTACTTAAACGCTGGTCGTTTATTTTGTATTGTTTTTGAACTCACTAAATCACCTGGTTTTGTTTTCGGTCACACTTTGTATATTCCCCATATATCCTCATGTTTATTGTCAATTAAAGAAAACTGGCTTGGTCCTCGGTAAGACTAACATGTTTTTTTGGCGCAGGTACGAAAAAAGTGGTTATGGTACCATGATGTGGTGATGAGAATCTTATAGAGAATCTTCAAGACAAGAGAAAATGAGGAAGATTTAGTGGGAAGGTGGACCCCGGTACTGATTTTAACATATTATAAATAGAATTAACGTAAAATAGAAAGAAAAACCGTCGGTGGCGTAGTTGTACTACAGTATGATTGCAAAGCTCAAGTCTAGGGTTCAAACCCCTATCACTTTGCCAAGTCGGGCAAAGTGATATCGGATTTTTCTATTCATTTTCAGTCCAGAGACAGAAATTTATACCCGATATGGTGATAGACTCGCTCCCTATCACATCATGAGACGGAAAGCACAAGGCAAAACGTGGGTGTCCTGGTAGTACCTCTGCCTACCTCTTCTGGGAAAAGGCGTGAGTTTATGTGTGTATCCATTTTATCCGAATTTTTGTGTTAATCATGGATACCGTGTTTTTTATTGCTATGTGTGGCGAGATGAGCATCCCATTCGCCTGTTGCTGAAGATACGACCGCTCATAGACAGTAGCAATGCTTGGTATTCCACTGCGCTCGCCGTTCTGAGACATCAGATGTTAAGTCTATTGAGTCTTAAAACATATTACATATTATATGGACATATTGATGTCCAGTAATTATTCCTGGTGATTCTTTTAGTACAGATTGTTAGCCTTCACACAATCAACTCATCATCTACATTCATGAAGGGGCATTTTCGGACAATTCAAATATATTATCCCTGATCAGAGCGTAATAATAGACACCATATTGAATATAAGCAAGTTAATAGCTTGTAAATGTGGTATAATTATGTAGGAGTTGAATATACAGACGCGAACGGCTGGCAGTGGGGTTAACATAATTGCATATGTAATAGATGACGGTACGAATGTGGCAATATTGTCAATTTGAATCCGCCTTATGGCATGATAAGGAGGTTACAATAGTAGATTGACTATATCGTTTTTATCCCTCGCTATTTAGAGAGTATAATTGTGTAAGACTAGTTTTTGACCGCAAACACTTAGGTAATCAAGTCTATTTCATTACCCAAATTATGCAGCCTATATATTACTCGGCCTGTACGTAGACGGACCAGACGCGGCCGCCCACATGCTCATGGTGGTCGTGGGTTCAAATCCTAGGGCACAGCTCTTCGGATTCAAGTGTCTACTGACACTCAAGCACCACCACATACTTTAACCGTGAAGGAAAACTTGCATATTATAGCGAATTTGTAAGAATTTCTAGTCAAGTCCGCCAACCCTCACTAATGGTGAACTATAAGGCCTAACAACTCTCAATCGTATTTTCGATTGTAGAGGAAGCCCGTGGCCTGCAGTTGTATATGGGCTGATATAGATATTACTCCGATGCACAAGCTATAACACAATAAAGTTGCATTAAAATCCGTTCAGTAGCTTCTACGTAAAAGACCAACAAACATACACTCACTTTCAAATTGAATATTACTAGGACATGAAACGTAATGCTGAAGTTCGCGTGTTGAAATGTATCGTTTATACTACGAGTAAGCGAAATATTTTTTGCCTGATAAAATCTATACTGATTATTCGTGAAGTTTGGCGTGTATAAAGTTTGCAGTTTGAGTCACGGCAGTATACCCAGGCACTCGTTAAATACGATACTAGTGTTTTTTAATAGTTTTTAAGTTATTTTGAGTATTGTTTATGGAAGTATTTCTTGAAATCAGATTAAATCTTGTCATCAGAAGCTATAAATAAATACATCCAACAGCCATATACATAGTTCTGAACTCACACTCAAATAGACTCTTGTGTCGTGGGTATCAGAAACTAACATATTAATTCTCAATATCTAGTAGTTACTCTGTCTACAATGTCCTTCAAATGTCTTTGCTCATTGCGATTAACAAAGCCTTTGCATCTCCACTTTGCTCGATCCTGAAATGTGACTTGCATCAATCTCTAGATTAACTATTGTCTGTTTAGGGTACTTCTGACCATTTTAGGGTCATTAAAATTATAGGCAGGTTAGGAGGATTTAAAAAACTATGTTGTAAGCTACGAAAGTTTTGAAATACTAACACAACGTGGAATTAAGTCCTTTTTACTAAGTTTACCTATTACAGCTTTACAATAACACGACAAAAGTTATAATTAAACCAGCCTGTGTAATTACTTCAGTGTTGATACTTAACAACTAACAAAAACAGAACTCAGAAATAGGGCTGATAACTAAAGGACTGATTTTGGCACCAAGAGATTTATAATATTTTAAATACTTGATTTTTATACTGGATAACATTTTAATTTACTCTGCGGAATGGGTATAATTATAATCCTGATATCAAAACGAGTGTGATGAACGAAACATATTTTTGATTCAACCCTCTTTTGATCTCACCTTCCTTTGATGTCGGCAACGTTTAATTTATTCCTGATAAAAATGAAAATTTCAAAACTATTTTTGAAGGCATTTTGAAGTTTCCCCCTGGATAACTTTGTTTTCCGCTAAATATGACCAACTTTGTTCCGGATGAAAGTGATCATTTATTTGTTTCCACTACTCCTATTCATTTTGTTTTTTCTGAGTAATTTCGATGCGGGTTAAATACAGACTAGTGTCCCTGAGAGACTTGCCGAGCTCCGAAACTCGGTGCCTACTCTTTGCATGCGTCCTGGCTTACAGACATTACAGTAGTAGATATGTAAGTGGTAGAGTCTCTCTTTCTTTTGTGGAATAAATGTTTAAAGTTATTATGGACAAAGCACTAAGAAAAAGTCTTAGAATATATAGTAAAAGATAACAATATGTAACCTTCTATGACTTAGAAAAGAAAAATGTAAAAATTAAACCAAATCCGCGATATAATAGTTTTATCCTAATGTATAACATTTGCGTAAATCTATATAAGTGCAGTTAAATAATATTCGTCGTCGAATAGAAAGCTAGAAAGAAAAACCAAATAACATGTCATGAATAAATAGGTCAGTAAATTTAAAATATAATTTATTGATGTTAATCATATATGAGTAGATAAAACAAATAAAACTCAGGTCACCTCACAGGGGCTACAACCGAAGCCTGCCAACTTGCAAATAGAACAATAGTTTACAAACTACTTAAGAAACTAAAACAGTCACGCTTTCGAAGATCAGCTATTTACGGGCACGAATCCAAGCCATTATCGTATGTTCCCTAATCAATTTAATGGGTAACGGATCGCCCAAGTTTGTCAGTTACCCGCAGACCGATTAAGTGCGCACTAATATTGCGCTCCAAATTACTCGGGCTGGTATTTCGGAGGTATGTGAGGTTTTAACCTTACGTGGAATTTTGTCAAAGGAATTCACGTGTTAACGAATGAACCGGAAATTTAAATAGTTGTGTATTATTTAGAGATTGTAGGGTTGATAATTTATGGAGGATTTGTAGTGTTCATGGAAATTTAACAGCAGTTTTAGACTTGGATATGGATTTCCAATCAATAGAAACTATTACCACTGAAAATCAGCGTTGTATCGTTTTTCACAATGCAGTAGAACATTAAGCTGAGTAGTCACTGCATGTCACAGCTTAACGACATATTTATTTATTTAATTACCTATCCTTACTTTAAGATATTTAGTTAGTACCTACAGAGTATGCGCATCGTATGGTGTTGTGACAAATTAACAAGATTTTCTTTCTTTTTATAAATGCTTTTATACTAGGCAATGATTTAAAGTCGATAAAAAAACGGAGAACACACTTCATAGTTACGGCAGTAAATTCAGAAGATCACATTTTAAACACTAGTGATAGAATATCAACATTCTTAATATGATGGTTTTAAATCACTCCACAAACCACTGCAATCAAGCTGATACCACAAGATAAAAGACCTTTAAAATTCAAACTCAATTATTGATACATAATAATCTAAAAGCTGAAATCAAACAACACCAAGACCTGATCCAACCTTCAGACAATACAGACATAACCGTAACTGACGGTACATTCTGCAATTCGTATGTAGGACATGCACGGCAGACCCTTCTGAGTGGGAGGGTGCCTGCTCATTACCCAGTATCGTCGTAAATTAACAAAACCCCACGTGAATGAGACGACTATTCCGTTTCATAAAATATTCTCATTTTGCGCAAACGTATTTTGTTAGGGTTTTCGCGGAAGCTTCGCCGTTGGTGTTTAGTTAATAGTTCATTTTAATGTAGCTTTTGAGGTTGATATTTTAAATTTTCAATTACGGTGCGACAGTGCCGTCATAGAACATGTTTTATGCTGTTTGTATAGTCATGATTTAAACACTTATATGTGTTGTAGACTGGTTAATATTTTTCTATTTAGATAATCTGTTCTTTTACAGTAACAGTAAATAACATGAGAATGGTTGAAAAATCAACAAATTCTTTAATCAAACATTTTGGAGTTACTAAAACAAATAAAATGGACATTGTTCAGGCTCATTAAATCTATAAATATCTACATATCATTATCTGTCTGCTTGTCTTGTATTTTATTGCAATATCTGGCGAGCCGAGGATACCATTTACCTGATGGTAATTAATACGACCGCTCATAAATAGTAGCAAAACCAAACATTTTGAATTACATAGCAATACTTGGCATTCCACAACGCTCGCCATCCTGAGACATAATATGCTAAGTCTCAGTATGTCCAGTAGTTAGTCTACAATTTCCTTCAATCCGAAACACAACAATGCATTTACACTGCTATTTGGCGGCCGAAATAGACATTAATTGTCTCCTTACCCAAGTATATCCTATCACAAAATACAGCTAAAACTTTCGACAGTCCCCTTGGAAGTGTTCGATCACACCTCTAAACAATCCAGTCTTAAATTTCCTGAGGCCTATTTTTATTTTCAAATTTCATCACAATTTATGCCGGCGGATCCCGGTATACCGGGGCTCCAACTTTGTTAATTTCGCTTGAAGTTGTACTCTACGGGGGGTTATTACGTAGACGCGGGAAGTCAACAGGGAATTCCGTGTTCCAAGTTACCAATCGTCTGAGATTTTGGTCGGGAATTATCGAATTAGCGTAGTATAGTTTGTATTTAAAACGAATTGGTTGTTGTTCGGTTTGTTAGTGTTGATGCAATTTAAAAGTAAGCATTTTTTCAAGTGATATTTTTGAATGGATCAGAGTGAATTATTAAATTGAACTCTACTTTTACCGCAGATGCAATTAAAAAAATATTGTACTCGTATTTACGAGTATAAATATTTACTTTTATGTTATTTTATAGTGCATCTTAGTGGATGATTAAATTAAAATCTACTTTGACCAAATTTTAGGAATTTTTATGAAATTTTAAAATCCAGACAGTCCTTGAGATTTGTTATAAAGATTGTCATAAATTTATTTCTCATCAAATATTACTACGTAGGACCCTATTTAATAATAAGTGTATAGAAATTAACAATCACAATTGAACCAATTAACTTACTGAAAAATTTAACCAAGAGTACTATTATCACTATTATTTTATGATAGTAAGCTCAATTTCACCTATATGCTTAAATTTGTAAAATTTTATTTCACTCCTATTTTTGTTACCAAACGAGGTCATTGACCGTTTTAGATTTCGTCGTCAGGTCAGAAAATTGGTACAAAGATATATATATATATATATACGTGCGTTTTATTGGAATTTTCCCCTTCTCATTACTTACAAACATTGAGGACGGACTACAATCTAAAATGACCTCCTCCAGACAGTCGATTTAATTTCTATTTACTGTACTGGTACTGGTACTGTACTGTATAATATGTGAGAGGCCATCTGGGTGGGTACCACCGCAATGTCTATTTCTTCCGTCAAACAGCTGTGTAAATGCACTGTTGTGTTTCGAATTGAAGGGCATTGTAGCCAGAGTAACTACTGGACATATTGAGACTTAACATCTTACATCTCAGGATGGCGAGCGCAGTGGGATGCCAAGCATTGCTTTGTTATTCAAAGTGTTGTTTGGTTTTGCTACTGTTCATGAGCGGTCGTATCGATTACCATCAGGCGAACGACATGCTTGTCTCGCCATTTATTGCAATAAAAATAATTACGATTGAACATTTTATGATACATAACAGCACGTTTCTACTGCGTTCGCTGTCCTGAGACGTAATGTGCTAAGTTTAATTATGTCCAGCAGTTACACTGGCTACAATGTCCTTCAAACTGGAACACACCACGTTTACATTTGTACTTAATGTGATTTTTGGAAACCCCAATTTAAATACTAAATGTACTACTCTTACATAAACTAATTTAATTAATCCGATTCATTCTAACAGTCACGTTTCCAACATTTCGGATCCACGTGTGCCCGTACTAAGATTGCGTGCCTCTAACGACTTTCTTCCACAAAGGTTCTGGGGTTTCCGGACCAGCTTACTTTAATAGGATTAAGCTATACAGATAGAATGTAATTACTTGTACACTGAGGGATTCTTGAGAGTAATTTTAAAGTACAATCTACCACACAGTATCGATATCAGTTACGATTACAGTATCGATTTGTATGGGACTGCCGTCTGATGCCAATCGATACTCTGCATGGGCGGCATTTGTGCTTACCATAATGTGCAGTGTGGTCACTATGCCGAGCCAGAAGAAAAAAAAAACAAGCATGTTACAAATTCTTGTAATTGAATTTTGGTATACAAGGATTGGTTGGATGCGTAAATGCGTCATCAAAAATTTTGTGCGTACTGCGTGGTCTTTTCATTGTAATGAATAGCAAGACGAGCATGACCTTCGTAAGTAAGCGATACGACCGCTCATGGACAGGAGCAAAACCAAACACCATGAATTACAAATCAATGCTAGGCATTCCACTGCGCTCGCCATACTGAGACATACGATGTTAAGTCTCAATATGTTCAGTAGTTACTTATTCAAACCGGAACACAACAATGCATTTACACTGCTGTTTGGCGGTAGAAATAGACATCCTAGATGATTCATCAGCTTTGAGTTAGAAACTCTAAGTAAAAAAGCCAACCCGCATTAGGCCAGCGTAGTGAACTTTCACTTCAGTGGAATGATCAAATAACTTCTTTAATTCTACACTTACTAGAGAGAATTTCCTCTTATTTATTTAATACTTCTAATACATAGTTATACAAAGGCGGGGCTTAAATGCCAAACGCATTTAACAGCCAACCTTAGGGTGGTGGTATAAATGAAGGAGGGGCATAAATAGGTATTGAAAATTAAACCACAAGAAATATACTTATGCTACATAAACAAATATACAATACAATATTTTTGAATACTTTATGATTTCAATAAGAATAAATGATGTATTCTTTCCACCGATCATACTATTGGCGTAATCCTTCAAAGGAAAACTTTCTGAGTCATAAAGGAACACGTGGGTAGGATTACAACTCTTAGGCCGTCGCTCCACGCCCTAGATTCTTCGTAATCCTACCTAATCAATCCTTCTTAGATAACAATTCTGTTGAATTAAGACAGGGCTGATTTAAGAACCTTCCGCGCAATGAGACAAAAGCCGATAAGATAGGAAAACAAAATATAAAAGACTAAGAATGAAGCGAATCGTATGTTGAAGCTATGAACAAAGAGGCAGGTTAATTTCTACTATTCAATTTATTATAAAAACTGGTTCGAACAGGATATTCACGTCGTGGTAGAAAACTTGTGATAATGCCGACGAAAGTGACACATTTCAGTTCGGCCTATGTATATTGGGTTTCAGGTAGGCTGGGATGATTTTGACAACCAACAAGAGACAGCTATCTTTCAGCAAATTTGTACTAGGTTTTTCTCGACATTTTCTTCCACGTATTATGAATCTTTGCAACCAATTGCCAACAGCAACATTTAGGGACAAAAATGACCTAGCGACTTTAAATAAAAGAGTACCACTATGTGAGCCGTATATTTTGTTTGCCCCCATAGGACACAAAAACTCTTTCCTCTGAACCATCGATATCGGACTTTGCTTCTCTTACGTCATACATGGTTTACTATATCAGACCACTATAAGTAAATATATCTAACTATTTAAAAGCGATATTTGAGTCGAACCTCTCGTTACCAATAAACATCCCCGTAACAATAACCAATTGATGAATCGAAACCGCATCAAACATACCAACAATGAACCACTTGATCACGTAAACACGGCGCGGTATGTGTGCCACGTGATTTGTCACGCTGCTGTCCCATTTCGCGTGATAAAGCCGAATCGGCCAATCGCTAAAGCGAAATTAATGCGGGATAAATGACGTGCTTGCGTTAAAAATTCATCATTATACTTAATATGTTGATAGCATGCTATTTATGTGTGAATTTTGATAGAAAATGGAAGGATAAATACGTATCGTTACAAGAGGATACAAGCTTAAATGGATAGTATTTTCAGGTTACTTTATTGAATGGCTCTTTAGTTATATTATCCCCATTACAACTCATCAGAAGTGAAATGTTTTCAATCATAAAACCACATTTCACATAATATCGAGTATCACGAGTATATCAACACGAAATCAAATATACAGAGGAAAGATTTGATTGTTTGCTTGTATTGAATAGGCTCTGAAACTACTGGACTGATTTGAAAAATTCTTTCACCATTTGAATCTTACTTTATCCCTGAAGAACATAGGTGATAGAATATTTTCAAAAAGTGTATCTGCACCCAGGCGAAGCCATACCAGGCCGATGGCAGCTAATATGTATATCGTCAGACAACAATGATATATGATATATGCTGCAAAACAGCCTAGTGCCCAAGCGCCTTTCAAATACCCATAATCGATTTCATAATACACGCCCAAACGTTTCGGTACACGACTTTGATTACCGCCTTTTTGAAAAGACGTATTGAAAAAGTTTCTGTAACTTTTTGTACTACGCGGGTCATTGAAATGATTCGATTTCTAGACGAAAGAATGAAGAACGGTTTTCGGAAAGTTGTTATTGAATCACTCACTTCAAATGGATAACCCTAACATGAAAAAAAACAACTTAAAAACTTGAGCTGTAATGATTTTTTCAATTATATTCTTCTAAAAGGATCTTTGGGCCATAATGAAGGATAGGATCAATACAATATCTAGGATCTCAAAAAGTCTTTGGGCGCTAGGAGGATACAGTCCTGATTTACTCCTTCTTACAGTAGTAAATACAGTAAAAGTGGCTAGTAATTTATTTTTAATCTGTCTGATTTTTTTGAGGGTCAAAGAGTCAAGTAGCATTAATTTATCTCGTTAATTACTTTCGCTGCTCTCACTGAACTAGGTTTTAGGGTATGATAAATAAAATTGTAGACATACTATATTTGTAACCCCAATTATATTTTCATTTTCTGTCCTCAACCCACAGCGCAACATGACGTCTAAGTTAAGTTGCAGAATAATTTGGCTTTAAATTTTTGTTAAGTTGCCTGACTGTCACCAAGTATTTCAGGTGTAGTATTTTACTAATTCTAATCACTCACTCGCCTAATTCGGTTAATAGAAAGCTGTACTTTAATGTACCGTATCAGCTTATATACGTCTCAATGCAGGGCGCAAATCTCCTCTACAATGGTGAGTATGATTAAGAGTGGCTAGGTCATGTAGTTCGCGACGCTGGCCTAGTGTGGATTGGCTGACTTTAGCGGGCGACTAAATGATGCAACACTAATGAAAGGCGTAGTCTTAAAAATATTTACATCCATTGGACAAATACAAGTTACAGATAGAAATACCGCAAAAGAAAATTATAATTACCTACTTACACCAAACAATGTCAAGTATGTAGCAAATAGTGATACATAGCAATGCTCCACGAACTAGGCATGCGAGGCGGGATTGGAATACCCATTCGTACCGCAAATATGTTATGTCGCGATTACATACTTTTGTGTGTAATTTAGGTTAAAAAATTGGTACTTAGAGATATGGATCGTGGAATAAAATTTAGTTAAAAGCCAAATTTTCTAGTGTCTCGCCTATCTGTCTCATTATGCTTATTTTATTGCAATGGATGGCGAGACGAGCTTGCTATTCACCTAACAGTAAGTGATACGACCGCTCATGAACAGTAACAAAACCAAAAAACACCGTGAATTACAAAGTAATGCTTGACATTCCATTGCGCTAGTCATCCTGAGACATATTCTGGCTACAATATCCTTCAAACCGGAACACAACAGAGCATTTTCAATGCTGTTTGGGGAGATAAATAGACATAGTAGTACCCCCAAGATGGCCTCTCACACCACCATTTCTTGGTGTCGCAGCTCACTACAACATAACTAGGAATGAGCATAGCATAAAAGTGATTAAGGAAATAAGGACATGCTTTTGAAATGCGAAAGGACAAAAAATGTATATTAAAGTTCAACACTTACCAACAGGTGAATCGTCTGCTCGTTTCATTAAAAAACCCCAAATGACAAACAAAAAATCTTCAACCACCATTCATTAAGCCGTACAAAATAAAATTGTTTTTCAGCTCTCGCCGAAGCCCTATTATGCCCGAACATTTTAGATGAGTATTAAAGTATTCAATAACGCAAAACAAAAGTACTTTCGGAATAAATCCGACGGAAAATTAATCACAGCATTTTTGTAGGTTAAAATTAATTACTTGATCTCTACACGTCCTGCTGGAGTGCTTGTCGACAAGTCCTCTAGGGCTGCCGGTAATTGATACAGGCTGATTCGAAATTCGAATCGATATTCCCGCCGGGAGATAAGACTGGTAACCCTGTTAATTGGCTGTTGTGACGACACTGTCAGACATTTCGATTTGATATTGCTTTCTATTTCTGCTCTCCTGGTCATCCGACGGTGTACAATTAAAGGTTTTTTGATACAATCTTTTATAGTGCTAAATGCAAGTGATAATTGAGTTAACAGTGGCCTACTGCGGGTTGGCGGGTTTTACATGCCATAGAAATTAATAAAAATCGCTACGGTATAGTATGCAGGTTTTCTTACAATATTTTTCTTCCCCATTTTAGTGCGTGGTGATCGTCAAAATCGTAGAATCGTTCGAAATTGACGAATACCTCTATGAATTTATGTCACAAACAAATCTAACTATCTTATAGTAAAATATTTACGAATATCAGAATTTTTTTAACATTAAACTGAAGCAAAATAATCCAATAAGTCTCACCACAAAGCAAATCAATGAACAATACAAAGTTCATGATAAACCATACTTTGGTACACGGAACATTTGCAAACGACATTCCATTGTTCCCGACATGCACGAGTAACGTTTGATTTCGACGGGAAACAGTATCTACTTTATTGGTTATTTTCTACGTCGATAATTCTATCAATCGCAGAGATTGTGGGGAACTAGATTGTGGGATTCTAGTATAAACTTGGAAATAATAAGTATAACTGATTCTAAAATAGCTTTGGGTGCACCAAAAATGCTTACTTTAGGCAAATTTCAGATAAAATAACAGTAATTAAGACTTAAGACTTTTTGGTTTCCCAACTTCTAGACCCGAAACAGTACGGGTATAGTACGGGTATCGAACCTGGGGCTTCTCATTACGTTTTTCAATAGCTGTTCCTCGGAGGTAAACAAAAATCATAGAAAAAAAAATGAGATTATCCTCCAAGTTTATTATTCTTGATTGATGAGTTGGTCCACAAAAAATATTATAAGCAAACATATTCCCGACGTGAAATGAACACATATTTATCCCAGAGAAGCGAAATACAAAATGAACATTCGTATAATGTGGCAATTAGAGGACGCCAGTTACTTTTCAAAGAATTTTTTTTGTCGCTGAAAACGAAATATTTAATGTTACGCTCCACATGAATTTTGAGAGCGGATGATATTCGTTTTGCGGCGTAATTAATTTCCTAGAATTTTGTACGTCAAATACTTTGATCTGTATTTTATTTGAAATATTTTCAGCACGAAAGATCGTGTAATTCTTAGAAAATTGGCATTGAAAATACCAATAGTATCCAAACGCCTTTGTAAATTAAAAAAATGTAAATTTGAAAATAGAATGCAATAACTGTCGTCACACAAGTTTCTAAGAAAAAAAACGAAATACTGGCATTTAAAATATTTAATAATGGCCACTAAACTCTATGGACTTGTTCATAAACCGTTTGAAAACACATTTTAGTTATATAAAGTTGGTGTCTTTATCGCTCAAATTAAATTCAAGAGTTATTCAAAAGGGACAAAAGATTTGATGGCTAAAGTAGATTTATGAACTGTGTATAAATAAGGTTAGACGAATGCAAATTACATTTCAATAATCGCTATGGAAAACTTGCACCCACAACCAATATAACTTTGCGGTCATAATAAAAGTGAAATAGCATTCGGTTCCCAAGTGGCAGTCGAAATATAAATTCGAATGCTGAATAAGCCGCAGTTTCAACAATAAAATGTTATTGTTACTATCCACCCTTTATCTTTTTCGAAAATGCATTGGAAATTTCACTGATTCCAATGACATCATTTAAATATATAAAACGTGAAATTTAATGCTGGACGCACAAAGGTTGGATAGCAAAAGGTAATTTAAGTATACCAATACGTTATAAGTTATTATAGTCGTAATAACTATCATTTTTTTGCTCAGTAGTTCATTGAAGACCAAAAACTTCACTAAAGACCAAAAATATTTTGCAGTGACCTGTTGGAAGTGGCCAGCTTATTATGACCAGGAATCGTAGAATGATTTCCATTTTTCAAGGCGTCGGTTCACCTTGTAGGGTAGGATATAACTTGCACAATTATTTTCCTAAAATAATGTGTTCTTAAATTAGTCTTATCTCTCTCGTCTTCTGATATGACTTTCATCGGTAAGTCGATAGAATTGTGATCAGTTTGATCAATTCTGTGTCATTTTGTGATGCTGTATTATTAATTTAGACGTATTTTTAATAATAAATAACACCCAACAGTCACATAGATAGTCCTGACCCTACACTAAGAGAGAGTCTTGTGTCGTTGGTGTCAAGAACTATGAGACACTTTACGGTCTGACAAACACCCAGAGCCGAAATAAATACTAATAATAAATAACACACCAAAAGACTAAAGAAATTACATAAAACCAAATATCATCAATTCATACAAAGACAGCACCAATTTAATAATCCATAGACATTATTTTAACATAACCAATCCTTTATTTCAGTGTTTCAATATATTCCTAACAACCACGTTTTAAATTACGCAACATCGTAATGTTGAAACCTCACAGCTATACCAATTTCAAGCGAGCTCTTGAATTTTACACGTCCGTATACAATTCCCGGGAACATACATTGCTGGACGCAGTCACAATGATTTCAGTCCACCACACCAGCCAAGCTGGAGTTGTGAATTTATTATCACAATCGTGGCTTTAACAATATATTCTAGTGTGTAATAGTGAGCTAGCCTTATTGGTAAGCGTGTGGTGAATATTTCTATGTTTGCTGCCTTAGCAAAATCGGCCTTATGACGGACATCTACGGACGAGAATGATTGCGATGATGCCAATGACGACGATGATGATAAAATAGAGAAGGTGATTATATAAAATAAGACTGCAATTTAAAATTAATATTCAGAATATTGCTAGCCTTGGACGATAGGAAGTGTAACAAAGCATAAATACCGTAAGTAGAGAAAAACCGTACCGTACCGTACGTAATGTAACTAATTTGTACTGTACTATAAAAATTAAAGATGATTAGCGACCCGCCCCAGCTTCGTCTGGGTATTTTTTGATTCCACGCTACACCAGACACATATAATTTCTTACAATCTGGGACACCTTATGTATGTGTTATACATATAAAACTTCCTCCTGAATCACTATCTATTTAAAAACCGTATTAAAATCCGTTGCGGACTTTTAGAGATCTAAGCATACATGAGGACAAACTGCGGAAAGCGTGTGTTTTTTTTATTATAGTGTTGATAAAGCGAACTAAACAGCGAAGCCGACCTTCCGGCACAAGTCGACAATTTTTTTATTGGTGTTTCAGTGTAGATTTTAATTATACTTACGCTGTCTCGCCCTAAAGTATAATAACACGAAGCAGCGAAAAAGAAGGCATTCCACACGTGTGCTATTGTAAAGGTGTTCTAATTTCTGCACGAGACTCGCTTTGTCGGGATCGAATGCAATTCTCGTGACCTGAAAACTTGTCACGCGTCTACAAATAGCACACTGTAACATTTTACAAAACTGAAAATATACTTTTATGTTCAGGAAGTTTCGGTTACTAAGTTTATTTTGATTCCTCTATGGGTAGAATTTTGGTACGGCTTCTTTCTTTCATATCACTGCTATTTGGGTAGGATATCTGTGTGTTCCTTACGTCAATTTTTTTTTATTGTACTGAATGGCGAGACGAGCATGCCGTTCGCCTGATGGTAAGCGACCGCTCATGAACAGTGGCAAAACCAAACAACACCTTGAATTACAAAGCAATGCTTGACATTCCACTGCGCTCGCCATCCTGCGACATAATGTAATATGTTAAGTATCAATATGTGCAATCGTAATTCTGGCCCACGCCATTAGTAAAAATTTCCCAACAACTCCCCGGTCTACCCTTTAATGGATTCCTACCGCAAAATATTCCGAAAATCAGGTACAGCACTTATATCTTCGATAATTTTTAAACATTCATTTATTAATATTTAAATACCAGAAACATTAAAAATCGGTAAACACTATTAATAAACTCAATCAGAAGCAAATGATTCGTTTTCGTTTATTTATACCAAACTGAGCTGACACAACAAAATGCCATTAGTCAAAATTTATTTCGCAACAACGCCCCGGTCTACCCTTTAATGGGTTCTTACCGCGAAATATCCCGAAACTCGGTTACACACTTTTATATCACAATTTGTAGGTTTAAAACGCCAAGGCTTTTAGTGTAGCGAGAAAAATTAACTATGCTTGGCCGATTTCCAGGGCGCTTTGCAAACGATTTACGTTCCGTGGGGACAAACAGTGGCCATTGCTTAGTACAATTGTTTATTTTTAAGATACCTACCCAGGTATCTCTCGGGTTGTAATCGTTATTTTAACACAATTTTTTATTCAAGTTTTTTCAAGTTCGCATTTTTTTTTTATTACAGTGAATGGTGAGACGAGCATGCCGTTCGCCTGATGGTAAGCGTACGACCGCTCATGAATCGTAGCAAAACCAAACAACACCTTCAATTACAAAGCAATGCTTGGCATTCCATTGCACTCGCCATCCTGAGACATAAGATGTAAATTCTCAATAAGTCCAGTAGGAATTGGGCAGGACATGTGACTCGAATGCATCCTGACTGTCAGATCAAGCTGGCTTCAAGCTGGATTCCCGCGAAAGAAAACGTGAAAGACCAAAGATGCGGTGGAAAGACGAGACGGACGGATTCAAGCCAAAATGGCAAGAGCTCACCGAGGACAGGGGCACATGCAGGAATAAAGGAGCGGCCATTGTTCAGCAGTGGGACACAATATACACTACAAACATTTGTAGTAAAGTGACTACATTTTTTTATTTAATTAGAATTTGTTTTTGTTAATTTGCCCTAAAACTATATATTATATCAATCATTTATTCATTGGACGTCTTCTTGGTTTGATAACATAACGTATGTAAGCTGTAAAATCCGAGATCTAGGCTTTGATTGCCAGATAAGACTAACATCAATGTGCTTAGGTAGATTCGAGAAGCAATATCACATTGTTGTTTCTCAATCTGCAACACACCATTAGACACATACAAACAGACGTAGCCAAGGTAGTATAAAATAAATTATAAATATTTTAATACACCTAACAGTCACATACATAGTCCTGACCCCACAGTATGATCGAGTCTAGTGTCGTGGGGATCTGGAACTACAAGAGATTTTTCGGTCTTACAAACACCCAGGCCCGAAGCAAATACCTGTGGATCACACAAATATTTACCTCGGTACTGGGATCGAATCTACGACCTCACATTTCACAGGCGGCGTCTAACCAACTGCTTCTCTACTGTTAAACACTAACAGAATCATCTAAAATATAAATCCAAATCCATTTAACAAGGAAAACAACAAGAGTTTTAAAAAGTACGCGCCACGAATGAAAATATTCGAAATCGTTTCCCGAAGATACTTTTATTGTAGCCAGTGTCACAAACAACGGGGTGCCTCGCCACAATTTAAATTATTAAATTAAAATGTCTTTTTCAGCGCCACTCTGCTGTATTACATTAGCCCATAAAGTGCTATCTGTAGTGGACTTTTATTCTTTTACATTGGATTTATTCCGGTAAAAGGAATGTGCAAGTCTTGGTGTGCGGTATTGGCTACATCGCTTTGGAAGGAAAATTGTTGTGGGATTCGTTCTTCTAAATTAAAATGCCATTGGCTAGTGTCTCCGTTTTAATTTGTCATTAATTGATATTATTTTCTCTTTGTACTATTGTTGACTTAATTGGGGATGGTACAATATGATTTTTATCCATGTTGTAGAATCATTTTGCTTATGGATTCTTTTTTTCATTGTAATGAATAGCGAGACCAACATGCCATACATACATGTAATATTCTTAAAGTAGCCTTTTTACCTGACGGTTCTTAGACCGTGGTCGTTTTATAAACACATCAGGAAAGAAATCTTTGTATGAGATCATTGAACACCATCATCATCATCATAATTATACTAGAGCGGACATCGGGAACAAAATCTCTGCGCATTGTACTAGTACAGAATTGAACCCAGTGAAGTGAGAGCAAAGATGTTGTTACTGCGTAGGCGTGACAGAGACAGAAACAGAATGAGTGGTACGGTACCGTTCATTTTTATTACAAACATTTATTTGCAGTATCCCCTCTAGTTTAATATCACAATGTATGAGATGTTCTATCTCGTAAAGAAACTCCAAGCATCGGCTTCTTCCTCTCTTCTCTCGCCCTTTCTCTCATTAAGTGACTTTGAGCCTCCTAATGAGGCCAATAGATGCATGCAGGCTGCCTCCAATAGGTCATAGTTGAAATCATTGGGACAGGCCTATGTTCAGCAGTGGACTTACTTTTGCTGATGGATGGATGGACGAAATATTATCAAACGCTATACAGTAACCATTCTGTCATAGACTGGTAATGTTTCATGGTAATTATTTCAAAGATTTTCCTCATTTATTGCAACGTCAGGACCGCCTAGATTGTAGTGCACACCTATAGTATATATTGCAACTTTTCGAAAATCTATCAAAAATAAAAAATCTTGATAGATAAGCTCAAACCCACTACCCCATCATATCCTTGCTTTCAAACTAGACTACAGCTAAACAAGCATAATAATAAGTACCCTCGTGACATCACTGCGTCACAGTATAAAAGCATAGCGCAGAACAGCAACCGCTAGAAATTGCCGCGTTCTATTTTATATGAAGCCGCCGTGGATAAAACAGGATTTAACGTGCATTTGGGATGTCTAAACTCCGCTGGAAATGCCGGTTAGGCTATTCTTTCTAAATCTACGGGTTGTGTTGGTGTTTCATTGTGAACTGTTGGTTTTTTTTATAACGTAACGTTGATTTATTTGTGGTTTTTTATATTACTTCATAATTACACAAGACTCGATCTTAGTGTGGGGTCAGGTCTATGTATGTGACTGTTGGGTGTATTTATTATTTAATTGGTTTAATTAGTCGTATAATTTTTATGTTTGGTTGCAGCGGGATAAAGTATAAAGTAGGTATATTATTTTAAGTTCATTTTGTAAACTGTGAATCGAGTTTTTGTAGATTTTTTTTTAAATAATAAATTAATGAATAAAAAACAACTTTTTACCCAGTTCAAAATGGAACCTATAATGCACATAATGTAATTAAAACTAAATCAATAATATTCCAATAATTAAGCTCATCACAGATTCGGCTTATTGAAAATGATTCAATCATTATGAGTAAATAAAAGGAAACAACATAAATAAAACAACACAATTAAAAATAAAATTAATTGCAATTATTAACATCACAAATTCTAATTATAATTAATGAAAGAGCTGAAAGCGTATAAATATCGGCAAACTATTAGCACGCGGGAATGTAGTAATGAAACTCATTATAGAAATGGAAACTTATGACGTCACTTAAAAGCCTATTCATAATGGAATAGTATTCACAATTATATTGCTAGTTTTATACGGAGAATACTGCATGGGTAATGCAATGCCATTAATAGAGAAAGAGAGAAATAGAATGCAATAAATGATTCTTTTCATTTGATCTATTTTTGGCATTGTACTCAATTGCTACTAATAATTTAAAGGATCTAGGATTATAATAAGGAGGGAATATGAAGGACTGGAAATGATTCCACTATTGATCTGTATCAGCCCATATACGTCCCACTGCAGGGCACGGGCCTACTCTACAATCGACAGTACGATTGACAGTGGTTAGGCCATATAGTCCAGCACGCTGGCCTAGTGCGGGTTGGCTTCGGGTTGACTTACATACCATAGAATTCTTATAAATCGCTATGGGATGCAGGTTTCCTCACGATGTTTTCCTTCGCCGTTTTAGTGCGTGGTGATTGACTATCAATACACACATGACTCCGAAAAGTCAGAGGTGTGCCCTGGGATTTGAACCCGCGACCACCGTGAACATGTTGGCAGACGCGTCTGGTCCGTTTACCAACAGGCCACCACGCACTTACTTAACTCCACTATTGATGGTTGGTAAATAAAATAAAATTGAGACTCTATTCCAAGATCTTAAGGTTCACAGTTCAGATGCGCTCCTCCCAAACTAATAAAACACAGAGGTCCCCATTTAAATCATATGAATTTATCGTTGTAGAATATTTATAACTAAATCGCCAAGGTCCGGACCGTCCAATCTAACTAGAGCTCTCACAAAATAAACAGCGAAAACAAGTCACCGACAATTTACGTAAACCGACACCCGAAACCACAAAATGAATAAACAATTCACAAGTAAAAACATTTTTGATATACAGAGACTCCCTTCGCAAATAAATCTTGTTGAAACAGAATCTGTTACAGAAAAACTAAGGAAAAACGTCTCTTACAGTATATGCCTGAGGTCTACAAAAGTGGCCGCATTGAGCCGAGAGTAAATCTTAAGAAAAAAGAAAGATAAATAGTATCAAGATGCCTATTCATTGGAGATACGATTCAGACACGAACAGGGAAATTTCATGACAAAAACATTAGATTTACTAGATTACTGGTGGAACGTCTCTCATTTGTGAGAAGCCACCTGGGTAAGTATCACCGTAATATCTATTTCTCCCGTCAAACAGCAGTGTAAATGCACTGCAATATTGAGACATAACTTCGTATGTCTCAGGATGGCGAGCGCAGTGGAATGCCAAGCATTGCTTTGTAATATAAGGTGTTGTTTTATTTAACTTCTGTTCATGAGCAGTCGTATCGCTTACCATCAGGCGAACGGCATGCTCGTGTCGCCACGCCAGTGAAAAATAGATTAAGTACACGAAAATCTGTCATTATTATTCTAAATTACCATGGCGATAGGCTCGCCCTATCACATCGTGTAAAGGAACACACTAGGGGAAACGTGGGTTTCCTGGTAGTACTTTTGCCTTTCCCTTCTAGGAAAAATGAGTTAGTTTATGTATGTATGGAAATTGCTAATGGTAGGATTATATTAGTGGCAGAGTCACGCTGTTATCAGTCATGACGCTGCATGAATGGGCAGCTCGCCTGGAGCAGTACCAATGTCTCACAGAAGATCGACATGAAGCCTTAAAGCTTTGCTGCCGAATGCCCTATACCCCTTCTCTCTTCCCATCATTTTTCCTTCCCGCTTCCACCAATTTGATGGTCCGGCAACACACACATCCATGATCAAGCGTTGTGGATGTTCATGGGCGGCAGTGATCATATACCATCAGATGAACTGTTTGCTCGTTTGCCGTACCTATGCAATAGATAAATAAAGAATGTCCGTATCCACCTGGAAAGTAAATACCGAGCACAGAGTTAAGAACCCGTTTCAGGTTCATCTGTTTATATTCTGATATCAGGCCAGCACATATTTGTGTCGATCGCCTAGAGATAACCATTAGACAGAGATTCAGTGAATTTATAGTCAATCACCACAATCCAACATACTGAGAAAACCTGCACATAATAGCGATTTGTATGAATTTCTATGGTACGTAAAGCCCGCCAACCCGCACTAGGCCAGTGTAGTAGACTATATGGCCTAACTACTCTCAATTGTAATCTTGATAGAGGAGGCCCGTGCCCTGCAGTGAGACCTATATGGGCTGATACAGAGAGACAGTCTCCGTGGCGCAATTGATTAGACGCTGACTGTAAAACGAGGGGCCGCGGGTTCAATCCCCGCGCCGAGACATGTTTGTGAGGTCCACAAGTATTCGACTCGGATCTGGGTATTTGTGAGACCGAAAATTTCCTCTTTATTTCTGATAGCCACGACACAATTTCATAGTTTCTGATACCCACAATACAAGACTTAATTAATCTTAATGTGGTGTCAGGAATGTATATGTGATTGTTGGATGAATTTATATATCACACCACACGCATTTAAATAAAATATATAAATTAAGCCAATTGCAACTTCACTGGTATTGACTATCTCGTTAATTGATTCTCTGAAATCGTAGCCCAACCGTAGTGATAGAGTTTCTGCGATTTGATTTCAGTTTGTTATTTAACTCCTTGTTTTATTACCAGACTATGCGGCTAGGCTATTAAATGAACTTACTAGGTGTTTTTTTTTAACAGTAGGTCCGGCAAACTTGCAACAAGTCACTTGATGGCAAGTGATCACTGCCACCCATGAATATTCTCAACTCTTGGATTATAAATACGTTACCTGCCTATCAAATCACGATGGGAGCGAGGAGTAAAAAGGATAGGAAGAGGAAAAGGGGATTAGGCTTCCGGCAATCTCATTTACTGAACGAAACGCGACAGCTAATCTGTCTCTTCACGTCGAACTGCTGTGAGATAGTTGTACCGCCCCGGACTAGCGTACCCATTCACCATAAAACCCTCCATATTTATTTTGGTAGAAGGGAAGTATCGCGCTCCTGTGAAGTAGTGGCTATATAATATAGGCTAATGTATTATGAGAGGGTATGTATTGCCAACAATTGTTATAAATGTACTCTTCATGATTTTTTTATATACTGGCACGGGAATGAATACCAAAGGCTTGATTGTAAGTGTAACCCCTTTGCTCGATCCTGACATATTATTTTCGCTTCATCCACTTTCATCAACTTGTATATGCTTTCTCTTCGATTTACTTTTGACCTGACCCTTGTTGAGGGTATCACCGATTCGGATGGTTTCGGTTCAGTGAACTCGACCCCTATCGAAACTTCCAGCGACACCTGCCTTGCTTAGTCTTACTTGATTAGTAATGGCTTTTCAAAACAGTCTACATAAACATTCATAAATACCTACATACATACATACATACATAAACTCACACCTTTTTCCCATAAGGGGTAGGAAGAGGTGCTAACAGAACAATTTCGCCTTGTGTGTTCCTGATGTGATAGGTGCCCATCGCCATAACGTGCACAAATTCCTAACTCCAAGCTGATAATGAATAGAAAAATCCAATATCAATACTCCGGGATCCGAGACCTCGGCTTAGTAATCGTACCATAGTACAACGCGCCACCAAACAAACATACAAAAATAAACATTCTCCATCAATAAACGGTATGAATATTAAACTCCCGCAACAGGCCTTGCATACTGTATGGCATAAAGACGGCCGGACGGGGAACTGGAGCAAATAAAGTGGCCCTACTTATCACAGCTCTACGTATGCTTCGCGTTTTCAAGTGTTTTTCTATCTCCGTGTAACTGGGGAAAAATATGGCTGTATTTTTATTGCTACCAACAGGTCGATGTGGAAATCCTTGAACGCGATGTTTGACAATAAAGTTACATATACATATACATACATACATAAACTCGCGGTTTTTTACTGAACGGGGCAGGCAATCGTGCTACTAGGACATCGACGTTTCGCCTTGTGTAATCCGTCCCACGATTTGATAGGGGATGAGCCTATTGCCATATAGGGCACACAATGAAGTTAAATGTATGTAGTTCTTTAAGCTCAAAATAGTGATGATAATAGCATAGAAACGACAAATGATTTATAAATCACCTATTGATTACTGCTATCAATGTTTTGATGTCAGAATTATACTCACAAAATAAAGGTATCGTGAATGTCTAACCAAACCTTGAAAATAGTGAGACAATGTAGGTATAAAGGAGGGGGAGTAGATTTTTTTCGATTATATAAAGATTTTTTGGTGCAAATGCTTGTAGTATCACTAAATTGTAATCTTTTTTTGCACCTATCAATTAACTAAGACAATAATTTACATTCCTACATCGAAATACAACCAGTAATATCTGATAAAATCGTGTCCTCAACTTATACCATTACAAGTCTCACAAAAACCCCAAAGGAGGTGGTCGTTTATCGATATTTTTTCCTATTAAACTTTTATACACCCCAAGATTCATTCATTCGTTTCATCTAGAAAGTTCGTCATACTTTTCATTCCTCGAAAGCGAAGCACCTGAAATAAGAGGAGGCTGGGAACAACTTTTCTAATTTTCCAATAGAACTTATACATTCCGATTGCAGGTTAAGTTCCCCCGGTGACGAGACGTGTCCTTAATTAAAATAACTAAAAAATTTATTGGGTACTCATTGGTTTGACGCGGTTTACCTTTCTGCGTAGAATCTTACGTTTTTGGGGAATATTTTAATGTAATCCAACTGCCTCGGTGGCGTAGTTGTGGTAGTGTATCACATTGTGGGACGGAACATACAGGGCGAAATGTGGGTGCACTGGCACCTCCGTCTACCCCTTCTGGGAAAAATGTGTGAGTTTATGTATGTATGTATTTTAATATAATAGTTGGTTGAAGCAAGGGTTTTACATTAGTCTAGTCGATTTTATTTTTATATTTCATTGTGTTTGTGTATTTATGTAGCAGACTAAGGCCGGAAACATATTACTGAAACCCTACCCGACAAGACACGTGTTAAGTCAAATCAAATCGTACTATTTTCTTTGACAAGAACCACACTTCCAACACGTGACGCGACATGGCATGGAGTTTTTATAGAGTCGTTTGGTTCGTATAATCTATCTATCGTTAACTAGAGATTTTAATAGATATTTGGATGAATTTTATGTTTCAGTAAACAAAGATAGAAAGTTATAGATATGGTCCATATATTTATACATAGCTAGGCAAGATAAATATATGTCTCTATCTTTGTTTAATAAAGCGTAGCACTGAACCGACATAGTAATGGTAGCCAGTTTAACCTCTTGTTAAAGATAGATAGGATATAGAGAACGGTAGTTAATAAGGCCAAGGCTTACTCCCGCTTACGTAAGCCGCTTAAATTGCCATAATGACGTCATCGCATGCTAATATATACGCTTAAATTCGATTCAGTACCGTTGTTGTAATGAGCTTTTTAATACAATAGCCAGTATGTTCGGTATTTCGAAATGTTAATTAATAATGAAGTATTCATCAACGTCATAATACGATGTTATTATTTCACAATTAATTTAATTTTAATAAACTCAAGTCATGTGGAATGCTGTGCTAATTAGCTTCAATGAAATGATGTAGTCTGGTGATATAAGTTGGTTAGAAAATAAGGTTATTAAAGCATCAAATTCGGTATCAGCCCATATACGCCCTGCTGCAGAGCACGGGCCTCCTCTATTATCGAGAGTACGATTTAGAGTAAATAGGCGAAATAGTCCACCACACTGGCCTAATGCGGGTTTGCAGACATTACATTTAGCTCGATTGAGTTAAAAATTGATTAACTTACAATTTCGGAATTCAAATATTTGAAATCTGTAAATTTGCCGAGAATGTATAAAGTTGTCACAGCCTTATGCAATGACACTACATAGATTATATTTATTAAATATATTATTAAGCAAAGTGTTTAAGTATCTGAACGTACACTATTTCTCACGGGTCGCTAAGGATATTTTTTTTTCATACAATAAATCCAGTATGAGAGCAAACAGGTCACCTGGTGGTAAGTGATCACCGACCATTAAACATCTACAACATTTGGACCATAAATGTGTTGCCATATCATCAAAAAGGGAAAGAAGAGGGAAATAATATCGACGGGAAGAGGAAAGGTGTGCATAAGCATTCAGTAATCTCACTCACCGCACGAAATGCAACGGTAAAGCTGTCGTTTCACGTCTATCTCCTGTAAGACAGTGGTATGGCTCTGGACGAGCTGCCCATTCGTGCTGAGTCATTACTGACAACAGCTTGGCTCTATCACTAATAAAATCCTACCATTAGCAATTTCCACACATATATAAACTCCCCCCTTTTCCAAGAAGACAGGCAGAGGTGCTACCTGAACACCCAGGTTTTGCCTTGTGTGTTCCGTCCCACGATGTGATAAGGCGAGCCTGTCGCCATAACAATTTAGAATAATAAAGACAGGTTTTAATGGTGGTCTCTCATACGTGAGAGGCCGCCTGGGTAGGTACCACCGCGGGCCGCCTGACAAGTCTTATTCATGCGGAGTCGTAACACAGCATGGCTTTAACACTTCCAAAAAACAATACAATACACATTGTTGCTTATAATCATGACCTCAAAATATACAATGATATACAAACGCAATATTACCCAATAACTGAATACCAAAACACGAGGCCTAAATTTATTTCTGCGGTTAATTCCATTAGCTGAACCTCATTGTAGGGTTGAATTCTGTTTCAATGAAATACGTGAGCCTCCAAAGATGGCTGGGGGTTGCCACGCGAAATTAGCCTTTAGGCAACCTAGACGCAATTAGACTAGACTGGATATGTTATAAATACAGAGGTTAGAATTGCGTGGATTATCCATATGAAGGTTTTTGTTATGTCATGCTTTCTCATGCCTTCTTAATTACAAAAGCATAGTACACTACGATGATTATAAGAATAATGTTTTAGTAATATAATAATTCAGTCCATATAATAATAATAAACTTTTTCGGCCCTGTTCATAAATGGTTTTAAAACGTATTTTAGTTATTAAATGTTTTGTCTCCTTCCAACGTCTTTTGAATTCAGTTTTGAGTGAAAAAGAAAATCCATTCGATAATTCAAATAGATTTTTAGTCTGTTTATGAACACGACCGTTTATTTAAACACTACATAGTTCATACAAAATAAACAATTAATACAAAATAGAAAAATGTAAGTAAAAAATGGCGGTCATATGCGTCGTACTGTAAGGCGCGGGCCTCCTCTACAATCGATAGTTTGATTGAGAGAAGGGCTATGGTCTATGCAGTTGCAATATCAATTAATAAGAAATTGTGGTTACAGAAAACCGAAACGAAGTTAGAGATTTACTATTAAGTTTTGTCCTATTTGTATCGAAGAGTTGGCTGGAAATACTATTGCTGATGCTAAAAGTGGTAGAGCCATGACTCAGCATGAATCATGACTGACGAAAGAAAACATTGAACTCGGTGGGCTCGTCCGGGGTGGTACCACGGTTTCACAGGAAATCGACGTGAAGCGACAGCTCCGAGTTAGATTACCGGATGCCCTATACCCCTTACCCCTTCCCATCCTTTTTCTTCCTGATCCCCTCCCGATTTGATGGGCCGACCACACATCTACGATCCAAACATTGTGGATGCTTCTGAGCCGCAGTTGTCACTTACCTTACTGTTTGTAATATTCTTCTTACTCTTACCTTTTCTTCTATTCTGCGTACTTAATGAACGGTAAAGCACATAAGCTTTATAGTATGATGTTTGGACTTGAGAGCACGGTAAACCTCTTTCAATTAGTATTATTTGCTTTACGCTGTTGGAAAATCTTCCGTTTTCTCCATTACATACATAAATTCATGCCTCTTTCCCAGAAGGGGTAGGCAGAGGTGCCTGGACACCCACATTTCGCCATGTATGTTACGTCCCATAATGTGATAGGGGTGAGCCTATATATTTTCTCCATTACACTATTAAAAAGGCCCAACAATGACCAGATTTTCTATACAAGACAAAATACCTATTCAATTTGTATTAACGAACACATTCTATTAAAGCGAATCACAAACGATACCCAAAACCATTCCTACTCCATTACATTACGATACACGTGAAACATATTGAAAAACGTGGTTCGGAACAAATAAATGCTTTCTTTAATATTTTATCAGTGGGCACGTAAGACCCCGATACCCATTTTGCGGGTAGAAAAAAATAAAGTCGTGGCTGTCTTTTTGCTACGTTTTCGTCCCAAAACCTTTTCCTTCGGCCTTTTTAATACTGAAATGGACTTTTATAAGATACGTTGAGATGTCCTCGATTCTTGGTTTGTGTGTTTATGATAAGTTCTAGATGTGATAGTCTGAGTACTTGGAATACATGATATTTGAAGGGTATTAATTAAATATTAATTTATGATTTCAACTAGTATACGGTAGATTTTAGAATACATAAAAATAAGTATACTGACTAATTTTTGGAATTGCATTTATACGAAATGAATAATTACACTAAAATATAGAACAAATTGAAAACAATTTTTACGGATTTGATCGCGAATTTCGTTTAATAAATTAAAAAAAAAAGTAAAATGAATATAGATTCATTTCAATGTAAATTTAAAAAAATACATAATATAACTTGAATTAAATAACAGATATATACATTTAGTAACAACCGTATTGGTTGTTACTAATAAAGCAACCATTTTCTAATTTAATTCTTAATTAAACTCATCAAGAATGAGTCTCAAGAAACTATAAAGTAATACAGAAATGATGTTCAAAGAAAACTGTACGGCAGAAAACGTTAAGAGTCAAATTAATTGCTGTCTTGGGAGACATCGTTACTATTAAGCAATTTTAGATGGGGCCCAGTTGACTGCATTTTAGCAAAGAGCGAAATATAAATCTGAAGCTATGAACGAAATATGTATTTAAGTTTTGATAAAAACTTCAGTGGATTCAGTGAAAATGCATATTTAATGTTTTAAAGAGTCGTGCAAGCTCTAGAATGAACTCCCTGCATCGGTGTTTCCTCAGCGCTATGACCTGTCCTTCTTCTAGAATCATATTTAAAAAATAGGAATCAGTATGTGGAAATAACAAAAATCGAACCAAACACAAAATATGAGTTAATCTATAAATCACATTTACGCAAAATAAAATACGGTGTCCCACAGGGAAGTGTTTTTGGTCCGCTTCTTTTTTTAATATACATCAATGATTTGCCTAAAGTGACTAATCATCACATGTCATTGTTTGCTGATGATAGCACAGTTACTATCGCTGCGGACAATAAGAATTTACAAAATTTTGAAAATGAAATTTCTAATACTATTGAATTAATTATCAAATGGCTTAATAATAATAATCTACAAATAAATATCGACAAAACAAAACTAATGATATTCAGTCAACGTTCCAATGCGATTATTAACATTAATTATAGTAATACAATTTTGGATCAAAGTAGTACATCAAAATTTTTAGGTTTAACGATAGATCAAAGACTGAACTGGAAAAGTCACACAGAACACTTGGCAAAAAGAGTTAGTCGATCAGCGTATGTACTCTACAAATTAGCCCCAATAGTAAGCAAGAAGACTTTAATTATAGCCTATCATGGAACAGTGAGCGCCATACTAAGGTATGGAATTATCTTTAGGGGGAACACGACCAACAAGTGCCTAATTTTTAAACAACAAAAAAGGTGTATCAGAGCTATGTTTGGACTACAATGTGTTGACTCATGCAAACCTTATTTTATACAACATAAAATATTGACAACACCATCATTGTACATTTTCGAAGTCTCCTCATTTGTCAAATCTAATCCAAACCTATTCCTCAAGCTTTCTGACATAAATACGCGTAGCCGACGTGACAACCATAGACTGTGTGTGAGAAAATGTAATACAAGCCTAATGCATAAAAGTATATTGTGCATGGCGCCTATCATATATAATCATATACCGCGTTCAATTAAGGAGCTTAAAATAAATCAATTTAAGAACAAGCTTAAAGAATTTCTTGTCAAAAAAGCATATTACAGTATTACAGAGTTTCTATCAGAAAACTTAAATTGAAAAGATACCTATGCAATGATTTGAATGAAAAATTATCTGGATATAAATTATCTACTAACCTATTGTTTGCCAATGTGGCGGGTCATAGTCGGACGAATAACCATATTATAACATCATATTGTACCTATGTTCCACAATAAACATATTTGATTTGATTTGATTTGATTTCAAACGAGGTTTAAAGAGAGTGCTCTCCTCGAGGTTGGCAGCAACTTTGTTGTGCTGGCCCCCTGGCACTACGGAGGTCCACGAGCAGCGGTAGCCGCTTACCATCAGGCGGGCCGCTAGCTCGTCTGCCTACATGGCAATAAAAAAAAAAAGAATGTTACTAATATTTGAATTTAAAATTGTTTATTGATAGCGTTTTTAAAACAACAAGTAGAGTTATAATGATTGTGAATTTTGTTACACTTACTATTGCTCGGTTCAGCCTCTGTCATAGTAAAAAGGGTGTTTTTTTTCACGCATATATTCGGTGGCGTAGTTTTACTGCGGTACGGTTACAAAGCTGAGGTCTTGGGTTCCAATCCCGGGTCAGGTTAAGTGATATCGGTTTTTTCTATTCATTATCAGCCCCGAGTGAGGACATTGGCCCGACATGGCGATAGGGTCGACTTTATCACATCGTGGGACGAAAAACACAATTTGAAACGCAGGCGTCCTAGTAGCACATTTAGTTACTACAGATATGGGGCGAGCCTATCGTTATATTAAGCATTTTTTTTTATACTTCGAGTATAATAAAACAACGATCTCTAGCCGATCGGCCTAGTCGATATATATAGGAAACTAAAACTTTTGTGATGTCACTGTAACGAGTTTTCTAAACATTGTTCCATTGTGACAGCCTCCGTGACGCAGTTAGTTAGACGCCGACTGTGAAACGAGAGGCCGCGGGTTCGATCTCCGCACCGAAACAAATAATTGTGTGAACCACAGGTATTTGTTTCGGATCTGGGTGTTTGTGAGACCGCAAAGCCTCTCGTAGTTTCTGATACCCACGTTACCAGTATCGATCTTAGTGTGAGGTTAGGACTATGTAGGTGAATGTTGGGTGTATTTATTTATTTATTATTTATTGTAAACACTTCTGTGAAAATTTCACGAATTTATGTATGTATGTATCACTAGGTGTAATCTACTGGTTTCTCAAAAGGAATTTAAATGAAATATTTACTTAAATAATCGTATAGAAATAGATAGACGCTCTAGGCGTAGGTAGACTAAATCCAGTTGAACGTTATACTAAGAAAATAGATGCTCTTAGAATTTCTACTTAATACGTTTAAATGTAGCCTATATAAATTAAACCAACAAAGATATACAGCTTAGTTTCACTGTCTTATTAATTTTACAATATCTAAGATAATATAAATCGAAAAGTATATATTTTGAAAATTTGTCCTATATCCTCCTTGATAATTTTAATGTGTTTTTTTTTTTGCCACTAAAGTGATGACAAGCTTACGACCCTGCTTATCATAAGTAGTTATCGTACCCTATGGACGTCTGCAATACAAGATTTCACTCGCACGTTGTCAATCCTCATAGAACCTGTACACTATTTTATTTTTGAAGATCCACATGCTATAATATTTTTTGAAAACATTCACAGGTAGATCATTCCACAGCCTGATCGTATGAGGGATGAAATTATATCCCAAATATCACGTAGTCATATTACGTTCATTTTTAATATATTCATCAGTCAATTCAAGTCAAGGCGAAACGTTTAAAAGAAATTACAAAGGGAATGGAAATAATATTTAATATAACGCGACAAGCTGGTTATACGCAAACCAGTTTTTAATTTCATGTCAGTCAGCTTTTCTTGTAGCAAGGAAAACTTTGGAAAATGTTACCAAGCTTTTTGTTAAGCCTTGTAACACGAAGCTTTGAGATAAGCTTTTTATAATAACCTGCAGAGTTCAGTAATTTAGCTTAAAGTCCCTGTAATAAATAAAACATTTCATAAGATAGTTAAATTTCAACTGCTGCGCGGGATATAATGATGCTTAAATGTTTGGAATAATTAATTGGTATTTAGTGTTATTGTTTCTTTTTATTTAAGGTTTATGAATAACTAGCAGTCCAGCCCTGCTCCGCCCAGGTACAGATACACATTTCAAAATGGCGGCCAAAATGTTCAATTCTACCAATTTAGAATATCGACCAATGGAACCATGAAAAACCAATAAAATTTACTCTTATTTGCTAGTTTTTTAATTAATGCTTCCCTTTTGTATGTCATAGCGTGATAATATACATATATATAGTAGTTCCTGAGATTAAAGGTAACAAGCAAACAAACTCTTCAGCTTTATATATTAGGATACATAGATTTGTTGCAAATCTCATTCCTTTAGCTATTAAGAACAAAATGTATGATGAAACTTAAACCAATGATGTATTTTGAAGGAAATTTCCGAAATTAAATATCAAAATATTAGTTTCAATATTGTTTGTATTTTTTATGAATATTGATTCATAAACTTTAAGGAACTAGTTTTAATAATTTTGTGAAGATATTTATGTAAGTCAAGATTTTAAATACTAACGAAATTTAATTTAATTTAAATGTGCACTGGCATTTTGTTGATACCAAGAGTTTTATACCAAATTTCATTATTTTTATCGCCTATATTTCGTCCCACTGTTGGGCAAAGGTCTCTCCTTTATGACTTCACCCTGTCCTCGACGAACCCTTATCATTTTGGCTCGAATGCATCCAACTCTTTTTCCACCGCATCTTTGGTTTTCCGCATTTTTAAATAATTAGCGTCTTCAAAATGTACTCATTTCGAGATATATTCAACCACTAGACACACATTTCGTCCCGAAATCATTTGCAAGTCAGCGACGACCTGTCAGAACGAGCTGTCGTGGCCGCGTCCACGAGTACTGAATAATTCAGGCACGTTTCTTTCGGCGTTCCGTGACGTCGGATGACGTCATAATTTCCGAATTATCCCCGAGGTTCTCTGTGACAGGTGAGAATTTGGGAATTTGTGTTTTATTCCCTATATTAAAGAAACATTCATTCTCCTTGACTTGTACTGCTGTGACAGGCGCGGAATTTGATAGTGTTTTGTTTACAGAATTAATATTATGATTAAATTCGACAGACTCCGTAGCTCAGTAATTGGTTAGACGCCATTTGTGAAACCTGAGGCCACGGATTTGATCCCCTTAAATATTTGTGTAATCCACAGGTATTTGTTTCGGGTCTGGGTGTTTGAGAGACCGAGAAGTCTCTCGTAGTCCCTGATACCCACGACACAAGACTCGATCTTAGTGTGGGGTCAGGATTATATACATATGTGACTGTCGAGTGTTAAAAACACACACTTATTATGAAATTCTTATTTAATAAATATGTTTATCATGCTACTATTTCATCATGCATATATTCATTGTTGTAAATCGTAGTTAACATGCGAGTCCGGCATTTTATAAAGTAACAAATACAGGCTGGCAATGTTTCTAACTGCATCATTGGAAGAGATCAAAAATTATTCTCACCGGCATACATTTGTTTGTCATGCTCTAGTTTTACAAAGGCTTTTCCTGTTGCGGACCCATGATATAATTCTTAAATTTTCTATTAATCCTAAGCAACAAATATGAAAACATAAAAATCCCTCTGGCATTTCATAAAACTGCGAGTTTAGTCAAACAGTCGTCTGTATAAAAAGCAATTAGCCTTTAGCGTATACTTCAATATTTTTTTTTTACTTTTTTCAGAATTACCAAAACAGGTAACAAACATTTGTACTCACAGAAATTATCTACGAGATCAAATCAGTAATGAGGAAATGCGGAGGTAAACAAGTTACCGACATAGCCCAGCAGGTTAGTAAGTTGTAGTGGCAATGAGAAGAGCACATTACACAAGGAACTGATAACAGATAGGGCCGAAAAGTTGTCGAATGGAAGCCATATACCGGCAAGCACAACGTCGGACGCTTATCTTTTGTCATGAAACTAGGAGGAGCATTTTGGTCATAGTATAAGCAAACTGGGAACAAATTTTGCTTGATAACAAAAACAGTTGGGATATAATCCTCATTTTGCACTCGGGATCCTATTTTGTAGACACTACCACATTTTCTTTCAAATGCGATGCGGTCAGTTTTCTGTAGCATTATGCTATTCAGGTCCAAAAAAAGTTCTATAATCGTTACCATAATTATTGTCATCTACCGTGCGTACCTACATACTACGATCATATCAAATATACTTTCATTCATTCATTCATCATCAGCCTATTCGCGTCCACTGCTGGACAAATATACTTTCTAAGCTGTCAATTTCAGTCATTCTTAGGGAAAAACCAAGAGGCTTGTATCTAACAGTGGATAAGTTCGGGCTAATATGATAACGATGATGAATAGTAAAGTCTCAAAAAGTACTTTCCTTTAAAGTTCAAAATGGCCGCCCTAAAAGTTTAACTTCGCTTCAAGCAAGCATTAAAATTATATACACACCATGTATTTGTATACGCTTACTAATTCATTACTAAGCTTCAATTAGGACGAGTCACAGAGGGAACTAGATGCACAAGACTGCCATGGTAATTAGCTCGAGAGCTCTCTATGCTCATATCGACGCGAACAAGCATCGTTATATGAAGTTATAAATGAAGTGGATTTAGTTATACGGGACATAATCTAACATCCTAATGCCGAAATAAGAGAGATCTATGAATATAAATGATGATAGTGCGTGGTGGCCTTTTGGTAAACGGACCAGACGAGAATTTTTGGCGACCAGATGTCTTTTGGCGTAAAGTTGCATATATAGAACAAACAACCTTTTTTTATTGCAATGAATGGCAAGACGAGCATGCCGTTCGCCTGATGGTAAGCGATACGACCGCTCACGAACAGTAACAAAACCAAACAACACCTTGAATTACAAAGTAATAGTTGGCATGCCACTGCGCACGCCGTTCTGAGATATAAGATGTAAAATCTCAATATGTCCAGTAGTTACTCTGGCTACAATGTCCTTCAATCTGAAATACAACAGTGCATTTACACTGCTGTTTGGCGGGGGAAATGGACATGGCAGTGGTTCCTGCCCAGGCGGCCTTTCACATATGAGAGACCTACCTGTGAAAGTGCCTGTTGGTATCGGACCATACGAGATTTTTTGCGACTAGATGTCTTTTGGCGTAAAGTTGCATGTGTGAAACACGTATGTTTAGCTGGATGCAAGCCTTTAATTGTTGGAGACGCACTACAAGAGAAGAAGGATGTCAAATGTACATACCTATATATATCGTACTGTACGAATATCAGCTTATAATTATTATGATGAGCACGGTATTCATGTAAAAGCGACTGTTTGATTTTGAAGGGTAAACGGATCAAACGCGGTTGCCAACATGTTTACAGTGATCGTGGGTTCAAATCCCAGAGCACAAATATGAAGTCCCAGAGTCATGTGTATTCATAATCAATCACAATTCCCTGTAACGGTGAAGGAAAACATCGTGAGGAAACCTGCATACAATAGCGATTTCTATGGTATGTAAAGTCCGCCAACTTGCACTAGACCAGCGTGGTGGACGATATGGCCTAACCACTCACAATCGTTCTCTAGATTGTAGAGAAGGGCCGTGCCCTGCAGTGGGACGTATATGGGCTGATACAGATATAAATGATGAGGTAAAAAATATTATGGTCGGTGATGTTGAGGGAGTTCCAAATGCTGCAAAGAGTTACCTACACGAGGAGAGTTTCTTGCCGCGAGAATCGTATTCACACGATCCAACTTTCTTATATCCTTACGATAATCGTATCTTTGAGGCAAGAAAGTCTGTCCGTGAAAATGGATCTGGAATGACGTTGAAATACAATTGGAATTAGAGAACGAACTATTTAACGATTCGAAAGAGTATGAAAAATATTTCCGGGTTAATAATAATTATTATTTTACCAAGACTACTCTAAAGTCTAATAAAATAAGCGAATGCCGACGTAAATATGTCATTGAAATTCTCAGCTAATATAAAATAAATCCTGTAAAAAAACATTATAGTTGGAAACCCCACTGTATCTGTATCAGCCCATATACGTCCCACTGCAGGGCACGGGCTTACTCTACAATCGACAGTATGATTGAGAGTGGTTAGGCCATATAGTCCACCACGCTGGCCTAGTGCGGTTTGGCGGACACCCCACACAACTCAAAAACCATGAGGGATGATGAGGCAATAGAACGATTAATTGGGTCGTCTTAATATTATCCTTATTGATTCCATGATTCATCCATGAAAACACGACAAACCCATCAGAAAAATCATCTACAAAGCCGTCAAAAATCCGTACTCGTCACTACCAGGAAACTTACTTATTAAAAGCGGGCGGAATTATGAGTTGGCACCGCGCCAGCCAACTTTACCTAGAACAAGAAAATATTTGCTCAATAAGAACGGGCGGGAATTAAATTTCGAAGCGTTGACTTAGTTCGACTTCATTATTTCTGATATTTACATACATATTAAGGATGGTTTATTATAAAGGTACGTATGTATTGTATTATCTAAGGTATACAGGAAATACTAATAATGCGACCGAAAACAAAGCCAGATGGTAGTTTTAGTGACTTCAGACACAATGCAAATAAATTAATTTTGTAAAATATTGCGTCGAATCTTGTTTTGTATTTTTTCCTGTTGTCGTATATGTGTAGTAAATACATAGTTTTTGCTAAAATAATTATATGCATCTTTTTTTTTACAGACGCTATGGTACGCAAGGGTTCAAATTGTTGGGTCAAGGGCTCAACAAATTTGGTTCTTTTAGCAAGACTTATGGATTTATCATCCAAACACAATGATATTTAAAATATCACAAAAAAAAATTACGCATTTTTGAGCGAAATTTTTTGTTGCATTTTTTGTAGTCACTAAAACTACGACCCGGCTTCGTTTTCGGTAGCAGTCTTGATATACCATGTATAGCTCTGCTTGCGTTATGATTTTAAATAGCCCTCACACACGCCAATATAACTAATATTAGGCATAATTAAGAGTAGCACCAATTTGAATGACACGGAGCTCTGAAGCTTGTCTAGTTTCTGAGAATGTTTCAGTAGTATCTACGATATTTTATAAGAGTTTTAAAAAAAATTGCCTCTTTTTGTTGCCATGAATGGCGAGAAGAGCATGCCGTTCGCCTAACGGTAAGCGATACCACCGCTCATAAACAGTAACAAAACCAATCAACACCTTAAATTACAAAGCAATGCTTGGCATTCCACTGCGCTCACCATCCTGAGACATAAGATGTTAAGTCTCAATATATCCAGTAGTTACTCTAGCTACAATATCCTTCAATCCAAAACACATCAGAGCATCTACACTGCTGTTTGGCGGGAGAAATAGATATTGCGGTGGTACCTACCCAAGCGGCCTCTGACAAATGATAGACCTACCACCAGTGTTATCAATTATTAGTTTGGTTTAGCCGCTTTGTATACTTGTACAAAATATCTTCATTGCATCTAATAGCACTGTTCAATCCAGACAGAACATTAACTAAATAAAGACATTGTTCCGTCCTAAGCGGAGTGAGTGTATCTAAAATATGATTAACAATTAGTTTGAGCACATTTCTCACTGTTTTATCTAACACTATTGTCCTTCCATCATTTGATATTAGATCTTACAGAATATCAAATATAAAACTATTAGGTAAAAATGTAAAAACTAAACCAAATCCGCGATAAAATCCGTAAATAATATTTTAATTTCAATGTGTGACATTCGCGTAAACCTAAGCAACCAATATTTAAAAAAAAAAACAAGAAATCCCAACACAAATGATAGCTACCTAAGGTTCTCAAGTGTCTTTCAAAACCTATAAGATATTGCACAATCCATACCAAAACGAAATTCAGTGCATACACTTAAAAACAACTCAAATACACAGGAACAAATCTAGTTTGGGAAACGTAGATAGTTGTAAGTAAATGAGGCGAAAGACGGCCAGACATTGTCACGTGCCAGATTCTCAAGTTTGTCTTTCAGCCAAGAACGAACGAACAGCGCGTTACACTTTGAATACGTATTATATGGATTTTTAAGTCGTTTGTATTTTTGTATGCATATTTTTAGTATTTCAGGAAGTAAATCGCTGCCTAGAAAAATCTTATAAGTTGCATTGGGGTAAGTAGGGTGTACATATCAAATATACGACTTTACGTTCTTACCCCTTCCCTCCTTGTATTACGGTGTTAGCCCAATGCAACTTTCAAGATTTTGATATTTTCAAGTTTAAGAGCTGATAGCGGCCGAAAGGCAGGTCTTAGATAAAAATTTGAATGTCCTGTCGTATGTTACAGGAGCGTCGTATTCTGATGTTTTTCAGAGAGGTATAATATATGCACCATGTCTATCATGGTGCATATATTTATAGATAGCTAGCTAAGATAGCTTCTTTCTTTCTTTCTTTCATATACCGGGTATCTCAAGACTGCTACCGAAAACGAAGCCGTTCGCCGAAGCCGTTCGCCGAAGCCGAAGCCGTAAGCCGAAAAATGTTCGCTTATTTCCAACATTTTCTGTTGCATTGTGTCTGAAGTCGCTTAAACTACCACCCAGCTTCGTTTTCGGTAGCAGTCTTGATATACCCTGTATATATTTCTTTGTTTAATGAAGTGTAGAATAATAACGACGTAGTAATGGTAGCTATTTTAACTTCTTGTTAAAGATAGATAGGATATAGAGAACGGCTATAATACAACATAAACGTGTGAAACGATATAAAAATATAAAATAGACGGCGGAGTACTTTGTCACGTCATGATTGATGCAACGGGAAAAAGGACGGCGCGTGACGCGATTGCCAGATTAACTTCCAGACTGCATTATGTTATTGGTAGAACACCTTCCTACGTTTTATGCTTTACTAGCTTACACTTTCCAAAATGGCGGTCAAAATGTACAATTCCAACCACCAATTTGAATAGCGACTAATCAGACCACGAAAAACTAATAAAATATATTTGCTAGATATTTCACTACTGCTTCCCTCCTATAGGTCATAGCATAATGATATATCTGCGTCATCCCATATACGTCCCATTGCAGGGCACGGGCCTCCTCTAGAATCGAGAATACGATTGAGAATGGTTAGGCCTTATAGTTCACCACGCTGGCCTAGTGCGGATTGGCGGACTTTACATACCATAGAAATCGCTATGGGATGCAGGTTTCCTCACGATGTTTCTCTTCACCGTTATAGTGCGTGGTGATTGACTATCAATACACACATGACTCCGAAAAGTCAGAGGTGTACCCTGGGATTCAAAACACGCGACCACCGTGATGTAACCACATGTTGGCAGGCACGTCTGGTCCGTTTACCAACAGGCCATCACGCACTTCAATAGTATATGCCCTATAGCATATAATGATATATATCCTACAGCATTCCTCAATAAATGACCTATCCAATACAAAAATAATTTTTCAATTCGAATCAGTAAATCAGGTTAAATTTGCAACTTTAGATGTTTTGAAGCGTTTATTTTATTCAAATGATTATACAAAGTGTACGGAACGTAGTTTCATAACTCGAAATGAAACATGCTCAGGAAGTCCCAAGACACCGAGCCGCGAGCGTTCCATCAAATAAACCTAAATAAATATTTGTTATTAGTGAAAAGTAATGGGTTTTCGTGGAATGTGGACGAAACAAATAATGTACAGTGTTCCTATTTATAACTAAGACACATCTCGAGAAACACATTTTGTCTTTTATATTATTGTGTCAGCTCGGAACTATAAGTGGTTTCAAAGAGTGCTACTAGATGTCGCTATTTTAAAATACTGAAATCATCATTAAAAAGGCATAACTACTGTATCAGTACACGCATTGCAGGGCACGAGCCTACTCTACAATCGAAAATTCGATTGAGAGTCGTTAGGCCATATAGTCCACTACGTTGGCCTAGTACGTGTTGGCGGACTTTACACACCATAAAAAATTTACAAATCGCTATGGTATGCAGGATTCCTCACGATGTGTACCTTCACCGTCAAAGTAAAAGGCATAGAATTTTTTAAAAACGTCGACGGCTATCAATACTTTTTAGAAATATATATTTCCTTTACAATAGCAGTACATGACAAACAAATCGAACCTACACAAATTACCAGGAAAAACAAAAAAGAGGCTCAAACAAAACAAACAGAATGTACAAATAGAAAATAGCTGAATCACTGACGGTTTTATATACCTAATGCTCAATTTTTTACATTTATCGCGTCCACGGCATAAAGATCGGGCCGTGACAGGCAAATGATCGATGTCATTGCGTTTCCCTTTGCGAAAAAAGTTGATTGATACCTGTAGTTAGAACACAGCGTACTGGCTTATGGATACGCGGGTTTTACGGGTAAATATGATATATTTAGAGAATATACAACTTAGAACCGGTATCATTATTTTTTATTGCAATGAATGGCGAGACGAGCGTGCCGTTTGTCTGATGGTAAGCGATATGACCGCTCATGAACAGCAGCAAAACCAAACAACACCTTGAGTTACAAAGCAATGTTTGGCATTTCACTACGCTCGCCATTCCGAGACATAAGATGTTAAGACGACATAATCCTGATATTGACGACGTAAACCACACCCTCTCAAAAATAGTACATTGGTTTAGCATTAACAATTTGTTATTAAATAGCCAAAAAACGAAATGTATCAGGTTTGTGACACCTAATGTCAAAAAAGTTAATGCTAACATTAATTTGAATGGGGATGAGTTGAGCCTTGTGGATACAACTAAGTTTTTAGGAATTACATTAGATCCCAAACTTCAATGGGGTTCTCACATAGTCGCTCTAGCTAAAAAGCTGAGCGCCGCAGTCTTTGCGGTGGGTAAGATTCGCCAATTGACTGATGTTGATACAGCTCGATTGGTATATTTTGCCTACTTTCATAGTCTGATGAGTTATGGAATTTTACTGTGGGGTGGTGCTGCTGATATTAACACCATCTTCGTTCTCCAAAAGCGAGCTATAAGGTCAATTTATTCGCTAGGGTCCAGATATTCTCTTAGAGAAAAATTTAAAGAGATAAATATCATGACAGTAGCATCACAATACATTTTTGAAAATTTAATTTATGTCCATAGAAATAAAGAAAGTTTTCTTAAGATTAGCGATATTCATGACAAAAATACTAGGAATAAAAATAATCTAGCTACTCTTAAGACCAGACTCCACAAGATCAGCAAATCTTTTAAGGGTTACTGTATACACTTTTATAACAAAGTTCCCAGTCATATTAAAGCCTTATCTATTACAAAATTCAAAGCTACTATCAAGCAAAAATTATGCAATAAAGCATATTATAAAATTTCGGAATATTTAGACGATAACAAGGCTTGGGAATAGAATAAAATTAAATAAATGTGTAGTATCCCGGAACGGAAGTCTTGGTGTGCTCTATAAAATATCATTTAAATTAAGTAACTTGTCAAATTTGCCGTTGTTTTCTTATGTAAGTGATTGGGTATGTCATGCTCGCTAAAAAGTCTGTGCTTGCGGTGGCGTCGTGTGCCGGGTCGGTCACTTCCCTGTAACATGGTTGAGGAGGCCGATGGCTGGCACATGCGTCATACTCGTGAACGGGTGCTGCTTGCGTAGACTGGTCTATCCGATCTGCTTACATTGTAACGGATTTATTGATGGATTACATAAGACTTTCGCAATTATTAACCACTTGGGCGAAAAAGAGTATACTGATTCTTCGTTCTGGGCGACTTCGCTTCACTCAGCCATAGTAATTATAATATTATAATATTTGTATAAAAATATTTATTGTAAATTTACAATAAATTATTATTAAACTGCTCTGATTTAAACCAACTTGTAAATTTTGTAATAATTCACTACATTGTAAACTGGTTTTGAAAAGAGCAACACTAGAGTTTCTTGCCCGTTCTTCTCTAGTGAAAACCGCTTTCCGAACCGGGTGGTAGATAAAAAAAATGACTGAATCTAAATGATGTTGAACATTTTAATGGATTCAATAAATTATTTTCATTTTCATTTTCATAAGTCTCAGTAAAGTAGTTACTTACCCCGTCCTAAGTAGGTTATATTTATGAAAAAGCCAAGCAAGTTAAGCATAACCTTGGCTCAAACATAAACTCATTTCAACACCACAAATCAAATAAACAGAATTCGACAAAGAATTCCCCTCAAATCCCAACAATAGACCGACAATACAATTGTAACTCGGGCAACATTTGCATAGTTCACAAACTGCTGAACTTCATGTTTTCACTATTGTGCGGAGGACATTAGGTCGCAATTTAATCGATACTAATAACAAACAAAGTTTCGCCAGATAGGACGTGGAGCGCAAGACATTAGTATGAAAATCGAATTACCTCCGTGGGCAGGGTACATTAACTTCCCAACAAATATTATATTGAACGTGAAGATGGTACATAATGCACACGGTACAGCTATTTTAAGTGGGAGCTATTTGTGGAATTAACAGTGTAGTATGCATATCATGCTGGAAGCAAGTTTTTAAATGAGAAACCCGGCGAACTGTGATCGCACAGAAACTATTTTTTTGTATCATTTAGCGCTTTAAGTTGTACTGGTGGTAGGTCTCTCATATGTGAGAGACCGTCTGGATAGGTACCACCGCCATACAGCAGTGTAAGTCCACTATTCTGTTCTGGTTTCAAGGACATTGGAGCCAGAGTATTTTATCGACATGTAGGCATCTTATGTCTGGTACTAATGGCTTGCTGGTAAGTGCAATGCAGTCAAATAGATTATTCGGCCTGAGACCATTAACTCCCAGATGGTATCCTGATATAAATTGGATGACCTGAAATGTTACACACTAACATAGGACACCACGTCGCGTTCTGCAATGATCGGTACTCAGGTACATAAAAATTCTACCACCAACAGGTATTAAGCGATCGAGAATTTCTACGCAATTTTTGTTACAGAAACCCAGATAGCTATCTAACTTCAATTCGGGTCAATGTTTCTTTTTAATTGCATAGGTCCGGCAAAATCACTACCGCCCTTAACATCTACAACGCTAAGATCATGGAGGTTCCGATCCGTCAAATAGGAAGGAGAGTAGGAAGGAAAAGGACGGAAAGAGGGGTGGGTTATTGGGTATCCACCAATATTACTCACCGAACCAAACGCGAAGCGGTCATTTCACGTCAATTTCATGTGAGACAGTGGCACTACCCAAGAAAAGTTTTGAAATTCATTCTGAATCATGAAACTGACAACAGCGTGGCCCTACCACTTCTAAATGTTAAAGGGATTATTGTAAAAAAAATTCATTGCAATTTTTACCGAATATTTCAAAGTACCTATATAGTAATTTATAAGGGTGAAATCGACGACAAACCAATAAAATACATTTAATTGTGAATTCATGTTTTCATCACGTCCAAATCCAATTTATTTCACTCTCCTTTCGCATAGAACAAAATTCATACATATTACATCATGAATATTCGTACGGATCAAATATTATTCACATTTAATATTTTATATACAATTGGCGCTATTTTATGAACTCGTGTATATTGCATGGCGCTTCAAAGAAATTTTGTGCATTTTGAACTGAATTTGAAGACTGCAAATACGTTTCAAATAACCTTTTACGTTCCTTGCTATTTCGTTCCTTTGACACGTTCGATATGTGATTTCTTGCTTTGAGCACGGTTCTATATCCATGCTGTTTATTCTTGTCCTTTATCCTATCCTTGCTCGTGACTTTTATGCTGTTGACGGTTTACCTTTCTCGTCATCAGCCTAAGGAAGTATATTGCTAAAAATACGCTTCTTCCATAAGCTTACATAACTAGCTCCTGCAATGAACCTTTCCTTAACATGTTTCTGCTACCTTCATTGTCATGACTCCATTTTTGTGGAAATTTTCGTTATTATTAGGCGTTTAATTCAAATCAGGCAAGTTGTCACAGTTTAACATCTTAAGTGGTTCCGAAAATTCATAAATAATAATATCATGTACCGTAGTCCATTACACAGACAGACAATAACAGACTTTTTCATTAACAAGTCTAAATGGACATCTAACTGAACCATTTATACCAAATTTTTCCAAGCGAACTGCATTAAAAATATGGAGAGTTATTCCCATAGCGAACCCTGCGGTCGGGGTCAGTAAATGGAAAGCCCTTTCGGGCTGAAAAATGCGGAAAGGGACCGGTCGTGAATAAAAACATGTGTTTACCTGGAAATGTGACTCGACGGGACGCAAATGCCTACATGTCGGCCGCACGCATATTGTGCTCAAATAGCACTATTATTTACACTATAAATCCGTGAAATATGAGTATAAAGCTTTAAGAATATTTTTTTCTCGTGAAGAATTGCATACATAAATCACTTATTGAGATAAAATGTTTACAGTAAAATTAACATATAGAATACAAAGAAAACAAACAAAAAATAAGAACAAAAATGTAGATAAAATATGGATGAAGGAAAACATCGTGAAACCTTCATACCATAGCGATTTATAATAAAAAAATGGTATGTAAGTCCACCAAGCCGCATTAGACCAGCGTGGTGGACTCGCCATTATGGGCTAAGCACTCTCAATCGTACATTATCATACATGTTATCATCACATTTAACATTTTGTTCACAGAGCCGAACCAAAAAATATTTTTTATTGGACTTCAAGTTCATTCCTCCAAGAACTCCGAGCCTGAGTCGCAATTATGTTTATAGAAAAAATATATTTTCCCTACACAAAAAGTAGGTTTCATCGAGGCACAATAATATTCGCATTCTCCTTTACTGACGTTGGTATGTAATATCTTCAACACAAGTGTCTGCATAATGAACAGCACTCGTAGACATTGGCACTAATTTCCTCGCTATAACATGACTTAGTTTCATTCCTTGTTTTAACAGATTTATTTTTCTTTCAACGTTCCTTTGAGCTATATAGCTTTTAATTTTTTTCTTCATAAGTTCGTTTTAATATGGTTTTATTTTGTTTATTTAGATGAAACAGCTCCATTTACAATCACCAGTCTCCTAGAAAGAGTTACGACCATACCAAAGCGACAGCTACAATTATTTATATCATTCGATAAGATTTTTCATATAAAATCGCTAATTCAGTCTACCGGCTCAATAGGCTTCTTATCACGTCCTAATCACTATTTTTGTAGGATATTTTCTGATTTTAAAAATGGATTAAATTGTTTTTGGGGCGATCGCCATTACCACTATATTTGATTATTTGAACTATCAATACCATAAGCACTAAGTACTAACTATCAGATCTTGAACAGATATTTCGTATGAACAAAACAGAAAAGGATTACACCCGTATAGCTAACAAAAATATCTTCAACACAAGACTCAGCACTCGCACTAACCAAACAGCCGAAAATAAAGAAACCGAAGGTCTGATATCGTCCAGGATTCAAATAACCAATGACGTTGACCCCTACTCGAATGTCATTGGTGTAAACGGAGCACATGTCGAAAGGGACCGAGCCGAATGTCACGGGTCTTGGTAAATTGGTCGCCGGGACGCCGGAGTGGCGGTCAAATTGATTACATAAGACGATAGTTACAGATGGTAGGATCCATCACGGTTTGCAAACAAATGTGGGAAAACCGCAGCTGCGCTAAGCTGCCTAAATATAGATACGATGTTACGTTTATGATACGTAGTATTATTTTATTTTGTGACTGTATGGGTGTCTGTCTATAAGTATGTGCCACACGTTGAATTTATGAAACATTGTTTCTGAAATTCACTTTTGTTATCTGTTATAATATAAAAAAAATATTTTTTTTTTTTTTTTTTTTATAATGGCCCGGCATAGTGGCGGCATTGCACCTGATGGTAAGCGCAAATGCCGCCCAGGCAGAGTATCCATTGGCATCGGACGGCAGTCCCATGCCAATGGAAACAATTATGCCGGCCTGCTAAGGTGCCTCTTCACACCACGGCGGAAGGACCCAGGATTGTAGGAAGGAGGGAACACGTGAGATGGCAAACAATTCCACAGCCTGACGGTGCGGCACAAAAAAGAATTATAGAACCGTTTGGTTCGCGCCGGGATGGTTTGGACCGACAAGCTATGGCTTCGCAAGCCAGCCCGCGTGGTTCTGGTAAGGAATGGAGAGGAGGGGATCAAGTTATACAATTCCTCAGAGCATTCCCCGTGATACAGGCGGTAGAACACGCTTAGAGAGGCGACATCCCTCCGGAGTTGTAGCGACTCTAAGTTGCTCGTAACGTCTGCATCATTGACAATGCGGATGGCCCGCCGCTGGAATCCATCCAAGGCATCGAGCAGGTACTGGGCGGATCCATCCCAGAGGTGCGAGCAGTACTCCATACCCGGCCGGACCTGCGCTTTATATAAGCGACAAAGCTGACCGGGCGTGAAAAACCGACGCACCCTGTTCAGGACTCCAACCCTGCGTGATGTGGCAGTTATTACGCCCTCGATGTGGTCCCTTGGATTGAGATCACAGCGGATATCCACACCAAGGATACTTAGGTCATTCCGCATTGAGAGGGGAGCACCCTGAAGAATGGGGAGGGGAGAGAACGGGGATTTTTTGCACGTGAACGCACACACCTGGGTTTTCTTGCCATTGAACTCAACCATATTCCTAGAACCCCATGTAGAAATGAGATCCAAGGTCCGGTTGAGCTCAATGACAAGATCTTCGCGTCCCTTCACAGTTTCGACTCGGCAACCTGGAGGCCCGCAGTGGTATCGCCCATGAACCGTGCTGTCATCTGCATAGCAATGAATGTTGCCAAGCGACAACATGTCATTGATATGCAGAATAAACAAGGTGGGCGACAGCACCGAGCCCTGAGGAACTCCGGCATTTACCGACATGAGCGCCGAAGCGTGTCCGTCAACGACTACACGCATTCTACGCCCATGCAGAAAGCCGGAAATCCACGAACACAGGTTGCCGGGCAGACCGTATGCCGGAAGCTTGGACAGAAGACCTCGGTGCCAGACCCTATCAAACGCCTTGGCAATGTCGAGGCTCACAGCAAGAGCCTCGCCACGCCGGTCAATCGCCTCACCCCAGCGATGCAGGACAAACGCTAGAAGATCACCCGTTGATCGATTTTGACGGAATCCGTATTGTCGGTCACTGATCAACGAGTGATCCTCCAGGTAGCGGACCAATTGATATAACCTCGTCTTGTGTATCATACACTGACATTATCATACGTGACAGCCTCCGTGGCGCAGTTGTTTAGCCGCCGGCTGTGAAACGAAAGGTCGCGGGTTCGATTCCCGCATCGAGGCAAATATTTGTGTGAACTACAAGCATTTGTTTCGAGTCTGGGTGTTTGTGAGACCGAAAAGTCTCTCGTAGATTCGGATACCCACGACATACGACTCGATCTTAGTGTGAGATCAGGACTATGTATGTGACTGTTCGGTGTATTTATTTATTACAGTTATTCTCACCTCATTTTTTAAAGTGGAGTAAATATATTGTCTATTACAATTGGTCATACGAGAATACGAAATGTACGACGATTTCGATAGTTTAATAAATACATAAATACACCCAACAGTCAAATACATAGTCCTGACCCCACACTAAAATTGAGTCTTGTGTCGTTTGTATCAGGAGCTACGAAAGACTTTTCGATCTTACCAACACCCAAACTAAAAACAAATACTTGCAGTTGCTGTGTAGTTTATTATACGCAATATTAAATGTACGATACAAATTAAATGAAAAAATATTATTTAATGCAAATATAAGCCTTGTATATTAACATGTTTATGAATAAAAGCGCGCACGTGGCACATAGAATGAAGTGCGTTGTGAAATCTTTATGATACATAAAAGCTTTTATGTCAGCTAATATATGTACTTTATGTTTACTTACAAATCATAAATGTGTTATAAGTATTCATATATGTGTTTGAGATGCAATTAGGATTGATAATATTTTTCATAAGAGAGTTGAGGACAGACGACCAGGTGAAATTCTAAATCATTGAGTTATATTCTACCGATGATATCAAAGTTCTAAATACAATGAACTTATAAATATTGAATGGAACGCACTCCCCCTTGAAATCAAGACATGTTGAACACGTTTGGGGATCCAGGTGAAGGTTTGGAGAACTACAACTTGATAAACTGGCAGTCACATTAATCTTTGTTTCTGTATTTTGCTGCTTATATTTGATATTTGGTTACTGGTGACAGGTTTCTCATATGTGAGAGGCCGCCTGAGTATGTACCACGGCAATATCTATTTCTCCCACCAACCACCAGTGTTAAGGCTCTGTTGTGCCAGAGTAACTACTGGAAATATTAAAATTTAACATCTTATGTCGCAGAATGGCGAGCGCAGTGGAATCCCAAAGCATTGCTTTGTAATTCAAAGGGTTTTTTGGTTTTGTTACTGTTCATGAGTGGACGTATCGCTTACCATCAAATGAAACTCGCCAGTAAATGCAATAAAAAAATCTCACGCAGGTATTGTCAAGGACCCAACTCGGCCGCAAAATCGGCATTGTGGCGGACTGGAAAGCCAGTGTTACTGACACACCCCTTTGGGCCTGCCTCTGTGTATCAAAAGGTGACTTAATATGTTTTCCACTGAAAAAGTATAAATTCTTTCTAAAGGCCCGGCCCGACTCAGCCAAAGTACAGATAATTTTTTTTGAAAATATTCATCAGGGATAATGAAGAATTGTAATGGTAAAATATTTTTTCAAATCAGTCCAGTAATTTCAGAGCCTCTTCAATGCAAACAAACAATAAAATATTTCCTCTTTATAATACGAGTATAATATGTTTAGAAAACAAGAAACGGGTCACAGATTCGATTTCCTGTTCACAACACTCGAGAATCGTCATAATACTCGTAAGCAAGAAGCTTTGTACGCGAACTGATCAAATTTTAATTGGACAACTAACTTTAATACTTTCGCGAAATAGGTTTTGAATTTTAAAGAGATGTTTACTTTAAAGATTATAAATGGAAGTTCTAAACGAGTTTGCTTTGGCGGATTTAATCGCGGCCACATTAATTTGGCTACAGTAACTTTAACGACTATGGTAACAATAATATTAAATTCTATACTGTATGCTTGGTGAGAGTCGGAATTCGCTTGTTCTATCTTTTCGGAATTATCTATGTTCTATCTCAATAATGAAAATGAAAATAATTTATTGACTTAAATGTTCAACATAATTTGGATTCAGTCATTTTTTATCTACCCAGTGCAGCAAAGAAAAATATAGTGAGAAAACCATAGCGATTTGTATAAAAATATGTGTAAAGTACGCCAACTTGCACTAAGCCAGCGTGGTGGACTATATGGCATAACCCCTCTCAATCGTACTCTCGATTGAAGTAGAGGCCCATACCTGCAGTGGGACGTATATGAGCTGATACAGTACTGAAGATATAACATCTACATCCAGCATCACCAGAGCTGACCCATTGGTTCTGTTGCCTAAACAAACAACTGGCACTTTCAAATATCTCTTTTCTGCTCTCAAAATCATTGATATATCTCAAGTATTGTTTACGTTACGACTCGATCGCGATACGAAAGTAAGTTAAAACCAGCGTGATCGCAAAATTATTTCCTTTTACTCGATGGCGATAGGAATTTGTTTTCGATACTCATATGTGCTTGGGCCACCACGAATATTAAATATGAGACCATAGTATGCCTTCATCAAATCGGTCACAAGCTTGATCTTCTGTCTACTTCTCAATCGGCCTCTCCAATAAAAACAAAAGAACATCTTCACATCAACTCCAACACAATGAATTCCAAACAGAACTTCACACTCGCTTTGCGATCTCAAGAGTGCTTCTTAAACATAATTTACAAACAAAAGCAACGTGGCTGAACTCCAAAACTATCAAGCTCTCGTAAAAAAGCGAATGAAAATGCATTAGGTTTATGCCACTGACCCAGATCTTTGCTCCGCATACATAAGCGATCCGCTAACTATGAACTGAAGGATCTCTTACGCTGTTTAACATAAGAAGAAAGCATAACATTCCTCCCTCCATTGTTCTGGTAATGAGATACCGTTTTCTAGTGTAATTGGTTAGAAAGAATTGTTTTGTTTAGAATATTTGAATTGAATACCGTTTCCTGGAAGCAATTTCGCAGCATCTCTACATTAATAGCAAAAGACAATTCAAATTGTTATTTCCAATGTGCTGTGACCTGGCCTTGTTTTAGCATTAAAATAATGTTGTTGTACATTCTACCCACAAATTCTACCCTCGTGTTTTTCTCCTGTGTTCTATTTTATTGGCGAATGTTCTTTGGATTGCTGTCTGAGGTACTGCGTGTGCATGTTTGGTGACTCAACTGGCAAAGGAATGGAGTTTCGCTAAATACTTCTGATATTAAATAAGTCTGTAAGTGATGGCTAACTTACGAATCCCCTTGAAAAACCTTTATACATATATAAACTCACACCTTTCTCCAGAAGAGGTAGGCAGAGGTATACAAAGACACCACGTTTCGCCTTGTGTCTTCCATCCCACGATGTGTTAGGGGGCGAGCCTATCGCCATATCAGGCTTTTTTATGCCGGCCTAGTATAGGTTGAATCTGTAGCCTTTGTATATTACTATAGCAAGTTTTCAACATGTTTTTCCATTGTGCACCTAATACACCAAAATACATAAATCATTTCAGCAATGAAAACATACAAAAGAGTAATATTACAAAATATTTTACCACCATAAAGACACGACGCTAAAAAAACATAACACGAACAAACTGCATTTAATATTCAAGGCGTAACTCTATCCTCACACTATATTCTTATAACTTGAGTTATTAACCCTTGGAGGAAACCGCGTATATTAAAACTAAACAACCGCCTCAAGAAGCTGTAAAATGAAAACAATACGTCATTGTGTACAGCAAGGATTAAATTTCTCACACACGTTCCAGCGATAACCGTACTATCTAATTATGCATCTAAATCTTAATTAAATTCTGTAGACACCATTCGAAATAGCGCGCTCGCAAAGGTGTCATGTGATATTAATCAAGACAAGAAATCGAAACTTCTTAAGAAACCTGATTTAAAATATCTTTAGCTAATGTCTACGATTAGTATTAGTGCCTAGGTGGCGTAATTGTACTACGGTATTACAAAGCTTAGGTGTTGGGTTCGAATCCCGGGTTGAGCAAAGTGATATTGGATTTTTTTATTCAGTATGGAGTCAGGAATTTACGTTGAATGCCTGAAATTGTGATAGGCTTGCTATCACATAGTGGGACAGAACACACAAGGTAAAATGTGGGTGTTCTGGTAGCACTTGTGCCAACCCTTTCTGGGAAAAAGGCGTGACTTAATGAATATGTGCACAATTTGTCGTTATATTTTACTATAGTATAAAATGATGCAATATACGATTAATGCATTCCACAGTGGAGAGTAATCAAAATATTGTATCCACCCGTGACAGGTTTCTCACAAATTAATATTATTACGTGAGCCTGATCGAAATTCGGAAATACATAGGATAAACCCAAAAGAGGATTTTCCATGGCCTAGAATGAAGAATTTCCTACAGGGAACCGACTTGATTTGATAGCTTTGCAGACACTATTTACTAAGTTTGTCAGGTGGCCCAAGAATCTTATATTCACCTGTCTCTTTCTCTTGTTCTTTAAAGACTACCGTCATGTTTGCAAAATCTAGAATTTGGTTATACTTGACGACATTCTCTTGTCATCAGGCGGGCTACACGTACGCAAAAAATAAGCAAAGGGAAACAAAGCGATGAAAAAAACCAAAAATGCTCATACCACAAAGTGAAGGAATAATAAAGTGCCTAAAACTAGTAATAAACAAGAAGGCAATAGAAATAAACAGAAGCATAAAATGAACACAAGCACCAAAGCGGTCTTAAGTCAACAGTTGATTAAGACTAAACACACTGTCGACGCCGTAAAGTTGTTGCGGGTAGTGACGATACATCATGTCCTAGTCAGCAGTATGCACCCGGTTTAATTTTCGCATACCCAACTGTACGTATAACCATTGCTTCTAATTATGCCCCTACCTTTAATTAAATCGGGTAGATAAATTCTTGTCCAAGTTACCCGTGTATACCCAGACTGTTTGGTGCTGTAATTTCTTGTTTCAAATTACTCAATCGTGTTAGATGCAAGGTTTAAAGGGATTATAGTGTTTGTGTATACTGTTATCTGCTGGAATATACGTTTTTGCAACTTTATATAAAAGTTTAGAAATTACGGTAACAATGTTTGGCTTCATATTTTAGGAGTTTTGATCATCAAAAATTTACTAACCCCTTTCAGTCGTACTCTCGATTGTAGAAGAGGCCAGTACCCTGCAGTGGGACGTATAAAGGCTAATACAAAATTGTATTACATTAATAATGAAAAGATAATCCCTGAGACTGCCGTAATAGTAATTACAATACTAGTTTATTAAAATATAAAATTGAATCTTTAGGTCTATTTTAGCTGAGGTCCCGTGGATCAGAATAGAGAATATGAACAGGTTACGCACAGATCATTTTAATGAGTTCCTGGACAAAAAAAAATAGTTTTCAATCAGTCAAATACTCTGACTGCCTAGGTGGTGTAGCTGTAATACGGTATGGTTGTAGAGCTGACTTCTTGGGCTCGAATTCTGCGTCGAATAAAGTGACATATGATTTTTCTATTCTTTATTAGCCAGGAGTTAGGAACGCGTGCCCGATATGGTGATAGGCTCGCCACCTAACACATCGTGAGATGGAACATCAAGCAGAAACGTGGGTGTCCTGATAGTACCTCTGCCTACCCCTTGTGGGAAGAAGGCGTAATTTTATGTGTGTATGTATATACAAAATGTCTTACACATAATTAACGCCACCAGGTAAGAAAACCATAGAATCCAAACATCCGAACAATTTCATTCAAGGAACGTAAAAACAAATCGGTAAATACTAAAATAATACCAGCACGAAGTATCACTACGGAAATTATTTATTTAAATGAAACTAAATGCATTTTACGTCCCAGTTTCGCGTTGTTGCCGGGTCATGAAGTACGGCTGAATTCTTTTCGCCAGCATTTCTCTAAAAGTAAATATATTTAAAGTTATTGTCCAACTGGGAGTGGAGTAGGTGTTTCGTCCTTGTTTGTATGGCGTTGCCTAGGATTTTCCTCGCGCGATGCACAATTCCGCGACTTATTTAAGACTTGTCATCTTGAAGCTCTTATTTTATATACTTGAGAACTCTCCGTATTTTTGTGTATTACGCCTGTGTAGTTTTGAGTTGATAAATTCAACTGGGTCTTTGTGTAAATGTTGGTATATTTGGGAAAGGATAACTTGAGGATATGAGTACCTAATAATTGTCATGATTGTATTAGATATATTTTTCATGGATTAATTAAAGGACTCATCTAATGGTAAAATACTATCGCCGCTCTTGAATGATTACGACATAGAAATTAAAGATGCGTTGCAACTTTCAAAGCGAGGATAGAAATATTGTGCTTTTGACAACATCACTCGCCGATAGAAACAGTATCGTGTTTGCAATTTGTCAACTTTTAAAAACTTTGTTGATGATTTTAGAATTTCAGCCAGTAACATCTTTAAAAGTATGTGTGACGAGAACTAGTTAATTATGAATTTAAAAACAACTACCATTCGAATATTCGAAATTCCAAACACAATAACAAACGTTATTACAAAACCCAAGCATGTAAATGCTAAAGCCTTAATATAAGGCGATAATCCGAGTCTGAAGTAACAGTTACAGATGTCGGCTAGTTACTGTTGTTTATTATTCCGCACGTACCATCTGCAAGGCTCCTGATGCTATTCCTTGCATGCTTGTCATTTTAGTATCGTTGGAGAACAAATAGCGTTTTAGTGTTACTGAAGTAAATTCAGCAGCGTGAATACGAAAATTTTGTTTGTTTACTGACTCTCGCGAGAAATGAAAATGGCTGCTGTTAGTATATTTTTCATTGTTATGTTTCAGTGAAGAAAGGTACATATATTTTTTTATAGAGATATATATTGTAAGATGAGGTAATTTTAACTGCTTTTCTAAGTGTATAAAAATAATTCGACTGCTTTTACCAACTAATGCTAGCCATATCAGATCCTTGTTAAAGAGACCGCTAATATACAAAAGGATTTGCATCGCAAATACAGTAATTAACCACGGTAAGATGTACGGCTTAACTGTAATAAAATGGCTACAAAATATACTCATGGTAATCTACAGACAACTAAATGTAAATTATATGATAAAAAAGGTCAAACGATAATGATCCACACAAAGAATTAGACATTAAAACATGACGTGCTCGACCAGACGTATAAAAGTTATTAACATGCGTTGTTCGTCGTGATAAGCCCTTCTAATTAACATGAAGTTCTTTAATGCCAGTTAAAATTAGAACTGATGGTCGAAAAGTTTTCGAGTGGAGGCCACTCACTAACGGGTGAAGCGTTGAATGTCATCCTACAAGATTGACAGACGAAATACCTAAGGTTGTAGATTGTTTTTATTTAATTAGTTCGCCTACAAGTTGAACAGACGACCTGGTTAAGTTTGCATTAAGTCGCTAGATGCAGGCCATATCCAATAGGTCAATTTGAAGACCGTGGGGGAGGCCTATGTTCAACAGTGGACTTTCTGTGACTGAAGAGACAGATAGAGAAAGAGGTCTGGCAATCTAGGAAATAGGTCACCTGCCGCCCATGATCATCCACAACGCTTGAAGGGAAGCGGGAAGAAAAACGGATGGGAAGAGGAAAAGAGGAATCAAACACCCGGAAAAAATGCTGAAAATCGCTGGATACACCCCTTTTTTTTTCAATTCTCTATGGAATTATTTGAGGAAGGTGTTCAGAAGTGGAAAGCTGTGGTTGAAGAATGAAATAGGAAGAAAGAAGGAAAGAGAGAGAAAGAAAGTTTTAAAATTAACCATAACAAACTGAAGCATTGAAACAAAGAGAGGGGAAGTGTTAAATGCATGAAAGGAAAACAATGTGTTATTGTACAAGAAATTAATTCAACTTGTTAGCACTTGAGAATTCCTTTACGTTTTGACTTATGTGTTGTTTTTAGTGCTGCTTTCAGGTGCTTTGTTGCTTGTTTCTCGTCTTTGAGGCGTTTTGTTTCGAAATAACTTGATACTTCGTATTGTTTTATTGTAATGGATGCAAATGTTTTAAAAGGCAGTAAGAAATATTTTGAGTGAACTCTCATAATTGTAAAAGTGGATTTATGGAATGATCTGTCGCGACTGAATGTTGGTTCGCATACTGTGGGTAGAATTGTATGACTATTAGCTTAGACAGAGACTATAGATCTCCACTTTGCTTGATCCTAACATACTGTTTTCGCTTCTTCCCCATTTATAAATCTTCTAATGCATTCTCGTCGGATCAGGATACTTTTAATATTAACTACTTCTTTCAATCACTTTACTTACTGATTAATTTTTACTTTGAACATGCACAGCTTAGCACCAGACATTCTGATCATAAAACCAACAGCTAATGTTAATCTTTATCATTGAGCTTGCATTTGCATTTAACATTTGCGTAGATTCATGAGCTGACCTACGAATATAAAGTATTACAGGCTATTTATTACATGTCGCTTCTAAATTACTAAAAAATACACATTGCCTCAATGCCAAAGAGAGACGGAAATGCCAAATTTCGTTGAACGCATATTCGCCTAGGAATGATTAAGAATGTGACCTCATTATAAAGTTTAATTTATTCCTGTGACAATTTGTGGTTTTGCGTGAAAATGCTGTTAAATGATCATTTATCGGCACGTTCAAATGAAACCGCACAGTTCTGAGTGCCTCGACCGATTTAAAATTGGCCGCCATATTTAAAGTATTTTGAATCGTTGATTTGGTGGGTTAGATGATACATATGTTGTTTTATGGGGACATGGATGAAATGTGAGGCAATGGTATTTAAATAAGTATAGACAACGAATATTTTTCCCTCCTGGTAGATTATATAATAGTGGTTACTTTTTTCAAAAATAATTTTAACGGAAACTTTATCTCACTCCTCCATTTTCACCATTTCCACTTAGCAAAGAAAAACCTTTAAAAAGGCAAATTAAAAAATAACACCCCACACGTCCTGTAAAACTAAATTAATAAATTAAAAATAATAAATTCACGCTGAAATGCTTTAGCAAAAAGAGTTAAGCAGATTAAATCACAAGCCCGCAGCACAACATAATACTCAAAGAAAACGAAACGTATTTTTTAATCTGTGCCAAAATAAATATCTGTGCAAAGGCTTAGAATGTCACTACAGAATACACAGGTAGGGGATAAATACGGGGTAATCTGGCTGTAAAACGTTTTCAATGAGTAAATTTGTATTTTAATCTGGAGGGACGGAAGGCGGGAACGAAGAACGCTTTCGGCTGTGTGTTTTTGGCTGAAGCGAGAGGTTATGTTTCTATTTTACTAAGGAGGTGGTTTTGGTGCTTTACATTGTATTTCTTTCTTTTCCTTTTTATTCCAGGAAAAAAAATTGTTTGCATAATTGCCTATTCATATTTAGAACTACAATTTCTACTGTCCATAGGATGTATAATTCAGCACAAACGTGGCAGTGCCGCTTTGCAACAAAAAACATCGGAAGTATAGTTTACTATTACTTTTTTGTGTCGAACCTCAGTATTTATATTAGCCTGACAAGGTAAAGAATGCATGCACCTGATGGTAAGCGCAATGTCCAGAAAGAATGTGAATTTACAACAGACTGTTATTTTCTGCCATTTATGATAATTACGCTTATGTTCTATTCTACTTCTTCCTAATTTTATTTTTTATCAACTAGGTATCATTGGATGGGAGATTCTTACCATTATAATTCCCGCTTTCTCATGCCGCATTAAACAAAAGGGTTCTTTTTTACACTGGCACTGCATAATGACTGCAATGCACCTAATGGTAAGCGGAGATGCCGTCTAGGCAGAGTATCGAATCACATGAAACAGTGTGGCAGTGGCAGACATAGCAGTCCCATGCCATACAATACAATTATGCCGGTCATCTAAGATGCTTCTTCAAAATCACACAGAATCCGCTTTCGCTTGTCTATAAAAACGCTTCCTTAAAGTGGTTCGTTTGGCACAGGCTTAAGACCCTCTGAATATTTTAATTTAGCCGTTTTAGCGGAGGTAATATTTTGTATAGATGTCCCTAATTATCTTTAGATCTATTCATATGACGTAGCGTGGATATCTTTATTATATTCTGATTCATTGAAGCAAATCATATTATTTTTTATTTTAAAGTTTTTGATAACAGCAAAAAACAAACAAAATTTTATAATAAATACCGATTATCACTTTAGCCCCATTTGGCGCACAGGTTTTATTTCCTATTTTCGATATACATGTCGTATCCCTATAAAATAATGCATAAACCAACTCTGTAAGGCTAAGCCCAAGGTTCTATGAAGTTTCGCCCGTCTCCTTTCTACAGCATTTTTAATTTATGCATTTTTTGACATGAAAACTTCTATTGCTTTGCAGCTTTCGTGGCCCTTTGCAGTTTCTCATTGACTATTTAATTCAATTTTAATCACTTTCATAATTATAGCAAACCTGCCCTATATTGAAGTAAAATTACAACATTTAATGAACATTTCCTAAGCATTCTTCAAAGAATTCTAATACTTTAATCTTGCCCGAGTTTAAGCAAACAATATCACTTTATAATATTTTCTGATAAACCGCTGCAAGCGTCGGCTTTGTTAAGTTTCTAGAAACTTAAACCGTTGAGGTTAGGTATAACACTGTTAAATTATAATTTATCGTCACTTGTTTAAGATCATTTCTTATGGTTATATTGTTGAGAGTTTTTTTTTTATTCCAATGAATGGCGAGACGAGCATGCCGTTCGCCATATGGTAAGCGATACGACCGCTCATAAACAGTAGCAAAACCAAACAACACCTTCAATTACATAGCAATGCTTGGCATTCCACTGCGCTCGCCATCCTGAGACATAAGATGTTAAGTCTCAATATGTCCAGTAGTAACTCTGGCCAAAATGCCCTTCAATCCGAAATACAACAGTGTATTTACACTGCTGTTTGACGGCCTCTCACATATGAGAAACCTACCACCAGTAAATTTTATTGATTATTGAGAGTATAAATCGGTCTAATAATCGGTTTTATTGTTGAGGGTATAAAGCTAAACGTCTCAGATGAATTGTATAGTACTTTGTCTTTTATACAAATTTCTTCGTTGTTCGGCCTCATCTTTATGTATGGCCTGTGAACCATGAGGTCGTGGGTTTGTTCCGGTCAGTCAATTTATGCGTCAGTTTGACAAATCTCATATAAACCTAAGAATAATATTTGCGTCAGGTATGGTAATGGATTCTTTTATCACGTTATGAAACCGAAATAAGTTTAGCGTACTTTATGTGACACTAATCCTATTAATATTATAAATGCGAAAGTTTCTGTGTTTGTTAGCGCTTCACGCTCAAACCGCTGTACCAATTTTGTTGAAATTTAGCATTGAGCTAGCTGATACCCTGGATTAACACATAGGCTACATTTTATCCCAAATAATGTAGTGCTCCCGTGGGATGTGCAAGGAATTCATTTATATTCGATATTATTTTAAACTGAACGGTATGTGATGGTTGAGTTTAAATATGTTAATTATTGACCACGCGAAATAGTTTCTATTCTGATGTGGAATCAGTAAGTATCTGCATCCGGGTGAAGCCGGGCCGGGCCGCTAGTGAAATATTTAATTAACGTATTTCTCAATATATAAATACTATACTAATTATACAAATATGTTGTAAATACATTGTCATACTAATTAATGTCTTACGAGTATAACTTCCATACTAATTATACAGATATGTTGTAAATAATGGTAATAAATGTCTTTGATCTGTACATTTATTCATAAATTACAATGAGAAGCATCTCTGCCTATGCCTCGGGGATGTAGGCGTGAACTTTAATACTGAAATATATGGTAAAGAACAAGAAACATTCAACATTTAATGTATTCAATATAATACATTACTTCTAAGAAAAGCTCGTAGCATTTATTAAAGCTAATTGGTTTCAATTACCTTTTGATTTCGGGTTCACCTTACTGATATTAGAATTTAATGAGACCACGTATTTCGCGTACAATGACTTATGAATTGAAATAATATTGTGGTATTGTGGTAATAAGCCGCAATGTACTTTGATTTCTGATCGAATTATATAATTTCTCATATTTCTTCTTATGAAAATGTGGACAATAAGGCCGACGTATATGTTTTTTCTTATTACTATGAATGTCGAGACAATCATACCATTCGCCTGATGGTAAGTGATACGACAATCCATGAACAGTAATACAACCAAACAACACCTTGAATTACACAGTAATGTTTAGCATTCCACTGCGCTCGCCATCCTAAGATATAAGATTTTAAGTCTTAATATGTCCATTAGTTACTCTGGCTATACTGTCCTTCAGATGAAACACAATATTGAATTTACACTGCAATTTGGCGCAAGAAATAGACATTACAGTGGTACCTACCCAGGCGGCCTCTCACATATGAGAGACCTACCATCAGTAAAATATAAAGTAAATATATATGATAAAATAGATTAATCCTGGTAATATACAAGTATGAATTTTGTATTAAAGCAAACGATCCCTCTGCTCTCATAGCATTAACAAAGTCCCAAAGTAGTGGTAGCTCCTCACTTATGTCACCAAGAAATACATTAACGTGGGTCAATTTGACAGATTCAATTTTCCTTTTCTAATTTTATTGAAACGATATCCTTGAGACTACAATACACCTGGCGATAATTATGGTTAGGTACAACGGCCTGGTCGGAAAGATTCTTACATACATATAACAGAATGTGAAACAATCATTTACATACATACATAAACTCATGCCTTTGTCCCAGAAGGGGTAGGTAGAGGTGCAACCGCAAAACCCACGTTTCGTCTTGTACTTTTCATCCCACGATGTGGTAGGGGCGAGTTTATCGCCATATCAGGCGCAAATCCCTGACTCCGGGCTGATAATGTATAGAAAAATCCAATATCACTTTGCCCGACCCGGGATCCGAACACAAGATTTGAACCCGGGCGTTGCAATCATACTGCAATCAATCAATAATAGTAATAATAGGTAACTAAATAGTAAACAATAATTTAATCTTCATTAATACATTCCGAAAATGTAACTTTTAAAACATCGCCGTAATATTACTTTCATTCTTCGAAAATTTTCCCATCGCGTTAAAACTCCCTTGTTATACCATCAAGGTAACTCAGTACTTAATTTCAAAGTTCCTGCGAGTAATGTACACGGATAATTAATTAATACCAGGCTTAAACTGTGTGCACTGTGATGCGAAATGTTGTTGAGGACGCCCGCGAGAGCGATCCGGGGACAAATGTGATTGCAAATATTAATGAACTGCGTCAATGCATTGTTGGTGGGATTAAAAAGGTATAGATGTATGTACAGGCTTTTGATGGAACTGGAAATGATGGCTGGAAAGTTGATGAAGAGTGATAAATACAGTTATACAGGCGTTTACTAATATTAACACATCCTACGCCAAAACAAATGAGAAATAGAGAAGCACAATCTGAAATAAATTGACAGCAATACTACCAGGTCTTTCCCACCGGCGAGATTAATTCATGAGTGAAAAACTACAAGTAAATTACTGATGTCAACACATCCTACAACAAAACAAACCCAAAAGCAATCGCTGATTATTAACCGCTCAAAACGCCATCAATAACCATACATCAGAAACCAAACACGAATTTATATGCATACACTGTGCCACCGCCCCGGGCGTTTGACTTTGACAAATAAAACAATGGCGAAACAAATCCCAAAGAATATTTGATATACGATCAAACATCGCGTGATGGCAATCATGGATACGTCAGACCCTCTTTGTAGGTTACGCTACTGTTGGAATGTAAATATTTGCACTATTTATATAAAAATGAATTTACATTGAACTGGTGGTAGGTCTCTCTTATGTGAGAGGCTGCCTGGGTGGGTACCACTGCAATGTCTATTACTCCCGCCACACAGCAGCTTAAATGCACTGTTGTGTTTCGGATAGAAGGATACTGTTATAGCCAGAGTAACTACTGAAAATATTGAGAGTTCACATCTTATGTGTCAGGATTGCGAGCGCAGTGCAATTCCAAGTATTGCGTTGTAATTCAAGGTGTTGTTTGGTTTTGCTAGTGTTCATGATCGGTCGTATCGCTTACCATCAGGCGAACGACATGCTCGTCTCGCCATTTATTGCAATAAAAAAAAAACCTTAATAGTGCAGAGTAGCAGGAGTGACGTGAATTCAGGCTTTCTTCAGGCTTCATAGTTTTTAGGGATTTTTCTAATAGTCGCCAATTTGTAACAACATTTCGAATATTTACGAGACGCAGTTGGTCAGATGTCATCCATGAAATAAGAGGCCAAGGGTTCAATACCCGCAATAAGGCCGACGCCTGTGCGCTCCAAAAATACAAAACCTAAAAAGGCCTTGTACCTACGAAGCAAAGCTCATAATATAATAATTATCTTATTAAATAACTTTATAATGTGACCGTTGGTTTTATTAGTATTACAAACAACATAATGCTAATATTTCACACCTTAAATACCATCTTAATCCGGGAGAAAATATATCCTATCACGAACCTTCACCTTATTTCAGATCAAATTATCATTCAAGTGTTTCAATCTACGCCTACACTCTACCTTCAATATTCATTTGGGCGATTAATCCAGAAACAGTAATTGACACAAGAGTTCCATTACAAAAGCCCGGCTTTTACCACGCGTTCATTTCCGCGAAATCATGTAAACAACGAAAGATGATACCCGGAATATATCTCATGTTTATCTCTCCGACCAGCATACTGTTATTTGAAGTATCGATCTTGATCGAGCTGTGTCTAAATAAATGTTAGCCATATTTTCTTACCTGGAATTCGAAATTAAGAAGGTATCATACCAGAATTCTGAGGCTCAGGATAGTTGCAGTTGAACAGGATAAAATTACATGGACATTTTAAGAAAAGACTGTGGTTGCGCATATCATTATAGAATTCGGATGTCACGGTTTTTAAAGATGTCTCTTATATTCTAGTTAACTTCAAATTGTAATATAATTTTATTATTTTTCTATGTACATATACCGGGTATCCAGACTGCGGCTGAAAACGAAGTCAGGTGGTAGTTTTAGTCACTGCAAACAAAATTTAACTAAACATCGTCACGTTTTTTGCGAGATTTTTTGTTGCTTTGTGTCACTAAAACTGCCACCTGTCTTTGTTTTCAGTCGAGTTTGGATATATTCTTCATAGTAAGCGCATGTATGTTTACATATTATGCGACATTTACACGCTTGGCCAACCTCAACCAGCCTCCACCAACGCCAGCATGTAAACATAGTGTTTGGCTCGGCTGGCCTTAAGCTTTTCGTTGTTCATTGCTTGGAGTTGGTAGTCGTTGGCTCAGCCTCAACAAACGTGTAAATGCACCATTAAACACATTAAAATATTCGACGTGATCATTCAATTCAAGCCAACACACTTACAAGACCGTCCGATTAAATATGCTTTAACTCGACAATGTTACCATGCTTCCGATGACGAAACAGTGGATAAGGCGAAATGGAAGAACAATATGTGAAAGATAAAGCCACTGCAATGTCTTACTAGAAGACAGAGACTTCTTAGAAACTGTAAATGTCAATAAAATATTCTCTTGGTTGAGATTATCGTCTCTCAAGTATCGATTGCATGTTTTATTCAAAACTATTAAAAGAGATTTAATCGCACCCACATAGAGTTTTTTGGTGTAAGTAAGTATCTAGTATAAGTGCGTGGTAGCGTAAACGGACCAGACACGGCTGCCAACATGTTCACGGTGGTCGCGGGTTCTAATTCCAGGGCACACCTCTGACTTTTCGGAGTCATGTGTGCATTGATAGTCAATCACCACGCACTAAAACGGTGAAGGAAAACATCGTGAGGAAACCTGCATACCATAGCGGTTTATAAGAATTTCTATGGTATGTAAGTCCGCCAACCCGCACTAGGCCAGCGTGGTGGACTATATGGCCTAATGGTACTGTTGATTGTAGAGTAAGCCCGTGCCCTGCAGTGGGACGTATATGGGCTGATACAGATACAGAAGTATCTGGTATTATTAGATTTGATTGTTCTGATCTAAAAACTCTAAATTATTTTTTAGGTTTTTTGAGACCACCTTTGAAATTAATGAAGTACCGAATTAAACACACATGTATATTTTTTATCTATTTTTTTCTATCTTATACATTGGTCCGATTTTGTACACTACCACCGACATTTCACCCAATTCTAATACCGATACCTCCAAAATAGCCAATAGAATCTCCAACAGCATAATTAGCAACGCCCGATGTCTACAAAGTACCTTGTAGAATTAATTCCTTCGTTAGCACAACGTTTCCAGCTAAGACGACTTGCTTTAATTCAGTAAATAGGGTATCATCTACCATTTCACTTATCTCGATTGCTCGCCGTTTAGGGCAAGACCCTAACCACCTTTATCGGGAAGTTTGCAGTTTACGTTTGAACTCTTTTCATATTGAAGTAACGTTGCGTTCGGCGGAAAATTGAAATGAGCAACGCTTCTTTCAACCAGTAATTCATTTCTTTGAGCGAATAAATCGTAATGGCGCGGTTTGGTTCCTGGGCTTCTAAGAACTGTTTTCCTTTAATATAAGCTGAGCTGTTTTAAAATTATTTTTAATATCTAAAAGGTGGACGGTTGGATCAAAGGGAAGTGCTAGGCGCAGGTGACTGACCGCATTAAACACATTTTTATAAAATGAATATGAATTTCGTATTAAATAATTGCTCTCAAATATACAAATATACAATCTTATTATTATTAGTAGTTTGACTGTGCCCTTAATACGTAAGTTGGTGTCTGATGCTAAAAGACATACTACTAAATACGTAAAATCATTTGCATTCAAAAAACATGTTAGGTAAAGTCAGTTCTTGTTTTTATTAAAAAAGAAATATTAATTAATTCTATAATACTATGCGCATTGTCTAAGAACTACAACACTTTTAATAAATTCAAATTAATTCTTGCGAACTGTCTTTATCTCTAGTATATAGTATCAGTTACCGATTTCTTTTCTCTTCAGCCACGGAAAGTTTGACGTATTGTTGATTCTTATTCCTCGTTGAAATAATTGTATTCAATGTTTACCTGCAACAAAGTAAAACTTCATTAATATAGTTCCTTTACTTTATTCGAGATGCATAATTATTTGATGACCGTTAAAAATATTGGGTCCAATATTGCATTATATTTGACTTTGATACGACTATTTTATTGATGGTCCAAATATTGTTTACTTAATACACTCAGTCGTGTTAATTTAATTAGACCTGTAGGTCCTGGTCTAAATATAAACGTCTTCATAATTTAATAACAGCTTCCAACTAAAACATTACATAATAACGGTAATATATCAGCCAATATACCCTTACCCAAGTAAACAAGGGACCCTCGTTTCACATTCCAGTTTCCAAAATTCAACCCTCAAATCGTTCCCGAACACCGTATAATCCTTTTCTGACAGACCCGTTTTAGTGCTTTCACTACAAAATCACTTTAAATATTTGAAATTTATCTACAGAAGTTCGTTGAAAAATGGTGAAAATTTCCAGTGCAGACTAAGGAATATGGAACAAGCACTTACAAAAATACGAAGATTGATGACTCTGTATCGACGGGTGATAGGTATATCGATTCTGCCTAGAATCATGTTTACGATATCGAGTTAGGTTCTGATGTACCTGAGGGGATGTAGTTTGATGAAGTAGATGTTCAAATGGGAAAAGAAAGACACTTACATTTGATGGCATAGAAGTATAAAAATAGCACAGATGGTTTGCAGCAAAATGATTGCTTAGATTTACGCGAAAATTATACAGAGTCATACATATTATACAGAGTCCGCCCTGTACCCACTGTAACATAATGGAAACGTCGGGAAATTTAAATTAAACAAAATTCGCGATAAAATCCATAAATTACTAGTTTTATTTCAATTCGTAGTAAGTTAGATTTACTTTCAAAACATATAAGTGAAATATTTTGTAATAGGGAGCATGCCTAATTATTATAATTATTTAATATTGTATTGCAATGCATAAAGAAACGATTACAGTAAAGAAATGCCATAATTCTTATCGTACAAATTGGCCCTATCACATCAGGTAATTTCTTCCAGACAACCTTTTAATAGATTTTAAAAACTAGGAAAAATAAAAATGCCTAATTTAAATTCTTAAAAGAGAGGAGACGGAGAAACTTCATAGAACCTTGGGTGTAGCCTTACAGAGTTGGTTTATGCATTATTTTATAGGGATAAGACAAGTATATAGAAAATAGAAAACAAAACCTGTGCGCTAAATGGGAGTAAAGTGACAATTGGTATTTATTACATAATAGAATTACCGGAGCAGAAATTTTTTAATGTGCAAACCTTTTTAAAGTATATTGATGGTGCTAGTAGTAGATACAACCGATGTTTCTTAAGCCTGTGTTTTACCACAATTTTCTTTCTTCACAAAATCTCGTTATTTCAATCTTTATCTGGTATCAAACACAATGTCAACTTTATTTTCGTAATAGGTTTAGCAACGTCTAAAATATGAAATAAAATCCACAACAGAAACAGTAAAGGAAAACTGTTTATACCTGGCGAAAAAGATTTAGATAAATCGTTTTGTCCGGGGATTAAACCTGTAAGCCATTTTTTCTATTAGGCGTAATACCTGCCTAAGGGGCTCTTAACTTTCAAAAAAAGTTTATAAGAAAAGAAGTTCAATAGGCTGTTGCGAAAACAGATATTGTGGGGCTTATATCAACTTAATTCTATATCCTGAAGCAAAGACGTTTTAATAGGTAAAGAGTCTTTGAGGCCTAGTTCGACTGGTATTACTAATGTAAAATAAAAGTTTTAATCTCATGACAAACAGCAGAGTAAATGCACTCTTGTGTTCCAGTTTGCATGACATTGTAGCCAGAGCAACTACTAGACGTAATGAGACTTAACATCTTATGTCTCAGAATGGCGAGCGTATTGGAATACCAAGCATTGCTTTGTAATTCATGATGTGGTATGGTATTGCTAGTCCTATGGCATGCTCGTTTCACCATGCATTGCTGTAAAAAATCGTTCTTTTTATTAGGAAAATAAACGATGGCTCGACAATTCTATTCACACCGTCACACTCGAACGTATTTTTCTCCTGCTCTTAAATATATCTCTAAAAGATATAATTTATGCAAACTTGTCTCGAAGCTAAATTAAACTATAAAGGTAGAATTTATTTCATAAAAATGCTAAATCATCGCACATTTCAAGACGCGGATGAAGGCGCTAACACAATACATCAATCTATAACTTTAACTATTTATTCCATAAAAGCGAAGTCAATAAAATCAACATATTCTTCATAAGAAAAGCTCATACCACGGAATAGCTTCCTCGAGGCTATGAAAAATGGTTATGAAATATTGAGGTGGGAGTGAATTCAATTCGTTTCCTATCTAAATGTGAGGTGAAATTTAAGTGCCACGGTGGGAAGAATATAAAATTATTCACAGCCCGAGTGGCTAATAAGGATAAATTGGAAATCTCCTAAGTAGATGAGCAGGACTCATACGAAGACGGAGAAAGTCCCTGTGATAGAATATTTGGGCTTAAGAGTTTTGACTGATGAAAATGTAGTTTATTTTATCGGATTTGTTAAATTTGTGGCCTCTTAACCTAATTTGAAAATATGACCTGTGCAACCGGTCTTTCGAACATATACATATTTTCAACTTTATAAAGTAACGTATGAATTTATAGGTAGTTATCGCTAACCTGAAACGAAATATCGCAAAACGGTTTCGATTTTCAGGAATTCTGTACAAGATTCAAAATGTATGATAAATCTACCGAAACCAAGTTGGTCAAAGGGTGGCTGAAGCTTTAAATCAATTATTAATAAACTGTTGAAGCCGCGCAGAGAATTATTAACCAAAAATCAAAAACAGGCAATGAGCAATAAGGCCGCCGATTGTACTTATTTTAAATGTTATTTTAATACCTGTATTTTTTTCTGGTGTACAATAAAGCTAATAAATAATAATAATATTATGCAAAACAACAACACTATTGGCGATTAAAGATTTGTTATTCTTAAAGATACGCCTAAATAATATCAAGTCTATTCTAAAGTTATTTCAGAAATTTCTAAATCCAATAATAATAAACCAACAAAAATGCCCGACGCTTCTAAGTTTGAGAATTTTTACAACAGTGTTTACTCGCTAACATTGTTACGTCGGGATACAAGTTGCTAAAAATTCCAATAACCGCTGTACTCTACTGCAAACAGTTTCCTACAATTTTATCATAAGACTAGCTGTGTTCTGCGGATTTTATTACACAAACGTGTTGCAATATGATCAGATTGTTATGATAGTTGTGATTACTGTTCCACTTTCTCAGATCTAAAGCGTGCGTGCGTGGCCTGTTGGTAAACAGACCAGACGCGACTGCCCACATGCTCATGGTGGTCGCGGGTTTGAATCCTAAGGCACACCTCTGACTTTTCGGGGTCTTGTATGCATTTATAGCAAATCACCACGCACTATAACGTTGAAGCAAAACATCATGAGGAAACCTGCATACCATAGCAATTTGACAGTATTTCTTTGGTATGTACAATCCACCAACCCGTATTAGGCCAGGTGGACTGTTTGGCCTGACTACTCTCAATCTCTCGACTGTAGAGGAGGCACGTGCCCTGCAGTAGAACGAATATGGACTGACACAGATCTAAGTGTGGTTGTGTATGCTGTGCGAACTTCGTCAAAACTCAGTTTCAAAATCTGGCTGCAGTTTCTGAGTGTGCGTAATTAACATTTGATATAAAAAAGTAAGTAACAAAGCGACTGATGGTAAGTTAATCACAATTTAAATAGAATGGATATTGATTCTATTATCAACAAGAACGATAAAGGACCTAGATCCTTTTTTACTATAAACCTAGGATCTTACCCATGGTCCGTTAAACGTTACTATGAATGAACAGGCTTGAAGAAACAGGGAACGAATGATCTACACGTTGAACATTGATTTAGGTACATGCCTACATCCAGATGTAAACTAACAGAACCAGATAATGATGGTAAACTGCTGGCTAGATCTAGTCTACCAATTCTAAAAAAGAAATTCAATAGAACTACCATCCAGAAACTCAGTTACTGGACAAACGCACGCAGTTACGGGGACAAAAGATTTTATTGCGTCCATAAATTGCCGCAGGAGCCGCGCACATGTGCCACACCGTTCCAACATTCAAATATCACCCGTCGAGCAATGTCAATAAACTACGTGGCAGGCGTGGATTTGGAGTTTTAGAGAACTTTCTTAGATTTCACACTAGGTTGTTCATGATCTTAAATCATTAGGTAGACTTCTTTCATTGCAATTGGTAAGACAAGCATGCCGTTAGCTTGATGGTATGCGATACGACTGCTCATGGACAAGTAGGAACCAAACATCATCATGAATTATTATGGCAATTTCTAATTGTAATTACTGAGTATTCCATTGCGCTCGTGATCCTAAGATATAAGATGCAAGTCTCATTACGTCAGGAGCTACTCTAGCTACAATGTCTTTCAAACCGGAAACAACAGTGCATTTACACTGCTGTTTGCCGGAGAAATAGACATTGTGGTGACACCAAACATTAATGAAAAAGTAAGCCTATTATCCATTATGTAAAAGATAGCTCTGTTTCGTATTCAGTGCTTCAGAATTGAAGTTTAACACATGAAGTGCACTAGCTCTAGAACAATCAATCATACGATACAAAGGCACCTCGTATTTCGAACCAGCCACGCTCACTATACCTGTGTAAAGATCATTAACAGAACGAATCACTCAGCTATTTATCACTTTCGAGATTACTTACAGTTTTGGTGGTCTCATGTATGAGAGTCCGCTTGAGTAGGCACGACAATGTCTATTTCTCCCGTCAAATAGCAATGTAAATGCAATGTTTTGTTTCGTTTGAAGAACATTGTAGCCAGAGTAACTATTGGACATATTTAGGCCTAATACCTTATGTCCTAGGGTGGCGAGCGCAGTAGAATGCCAAGCATTGCATTGTAATTTAAGGTGTTGTTTGGTTTTGCTACTTTTTATGAGGAGTCGTATCGCTTATCATCAGGTGAAGGGAATGCTCGTCTCGCCATTTGAAAAAGTGAATGCCATTGGTCCAACATAATGCCAGCAATCAACTACAATAATAACTATAGGTTTAGTTGGTACAATCGAATTGCAACAGATGAGCATAACTTTTCAATACAATTACATCGTAATTCCTCCACGTTTCATCTTAAATTTATTTTTATTTACGAAAATATGGAACTCTTAGCCCGTCCCAGTAAGACGTCCACTTATGTACAGGACCCTAAACGTCGCGTCTTAACTGTACTTAATTGAATCGCTCCAAGCGAGAACGATTTCTGTAGCTGAATGGATCCCTCGATCCGATAGTCGCTTTATTAACCCGCGCCAAAGAAACACTATGGATTTAATAGATTGAGAGATTGCCAATTTTTAATAGCGGTTTTGAAGAAGATGGTGGATTGTATTTTTGTCGAATGTTACCCTTTGAAATTTAAAATTCGGACAGCGACAAAATCTGTAAAATTGGTTTTATTTCAAACATTTTAGAGTAAATCTGGGATACAAATAGAATATTGATTACTACAAAAACAATTTTTTTAAGGCTATACTTCCACTTCTGTTTTAAAGCGTTATTACGAGGGAACAGCAAGCATCTAAGATAAAGGCATCGATAAATACCACTCTTAAACACTCACAATACTTGAGACTGAAAGGTGCTTTGATGGCCAAATGGCGAATGGGGAGTGGGAAGAGAAAGGCGAAGTGTAATGCAATTTACTCAGACAGTGGACAGTGGCCCACGTAAATGTGTTGTGGGATCATCAAGGATATACCTAGGAGACTAGTAAAAATATGTGTCTGTAGATTATTTGGTTCTTAATTTGACTATTCATATTACTATGTTGTCCTGATCAATTGTTTTGTACATATACCCACGGCACAGGAAATGCCTAGTGTGGGTATCGCTTTATAGTAAAAAAATAAAATAAAGGTAACAGTTAAATAAAGAATCTGTTGTGACGGCACTTCTTCTTGTCACTTTTTATGTATTTCCTATACAGGTAGACGAGCTTGCGGCTCGTCTGGTGGAAAGCGGTCAGCGCTCCTCATGAACCTTCGTAGTGCCAGAGGTCCGGCGGAACCAGGGCGCTGCTGACCGTAATGAGTAGGAGGACAAATCTTAGCGCTCAGGAGACACCGAAGCAGGGAGTTCATTCCAGAAGCTTCCGGAGCTAAAACTGTCTCTTTGTTATGATAAAAAATTAAAATATTCATGCGTCATTCACATATTCGTCATTCAAACTTTGGCAATTTACTGTTGTACATAATCCTCGACTTGATAAAAATAAAAATTAAGCAATATGCTGAATAAATGCGCATAATAATACTCTCAATTTCAATGCAATAATTTATGAAGCGCCGTTCCAATAATCAACTTTCAGCGGTAATCTTGCAAATATATTCGTTATTAATTAACTTCGGATATCGGAATTAAACGGTATAAATTCAAGTATTCTTTATACAGATTAACTGTTATTTCATTTTGAGCTCATATCTGTCCGATCAATTTCGTCATTTCGTTGCTCAGTCGGATGTCAAATGTCAGTGGTACTGAATGACGTGATTTGTGAGTGACCGTCATTCCCATATAAAAAACTTGGTTACAACCAGTGTGTTTGGGCTTCACCTTGAGGCTTTGCGATAAAGCCTTCGTCCCTGATCGACAATTAATAGTGACATTAGCACGGGGAAAATCTTGATTCCTGCTTAGTTACGATTAAAAAAAACACAAGCGCTACTGACAGCTAGATTAAACTAGAGAAAATATATGTACTTGCCTTATATTTAAATATTGATATAGTTATACAAAATTTGGTATAGATACACCCAACAGTCAGACATATACTTGCACTACGAGCTTCAGAAACCAGAACACGTTTATTAGTAGCACAACACCCGACACCAAAATTCGAAATAATAATGCGTAGGATACCTAAGTACGACCAAATGGGTAATTTCTAGACAATAATAGAAGCATTTCTGTCCATCCCCTATCAAATAAGGATGAATATATCGAAGTAAAACAGCGCCGTGACATTCGACACCTAAACAGAATCAAACCACCCTTACAATATTCGGAGATCTCGAGAATAATTCGAAGAAATTCCAAATAATTATTTGTAATTGCCGTTCGGGATCGAGTTTCGATTATTTTATTCAAATGCCACTGCTGGGAGCGCTGAACTGTTTTGTTATGACGGATTTTTTTTTGAAAGGTTTTGAAACGTGAGTTCAATTCCTTAGACTTGATTTTCTGTGAAAATGGGTTATGGGATCTAAAAACCATTAATAGATTTGTATTCATGACATAACTTTTTATGACACGTAACATAATGATGTTAAGATTATATTTTTAATATTTTTTGATGGGTTAGCTAGTAGATACTTGACGTCAACTTCATGACCAAAATTATGCGGTACCAAGATACCCTTTTGAATTAATTTACGCAGTCACCTTTTTTTTAAATTCGTCCATAAGACATTGCAGATCTTAGTACACATACTGCCACCTTACAGGTGACTAGTTTATAGGCTATGATCAGTAAATATATTTATAATTATGTCAGTAATACCACGGTAATGATATTGTAGTACTAAGGTGGCATCATTTTCGCCTAACAACCTCATTTCACCACTTTCATAATTTAAAATAAATACACCCAACAGTTGTATATATAATTCGGACCCTATACTATAATCGAGTTTTGTGTCATTAGTATCAGGAACTACGAGAGACTTTTCGGTCTCACAAACACCCAGGTCCGAAACAAATATCTACTTGTAGTTCACACAACTATTTTTTCCGATGCGGGGATCGAACCTACGGCCTCTCGTTTCACATCCAGGGTTAAGCAACTGCGCCATGGAGGCTGTTCATCCAAATATAATATCACGACCCTATCCTCTTGCATACTTTATCGACTTACATCATTAATCCTTCCAAAAGCGAAATTCTTAGCAAACGTCATCAATTCAGTCGAAAATGTACGTTATAAATGTATTGCATTAGGCACAATATGTGTTTGAGTGGTGAATTATGGCGCCCTGCGTATATGATAGACGCTTTCTCGAGATCTTCGCTAAACAGAAACAATTTATCAGGCCCTAATGTACTGGAATCATATCGCATTTGTATTGTAAATAGAATAGGTGTGTGAATGATGAACAAATTTATGAAATAGACATTGATTTAAAAACTAAGGATAGGCCCTTCAGTGCATTAGAAGGTGTGAAAAGCTGACCGTGAAAATCGCGCTAAAATAAATAATAAATTAACTTTATTTAATAGACTTCGTATAAACGGTAATAAAAATATTATCTTCATTTTTTTAATTTTCGATTCTTCGGCAGTGACGCCTTTTCGTCATCAAACGTCGAGTTCGAGGCAACGAATTGAGCCAAGACATCACATCATCACCATCTTGTCCTTTGCACTTTAGAATGTGTGAAAGAACATTACTCTCTAACAATTCTAAATATGTAACTTCAAAATATATAGATTTTGATGGACACAATGACACCAACAACTTCTGTTTTTATACAGTGAGCTTGGCCACTTTTCATTAAGTTTTGTAAATACCATATTCTTTCTCTATGTTCTCTAGGTCTCTCTTCAGCCACAAGAAACACTGGCATTTGAAAGCTCCCAAGAATTTTAATAGGGACCTGTTGGGAGCAATCTGCATACTGCTGCAACTTACTTCTACTTCCTGCAACCATACCACTACCACTGTATATTTATCGTATCGGAGTATATACCTTGTCTATCTTGTAATATAAATCACGTTATGGTGTATATATTGATAAAAAACACACTGAAAATAAATATTTATCTACTTTTGTAACAAGAAAATATATATTTGAAAAGGCTAAACAAACAAAGTGGCAAAGAATGTCATAGAACAATTTAAACTAATAAATAATAAAAAATGAGGCGGCCAGCTCTTTACCAGAGAGTACGTTAAGACTATTTTTTGCATTTTTAAATAGATAAATCGGCTGCCTCGGTGGCGTAGTTGTACTACGGTACGGTCACGAAACTGAGGTCTCGGGTTCGAATCCCGAGTCGGGCAAAGTGATATTGGATTTTTCTATTCATTATTAACCCGGAGTCAGGAATTTGTGCCCGATATGGCGATAGACTCGCCACCTATCACATTGTGGAACGGAACATACAAGGCGAAATGTGGGTGTCCTGGCACCTCTGCCTAACGCTTCTGGGAAAAAGGCGTGAGTTTATGTATGTATGTATGTAAATAGATAAATCCAACAGTCCATTCACTTTGCAGGTCCATCGCGTCGCTTCGTCTTCCATTTCATAGCCATCCATATTAAATAAAGTAATAATAATTAACAACAAAAACCTTCATAACAATTAACAGAACTGCGAAACATTTTATTTACATCTCTCGGTAAATAAATAATAAAGTCAGTATTCAACGTTCCAAACGGTAGCCCAGTTTCATTGCAATTAAGTTAATTAAATTTTAAAAATTCCCGCTTTAAGATGGCGACGACTTTAATTAGATATAACTGAATATAATTACGTAAAGAGTTGCGTTTTGCTACGTCGAGTTTCTCGCTAAGACACCAAATTGTATTTTCTGCTTTTGAATGTTGGGCATTAGTTCAACGGACGGAGAAGATTTTTTGTAGGCAAGTCAGCAGTATTTTTTATGCATAGACAATATGAATAGGCAAAGGAATTGCGGAGTCACTTTAAACGTATTTTTCCTATTAAGATATTATATGTGTATTGTATATTGATATATACTCTTGTATAATGTATACATGTATGCGTATATTTATGTATGTATTTTGTGTGTATATGCATTTATATGTTTTATGAAACTTTAAATACCTATTCAAAATTCTTGAGTTTATGCGATGCATAGATTAGTATTATATACAGAGATAGATGCGCAACTCTACTTTTTTAATTTTCGACGTGATTTCGCCACTAGAGGGCGCGTTAGGCAAACGCGCGAGTTTTCCAATTTGTTTAAAATTTTAAAATGTTTATCTTTTACAACCTCCTGTAATTTTTAATAGGGGTTAAATTTATATAAGTTTATAATATTATCAACATACAAAATATATTTCTTGGTTTAGTGGCACAAAACTGCCATTTAACAATTCCATTTAAACTACTTACACGATAATTTCTCGTTCTCGCCAGAGCGTGGCGCTAGAATCGAAATAATTGTTTTCAATATTTTTCATGTACGCATCCCTCCAATGATGCGATGGCAAAGCATACCTCAGACATTTTAGTCCGCCTGTATACAACTCTGTATAATATAAAGCATAAATCATTAATTAATAAATATGCAAAATAGTGGGGCGTAGTCACAGAAATTGGCAATACCTTTTCTTAATCTTAATCTTAATCTTTAAGAAATGGCGCGAAAGTGTGATAAGGAGCCTACATGTGGTCAGTAATATAATCGCAGTATATTTGGCATTGGTGCCTATAATCGCATCTAGAAAAGTCCATCTCTCGCTATATCGGTTTTGAAGAATCTTGTATCTACTGTTGTCAATATTCACACGAATTACTGGTGGTAGGTCACTCGTATGTTAGACACTCCCGCCAAACAGCAGTGTAAATGCACTGTTGTGTACTGCTTTGAAGGACATCTCTGCCAGAGAAACTACTGAACATAATGAGGCTTGACTTCTTATAACTCAGGATGGCGAGCGCAGTGGGTTGCCAAGCTTTGCTTTGTAATTCATGGCATTGTATGGCTTTGTTCCTGTCCATGAGTGGGCGTATAACTTATCATCAGGCGAATGACTTGCTGGTCTCGCTATTTGTTGCAATAAAACACACTTCCACCCTCTAAGCTTCCACCACTACCAATACCTTGCCACCAGTATAAACATCATAATCACTTTGTTTCTTTAATATAAGGTAAACTTGGGGGAAATTCGAAATTTCTAATTTAAAAATCGAATAAATTAATTAGAAACTTAAAAAAAATACACAAAAGAGGTTTCACTCCACTCATTTTGAGGATGCATCATCTACATGTGCCCCATTTACTCAACTAAACGGAATACCATGTCAGTCGCCATTTTAAACCTCCGTCCTATTTACAGAGGCGAACGCGCTAATAGGGTATCCGGGAAGCTAAAAATAAGTTTATAACGGAAAATAATTTAAATGTAAAAAGCGGCCGAGGCCTAATTTCGGAATCATGTCGGCGACAGATTATCCAGGATTTTCCACTCCTTTTCGGAGCGTCTGTGCTTCCAAGTATCGTAAGAGGCTTACAATGGTGATCTCTCGCGTTAGCTTTTAGACGTATCGCTTGCAAATTCAACAAATTCAACATTTTTGCGTGCTGGATTTGGCACTAGTTACTGCTTGGAGGATTTTCTTTTTTTATGGCTATGGAAAACAATTGTACAGCCTTATGTTCAGTGATCAGTGACGATTATGAGCAGGACCTCAAGTTGCGTAATTGCTTTAGACGCGAGGGGAGGAACTGCGTTTTTTTTTGAGGTGTAAATGACCTCTTTGGGTAAGATTGTTTATACTCTAGTAGAGTTCCACTATATAATACTTGTTACAATTGGCCAGTGCACTGCGCTCGTCACCTCAAGATATTTGGATATTTACGTTACGTATCTCTTATCAATAAACAACAAATCTATGACCGACCACACTATATAAAAATATGCGGGTGTTTCCATCCTATATTGATTTGAGGAGGAAAGGAATAAATGTTAAGAATTTTTGCTTCTGTCACTTTTTTAGAAGTTAATTGTGTGTTTTACTAATATGTAGAAGCTTTTAATTAGAAACTTTCTTTTATTTATGGTTGATATATTATATTTTGTAATTTTGTCTGTACACTTATTTGTTTTATAAGTAAAAAAATAAAGAAAGTAAATAAACATTAATTTCCCTGTATTAACCGTATACGTGAGACCGCAGACCAATAATAATATTTACGCAAAATGTAATTTTGAACGATGGAAATTTAAATGAATATTGATATATGATATTTAAATTTACGTCATAAAAATATATTCACAAGAATATGTAACATCAAAGAAAAAAAATCACATAATGCAATATGTAGAAAAGGGATAGTGTTACACTGTAGCTTTGTTGTGTTCTCCTTTTTTCAATTACAAAAGGGATATTTATTTAAAAAACGAACGTTTAAACAGTTCCAAAGAGTTTTACTTTTCGAAACCTCAAATGGCAACGCGGTGTTTCCGAATTTGAGCTGGCCAGTGCGGGATCTAGATTGTGTTGTTCCGTCAAAGTTTGAAATTCGAATGAACTGGAATGTACTGAATGTGTGCAGGAATTTGAATTCGCGTGTGTTGTCCGACCGCCGTGCTTGTTGCACTCGCCGACTTGTTTGTTGGGACAATCGATCGATTCATAATTAGTTCCTTTTGTCAATTACGTATTGGGAACTGAGGTGAAAATTTAGGCGTATTTTGGGTTTCCTTTTGTTTGTTTTCGAATCGATCAAGAAATTAAATTGATCAGAATATTTTTATGCTCGTAATATACTAATCTTTGCCACTAATTTAAAAGATAACTTTCATATTAACCGACATAACATAAAGTATAAATCTAACAAGGATTATATTCTCAGACGCAAAAGTTGAGATTTGGTTCAAATCGCATTAGACACTCGCAATCCAAAAATATCCTCTGACGAAGGAACATTTCCACGGACATTTTCTTTGCAAACAAACTTATACATTAATCTTATAATTCGCATCAGGCCTATGCAGCCTGCGGGCACTTATAAACGAATCCTTAGCCGGCTACGAAAAATTAAAAAGTTTATTTAAAAAAGGAACTCGGTAGTACACTATCAAATGGTGAGGGCTCGTTAGTGGGCGGCGGGATTTTTTAATTATACGGAAGTGAGACTTGGCGAATGCACTTAAATCGACGGTTTTTTTTTTAATATTCAAACTGAGGCAACGGTGTTCGGTCTGCCGCGAACATCTCGCAATCTATAAACTCTGTGGCGACTAATTGAAATCATTAAATAAAATTTTTATATGAGTTGTTAATTTGTGTTGAATATTTCTCGTTGGTTAGTTATTCGATTTGATTTCATGTTTAACGTAGTATCGTTTACTGGTTTTCTTTTTTATTTATGTTCGTAATTAAGTTGTTGCATCTTCTTCATTAAGTAGAAAGTTTTAAATAAGTATCTTGTGGATTGTCATAGTTATATTTTCAATTTTATACAGTCTAATACACTAACTATATAATTGCATTGCTGGCAAAAATAATACAGCTGTAATACGGAAACACCAAGTTCGAATACCACAACCAAGCCATATCTTACGATTTCTTTTCCGCGTCTTATGAAATATCTAAGCCTCACGTATCTACTATGTGCACTGTATCTTCCCATCTAAAAAACTCACGTACCCGATATGAATTTTTCCATACAAAAATGGTTGCACGTACCGTGTCTGCTGTTATTTATGTCACGCCTTTGCCGCCAAGTGCTCCTTGTAAAAAGGTATTGTAATTGCCTAGGACCGCGGGGAACGGTAACAAAGATTTACGTCTGCGTCTTTAAGGCTCGAATTTTGTTGAGCCCAGGAGAAATCTGTTACGTATTGATTACGGACGTGTGGGATGTGAAAAAATATAATTTGTAGCGTGAAAAACGCGTGCAGATCGAAAGCTTCTGGGCTGAAGGTTCAGACATCCCTAAAAATCGTAGCTGAATTTGATTATGAAGATGTCGGATATCAATAATAACTTCACAAAAACCTGTATAAAGTAGACAAGACTACATCATTAAAACGTTGTCTCTTCCTCAATGTATCTTAAGAAAAGCACAAAAGAAAAAATGAAAACTTTTTTTGTTTACAGGATAACGAAAAAAAGATCGAGCCTCATACATCAAAACCGAAGAAGTAAGTAGCTTTAGTACTGGCGACAAAAAAAAAACAAAGAACAAAACCTATTTTAAATTTAGAATGCAATGATTAAAACAAAATATTTTTTGAATTACCACGAAATCAAAAGAATAAAGTCGTAACCACTTGAAACGGCACGCGAAATAGGCTTTTAATATACCGTATTATACCAGCCTGTTGTCCTATTATCGCGTGCGTTAACAAACATTTGAGCACGTGTTTATTGTGATAACATCGTGTGAGTGCGTGTCTAATGAGTTTTTCAACGCTTTGTCGGTTTGTTGAACAATATAGTTACTTGTGTACAAGAAATAAACACTGAAAATTATACATGAAAAATAATTAAAAGTAAACATTAAGAAGTGGGAGAAGGAAAAATTATGTACGATATTAACAAAAATACCCTTAGCTATTAAATAAAAAAAAATGGAAAGAAATAATTACATCAAAAGTATGACTAAATAAAGTACCGAATGTAAGGGGTCAGAGCTCAACAAAAGTTCAATTAAAATTTTATGACACAGCAAAAACATACCATCATAAGTCATCATCATCTTTTGTCAAGTATAACTTTAAAATAAAAAAGAAGTAACCAATTTTGAGAATCACAATAATATTCATACATACTTATATTATTATTGAACACACAGAACCCATTGGCCTGGCTTTTAACAGCCACTGAAACGGTTTTAGCAGTCAAAGACGACGGAGAAAGAATATTAAGTGGAGCAAATCTTTGCGACTAAACGGAATATATGTGATTATACACTTTCATATTTTCATTTTATAGATGTTTTTTTTAATGCTGTGATATTGATATGAATGTATCACGTTTCAAATTTGAACTCTCTCTTTCTCTCTCTCTCTCTGTCTCTCTCTCTCTTCTCTGCAACTCATACTATACTGTATTAGCCCATATACACACGAGACTCCTTTACAATCGAAAGTCCGATTAAGTGTGGTTAGACCATATAGTCCACCACGCTCGCCTAGAGCGGGTTGACTTACATGCCATAGAAATTGTTACAAATTGCTATGGTATTTATTTTTATCCTGGCTCGGCTTATTGATATCACTGCGCCTGATGGTAATTACAAAAGCCGTCCAGGTAGTATCGAATGGCATCAGACGGCAGTCCTATGCCATTCGATACAATTATGCCGGCCTGCTAAGATGCCTCTACACACTACGGCGGAAGGACCCGGAATTATAGGAAGGAGGGAACACGTGTGACGGCAAACATTTACAAAGCTTGACGGTGCGGCACAAAAAAGAATTTGTGAATCTTTTGGCTCGTGCTGAGATGGTTTGGACCAACAAGCTATGGCTTCGCAAGCTAGCATGCGTGGTTCTGTTTGGAACGGCAAATTGAACGATTCTTCAGAGCATTCGCCGCTTAGAGAGGCGACATCCCTCCGCAGTTGTAGCGACTCTAAGTTGCTCGTAACGTCTGCATCATTCACAATGCGGATGGCCCGCCGCTGCAATCCATCCAAGGCATCGAGCAGGTACTGGGCGGATCCATCCCAGAGGTGCGAGCAGTACTCCATACCCGGCCGGACCTGCGCTTTATACAAGCGACATAGTTGACCGGGCGTGAAAAACCGACGGTTTTAACGTGCGGTCTTATCGCTTAAAGACATGTCTTTCAGACCATATTAGAAGAAGGAAAAAGAGATAAGTATGTGTATCATTATAAATAAAAAATATAGCCTAAAACACAATACACGGTAGCAAAAACCATTCGTATTGTCATAACAAATCTATATACACATATACATTATATTATATTGGCACGAATATCGTTAGTTCATTTATAAAGCTTCGAACAAAAGGGATTAACCTAAAAATACTGTTGTAACCTGTCCGATCGCCGAATATAATGGGCTAAATTTGTACTAGATTTATCTTTATTGGTTTCTAGAACATAAACGATCTTGTTAGATGTTTGCAGATCTTGGTATTGTTTTCTGTTCGATAGAAATAATGAGTTATGCTGCAAGTTTCAAGACTCATTTATAATTTAGTTTTGATATTAATGTTTGGATTTATGAACGGTTTATTGATAGTGAAACTAAAATAAACAAGATGTATGTAATTTATTCGTCGTGGTTACAACTTATCGAAAAAATTCATATTATGAATATTATAAAAGTAATTAAACTTGTAAATATTTTTCAGCTTGTTTATGTAACTGGCAATATTCTTTTTTAAAATAAGAAAATACATGAATGGGAAAATGTTTTTTTTTATCAGCCCGTAAAGGTCCCACTGCAGGGAATGGGCATCCTCCACAATCGAAGGTACTATTGACAAAGGTTAGGCCATATAGATAAATGTTTTCAAATAGATTTCCTTACCGAAATATTAAAATGTAACTATTTTGATGAATGTAAAAATTAAAATCTACTAAAATTGTGACACGCGCAGCCGGGTAAACCCGCCAGTTAAAACTAACTAAATAAACTCCGCAACAAACTGTGTTCAACTTTACACAGGTTTTTTATTCGCAACGAGGTTAAGCCGTATTTGATCGAATTTTGTTGTCACGTGCTGTGATATATTTTATATCCCATCAAACTTTAAATCCTTGGCGGGAATGAAATAAGAAACAGGTACAATAAGAAAACTTTACCCTTACATTTATGTGCCGAAACTTAAGTTTTATGTCGCGATTAGTGCTGCCAACTTTCGGCTCCGATTTCGGGTTTCGTGGAAAATTTTACGAAGCCGAATTGCGTTGACACCGTGTTTTTAATTGTGTTACAGTTTGGCTTTGGGAAAAATGTCATCCCGTGAAATAGATTGGTGCGGAAAAATGTTAGGTGATATTTCAGGGGTAATTTTAGACATTCTTTGAATCCTAGTTATATCAGTATACCTACTTTTTCAATACATGCCATTCCTTGACATAATAGTAAAGCGAAAATTCCATAATATATTACACAGGTTACGTCCAGACTGCCACCGAAAAATAGCAAAAAAGCGTTAATATTTCCTATCGTCGTATTTGAGTAGTAAATAGTTTTTCCTTAACTAATAAAATACAATCTTTTATTTGAAATACTCAATGGTACACAAGGATTTAAATTATAATTTTAACAAAGACTATGTTTTTGTCGTCCAAACACGACTATAATTAGAAAAGTCACAAAAAAATCGCATCTGTAGTCACAAAAACTACCACCCGGCTTCGTTTTCGGTCGCAGTCCTAAAACGAATCCAGAAAACCGAAATTCGGCTTCAACTAATACGATACACACAACACTATCTGACTACAAACTTTATCAGTACCGCCGGGTCGTAAAACGCCTTTCTTAATTTATGTACACGTGTTGTAAAAAAACAAGTGACAGGACCCGTGTAACTATAAAATTACTACATGCTTTTACTATTTACATTTTTAGGCTCCGATTCAACATTGTAGCTATGTTTGTTTATTTGTATCCTCCTTTATTTGTATCCAAGTGCGTGGTGGCCTGTTGGTAAGCGGACCAGACGCGGCTGCCAACATGTTCACGGTGGTCGCGGGTTCAAATCCCAGGTCACACCTCTGACTTTTCGGAGTCATGTGTGTATTGATAGTCAATCACCACGCACTAAAACGGTGAAGGAAAACATCGTGAGGAAACCTGCATACCACAGCGGTTCATAAAAATTTCTATGGTATTTAAGTCCGCCAACCCGCACTAGGCCAGCGTGGTGGACTATATGGCCTAACCACTCTCAATCGTACTGTCGATTGTAGAGTAGGCCCGTGCCCTGCAGTGGGACGTATATGGGCTGATATAGAATGTATCCTCCTCCTCGCATTGTTTTCCTCATTGCTGAGGGTCGTGATCCCTTGAACATAGAGTAATCTGTGATCCGACTATGCTGCGCCACCTTTTCCTTATCTTTGGCATAGTGAAAATGTGAAGTTTGATGTTAAGGGTCGAGCTAATTTGGTCCGACCATCTGATGGGACATCTGCCACTCGTACGTTTGCCCTCGACTTTGCCAGTTTAGTTTACCACTTTGACATTTATTTGTATATCACCTGGAATATAATACCATAACAGCCTTAAACTAAGACGGCATTATAAAGACACTACATACAACTACTTAAACTAATTATAAAATAACAGAACAATAAAATAAAACCTGAAAAGTGTACCTAATAAACAAGAATTTTAACAGATATTTACATACATACATACATAAACTCACGCCTTTTTCCCAGAAGGGGTAGGCAGAGGTGCCAGGGCACCCACATTTCGCCAATATGTTCCGTCGCACTATGTGATAGGTGGCGAGCCTATCGCCATATCGGGCACAAATTCCTGACTCTGGGCTGATACTGAATAGAAAAATCCAATATCACTTTGCCCAACCCGGGATTCGAACCCGAGACCTCAGCTTTGTAAGCGTACCGTAGTACAACTACGCCACCGAGGCAGTCGAACAGATATTTATCATTTATAATCCACCTTCAAAGCATATTTTTGTCACCTCTGAATTTGGGCAGGCTGCAATATGTATATGTATCTATATCACCCCATATACGTCCCACTGCAGGGCAGGGGCCTCCAACAAGAGTGCGATTGAAAGTGGTTAGGACATATAGTCCACCATTGTAGCTATGCTAGGTAAGACATCAGAATTAATAAACTGCTCAATCAACGTATGTATAAATGAGAACGAACAATAACAGAGTATTTATAATAAGTTTTTAAAGTGATTTTAGTTTTTATATTCATAATCAGGAACTTGAGTCCGATATGGTAATGGGCTCGCCCCATCACATCGTGTGACGGAACACACAAGGCGAAACGCGGTTGTCCATGTAGCACCTCTATGCTCTCAATATGTATGTATGTTTGAATGTATGTACTAGGTTTTTCTACCTATAACTCTTCAACAACGTTCCAATGAAGGATTTCTCCCATAAAAATCAAAAGCGAGAAACCGACTCAATAGCCAATAACATCAAACAATTACGCAATTTAATGTTGCACATAAAATACCTTGTTATGGGAAACGATAAAATTAATATGTTCAGCAGGAACCAGTAAATTGGGCCCTTCAAGATTTTCTCAATTTTATTACTGGCACACAATAGTTCGGGGGTTTCATGGTAGCTCTAATGGTGTTTATAGGACTAGTTTTAAGATGGTCGTAAAGTGACTTAAATCCTATCTGATGCCTACGTAATAATGCGTTGAAGCAACAAAAGTGAGGGATAGAATAGAAAAACACAACAAAATTCGGTAAGCTTAAATCAAACTCCTATCAAAACTATATTTGATATTGCAATGAATGGTGAGATGAGCATTCCATTTCCGTCATGGTATGCGATACGACCGGTCATGCACAGAAGCAAAACAAAACAACACCACGAATAACAAACCAAAGCTTGGCTTGCTTGGAGCAATATCCTTTGAACCGAAACACAAGAATGCATTTACACTGGTGTTTACTGCTGTTAGAGAAACAGACGTTGCAATCGTACAATACCAAGCGACCTGTGACCTGAAATCACTAAAACATTTACTTGCCAGTAAATTCGATATAAATCAAATTAAAATCTTTAGCAAATCTTAGACATTACGAAGGTTTAGATACGAGTGCCTAAGTTTAAGACCACAAAATTGAAACTGCTCACAAAATGAAATAAATCAAATACGAGCAAATCCAAGTGAGCCGTATAAAACCGATTAAAAGTAATAACCGAACATAGAGGAATCGATACGTCGGATTTAAATTCTACGACTTCACGACGCGAACGGTAGTACTTAACAAATCGATTGAAAGAAATCTTGAAAGGAAAGCGTAAAAACGCGACTCGTTTATTAGAAGTGTTCTGTATACTTTTAACTTCGGTCGCATTAGCAGATCAAGTGGACATTTGGGCAAAGAAATATAGGCCTTACGCAGTCGTAATAAGTAACTATTTAGATAATACCACACTCAGGCCAGTGTCCCATTCGAAGTTGGCTGAGACCAAAGAGCCAGTTCCAAGATCCCTTTTCGCTTTACCAAATGTTATTTGTCTCTTCATGCTTGCTTGTTAGTTACGAGTGGATCTTATTTTCACTTATTATACTTTTACTCTTTACAAAAGTGTTATATTGGTATATTTTATCCATAGGTCTGGCAAACGAGCGAACAGGTCACCTGATAGTAAGGGATGACTGCCCATAAACTTCCACAATATTTGGATCAGGGATATGTTTCCGGCCCATTAAATTAGGAGTAGAGCAGGAAGGAAAGGGATATTAGGCACCCGGCAATCTCAAAGTATTTATATAATTTTGTATAGGTAGGAAGGAAGGCAGGAAAACATCGTGAAGAAACCTGCATACCATTGCGATTTGTAAAATTTCTATGGTGTGTAAAGTCCGCCAACACGCACTAGGCCAGCGTGGTAGAATATATGGCCTAACCACTCTAAATCGATCTCTCAATTATAGATTAGACCCGTGCCTTGCAGTGAGACGTATATGGGCTGATACAGACACAGATAGGTATTTTTGTGAATCTTGGAACCAAGACGTAGGATTGTTAGTTCTAGTCTTGCACATTGATTACTCGTCTGGATCGGATGAATTTCATTAGAATTCTGAACCACATTAGTGTTAAAGTTAGGAAATTGCATATAAGGTTTTACACATTTAAGCTAGTACTGGTATTCCCAAACCGTATTTTATGCTAAATATAACTAACGATTTTGAAATTATCAATCCAACTTCTTTAAATAACTAGCCTGAAGACCTGGCTTAAAGCTCATCTAATAATAAAAGATCACTAGCCCCCAGTTTCTCATATATTTTTTTGCTTTGTTTGGGAAGACGAGCATGCCATTCGCCTGATGGTAAGGGATACGAATGCTGGGCATTTCACTGTGCTCGCCATCCTGATACATAAGAAGTTAAGTCTCAGTATGTCCAATAATTACTTTGGCTACAATGTCCTTCAAACCGGAATATAACAGTGCATTTTTACTGCTGTTTTGCGATAGATATTATAGACATTGCGGTGCGCCTAGCCAAGTGGCCTCTCACATATGAAGGACCTATCATCTGTATTTTCAATACCTTCAGCTCCAAAAACGGGTCCATAATCCCAATTACTAACTTGGACGACTGCTATTAAAAATGAATAAAGATGGGTAGAAGGTGTGGTGGCGCGCGAGCGGAGCGGGGTTCGCGAACCTAGAGGGTTACTCTATAAAAACGATACGAACTACGAATGTTCGGATGTGTCTTCCACTTCTAAAAATAAATACTGTTCTCTATTATACTTACCATTTTCTCCGAAATTAGTCTATGGTTAAGACGTACTATAGAGGATTCCAACATTTTGTGTAGTATCTAGGCAGATTAGTGATGTTTTACGTACGGCGTCCGAACCTGCGAAGTTCGTATCGTTTCATTTACCCTCCTGTCGCGGGCGCCACAATCGTGTATCATCGCATAGCTTCGTTTGAATTTTAAATCTTCTCACCGGAGTCTTTTGTTAGAGTGGTTGCCATGCCTCCGAATGAAATAAAGTTTCTAGATGTTCTCAATGTGCTAATTTAGTAAGTTTTAAGAAATTATCTTTATCTTTATTGTAGTATATTATTTATTATATATACGTCTATAACATCTTATAATTACTATTTATTCTTTTCCTACAAAGGAAAGTCTCCGACAACTTACCTGATCCAGGGGTGTTATTCTATACTCCGACACGACGACGAATGTTCGGACGTCGTACGTAAAATTATACGAATATAGGCAAAATATTTTACAAAATCTTCGAATTCATTTTACGTCATAATATTAGGCTAAGTTCGGAGTGAATGATAATTTTCATGGAGAATAGTATTGATTTTTAGAATTGGAAAACTTTTATCTCATACGAAGATGTCGACTGTTCGAACATTCGGACTTCGTGTCGGAGAATAAAGTAACCCCCCAGAATCCTAAATTGGATACATAACCGATGATTCCGAACCGTTCCTTACCCAAGCAAACAACCCACCCAAACAAGTGCATAACTCGATAACCGCTGAACACACTGAATATTTTATCCCTGTAACTACTAACGTGCGAGGTAAAATTCCCTTTTTACGAGTTCGGGATTTCATTCGTTCCCTTCTTATTAGTTTTATTGACGGCTAGCCTCCGCGCTCGCCTTTCTGTCGGCCAATTACCTTTTTTCATCTCTGGTGTTTTCCACGTCTTTTTACTGTTTAATATGCCTTATTTTATCATGGAGAGATGGGTTGAATTAAGGGATCGTATGCTTGGGATTGTGCTAGATAGTTATATAAAGAAAGATTATTTTAATGCCAGTGCACGTATCTTGCACTTAGAATTAAGGGATATATTATTTAGTTTGTAATATGTTCCATTTGGAGAAGATTAAAAAAGCACGAACACTTTAGGAGGTAAGATTTTACAATAGAAATAAAATCCGCAATAAAATGTATTGCGCAAACGGTAGCAAGTTACATTATTACTCGTTTCTCAAAACAATAGATATTCTATCTCAATGTAATTATTTATTGGAAATATCATACTTCAATAACAAATTCATCATTCTCCTGATAGTAAGCGAGAAGCTCATGGACAGTAACAAAACCAAACAACACCATGAATTACAAACCGATGTTTGGCAATCCACTGCGCTCGCCATCCTGAGACATAAAATATAATAAATTTATTGAATCAATTACAATGTCCACTTAGTTTAGATTCACCTGTTCGGAAAGTGGTTTTCACCAGACAAGAAGGGGCAAGAAACTCTGTTAAGTCAATATGTCCAGTACTTACTCAAACATAAATGACTACCCACAAATCCTGAACACATTACCGAGTAAATATTATAAGACCGCACAATACGGATTCCGTACCGTCGTCGACGGAGGCACGTTCGGAATCCGACCAACGTCGCCCTCAGATTGAAATCCGAATTTTTGGAGTTTCTTCCCCGAATTAAGGTATGCGTGTATGGGCATTTTGGTTCATTAATATCTAACGGAAACCATCGTGAGGAAACCTACATACCATAGCCATTTATAAGAATTTCTATGGTATTACTGGTGGTAGGTCTCTCATATGTGAGAGGCCATCTGGGTGGGTACCACCGCAGTGTCTATTTCTCCCGTCAAACAGCAGTGTTAACGCACTGTTGTGTTTCGGGTTGAAGGGCATTGTAGCCAGAGTAACTACTGGACATATTGAGACTTAACATCTTATGTCTCAGGATGACGAGCGCAGTGGAATGCCAAGCATTGCTTTGTAATTCAAGGTGCTGTTTGGTTTTGCTACTGTTCATGAGCGGTCGTATCGCTTACCATCAGGCGAACGGCATGCTCGTCTCGCCATTCATAGCAATAAAAAAAAAAAATGTAAGTTCGCCAACCCGCACTAGGCCAGCTTGGTGGACTATATGGCCTAACCACTCTTAATCGTACTCTCGATTGTAGAGTAGGCCCGTGCCCTGCAGTGGGACGTATATGGGCTGATACAGATACAGATACAGAATATTTAACGGAGAGATGGCTGATGGGGGTAAATAATTTTCGAGTAGAGGCCACAACAAATTCAATATTGCACGTCAAAATTAGCAGAAGTTGTGAAGAGTGGTAATATTGTGTCCAAATAAAAGAGGCAAAGTTGCCAATAGATAATCTTTTTGGACGGCATTGTGTTATGTATCCGGTGCAGTACATTTTCTTCCAAGGCAGTATCAAAACGATGGAAACATAAAGTAACAACGGTTGTAGGAAGTTGTAATCTGTATCAGCCTAAATACGTCCCAATGCAAGGTACGGGCATCTTCAACAAACGATAGTACTATTGAGAGGGGTTGGGCCATATAGTCTATCACCCTGGCCTAGTGCGGATTACCGGACTTCACATACCATTAAACTTTAAAAAATCCGTGGTGCTTCTCAGCTGGCTTCTCTGGCTGTAAAAGTCCTTTATCAGAGGTTATTAACCTTTTTAGTCCATTGATTTGTCACCCACTTTGCTACGGAGGGACAAAAATATTTCCAACTCCTCCTATTACTTACTTCATGATTAAATTCGTTGCGGGCTATAGACTTTATTTGGGACAAAAATCTAAGTATTATACCAGCGGCTATATCGTAGAGACTTTAATTCATTTATTTTGGTGTGCTGTTGCGAGACCCTTTATTTGCCTTCAATTTTGCCATGGATACCTAGTATAATGATAGCTGTACATAAACATATTTTAATGCTCACGCCTTTTCCCTAGAAGGGATAGGCAGATGTGCTACAAGGACACCCACTTTTTAGAAGACCTATCTCCATATCGGGTACTAATTTCTGACTTCATGCTGATCATGAATAGAAAAATTCAATATCACTTTGCCTGACCCGGGATTCGAACCTGAGACCTTAGCGTCGTAATCCTACGGTAGGAAAACGGCGCCACCAAAGCAGAGTTGTAAATATATTACTTCCGTTTTATCCTTCTTTTACTTAGCAACGGAACATGAATTTTTGTTCAACTTAATAAGTTGACATAACCCAAGTTCCTAGAAAATGACTTGTCACAGAGTTTATAACATAATTCTATACAGAAACTCAGTAAAGTTTGCAAATTACTTCAAATATTTATACAGTAAATAATAAAATTGCTATGCTTATTACGTTGTAATTAAATTATGAAAAATAGTAGCGGTCCGGCCCAGCTTTGCCCGAGAGCAGATACTTTTTCAGTCTAGTCCACTTTTGAAACAGGAGCTATTTTGCGTCATAACTATTTTAATTATTTAAACTCAACGTTACTTATTGTCGTTCTCTTTAAGCTATCTATCCTTAACAAGAGATTTGATAAGATATTTATACATAGAAAAAAAATAAGCGGTAAATTATTTTGCGGGTTTGGTTTAATTTTTATTTAACTTCACGACGTTTTGATTACTTTACAGCGTTCGTAAATAACACCAAATCAGCAAAAAATAGATTTATTTTAATACACGAACATATTTAATAAATAACACCCAATCGATTAATCACTACAACATTTTGAAAGAGTAATATCAATTCTATTACAAAAACAAATCATCACAAATTAAATCCACCTATTTAAACGCATCCAATTTTCAAAATACATACGGGCACCTTAAAGATCCGCCCCCGAATATCTTCCCTCGTAAAGACGGTCCCAAAATAATTGGGAAAAGTTAGGGCGACATCGAGATGCGTTGTTTATCTTGCGAATTACAAGCTGGAGCCTACACCAACCAGATTACCATATCCGAAGGTTCATGGCAATTTATTTATACATGGCTTCATTTCACGGAGTTTCTGAGTTTAGATATATCATTTATTGGAGCTAAATATTACTTAAATAACAATATAGATGTAGAATTTGAATGTTGTGAAGAAAGATGAGTTGAATGAAACGTTAGACGAATGACTGAACGTGGTTTGTTGGAAAGAGGTGACAAATAAAAGTATTTAAGATGGAAAGATTTAGAGGATGAATGATTAAGATCGTGAAGTACGGAAGGAAGGAATAAGGAAGAACAGTCTAGAAGACGAGGAACGACGGAAGACTTATGCGGTAAAGACGTGTTTTAAATAAGTCGATATTAAATTTAAGATTACTAAGACCATCTTCATTTGATTTGACCCAAGGCGGAACTATACCCACATATATACCTATACATACACATTGTACCTAAATTCACACCTTTTTTCCCAGAAGGGGTAGGCAGAATTGCAACCAGGACATCCACGTTTCGCCTTGTATTTTCCGTCACGTTCACGATGTAGTAGGGGGCGATCCTACTGCCATTTGGGGCACAAATGCCCACAAATCTCAGGGCATAGCTCTGACTTTTAAGTCATATGTGTATTTATAGTCACATACAGGACTATAGTTGTATGATTTTACGGTATCTAAAAAGTGTTTAAAATGTATTTATATCGTTTTAAATATGCAAACTATTCGGTCAGGAGTGATTTTATTTTATTGATAATTTCACATAACTCGCGCAGGACGCCGCGCTTCGGCAGTATTCCCAGCATAGCTTGTAAACCACTTCCACGCCCATTATAAAACTTGGCAAGGATGTTCTTTACAATACTAGCTATTTTAATAAAAAAAAAATAAAAAAAAACGAAATGGTCTAAGTTTGTGAAAATCGAAGTTAAAAAAATAAAAATAAAAAAATTTGGAAAAAAATTATTTATTTTAATATCCAAAAATGCAATTAAAAAGCTCATTAAATGAAGTTTTAAATCCAGTGGTTTAATTATTTTAATCAATAATTTTCTGACTAGATAATCGCCTTTGAAGTACTGTATGCCCACCAGTTGGCCAAAATTTCAAAGTTCCTTAATTCTTTAACCAGTCACTATATTAGAAAAACATTTGATACGCGAATCAAGGACATATATAGATAGAACATACTCAAATATTTCTGAAATCAGAAACATCGAGATTTTTTTCTTGTCCGCTTCGCGTGGAATGCCCCATATCATAGCGATTTGTAAAATATCTATGGTAGGTAAAAAAAGATCTTATGTCTCAGCCTGACGAGTGCAGTGGAATTTTAAGCATTGCTTTGTAATTCAAGGTGTTGTTTGCTTTTGCTTCTGTTCATAAGTGTATCGCTTACCATCAGGCGAACGGCATGCTCGTCTCGCCATTCATTGCAATAAAAAAATACCTGGTATATTGGAATAGATATTTCGATCAAGTGAAATGAAATACATTCGCTCCCAAAGCAAGATGGAGGTAAATTTTATAAACCTTGTAACACAAACAATTTTCATTAAAATTACTCTCATTGAAATAATTTGATATTCGTAACGCGTAATATTCGTAAAAGGTTAGCTACAACGGCATAACTTATTCTATAAAGAAACATTATTTTGCATAAATCTGCATGATATTATATTAAATGACCATTTTAACTTTGGTTTAGCCTTACTAATTGATTTACTTTATTACAAGACACACCATCAATCCATCACACAATTTACATATTTGAAATTGACAATATTAGGTACTTATTCTAAGTGAAAAACCTTTACATGAGTATACAACACTATTGGCTTAACCAAATATATTTTACAGATGTAAAAGCTTTGAATTTTGAGGGATATTGTAGCAAGAGTAACTACTGGACATATTGATACTTAATATATTATGTCTCAGGATGACGAGCGCAGTAGAATGCCAACCATTGTTTTGTAATTCATGGTATTCTTTGGTTTTGCTACTGTCCATGATCGGTCGTATCGCTAACCAACAGGCGAATATCATACTCTTTTCACCATTCATTGCAATAATAAATAAAAAAGTATATTTTACCCATTTTTCACAAGCGTTTTCAAACCTCTCAGAGATAACACATCAATCATAAACAAAATAAAATAGTATCCTTATAGTTGCATTTACTAAACTAAGACACGTTTCTGTGTAATACATCAGAGCTGTTGTAAAATAAATACTGCAGCTCCGTCTTGTAGGAGACTAGAAGACGTGATATGAGAACTGAAACACTAGATTTCATACTGCATTAGAAAGAATATCATATATAGTGTTATAAGTTGAAGTGTTTGTGTGAGATAAGCCACTGATCTGGTTTGAAATATATTTTCGGATAAATCAACTTGTTCATTGAACTTAGATCTTATGTATATGTATAATTAAGAAGAGTTAAAGTTTAGTAACACACAAAGTCCTGAACTATTTTTTTTGCTGTGAATACGAGACGAACTTACCCTTCGCTTGATGGTAAGTAATACGACCACTGATGGGCAGTAGTAAAACCAAACAACATCATGAATTACGAAGCAATGCTTGGCAGTCCATTGATTGTAAATTCCAAGTCTTCTTCGATTCAAAACAAGAAATTTTCATACATAACACAAATATTTCTGTCTTTACTGGTGGTAGGTCTCTCATATGTGAGAGGCCATCTGGGTAAGTACCACCGCAGTGTCTATTTTTCCCGTCAAACAGCAGTGTTAAAGCACTGTTGTGTTTCGGGTTGAAGGGCATTGTAGCCAGAGTAACTACTGGACATATTGAGACTTAACATCTTATGTCTCAGGATGGCGAGCGCAGTGGAATGCCAAGCATTGCTTTGTAATTCAAGGTGTTGTTTGGTTTTGCTACTGTTCATGAGCGGTCGTATCGATTACCATCAGGCCAACGGCATGCTCGTCTTGCCATTCATAGTAAAAAAAAATCATAATAAAAAAATAATAAAAAAAATACGTAAAATGGCACAAGACTTTGTATTCGTAACCGAAAATCAACCTGGATTTAAACAAGATCCATCCATCAGATTCAGCGCAGTATTTTTATTGACAAGGATAAAAACAAAAAAATTACCCCAGATCAAACCCTAATACCAAATACTCATTGCCTTTATCATGAGCTTTAAAAAAATGTAACAACGAAACACATAGAAAATACTGTGAAAGCGAATTTTCTTACGCTTTCACACCTTAATTACTGAGTTAATTGTCATAATGGACGCTGACAGAGGTAGTTAAAAGAACATAGAATACTTTTTATCCAAAAACATCGAAAAAATACCATATATAGATAAAAAGACACAAAAAAAGTCACCATTACAAAATCAAGGATCTATGTTGCCTTAGCCAATACTTAGCTTCCATATAACCTTATGTATACCAGCAATGCCGTGAGCAATTTTATTTTTTTGTAATAATATAAACAAAACAAATGCAGGAACAAAACAGAAAAAATCTCGTAAAAACCTCCGCGTCGGAATAAAACTTGCTAAGCGGTAACTTAGATTCATGGCTGGCCCGACATCCGCTGAAAGTTTGCAGTTAAGTATCGCCCTGTAACACTAAATTAAGTTAGGTATACTGTAATTTATAGAACACGAGTTGAGTGGGACGGAGTTGGGAGGGCAGCGGGGGGTTTATTAATAATATGGGTTATTGGATCTTGTGTCATATAGTATAATATGCTTTGTAGATACAAGTGGATATTGATACGATGTTAAGTGATCTAGGTATGGATGGCATCTTCATAAAAGGTATTTATTTGTACTAAACACTTGACTATACGGTATAACCACTCTCAATAGCACTTTCGATTTTAAAACAAGTCTTTGCCATGCAGTGAGATGAATATGGGCTGATACAAAAGCAATTTGTGAGTTTGCTATTCAAAAACGACTTATTCGTACTGGTTGATTCCTGTAAAAATTTAAATTCAAAGGAGCCATCATTTTTAAATATATGATATCAACACTACCAATATTTAGACATGTTTAGGTAGAATTAAATTTATTTACACACGATGATTTAAATTTTGAAAATTATACCTCCCATATCTTAATAAAATAGTACCCATTATCGAGTAGCTCATCTGATACAAGTCCTCTAAGACCACCCATAACATTAACAGGGGGTTATGGTACACACATTACCAGCCCAAATCCCTCTCTGCCCCGCTTTCACAAGTTCATCACAGAGACGCGACCCCATTCAATGTGCGTATCGATTCCGAAGGATTAATTATTTCACGATGTTCTTTATTTATAGTGATCGAAGTTTATTAGCGAAGTTAGGAGTTAACGTGTTCGAAGATATATTATTCAGCACTAAATGTTCTGGAAGAAAATCTTTTGACAGCCAGTGTGCGCTGTTAATTAGATTGTTGTGAAACGTGAAATTACGGGTTCGATCCCCGCACCGAGACAAATATTTATGTGATCCACAGGTATTTGTTCCGGGTCTGAGTGTTTGCGACACCAAAAATTCTCTTATAGTTTCTAATACCCACGACACAAAACTCGATGCTAGTGTGGGATTAGTACTATTTATTTATGTGACTGTGTATTTATTTATTCATTTTGGGAACAAATTATCCGGCAATCTATTCCACAGCTCAATAGTAAGGCAATATAAATTGCCCTCGAATTAAAATAAATTTAACTGGCGGTAGGTGTCTATTATATTATGTGAAAGGCCACCTGGGTAGGTACCTCCGCAATGTCTATTTCTCCCGCCAAACAGCAGTGTTAATACACTGTTTTGTTCCGGTTTGATGGACATTGAAGCCAGAGTAACTACTGGAAACATCCAGACTTAACATCTTATGTCTTAGGATGGCAAACGGAGTGGAATGCCAAGCATTTCTTTGCAATTCATGTGGTTGTTTGGTTTGCTACTGTCCATAAGCGGTCGTATCACTTACCATCATGCAAATGGCATGCTCTACTCACCATTCACTGCAATAAAAAAAAATATATTTTTATTTAACCATGCTACCAATAGTAGTCCAGTACTCCCGATAACACTTAACCCACTATAAATATCATTAAAATACTTCACCAAGTATTAATGACACAGCCAACCGCAAAGTGTTGCCGTATTAAATTTTAAAACAACCAGAGTGTATCAAAATATCCATTATCGTCATAATGGAATTCATAAAATCAACTTTGGTGTACGATGGATCACTTATACGTATTAAAATGGAATATGAGATGAATTTTATATAAAAAGCTGAATTTTAAGCGAATTAATATAGTGGTGAAATATGCGCTCATATATTTGGCTCCGCTGGACCGAGCTACATAACCGAGAGATTCTCACTTTAATCTACCAACTGGCAAAGTATTCCAGGATAGTGGAGAAACCTTAGAAACCTTAACCTTAACCTTAGTTTTAGAAACCTTGGAAACTCTTTGGAGAACTTCCTCATTTTCTCACGATGATTCCCTTCTATGTTAAATTAATTGATAATTAACAGTATCTGCGTCAGGCCATATTCATCCCACTGCAGGGCACGGGCCTCCTTTACAATGAAGAGTAGGATTTAGAGGCGATAGGCCATATAGTCCACCAAACTGGCCTAAAGAATGGCTTGCTAAAGAATATTAACAAGAAAAAATACCAGAGAAAATAACATCAAACCACAGAAAACGGTAAAAATATTCACTCCCAACTAGTCTTATTAGATGTACATCCCTTGGCAAGGAAAACAAAAACCAACAAAGAAAACGCAAGAAGAACTAAAAATAGTAGAATAATATTCTCACAGCAACTAACAATGAGAAGCGAAGTAGGTTTGCGCAACATCCCGCAAACCACTTACCTGTGCGAACCTCCAACAAACTCAATCAGACGAAATAATAGGATTTATAAGAAACATTGATTTCCCTTCGCGCTCTGTCAAAGACTATACGAAGTAAGATATAGAGGTTGGTAACGCTTACGGCAAATGATGCGGAAGTATTTCTTTATTTTCGACTCCTGCTTCACATTTCGATAAGTACATTTGTTTGGACTGTTTTATATAAATTGCAGGAGAAATTCTTTGCCCATCACGGCCTTAACCAAGAGGTTTTTCAACACATTTCTACTGCATCATAAAGCTGGAGAACTAAAACTACTAAGACTCAGGTGTTCCTTCTTCATTTTATTCTGAGACCATTTTTCTAATTGCATAGTTCGAGCAAACAGGTCAATTGGTAAGTAATCGCTGCTGCTCATGAAATCCACAAAGCTTAGTTCATAGATGTGTTGCCGGCCCAACAAATCAGAAGGGAATTGGAAAGACAAAGAATGGGAAGAGGAAATATGTATTGGGCATCCAGCAACCTCACTTTAATAAAATGCGACACCTAGGCTGTCGCTTCGCGTCGAACTCCAGTGAGACAGGAGTACCGCTCCGAACGAGTCTACCCATACATGCATGAGTCATGACTGACAATACCGTGGTTTTACCACTTCCACATTCCGCCGTATCGTCAAGAAACAATTAAGAACACCGTCATAATTATATTTGATAAATTACCTACACGGAATTAATCTTACCATCAGGATTATTGAAGACAAAAAGGAGTCTGGATTCCTAAAATCGAGTTATAACATGATAATCCAGATCAGAAATAATACCATGTTTTGCAATTTAAAAACCTACACCAATTACCCCGATCTGATATCCAATCGAACTGAATATTTTGCTCCAGCACTTTTCAAATATTCTAACTACAATCACCCAGCTAACAGGCAACACTCACAATATCTCGGAACGGATTAGCGGTCAAGATTATTATGTTGAATAGTTTCTGAGGAACGCAAGCTGCATCTGAGAGTAGTGCTTGTTACAATGTCATCGCGAACGCTGCAATTATTCCATTCGATAACTATCTTGTTAGTATTGGTGTTTCATTTGGTTTATTTTATTTTATTTGGGAAGCTTACAGCTAATTTTACATATTAAACAATATCTTTAATATTTAGATGCCAATTAAAAGCTATCACAAATATAGAATGCAAACATTAGAATTTAGATATAACCTATATAACATAAAAACACCAACTGAACTTACAATAGCAGTTTAGGCTCATTAGTCAGAATATTACAAATTTTACGAGTGCTACTATAATATAGGTCTATTTGAGAAGTGCGATTGAGTTTATTAAATAAGCGCATAACTCTTGGCAAATAAATATTACAACGAAAATATGTTTATATTCCAAAAAACCGACAATTAAGAAGCAGTTTACTTGATGCATAGTGATCCACATTGGCAAAGGCTTCACCTTCCGTGATATGTTAATATCTTAGATTAATTCACTTCGGTTAAGATCATAGGTAGGTAGAATGGAATAATTGAATGTTACTGGATTTTCACCTATCTTGCACTCAAAATAAAAAGATACTCAACATCAGGTCAATCTTTTTTGATGTAGTTATTTATATCACTCGTTATGAGGCTACATATCTTCTCTGTGGCCAGTCATCAGCATTAAAAACTACGAGAAGCTTTTGAATCCATAGTTCCTTATTGCCATCGAAACTACACCTACCTACCAATATTTGTTTAATTAGGTGTACTCGACCTAATTAAACAAATATTGGAAAACACAAAATATATCATTAACCGACTTCATTGCCTCTCTTTTTAAAACTCTCTGACTTATTCAAGTGTTCGCCAATTCACATAATTTAACTCACGAATCTCTGCAATTCATTTTACACCATCAAATGAATCTTTACGTTCGAAACGTTTAACAATGAGTCGTCAAAATAAAGCCGTTCGTAAAGTATTATAGCTCATATCACGAGAGATACAATCAACGTTCGCAATTAAACCATATTTGATGTATCACCCCGTGGAGAATACCGTGTGTTTGGCACAATGTTACAATAAGGTTAAGCACATACAATTATTAATCATGCGACTGTTTGGGGTGAATAGGGTTGTAGACCTATTAACTTGTGTTTTGTAAATGTTTTTTTTTTGTTTAATATATAAATTTAAAGAATGGTTTATAATTGCAGGAGGGCACTGAATATACTATAATAATATAATCTTGGGTCCTTCCGCCGAAGTGTGAAGAATTTTATCAGACCGGCATAATTGTATCGAATGGGACCGCCATCTAATTCATTTGATATTCTGTCTGGACGGCATTTGTGCTTACCATCAGGTGCAGTATAGTCAGTATACCGTACCAGTATTTTAAAAATTGCATGTCGGTTTCAACAGATCGCATTGAAAATACTTGGGAAAAGCATATCATTATGTTCTGAAGAGGCTGTAAAAAATGATTGATTTGTTGTCTAATTACCAATGAGAAGATTCGAGTTCGAGTCTCAGGGCACAACACAACATAGGGACTTTTAGGACTTAATTGTATATTGATAGTCAATTACCACGCACTTTAACGGTGAAAGAAGACATCGTGAGGAAACCTGCATACCATAGCGATTTATAGAAATTTATATGGTATGTAAGTCACCCGCATTAGCCCAGCGTGGTGGACTATATGGCCTCACCACTCTCAAACATACTGAGCTGATACAGTACCAATAAAACAGACCATTAAAACCAGTCGCAGATTGAAGTACAAGGCTTTGAGTTTTTGAGATTACGTGTATATTCCTAATTTATTACATACATACATACATAAACTCACGCCTTTATCCCAGAAGGGGTAGGCAGAGGTGTCAGGACATTTCGCCTTGTATGTTCCGTCCCACAATGTGATAGGTGGTGAGCCTATCGCCATGTCGGGCACAAATTCCTGACTCTGGGCTGATAATGAATAGAAAAATCCAATATCACTTTGCCCAGCCCGGGATTCGAACCCGAGACCTCAGCTTTGTAAGCGTACCGTAGTACAACTACGCCACCGGAGCAGTCTAATTTATTACCTCCAGCAATTAACATTATTATAAGTAAAGGTGTAGGTACATTTACATGTCACGTAATATTTTCTAATAGAATCTCTATTTCATGCAGATTATTCAAACCCTATGTAAACGACATGCAGAAATAGCTATATCTAGTCTGCACATGACAAATACCAATGATACATTCTGTGGAGAAAGCCTTTGAGCAGTACAATGCAACTATTACCTGAGTAATTGGCTGCGGAATGCAATAGGCAAGGAGCGTACTGTATGTCAAAAACCAGAACATTCCATTACTAAGACAAAGGTATGTGTAGACTGGTAGCAGAATATACGATCGAATACCGAACTGCGCAATGTGCTCAATTGTGGGAAACCCTTTATACCGGGTATATCAAGAGTTCTACCGAAAATGAAGCCGGGTGGCAGTTTTAGTGACTACAGACACAATGCAACTTATGTGTCGCAGAGAAAAACGACAATTATGTTGTGATTTTTAAGCATCGTGGCGTTTGGGTGGTCAGTCCATAGTTTTAGCTAAAATAATTTATACCCTTGCATACCATAGCGTCTACAAGAATAAAAGGATGCACAATATTTTATATTTTCGGAAAAACTATGTATCTACCAAACACGACGATATTTAAAAAATCACAAATATATATACTGAGTTTCATTATTTCCAGTAGTTGGTCTGGCTACAATGTCTTTCAAAACGGAACACAACAGTGCATTTACTCTGCTGTTTGGTGGGAGAAATACAAATTGCGGTGGTGCCTACCCAGCGGTCTCACACATAGGAGAGATCTACCACCAGCTATCACAAGGCGTATTTTCTTATGCCGTTATAAAAATCATCAAGTGTATTTTGGTTTCTTTATTATCTGTATCAGCCCATATACGTCCCACTGCAGGGTACGGGCCTACTCTACAATCGAGATTATGATTGAGAGTGGTTAGGCCATATAGTCCACCACGCTGGCCTAGTGCGGGTTGGCGGACTTACATACCATATAAATTCTTGTAAACCGCTATGCAGGTTTCCTCACGATGTTTTCGAAATAACACACAACTCTACATATTTATTTGCGATGTTTTCCTCTCTAATTTATTTCTCTTCTTCCAAAATACTCACGAAAAGATTTACAAAACATTTAATTAACGTCTCAAGTCCCAAAGTGGCAGTTGAAACTACCGGGGCGCAAGTCAACCACTTATCGATAGACTATCACGGCGAAAACTTGGCTTATTTAAACTTTGAGAAGGCTTTGAGCCCGTATAAAATGGGTAACTTCGATATAAACGTGTATGTTATGTTTGGTTTACTAGTTCCTTCCTGGAGAGTAAGGGTACTTCGTTGTATGTCTGTGTTAAGAAAAGCTGTAGCATTCATCGAACTAGAATCATGTTTGGCAAGAAACAAGGCTATCTATACTAATATTATAAGAGGGAAATAATGGAGGGAATGTTACACATTGCAATAAAACTATTCTTTAAACGAACTTCGCAATAAAATTCGTAAAAAAGAGTTATATTTTAATGAGAAAATATTTGATTATTTGCATTGAATAGGCTCTGAAACTACTGGCCTGTTTCAATAAAATATTTTCACCATTGGAATCCACAAAATAACTGATGAACATAGGCTATTAAATATTTTCAAAATAAGGGCATTTGCATTCCAACGGAGCCGGGACGGGCCGCTAATATAGTATAAGTATAAGAATTTATCCGAAAAGTATACGAAAAAAATCTGGTAAAATTTATTTGTTTTGTAAATTCAAGCTTACACTTGCAACCACAGACTTGCAACTATATGGTATGTTACGACATAGTTATAGCACCTTAGCGGCCGTTCTTTATATCCTATCTATCTTTAACAATGGGTTATAATAGCTACCATGACTATGTTGATACAATTCTACGCTTCATTAAACAGAAAAAGACATATATATATTTTTCTAATCTAGCTATCTATAAATATATGTACCATATCTATTCCTCTCTATCATTAACTGAAACATAAATTGCAACGAAATATCTAATGAAATCCCTTGTTAAAGATAGATAGATTATTAAGGACGGATATAAGTGCGCTAGCCAAACTCGCTTTTTAGCCATAAAAAGAGTGAGAAACGAGCAAATGGGTCAAGCGATGATTTATATCATCTTAACGGTCCATGAATGGGCGCGACACCTGAGAAATTGTAAATGCTTCACCGGCATTTGGAAATGGAAATTGGAATAAAGAAGAGAAAAAAGACTGCCGCGCTGGAGCAGATGTATTACGATATGATTGCAAAGCTGAAGTCTCGAGTTCGAGGCCCAGGTCGAGCGAAGTGATATTGGATTTTTGGATTTATTATCAGCTCAGAGTCAGGAATTTGTGCCCAATGGAGTTAGGCTCGCCCCCTATCATATCGTAGGACGAAACTCATAAAGCGAAACGTAGGTGTCCTGGTAACGCCTCTGCCTACCGCTTATGGGAAAAAGGCGTGAGTTTATATATGTATGTATGAATGAATGTTTATTTAGACAGCTTTCGAAAGCCATTACTAAGCAACCTAGACTAACTAAACAAGGCGTGTAGCTGGAAGTGTCGATAGGGGTCGAGTTCATTGAACCGACACCATCCGAATTGGTGATACCCTAACAAGGGTCAGGTTAAAAGTAAAAAATTGAGGAGGAAGCATAAACAGGTTGATAAAAGTGGATGATGCGAAAGTAATATGTCAGGTTCGAGCGAAGTGGCGACCTATAGTCTCTGCCTACCCCTATAAGATATGGGTTTATGTATCTATGTAAGAGAAAAAGAATAGCCGAGGGATTGATTATTATATCAATTACCGCATGAAACACCACAGTAAATTGTTTAATTGTAATCATGGTTAAATTGTGGTCTTATGACTGGAGTTTTTAATATATTTACGTAGTAAATTTTTTTTTTTTATTTTTTTTTTATTGCTATGAATGGCGAAGCGAGCATGCCGTTCGCCTGATGGTAAGCGATACGACCGCTCATGTACAGTAGCAAAACCAAACAACACCTTGAATTACAAAGCAATGCTTGGCACTCCACTGCGCTCGCCATCCTGAGACATAAGATGTTAAGTCTCAATATGTCCAGTAGTTACTCTGGCTACAATGTATGATGTTATACTTTGACAGCCCCCGTGGCGCAGTTGCATAACACGGAAACGAATGAATGAGAGTTGAAGCCAACCACCAAGACACATATTTGCATGATCTACAAAAGTTTGGTTCGGATGGCAAGTCCGAAAAGTGTCTCGTACTGTCTGAAACTCCTAACACCAGATTTAATGCTCTACCGTGGACACAAAACTATGTGCATAGCTGTTGTTTATACTAAAAATTTATTCTGTTCTCAACCAACTAAAAATACTAATTAAATACCAACGGCCCGACCCGGCTCTGCCTGGGTGCAGATACACTTTTTTTTGTAAATATTCTATCGCCTTTGGTCATGATTTATACGTAGGATTCTAATTGTGAAAATGTTTTTATCGGCCCCGTAGTTTTAGATCCTTTTCAATACAAACAATAAAATCTCTCCTCTTTATAATAAGTAAATAAATAAATACACTCAACAGTCATATACCCTAGTCCTAACCACACGCTAAGATCAAGTGTTGTGTCATGGGTATCAAATAATCTACGAGACGTTTCGATCTCACTCATTATATTAGATTAGATGCGTAAAGCACAGTATGATTCCAAAAACAACGACATTAAATCCCCCTGAGGCAATTACAGTGCCCAATCACCGACATAAGCAAAGGTGATTATGCATGCCATCATAATATTTGTCAACACGCGCCGGCCGATCCCTTGCGATCAATTAGCGAGAGTAATCAAGAGTAACACACAAGCAATTTGGCTAACAACGGTGTAGAATACTGTAACTCTTGTAAGCCAAGAGTGATGAGTTGATCGAAGATTGGAGAAGTGGATATGTCTGATTATTATAGCTCGTAAAATAATTAATTAAATAATGTTTTCAGAAATGTATGATGTAGTATTTTCAATAGTATTAGTAATCGCGCAAACAGGTCTCTTAATGATAAGTCATCACGGTCGACTATATCACTATTCAATAATATTGCTACTAGAGAAATTCTGAGAAGTAATGATAATATATGATGCAAACTAAAGGAAAGAAGTAATTTTGAAAAAAAAATCTATTGTTTCGCATTTGGCATCCAAGGATATTTGAAAAATTCACCATGAATACAGGTCATATACAGTTATAATTAGTATACACGTTTTTCACAATCCTGTAAAATGGTTGCTGCCAGTGCCGATTCGAGTATTCTAACACCAAAATGTTGTTTCCCGTTAATTGTCATCCTGACATAGTACCACCACATTGAAACCAACCTATAATAAAGCCATTTTAGCTTGGACAAACTAGAGCAAGCCTCTACCACTTCAATATTCTATAGAAATCTGTTTTAGCAGCAAAGATTTTCCTATTACTTAAAAGGTACATGAAAAAATTCACCAAACCTCCAACCCACGTTCCCAAGAACAAAATGATACTTGAAATTTGAAACTACACTCATAATACATCACTAATGAATACAAAAGAATTTTGAATCGGAATATCTGTTGAAACCGAATGCTCCTTTCATAAAACACGGTAGCTCGCATTCATGCCAATATACAGGGCTGTAGTTTTGCCGTTTTTGCTGCCAAAACATTCATATTTATGTTGTCATGGCAACAAATCAACAACGTATCGCCCCTATCGATTGCCAGGGACCGCATGTGGTTTTTTTATTATAGTTGTTTGTGCTATGTTTGTGCTATGTTTGTGCTCTGATTTACTGCTTTTGAATTGTTAGCGTTGTACTCGGTACGGTTACAAAGCTGAGTTGTCAGGATCGAATCCCGGGCTGGGCAAAGGGATATAGGATTTTTCTATTTATTTTCTAATGTTATAAAAATAAGATAAATTCAAATTAATATACAAATCCTCGCGAGGATTGAATTTTATTAACAAAAAAACAGCTTGTTTTTCAAAAATACGAAAACAGAATTTAACCTTTGATTTAGATCTGTTTAAAGGTTAAGTTGTGAAATGAAACTAGAAAAATAATTAAAAAATCTAAAAAACATATTTGTATCGTAACCAAGATAATTAGTAAGGTACTCTATCCCCAGTATTAGTTTGTTTTTTTTACCGCGTAATAGTGACTGCTCAGCACCTGATGGTTAGTGCAAATTAACTTACATACCTCACTTACCGGCCTTGCGGAAGACCAGCGTTGGCTTATTACTAGCACATGCTGAGCATGAGCCGTTTTGTGACAAACAATACTTAGTAAAGTTAAATTTAATATGAGTAGAGCTGCTATTGCTTGTGACAAATAAATGCTTTCTTTCTTTCAAATGCCATCCAGGCATAGCATCAAAATTCAAACGGCAGTCTCATGCTATTGTATAACATTATGCCTGCAATGATTCTTCTTCACACTACGGCGAAAAGAAAACGCCACATAATTTTAAGTTTATTACTCCCATATTAGAGGGGAATCAGTTAAAGATTCATTATATTATAGTTTAATTTAATGTTTCACTGGCTTCAATGAATACAAATCTGAAATATAAATATTAAACATAATTCTATGTAACTCTTTGAACTATTCAAAGATCGGTTCCACGTAATTTACATTAAGCTTATTAAACCGATTCCATAAGAATATTGCAACTTTGATGTCAATGAATTTTCAAAGAAATTTAATTTATCTATATTTGTATATATTGAGCTATGTTATTTCGAATACATTATGTTATTCTATAGAATAATGGCGATATCGCAGACGGGTGACGAAAGCTGAAGGGACGACGGGTGAAGGTCGGGGGTTCAAATCCAGGACATACAAAAGACTTTAACATTACGTAGGTATTTTTAATGAATGACGAGACGAGTATGCCATTCCCCTGATGGTAGCCGATACGACCGCTCATGAACAGTAGCAAAACCAAACACCATGAATTACAAAGCAATGATAATTTTTCCACTGCGCTTGCCATCCTGAGACATAAATAAGATTTTAAGTCTCATTACGTCCAGTAGTTACTCTGATACCTTATGTCTCAAGATGGCGAGCGCAGTAGAATGCCAAGCATTACTTTGTAATTCAAGGTTATTTGGTTTTGCTACTGTTCATGAGCGGTCGTATCGCTTACCATCAGGCGAACGGCACGCTCGTCTCGCCTTTCATTGCTATGAAAAAAAAATACACTCAGCTTTATCTTGCAAGTACAAAATTCATCACATTTCCAACGAAACCAACAAATATAAAATCACATATAAAATGAACTCGCAGACACTACAGATGATTTGAAATAGCGATTGCGAGCTCGATATTGTCCTCCTCACAATGCGCTCCGTGTGGGAATGTCTTTGAATCTCTTCTATGCCAGCCTAGTTCTATTTTACAGCAAAGGTTTTCATTTACTTTGAGCTTTCAGCGTTTGTCCAGGTGTAAGGGATGTCATAGTACGATAGCTGCGAGTCTATTAATGTTTTTGCGTCGCATCTGAATATGGAATAAACATTTGATTTTGAATAGAAGTAAACGAGAAAATAATACGTGTAAAAATATATCTAGTGAAAACATTCAGAGTCCGTAACTATTGTTGACTTGTCATATACTAATTTATAAGTATCCAGATATCTAACAAACTGATTTTTTTTGAGACAGTAATACCATCTCGGACCAATCAACACATTTATACTACAACTTTAACAAGGCACTAATACTAAGTAGTACAATTTGTTTTTTATCAACCTTCGCAGGCAAATGAGCATGGGGCCTGACTGATGGTAAGCAGTCACTGCCACTCATGAATCTTGGCAATTCCAATAAACCAACACAACCAGATTTCCGCGTACAGTAAGAAGAGTACACTCTTTAAGCCTCGCTTAAAAAAAACACAAGTCATAGCGCTCAGGGAACATCGAGGCAGGGAGTTCATTTCAAAGTTTATACATTCATCTGTCTTTGTATTTTATTCTCAATCGAAAACCCATAATAATTCACCATAAACTCAGTCAGATTTCTATTACGATGAAAATACCTCAAAGCTTCAAAGACATATATCAAACAACGATACATTTGTTTTCGTAACCTCTTTGCAAATGGATGAAATCGAGAGCGGTACTATGGCTGCGAACCTGACATGTGTAATGTTATTGGGGTTAAAAGCTTTTTAATGTACAATCGCCTGAGGACGAATAGAGGCATAGCTTCTGGTGGTAGGGTACTTTTACTAGATTGTCACAAGCCTAAATGATGGCAGAAAGCCATACAGACCTACGAACTTCAGGCGCCCAAATGCGTTGTCAAAATAACAACAATAGTTTTTTCTCTTCACACTTTATTATATAGGACATGTTATAACTATTCTGTTCTGTATCAGCCCATATAAGTCCCACTGCAGGGCACGAGCCTCCTCTAAAATCGAGAGTACGATTGAAAGTGGCTAGGGCATATAGACCACCACGCTGGCCTAATGCGGGTCGTGGAATTCGTACCACAGAAATTCTTATAAATCGCTATGGTATGAAGGTTATTACTATTAGATTACGAGTACAAATGCTTTGTCCTGTCATAGCGGGAAATATATGACAAACAAAGGTACTTGACTAAAAATTTAGGAAAATACTACTAATGTCGCAGATAGTAACTGTAATGCCAGTGATGAATTATTCTAAATTTGATGCACAACAAGACAACTCATAATATACTTTTACAAAAAGTATAAAAGGAAGTAAAATATTTAAATTAAAGGCTATTTGTACATTTGTTTGTGTTTGTATAAATGCTTGTTGTTTTTTAATGAAAATATATCTCAAACAATGCATTAAATAGATATTTTTATTGTATTTCTTCAAGTTTTACCACACGACAATTAAAGATAGTGATGTAAATATGTAATGTGTGAACCAAACAGCAGTGTGCTGTTGTGTTGTGGTTTGAAGGTTATTGTAGCCACAGTAACTACTAGACATATTGACACTACAACGTATGTCTCAGGATGACGAGCGCAGTAGAAAGCCAAGTATTGTTTTGTAATTTACGTTATTTTTGACTTTGCTACTGTCCATGAGCGCTCCTATCGTTTTCCATCAGACATGGCATGCTCGTCTCACCATGAATTGCAATAAAAATATCTACATATTATACTTATTAATTTGTACAATTTGCTCAGTAATTTAGAGAAGATAGTTTTATTTTATGTCAAAAGATGTCGCTGTACTAAATTGTCTATCTCTACATCAAAATGAGTGATGCTTTCACCAACCTCGCTTATTTAGTCTGGCGTAAAACATTCTAAAATGAAGTCTTTGAATTGCGAGCAGAATACAAAATTTAGATTTCACTGCATTTACTTAAAAGCTAAGCTAATAGATGTATATTAATAATGGCAACAAAAGAAAATCTTATTTTGAGTCAAAGGATATTAACTAGAAGTACTTTAGGAGATTTGTTTAAATTAAATATTATATCTATTTTGTATGGATGTCTCGCACTTCAGTTTAGGATCATTGACATCTTGAAATGCACAGTGAAGAAAGAGACGGCTGTAAAACTAAAAGCTGCGGGTTTGATCTAGTAAAGTGATATACTCGTGTGTTTTCAATATTCGTTTTGTATTGTGGGATCGAAAAGTTTATAGTAAGATATACATGACAAAATACAGATATTTAATTGCAGAATTAGGGCAATGTAGAAAACTAAGTATTGATATCGGAAAAAACTTTTTGACAATTAATTTTTTTAACACTTTATACAAATTGTGTATAGTGGATAAAATACCGAGCCATTTATTTATTACTAGCGGCCCGGCCCAGCTTTGCCTGGGTACAAATAGATTTCTGTACAATAATATGTACGTATTATACATATAAACCTTCCTCTTAAATCACTCTATTAAAAAAACCGCATCAAAATCCGTTGCGTAGTTTTTAAGATTTAAGCATACAAAGGGGCATAGGGACAGAGAAAACTAGTTTGTTTTATACTATGTAGTGATTCATCAATTTGTTTATTTTATCCTTTTTTGCACTGTACAGAGAATAATAAAGACATTAAACAATAATATTAATAATACAAGTATCGGCGTTATCACACTAGGTCATTTCTTACAGACAGCCATGGGATGGATATTTAAAATAGAAGAAAGAAAGGGCAGTCCAGGGTATAAATGAAATAGTAATAATCTAAAAATGATTATACGTTAGTTATGATTCATCGTAACACATTCGTATTCGACTATCCCAAAATAGAAAGAAATTACAAAACATACAACAGGTCTTTGATGGAAATATTTCGATATCATAACACCAAGATGTAAAAATATTGATAAATACGAAACAAGCCCCGCTAAGCAGTAAGTAGACAAATATTGACGATGATGTGACCTTTAAATACAGCCAAAATGAAATTATTATTTTTTCCTTTTTGTCGTGATATTTTTAATTTTAATTTTTGTCCCTATTAATGATCTCATCTTTTGTTTACGTTTCATGTTAAAATTTGTTAAGTTTTATATATTATTCTTTATATTTTAATAAGTAATTAATTGAATAATGCCATTAATTTTTAATAATCGTAATATTCAAATAAACAATTAAATAAATAATCACCTAGAATGAATTTTACCTATTTCATGTGCTATACAACTGAGAAGCTTCAAACCGAAGAGTTTCCTTGACAGATCATTTATTTAAAACACTAGCTCAGTCCAAACAGTATCAGACGAATATTTAAGCTATAAGGTCACCCGGCGACCCTGACCTAACTCGAGTTATTCTGGCACCAAGAGATCGATAATTGCGCATCGAACTGCTTTTTGTTGACGGAAACCAATTCAATGGAGCAATTCGACTGAGTTTCTTCAGAATGCGCTATGACTTGTGGCATTGGACATTTCTGCCTTAACTCATATTTGATTGAGGACAGAAATTTTTCTGGAAGTGTTAGATGATATTATTATGTACCAAGTACCGATCTGTGTGACATTAACTGTATCGAAGAAGTGGGAAAAACAATTGTCTAAAATGGTAGATGCTATAATATACTGGGTGGAATCGCTTATCGTCCGGAAAATTTAATAGTGTATTGTGTATGTGACATTAACGTTATATACGAGATTTATCATTAAAAACTACAAACTACCCCATAAACAACATCAGTACAAGATGTCCCCAAAACACATATTATCTAAATCACCCTACACTTAAAAGTGCAACGACATGTCAATACTCAGGCGCGCGAGTGTATGGGTCACGCCACACAACAGCTGACTGTCGCGCATCGACCTTGAACTTACTTTGCGCCTATTTATTGGTATTATTACTCTAAATATTACCATATAACATTTTGATTTATTTAGAATTTTAGTGTGTTAGGATCATTTAAGTAAATGTAGTTGTTGCTAAGTTTTTAAGATTTACATTATTATTTTCATAACGTACCTAGTACCTACTACCTTAGAAAAAGCTGCATATTATGTTTTTATTTAAACGTTTTAATAAAGTCGAGAATGGACGACTTCGCTGTCGAAGGTCACGGATTCTTGCATGATTAGGAAGTCTGAACTTACCATTATCGAGTAGCCCCGGATAAGTCGTTAAAATAGTTCTTGTGCTGGGAACTCGTGGATTCATCATTCATGATACCATTTCTACGCAAAGACTGCAGATGTTCTGGATCTGCATACATCCTTCTTGCATGACCCAAGTTTTCATAGGATCGAAAATAGCATGTCATTATTGTCACATACTCACTGTTCGTGTAATCACTCATTTTGACCGCAAGAAACTAACCAATAACCAAAATAATTTCATACAACGTCACTCGGTACCACAGAATACTAACAGAAGTCAAGCTTGTGTATGTACTTCACTTTTGTTGCCACACTCACACTACGCTCGGCGTTCGCGCCAGGGCTGTTAACTCTGGCTTATGCGAAAACAAGTATCGTGGTAATAGCACTCGCATCGTTTGATTAATTATTAAAATACAATATAAAAAAAAACAACAACAAAATAAATAAATTGTCATTTTATTTACATAGTCGTTGAGAATGTGTATGTCATCATCTAAGATTTTTTTTATCGTTTTTGTATAATATTGTGTATTTTATTAAAGAAATTTATATTCAATTATTATAATCCGAAGTTTTATATACAAGTGTAATAACTTTTATTCATTTGCTCATTCTTTGCACAAAAATATCACTAAATGCGTGTCCGAAGCGAGTGACACTCGCGCGCACAGTGGTTTCGACTGGTCTCAAATATCGTGTCGGTGAACGCCGTCTATGTGTGCGTTGGTTTAGCGCGCTTTGTATGGAGCTTGACTTCTGTTAGTATTCTGTGCTCGGTACCGAATTTCGCACTACTGAGGAAGTGGTAAGATCCCTGGAAGGTGTCGGCGGTGCGGGAGCGGGCGGAGCGGCGCGGCGGCACGCTTTGTACTTGCGCTTGCGGCGGCGCAGCGGTGAGGGCGGCGCGATCAAAGGATTTTATTACTTAGATTTAGAAGTTTCTACTCGAATTAATATTGTATAAAGTAGGGTAACAATAATGTGTATTTATGAAGATTTTTTTCATTTATGTCATCTTTCTCTAAACAACGTTGTTTTATGAATAACTTATTCTAAATTAGTAACTAGTAGTGGTAAATTAATTTTACACTACATAAACAAAAACATAAAAAAATTAAAATAAGTATGCCAAAGTGTTCTACATCATGTACTTGCCATGCACAATTTTTTTCGTGACGATAAGCGATTCCACCCAGTATTATGGCAGTCAATGAACTGGACCGAAGTGGATTTCTTTTTTTTTATTGCGATGAATGGTAAGACGAGCATGCCATTCGCCTGGTCGTAAGCTTTTCGACCGCTCATAAATAGTAACAAAACCATGATTTACAAAGCAATGCTTGCATTCCATTACGCTCGCCATCCTGAGACGTAAGATCTTAATCCTCAATATGTCTAGTTGTAGTTACTCTGGCTACAATGTCCTTGAAACAGGAACCCAACATTGCATTACATGATTATTTGGCGGAAGAAATAGACATTGCGGTGCTACGTACCCAGGCGACCTCTCACGTATAAGAGACCTCACAGACTCAAAAACAAACGTGAAGCAACGGCTTTAATATCCTGCTTCGTTTGCTAGGTGAGATTATCAAAAGCCTAGTATACCTTCCTTCCTTAAATCCAAGGTCCCTTATTTCTCCCATTTTGAGACAGACAATACCTGGATATACATTAATTGTAACACCCTTTTATTTTTATTTTTTTATTGCCATGAATGGCGAGACGAGCATGCCGTTCGCCGATGGTAAGCGATACAACCGCTCATGAACAGTAGCAAAACCAAACAACACCTTGAATTACAAAGCAATGCTTGGCATTCCACTGCGCTCGCCATCCTGAGACATAAGATGTTAAGTCTCAATATGTCCAGTAGTTACTCTGGCTACAATGCCCTTCAACCCGAAACACAACAGTGCGTTTGCACTGCTGTTGGACGGTTTTTATTTAAAATAAAACATAGTAAACAAAAAAGGAATAGACACAAATATAACCAGAATTATAACCATTGATTGTTTTATGATCTATCTAATACCATAGACCGAAGCAACCTTTATGCATCACTGGTTCTGTAAAGCCCATACATACATATCTAATAGGACTTTATGACGGTCTATGGAGTGTGACGTCACCCGCCTCAATGCCCTCCGGTTCAATTAACTTTTATTTAACGCGAGTTTAGACATTATCCGATCCCGACAGGGGCGTATTTGAAAATATATAATAGTTCTAGAAGTAATATGCTTAGTAAAAAAGTGATATATGACTTTTTTGAAGAGCGCATTTCCACCTTAAAGACCGGCAACGCATGTTTATGCTTATGGTATTGCAAATGTTTATAGGCGGGAGTGATCAGGTGAACTGTATGCTCGTTTGCCTCTATAATATAAAAATCAAGCTATATTAAAGTATTTGCCAGTCTTTTTATCAGATGACGGCGAAAACCCAATTTAAAAAATAATAATATCTACTGCACTAAACGGATTTGCAAACACAAAGACCAACACCTGCAGACCAAAACTGAAATTTGGAAATCGAACCCAGCTTTTTCAACTCAGACAAAGCGTCTATCGCCAGAAAAAAACAATAGGCCGATATCGCACGCATAGAAAACGGTCACACATACGAGTACAATGCGTACCTGTGCAGCCCTTTGAATTCACGAATCATTTGTCGGTGGAGTCACGGTTGCAACGGACGCTCCATACATACCGAAGTAAATAACCGTACGTTTTTCTGCACAATTTCCTTTCAATGTTATTGAAAGCTATCGGCTGCAGACGGGTTGTAATTGATTTTGTACGGACAGTTTACACGCATGTTTATTTTTAATTGATTACAGAATGAAACTGGTGAGCAGCCCTGTACAAATAATATGGGCATTTTTAAGATTTTTTTATTACCGTTACACCTCCGCAGGCCAAGGGACCAGCACAACAAAGTCGCTGCCTACCTTTCAAAGTCTTAGACAGCTAAGACTTAAGCCTAGACTCATTCACAATTAAAAACACGATATAAGTATTTAGCAATTACATTTTTTTCCAAATACTAATAGCATTAGCCATAAGTCAACAACTGCACGTATACAGGGCTGTCCTAGATATATTCCTTGTGATTATTATTATATTATACTAGCCTAAAAGCTCTTCTATACCTATATCTGTATTGTGAACAATTTTGGTCTAGCTCAAATCTATTGAGATCGTCTCGCCATTGCTTTCGAAGTCTGGCTCTTCGCTGATAACCGTCTTGCGGTATCTATTCATTGTGATATCTTTGCAATATTCTACGCCCGGCAGCCTCCTGTGGTCTATCTATTTTGAGGATGATATCCGATACCTGGTTTAACTCATTTTAATTACTACAAGCAGTTGCTCTCTTTAATCAAAAGAAATCAACTGCTGAAAATAGACCTTCACTAAGGATTTAGGACGACCTTTATAATGTATCAGGAAGTTGCTGAATGCCGTTAACAATAGATCACTATCGAAATGACTATCTTACATACATAAATTCACGCTTTATTCCCATAAGGCGTATGCAGAGGTGCGAATAGAACACCTATGTCTCGCCACGTATGTTCCAACCCTTAATGTGATAGGGGATGAGCTTATCGTCAAATCAGGCACAAATTCCTGACTCCAGGCTGGTAATATAATTAAAATAAAAGTCCAATATCACTATTCCCTACCTAGAATTTGGATCTAGGACCTCATCGTTGTAATAACACCGAGACATTCACGTCAGAGAAATTGCATACCTACTCATACACTAAAGCAACACAATAAAGAAATAACATAAAGAATCTTCAATAAATTATTCCCAATCATTAAATCTATTACAACTCATCACATTCACACGTTGAGAAAATAAACTAAGCACTCACAAGCGCGAAATATAACAACTCAAAAAACAAATTGAAGAGGAACTGAAAATGAAGGGACTTCGTTTAATTCTCGCTCGGCAGTCTGTACTTTACGTGAAATAATAGCTGCTCGAATTTATTCGTCTGCTTTATTAAATTGATGGTGGGTTTTTCCCTCACCCTCGCTTTTCGTATCTTTATTAATCATTTTGCTCCGATGGCTGCATGCAAAGATATAGGGTCTTGGTAAACGAGTTGGGTGTTTAACTGGGTTGGAATTTGACTTATATGTCATATGTGAGAGGCCTCCTGGGTGGGTACCACCGCTATGTCTATTTCTCCCACCAAACAGCAGTGTTGTGTTTCGGATTGAAGGACATGGTAGCCAGTGTAACTATTGGTCATACTGAGACGTACATCTTATGTCTCAGGATGGCGAGCGCAGTGGAATGCCAATCATTGCTTTGTAATTCAAGGTGTTGTTTGATTTTGCTACTCGAACTGTTCATGACCGGCGTATCATTTACCATTAGAAGAACGACATGCTCGTCTCGCCAAACATTGGAATAAAAAAACATGCAATGTAAAATGACGTGCTTTCATGCTGGGTTTGATATAATTCTTAATTAAATATATTGGAATATTGCATTCTCGTTTGACAAATTATCCAGTTGTCACATTGCTAAAAACCCCCATATACCTTTAAAAATACTTCAACTACACCTAAACCAGAGCACTGACCCCAACTCGCCATAATCGCACAGAAGACGCGCCGACATAATGATTTATGCGCAAGCTGGCCTGTCTACTGCCAGTCGTGCTGAACTCGCCATGCACAATGTGCCAGAGAACTAATCCTGGATATCTGTTGCCAGACTAACACAAAGAATCTTTGATAAGTTGCCGCGTTAGATGGCGATTTAAAGGAATGGGTGATCCGGTACATTTTTCTGAGCGTGTTAGGCTGGTGTAAAAAAGATTTTGAAACATATTTATTTTAAGCCTTTTTAAATACGAGGACAGATTTGTAACGTCTCTCCCTATTATAATCTCGATACCGTAGCCATCCCGCTATTAGCCAAATATGACCATTGAACTTCATAATATAAAGACGTTAGGCATACTACCTAAACTTTAACACGAAAAAAATGTATTAGTAGAAAAATAGGAGTTGAAAATACAAATATATCTTGCAAATATTTAACAGTTCATGCATAGCATTTGATACCTTTGGCAACAAAAAACCTCACTTGTCACTACATCAAAGAGCTTTCAAAATATTGGGCATATCTTTACAAAAGATATTTACTACATTACCAAAAAATATCTGGCTGACATAGTCCTAAGTGTACAATATTTTGCTTTTTCCCTCTTCCATATGACAAATAACATAAGCTCCGACCGTAAGTTTCGTATTCAAATATTGTAAAGAGACTATTCATCTATAGATTACAACGCTCTGTGACTCCCGTCCCAAACAAAGTCGTAAACAGTCTATGTGTATGGGATATTCGACGCTATAAACAAGATTAAATACGGCTTAGAGTGGCATGAAGAAAGTTAGAAGAATTATGCGAAAATGATCGTTATGATTATTTGAAGTGAAGCAAAAATGGTTTATCTAAATTATGCGTATGAGCTATTCACTGTTTAATCGAAAATCGACGTGAAGTAACAGTTTCCTTCTCTATAAAAATACATACGTACATAAACTCACGCATTTTTCCCAGAAGGGGTAGGCAAAGGTGTCAGGACACCCACATTTCGGCTTGTATGTTCCATCCCACAATTGATAGGTGGCGAGCCTGTCGCCATATCGGGCATAGATTCGTGACTCTGGGTTGATACTGAATAGAAAAATCCAATATCACTTTGCCCAACCCGGGATTCGAACCCGAGACCTCAGCTTTGTAACCGTACCGTAGTACAACTACACCACCAAGGCAGTCTAAATGGAGAAACAATAATGCTTACTTTTACCACTTTCATGATTCATTATAATAAAATATTATACATTTGTGTTTCTACAGATTTTGTATTCGCGGGATGCGGTTTTAGGTTCCCATCAAATAAACCAGTAACCAATTAAATGTTGATATGTAAAAATTGCGCGATGTGTATGCCTGTTAGTAGACGGAACCAACGTGGCTACCAACACGTTCACGGTGATCGCGGGTTCGAATCCCAGCGCACGCCTTTCGGAGTTGTGTGTGTCAATACACACATGACTCCGATTGGACTGACTATCAATATAGTCAGATTATCAATATAGACTTCTGACTATCAATATAGACTATATTGATAGTCGTGATTGACTATCAATATAGTCAATCACCACAGACTAAAGTTATAAGAATTTCTATAGTATGTAAAGACCGCCACCCAAATTAGGTCGGCGTGGTGGACTATATGGCCTAACCACTCTCAATCGTACTCTCGATTGTAGAGGAGGACGCAGCATCATCATGACCTTCATTTGCATGAAGTCTAAATAATGGGTTAAGGATAGATGTATCTTTCTCAGAAACATCCAAAGTGATCTATTGATATCTGTCTACACCCAACAACTTCTAATCAATACAGCTCTTTAAAAATAGTATTATTCTCTAATTAAAAATACAACATTAGACATACTGTCTATTGACTTGTCATAAGAGCTATTCATTCAATTGCCTACGTGACCAATAAATTAATTTCATTTCATTTTGGGTATTATCGTCCTCATCAATATATCTTACTGGTGGTAGGTCTCTCATGTGTGAGAGGCCATCTGGGTGGCTACCACTGCAGTGTCTATTTCTCCCTTCAAACAGCAGTGTAAATGTACTGTTGTGTTTCGGATTGAAGGGCATTGTAGCCAGAATAACTACTGGACATATTGTGTTAACATTAACATTAACATCTTATGTCTCAGGATGGCGAGCGCAGTGGAATGCCAAGCATTGCCTTGTAATTCAAGGTGTTGTTTGGTTTTGCTACTGTTTATGAGCGGTCCTATCGTTTACATCAGGCGAACGGCATGCTCGTCTCGCTATTCATTGCAATAAAAAAAAAATCTCCTGTATGAACAATTTAAATGCAACCTACATAAATGTAAGACCTGGCATAAAGACCCCGACAATTTTGCGGTTCATTTGCTTCCTCTACGTAACTCTGCAATTTTTTTTTCTTTCCTCGCTTCCTGATTTCTTCCTCGTTCGGCAAACGTGATAATCGTAAATTGTCGTGTCCTGTGAAGCAAACTGTGCCAGCATTTTAACTCCCATATTGACATTCTAATGGAAATTTGTATCTGAATCAGCCCATATACGTCCCATATCGAATATCCACAATCGAGAGTACGATTGATATTAGGCCGTATAGTCATGTCATAATAAGCAATCACTGATTTGTTAATATTTTTTTTATGAATACAAATGGCATAGTGGCGTAGTTGTACTATGGTACGGTTACAAAGCCGAGGTCTCGGGTTCGAATCCCAGGTCGGGCAAAGTGACATTGGATTTGTGCCCGATATGGCGATAGAATCGTCCCCTATCACATCGTAGGACGGAACATACAAGTCGAAATGTAGGTGTTCTCGCACCTCTGCCTACTCGCATTTCTGAAAAAAAGGCGTGAGTTTATTTATGTATGTAAATACAAATATGATTCCGTGATTTAATACGTGCAGTCTGTTTCGCCAACAAATTGCGTAATTAGAATGTGTATGTCCGGTATTTAAGCACGCGGGAAAATATTTGTCTACCGAATACTCTATCTTGACTTTTTTACTTACCAAATGCGTCGCTTCATCATGCTTATAACAAATTCTGAACCTAATCAGTCCAAACAAATATTTGAGATAAAATTTCAAGTATCAATCAACGTTTTTAAACCGTTATAGTATTCGCGAAAACACCTATTCAAAATGCTCACCAATTTGACAACCACGCTTTAAATCCCTATAAAATTTTACCTCCAACAGTCTCACATCGTAAACCCAAATCAGTCGAAAAGTACTCACAGGCGAAATGAAATTCCACTTGCTTTCCAAATTACCCGTTCTGATAAAACTTGGAAGATTAGATGCTCGTTATACATCGATTTTAGGTTTCGTGCGTAAGTCAGATTAGCCGGAGCTGGAATGATTGCGAAAGTTTCTAATGTGTCTGATTAATCATTCGCCCATTGAGTTATATTCTTCCAGTCTGAATATATATACAGGGTATATCAAGACTGCTTCCGAAAATGAAGTCAGGTGGTGGTATTAATGACTACAAATCCAATGCAACTAATTTCGCAAAGAAACGCGACATTTTCTGTGATTTTTTATCGTATTTCGGTGGTAACAAATCAATTTTGCTAAAATAATAATATAAACCCATGCGTACCATAGCGCCTTTAAAAATATAAGGGTCTAGACTTTACATAATTAGTTTAGAAAATACTATGTATTTACCACCCAAATACGATAGGAAAAACGTCGCTTATTTTGCATTTTTTTTTTTTGTTGAATTGTGTCTAAAGTCACTAACAAAGCCAGGTGGTAGACTTTGTTTTCGATAGCTCTCTTGATATACCCTGTATATTAATTTTATTCGGGCTTGCATAAGTCGTTATATTACATGTAATGGTAACTGTAATGGCGATAAAATAGAGTATAAACGAAGAAAAATATGTAGGGTGGTATTCGATATTTGTTAGGAAGTCGCTGAATGCATGCCGATTCCAATAGGTCAATGTGGAGATCGTTGAGGGAAGCCTATTTTCAGTAGTGGACTGTAGCTGAATAAAAAGAGAGAGAGTCGATATTTTGAGTTTTCAAGCCTTCATAACTTTCAATGAACTAATGGAAGATTGCCGCATATTTTTCTTCTTCTTTTAATACACATTATTAAATAAAAATCGATTTTCGGTGTAAATTATTAATTGTATGCTCACTACTGAGTGAGCATACAGTAAAGAGCTTCACTACATGTGATCACGTCATGGTAAATGTTTTTCTGTAAAGGATCTTGATGGTACTTCACTCGTGCTAGCAATATTTACGGAACTTTAATATACGATATCATCATCATCAGCCTCAGCCAGCCCAAAGCTGATCATAGGCATCTCCCGAAGTATGCCACAGAGCCCGGTCTGCTACTTTATGCATCCAGTCGCTGCCGGCCCTCTTGTGCAAGTCGTCCAGCTGGCCAGAGAAGTCCCACGATACTTTTGCTAAGTCACGATCTCCACTCCAGAACACAGTTACTTCAGCGAGTATACATTCTACGACATACGTGGCCAGCCTATTGGCACTGTATACTATAAACAACGGATTATTGCCTTAATTATAATTACGGACATATTGGTAGAAACAAAAAGCATCATGTTGGGATATGGCGATAAAAATAAACTTCTGACTGCTTGGTAGAACAAGTAACACTGAATCACGCCTTTTATAGGGTTTTTGAGAAAGAACTGTCACAATTTTGCACACACAATGTTGGTATTTTTGTGTACCTCCAAACCTCCAACAACGTCTGAGGCAAAATCAATACGAATTGGTATTCTAACATGAATATTTTTACCATTCCATTTGACGAGCTAAAAAAGAAACTGCAACACCAAAGAACGAGAGGAATAACAAGAATCACGTCTAGTTTTTAGGGTACCGTACCAAAAAAGGTAAAACTAAACCAGTATATTATGACCACTTCGTTGTAAGTCAGTCTTTTGTGCCGAGACAAAGCGCACTATACTCTGAAGCCGCTGGCCCGGCGACACAGGCCGCCTTCACAACCCTATAATAAAATAATCATGTCGGCGACAAGCGCTGAACGTGTTGTCTGTCGACATTTAGACGGCACGTCCTCCCCTCTGTTGCCCGGCAACACTCAAGAACGTCATAAAAATGTTCACGTCATGTCGGGCCAGCGAGATATCGTAAACAAAGTTTTTCGACTTGCAATGAGTGACGCCGCCGACTAGCCCGCTAACAAAATGTCGACATGTGACGGCTGGTCGGCGGCATCGGTGTGTAGTACGCTTAAGCTAGTTGCTATTGAACCAGAATAATGAAATTTAGCAAGAAGCAAGGCTCCGTCGAATAAACATAGGAATGCATTCGAAAATTGCAGTTTTAACACATACATATGTCTTGCGATTGTAAAATTACACCTGTACTCGTATGTCATTTTTTTTTTTTCAATTACAACACCAACATTCCTTTGCTTTATCATAAAATGCTCATTGATAGGAGAGGTAATAAATACTAAGATCGAGTGTAGTGTAGTTGGTATCAGGAACTACAAAAGAATAATTTTTGGTGCCACAAACGCTCAGACCCGAAACAAATACCTGTGGGACATAAATATTTGTTTCGATGCGGAGATCGAACCCGCGGTTTCACGTCACAGCTAGCGTCTAACCAACTGCGCCACGGAGGCTACCATTGTATTACAGAACTTTATGTTCAACATTCCGACTCACACTTGACCGTTTTTTTTTTTTCTTTTTATTATCGACTAGAGGACACGGCGGACACTCGTTATCGGCCCAGTGTGACGACTACAATTTCACCTGCATCTGAATAGAGACTTTTTAACCGAATTCAAAAAAAGAATATCAATTCTTCTGTACTTTTATTTTAGACCTATTGATTTATTTATAAATTCTTTATTGAACACCACGTACAGTAACGGCCGATGCCAATAATCAATCGAAAAAAATGAGATTGAAGTCACTCTGGATTATTTTCTACTTTTCGATTTGTCTTTTACCATGTTGTCATAGTTTTTTCACTACTGAGATTGATTTTTGGCAATATAGTATCAGAAAAAAGATTGAGCTGTCAATCTCAAACGGCAAATTTTGGATTAGAATTGTTTATTGGCAGCGGCTGTAAGAAGACAAAAAAATATGAAAACACGTTTAAATAAAGAGAGACATGAGAGTTCCCTCTAGGATTCCTAGGTTCTCAATCACCCCATTATCGCCTCCTCTGGGAAGATCCGTTCTTGGTTGTAGCTCTCCAGTACCGAGACTTTATTAGTTGTTGCTACAGTGGCTAATAGCTACAGTGGCGTGGTCGACATTCACGCAAACTCATTATACAGCTTTCGAAAAGATATACAGGGTATCTCAAGACTGCTACCGAAAACGAAGCCGGGTGGTAGTTTTAGTGACTACAAACACAATGCAACTAAAAATATTGCCAACTAACGCGTCATTTTTTTTTATCAATTTTTTAAATGTCATTATTCTTGCGTGGTAAATCCATAGTTTTTGCAACATTTTCTGTTGCATTGTGTCTGAAGTCGCTTAAACTACCACCCGGCTTCGTTTTCGGTAGCAGTCTTGATATACCCTGTATTTTCTCGTATTATCAATTAAATAGTGCGACTTTGTTTATAGTTATTAATTAATATTCGCTACTTTATAATCTCCTATTGTACTTGATTGTTTAACTTTTAAATGTTAACTTATTATATTTTATTTAACCATTGTGTTATTGTATTTACTCTTTGTGTATGTTGTGTCTACTTTGGAACTTGTATTTAATTTCTTCTTTTATTGATTACTGTTTATTTTTCCATCTCGCACTATTTCAATAACCCTTTCGTCGTATGTATCTCGCAACAACAGGGACTACCAGCCTTTAGAGTCACTTCCTTTATTATTCGACGGTAAATACAAAGAAAGTTATTAATTTTTCATACCTTTTTGTCGTCATTTTTCTTGTATTTTAAACTGAATATTTAAACTACATGTTGGTTTTATTTAATAAACCATAAGTATGGACATAAAGTAAAATAAACTTACACATGTTGGTTTCTTTTTTCTTTATAAGAACAATTAAAATCCCACCAAAAATATTTTCACGTAAAATGTTGCTAAGACGAGACCATAATATGATTTCATTTCTAGACAAGCTTCTTACTCTTCAGGCCCTTAAACTACAAAGCCTACTTTCACAACCTCTATACCTTAATTGAAATATGTGACTTGTGTTTCGCTTGGCTTAACTTGGCGGGACCACTATCGCGTCCCCAGATCCGACCAAAGTAGATCATAGATCTAAATCTGTATCAGCCCATACACGTCCCACTGCAGGGCACATACCTCCTCTACAATCGAAAGCACGATTGAGAGTGAGAGAGAGAGATAAGCCATATAAGTCCACCACACTGGCCTAATGCGGGTTGGTGGACTTACATACCATTGAAATTATTATAAATCGCTATGGTACGCAGGTTTCCTCACGATGTTTTCCTTTACCGTTTTAGTGCGTGGTGATTGACTATCAATACATATGACTCTGAAAAGGCAGAGGTGTGCCCTGGGATTTTAACCCGCGACCACCGTGAACGTGTTGGCAGCCGCGTCTGGTCTGTTTACCAACAGGCCACCACGCACTGATATATAGATCTAAATATAGGCGAAAAAATAACGATCAAATATTAATATAAAACTAAAATTAATCTAGCATGAAAGAAAACAAATAAATTGTCTTACAAAAGTAATAATTTAATGAATATATTAAGTGAAAAGGCAATCGCCCTCTAGGACTCGATAAAGACAGGGCATATGAATGGGTATTCATTAGAGGTCATGGGGGTCCATAGATTATAAATAGACAATAATTTACATTTATTGAGTCTTGCTATTGAAAACTTAGATAATAAAACAATGTGGATCAGCCCATGTATGTCCCACTGCAGGGCACGGGCCTACTCTACAATCGAGAGTACGATTGAGAGTGGTTAGACCATATAGTCCACCACGCTGGCCTAGTGCGGGTTGGCGGACTTACATACCATAGAAATTCTTGTAAATCGCTATGGTATGCAGGTTTCCTCACGATGTTGTTGATGTTCACCTTTTTAGTGCGTGGTGATTGACTATCAATACACACATGACTCCGAAAAGTCAGAGGTGTGCCCTGGGATTTGAACCCCCGACCAACGTGAACATCTGGCATCTGGTCCGTTTACCAACAGGCCACGACGCACATTGTAGTATGTATGTGAGTCATATTTCTCCTATTCAACACTACTATTTAACATTAAAACTAATACCAGATTTGCAAATCGATCAATTCAGTTGTTTTTATATTCGGTAATTTGTAAGGGCTGATTATCTTCGAAGAGCTGAAAATACCTGCAAAATATCGATGAGGTCATCTTTAAAACGAAAAAACTACGTAAAATACAGTTCATCCACATAAACAATACCACAGATATAACTCAAAATAAAATAAAAACACAAAATCCTTGTTAACATTTAAACATTCTGTGAAAATAAAAAAACACTGTATCTGTATCTGTATCAGCCCATACACGTCCCACTGCAGGGCACGGGCCTCCTCTAAAATCGAGAGTACGATTGAGTGTTTAGGCCATATAGTCCCCCACGCTGGCCTATTGCGTGTTGGCGGACTTACATACCATAGAAATTCTTATAAACGGCTATGGTATGCAGGTTTCCTCACTTCTAAAACGGTGAAGTTCTCAAACGGAAAACGGTTCATTACTCAGACAGTGAAATGGAATGAAATGAAATGTATTTATTGGTCACGTAGGCAATTTAAAAGCTCTTATGACAAGTCAATACACATAGAACTTAATCTCTATAAACAATATATTTCCTATACTTAGTAATACTTACTTTAATTTCTTGGTTTAATTAATTTATTTATGTAATTTATTTATTTTAAATTAATTTTATTTTTATTTAGAATTAGTTTTATTTATTTGTTTACTTTTTATTCTTATTTTATTTAAAGTATTAGTGAGTTACCTTTCTCCCGTCTCGTCCGATGGACTATGGACAATTTAAAATGGACTGTTTATTGCTTTGTGACTGTGAGGTTCAAGGTCATTGGAACTATTGAATTTTGGATTGCGATTATGTTACAAAAGTCTTGTTTGTCGATCACATGGACTGAAAAAAAATGAGTGAGGGGTTAGGCCACATAGGTACTAAAAAAATTCACAGAAAATATTTATTCGGCAATATTGCGGTTTTAGAAGCCAATGTAATACAAATACCTTCTAATTTTATACTTTCTAATCAAGTTCGCACATTTAAGATATTATCTTCGAATTTAATAATAAATAAATAACACCCAACAGTCACATACATAGTCCTGACCCTACACTAAGATCGAGTCTTGTGCCATGGGCATCAGGAACTACGAGAGACTTTTCAGTCTCACAAACACCCAGACCCGAAAGAAGATTTGTGGGCCGCGCAAACATTTCTCACAGTGCGGGGATCGAACTCGCAGCCTTTCATTTTACAGGCAGCTTTTAACCGACTCCGCCACAGAGGCTGTTGCAAAATGATAGAAAAAATCGCAAGAAAAGTAACAATAATAAAATACCCACACCCCCAGTAGGCTAGTTATCCTTTTATTGATTAGGCTTATCCCTTTCAAGGCAAATATATAATGGCAGAATAACTGAATAACCATAGCAAGACAAGACAAGAGAAATACAACAAAAACAACGTACAAGAGGCAAAAAGAAAAAATCTCGGTTAGAGTAAAACATCGCAATAAAAATGTATTTATTTATTTATTTAATTCTTTATTGTACACAGTAAAAAGAAATAACAGTTTAGAGACAATATAAAACAACAAAGTACAAATGGTGGTCTTATCGCTCTAAGGCAAATTCTGCCAGACAACCATAGGATGGATATATGAGCAGGAAAAAGGAAAGGGCAGTGTAAAATAAAGACAAATGAAATGAAAACATATAAAAACATATTATATATACGTACGCACATAAGTATTGTACATATACATACGTATATACATTTATAGACGAATAAACATAGATAGATATAGTAGCAAAAAAATCTGCATGGCCAAAAAAACAATAATCCACAGTAGGCTAGTGTTAGCCGTTTGTAGGCTAGGTTTATCCCTTTCAAGGCATAGACACCAACATATAAAGATGACAAAGAATATAGCTATAAGACAAGACAAGAGAAATACAACAAAAACGACGTACGAGAGGCAAAAAGAAAAAAATCTCAGGGCAGTAATTCCCGAAGCACGCTTATCATTATGACACACATCGGACGGATACATCAGAATTGGGCCACTTGGACAAATTACGTCTCCAACGCAACGCCTGATAAGAATGGCAAGTCTAGAATTTAGTTTGAAAACACAAAAAATATACATTTTGCCTGAATATTGTATTTAGCAGTGAATGAAAAAAATATATTACCTATTTGTACTGTTTAAAAAAAAAGCTTTTCCATTATTTAGTTACCAAAATGTATACTCTTCCGTGATCACGGTGACGCCAACCAACCAAGACTAAGCCAGCGTGGTGGACTATATTGTCTAACCACTCTCAATACTCTAGATTGTAGAGGAGGCGCGTGCCCTGCAGTGGGACGTATATGGGCTGATACAGATACATTTTTTTTAGTAATTTAAATATATGGCAAATTAATACTTTTTTTATAAAATTCACCTCCATTATAATTTACGACAATCTGTCTTGAACATAACAATAGATTGCTTTGTTCCCTGCACGCTAATCAATCCTTGCATTCCCAGTGCACCACTCAATCTTACCGCGGACAGTGATAAACATTGTAATGGAAAGTCTTTTTAAAATTTAAAATGTTAAAGTTTGTAATTCATAAATAGTATATAAAAAATACGTTATACATTTTTAAAAACAATAGACATACATACAGAAACTCACGCGTTTTTCCTAGATAGGGTAGACAGAGATAGTACCAGGATACCCACGTTTCGCCTTATGTGTCCCACGATGTGATAAAGGGCGAGCTTATCGCAATATAGGGCACAAATTTCTGACTCCGGACTGAAAATTAATTGAAAAATTCACTATCGCTTCGCTCCATTAGGATTCGAACCCATAGTACAACTGCAGCAATCTTTCTTTTACTTGCCATTAGTCTAACAGTCAGATCGTAGGAATGTTTTATAAACAAGTTGCAGAATATTTTCTTTGTTAAGATCCTACGATTGATATTTCGCGAAGCTTCGCGAAATATTCCTTAGAAAATCTTTTATAAGACAATGCACGAATAATTAACCCAAAAACAGCTTATATTCAAGATACATCCATATCATACATAGTGCCCCACACTATCGAGTCTTGTGTTGTGGGTATCAAAAAATACGAGAGACTTCGGTCTCACAAACACCCAGACTCGAAACGAATAACTGGATCACACAAATATTTATCTCGGTGCGGGGATTGAACCCACGACCTCATGTTTCACAGCCGGTGTCTAACCAACTGCGACACGGAGGCTGTAACATAGTGTACAGTTGAATCACGGTCGAATTTCGACCGCCAGGCGACCCCTAGTCTATACTTTCTATTATCATTTTATTAGGTCATAATATTATCCACTTCACTTTCCTCAGGTAAACTAAATTAGGTTATAAAATCTCATATTATTTGCAATATTACTAAATCCAGAGATAAAATTACAAATTGAATTTTAAATAATATTTCAGGCTAAACTTTACTCATACATTATAACTTTTTAAGTAATCGTCTGCACAAGAAAATGTATCTATCAACATTATTCATTTTTATGTGACTTTGATTAGATCTAAGCTCTGTAAAAATATTAAAGTCAATTAGTTACGCTACTCTCTTACTCTTAAATAACATGACAAGTAAATTATACTGTCTCAGTGGCAGGTACTACAGCATGATTGCAAAGCCGTGGTCCCGGATTCAAATCCCGGGTCGGGCAAAGTGATATTGGGTTTTTCTATTCATTATCAGCTCAGAGTCAGGAATTTGTGCCCGATATGGCGATAGGCTCTCCACCTATCACATCGTGAGATGGAACATAAAAGGCGAAATGTGGGTGTCCTGGTATCTCTGCCTACCTCTTCTGGGAAAAAGGCGTGAATTTATTTATGTAATATTAATAATTTTATGGAAAACTCAATTGGCGCTGACGCAATGCAGATAGGCATAATGTTTTAGAGCAATAAACCTATATCAACATGCTAAATATTTTTAAAACTGTGCTAAATAAAGTGCAATATTTACGACCTGACATTCATAGAATGGATGGTAGCGAACTATTCTCAATTAAAATTTCGTAACATAGTTCATAAAACAATAGATAACCAACACCATATCAAATATTAATTGTTGGAAATATTTCAAATTTTAACAACAACAAAACGAATTCTAGTTTTATAGTTGGAGTCAACAAAAACGATCTATCTAACAACCAATATTGCGTATCTAATATATTACGATTGGAAACTGCATTTCAGGTTTGTAGGTATAAACAAGATTATCAATAGTAAAGGGCTAATTCGACAGATTCTTGACGGAAGAAAATCATTGACATCCACTTTCCTATGTATTATCTAAGACATCCACCATACAATACGTGAACAATCTTAGGTACTATAGGCTCTGAAAATGTACAATATAAAAGGAGACGGAAGAATGGATTGAACAGTTCATATCTCACTTATCTAAATGTTATACCAAAGCTACTCAACTTGAATATAATTCATAGGAGACCAAAAGAATCAATCGGTTTAGTGTATCAAATATCCAGTATTTGTAGCGCAGCTTGATTGAAACTATTAGTTTTTCCCTAGCTGCATCTTGACTTTTTTTAGACAATACCATTTTGACCACTTTCATCCGCTTAACTTAAATTTCAATCAAAATTATAAGTCCATACTAGAAATTATCATCACCAATCTAAACGTGTTAAGACTTCATTTTCCACAGCAAAAAAGCGGCCAATTCCAAACTATTAGTACGATAATCCAAATTCCGAAAGCCAGTAAAAGAACCAAAGGAATCCTTTAATAGAAATGCATCAGTACTTTGTCGGCTCGGTGGCTCCATCTACCGCGAGCCACAAAGGCATCCCGTCCTCATTTTTGAAAGCACTTTGATTCAATCTATTTACCGGGCCTTGTGTGCCCGGATCTGCTTAATGGCGGGTGCTATTAAAAGAAAAGAATAAAGTTTGCTTGTAAAGTGTGCTCTGGAGGGAGATTGAATTTCCCAACTATAATTATGTTACGCTGGCCTAATAGCTTCCTACGTTCTCTTTGTTGGATGGGTTTTTAGTTCTTATACTTTGTGAAGTTTATGATAACGAAACATAATTAGAAGAGTGTTGATGTCAGGCTTGTAAAATGAACCTGTAGAACAAATGTAATGAACTAATGTTTGGTTATGGAGAACTGTGAATCTAAGGTTGTTTTGATGCCTAAATTAAGCTACTTTTTGCGGACCGCATGTATTTTATTGTTGACATTAGTAGAAGATCTAGCAGTATTCGGAATTCGCAATCGAATTGTCTTCTGATGTCAATGGTATCTTAGATTTACGCATATGTTAAACATTAGAATAAAACTGTTAATTACGTATTTTATCGAGGACTTGGTTTAATTTTTACATATTTAACTTGGGGAAGTTAAAAATGTTTCGATTACTTTTCAGCTTTGGTGTTCACGGGGTGGGGAAAATCCGTAAAAATAGTTTTATTTCAGTTTGATGTCAACTTCACAACAATCCAAAATGTTATCGATCTTTTCACTTACAATGTGTTTGTACATTCTACAGTTCCAATTCCATTTAAGATACATTCCATCCCATTCAAGCAGAACCAAGAACGAATCCAATACTCAAACTTTCTTAAATAAGTTCTGAATCCAACAGTTTCAAACCAAGACCATTGAGGATACTAACTAACACCAGTTGAAATCGTGTGCATTTGCTGCAACTTGTGCATTGAATACTAATAACATACTTTACAGCTTAAAATCCAACTAGTACACAAAAGATTTTGTTGTACCGGATAGTGGAAAGTTTAAATTCTTACTCTTGGAAGAGGGAAGTTTGCTGGTATTCATATCTGGTTGCGAAATTACTATCATAGTGGTAAAGGAGTTGGTATACCCATGTATGTTCGACGCTTTTGGGGTTCATCCTGGCAGGCGCGAGATAAAAATATTGTCCTGGTGAATAGTGGTGTAAACCTTCGTTTTGGAAGCACTAGAGCAAAGTTTCTGTCATTCATGACTCAGCATAAGCAGGTTCGTCTGTGGCGATACCACAATCTTATAGGAAATCGACGTGAAGCTACAGCTCTGCGTTTGCGTTTCATTCGATGAATGAGATTTCCGGATGCCCAATACTCTTTTCCAACCCGCACTAGGCCAGCGTGGTGGACTATATGGCCTAACCACTCTCAATCGTACTCTTGATTGCAGAGTAGGCCGTGCCCTGCAGTGGGACGCATATGGGTTGATACAGAATGCTCTTTTCCTTTTCCCATCCTTTTTCTTTCCCGCTCTCCTCCAGATTTGATGGACCTGCAGCACATCCATAATCAAAGCGTTGTAGATGTTCATGGGCGGCAGTGATCACTTACCATCAGGTGACCTGTTTGCTCGCTTGCCGTCTCTATGCAAAAAAAAGAGTACTCTATTGGATTTCAATGCAATACCACCAGAATATTTTTCGTGCTAATATAAAATTCAAAGACCCTTGCTCAGTTTTTGGACTTCATTATAAAGAAATTGATATTGTATTATAATAGAAGTATAATTTGTACGATATTCAATTACGAGTATAATATAATAAGTATTTTCAAACAATGACAGTTCTAGTATTTGCCCTTGGATGTCACTATAATAGACACAAAAATATGATAATAAGATTATTATTAATTTATTATTCCCTACAGTGTCATCAATTTCTAAACCTAAAATAGGTAGATATAAAATATTTGTTAAAAACTGTTGAGTTTGAATGAAATACAAAATAATTTTCACCTCACTCAGAATACACAATCAACGTTCATTGAAAACATATTTTTATATCCAATTAGAAAAGTAAATTTTTAATTAAATATGACAAGTTGAAGCGAATGACAAAATGCCGCCACCTTTTGTGTTTAAAACGTCCAAGAATATTATAAGTCGCAACTTCAATTTAAACTTTCATGATGTTAATTACCTTCGTAAAATTAAAGGTTTCTTATAAAATTAAAGTTCCTTGACGCTGAAAATATATTTTTATTTTTTAGTCGTAATTAGTTATGTGTGGTGTCGCTGTTTATGGACAGTTCTCGTGTCATAAAGTAAGCTATGTATTTGTCTTTCGAGACTTATATGAAAAATAGGCAAATAATCATGTAACGAACCGGCATTTTTTATTATTATTATAACGGCAGTATTTAGTAGTTTTGCAATGAATGGCGAGACTTGTTTGCCATTCGCCTGGTGGTAAGCGATACGACCGCTCGTGGACAGTAGCAAAAATGAATAACAAAGCAATGCTTGGCATTTCACTGCGCTCGCCAACCTGACACATAAGATGTTAAGTCTCAATATGACCAGTAGTTACTCTGGCTACAATCTCCTTCAAACCGAAACACAACATTTACACTGCTGTTTTGCTGGAGAAGTAGACATTGCGGTGATATAAACATAGACATTTTCTCATGGAAATACATATATTTTTAGTCTTTCACTTACTTTGCGTATTTTTATGTGATTATTCAGATGGGCTATTTGCTCATTTACGCTCGCAATAAAAAATATTTTTACTTGAATACAAGACAAGAACCGACCAAATTAAGTGGCAAAGACCTTGAGTTTTATCATTGTATCGTAGGTCATGTCCCTTCAATACTGAAAGTGTTCAGAATATTTATTTGTATTGTGGAATATATTCAACTAGTTTTTTTTATTGCTATGAATGGCGAGACGAGCATGCCGTTCGCCTGATGGTAAGCTATACGACCGCTCATGAACAGTAGCAAAACCAAACAACACCTTGAATTACAAAGCAATGCTTGGCATTCCACTGCGCTCGCCATCCTGAGACATAAGATGTTAAGTCTCAATATGTCCAGTAGTTACTCTGGCTACAATGCCCTTCAATCCGAAACACAACAGTGCGTTTACACTGCTGTTTGACGGCAGAACTAGACACTGCGGTGGTACCCACCCAGATGACCTCTGACATATGAGAGACCTACCACCAGTAAAAAGTAGATTCTAGTGCTTGGCTATAGTCTATAGATATGAACTAACTCGGCTGCCAATTCCGTAAATTCGGATTGTCGGTGCCAGTACCCTGTCAACTTACTGTGTATCTCCCCTCAGGGCTCCGAGCCTTAATGTTTATCGAATGATATACCTACTTGCCTATATGGATATATATATTTTATTCAATAAAATCCTTACTAATATTATAAAATTGAATGCAAGTTTGTTTGTTACGCTTTCACGCGAAAATTACTCTACCGATCATCATGAAACTTTGTACATGTATTCTTGGAGGTATTAGAAGTAACATAAAATACCTTTCATGAAAAAAATATATTTTACGAATTTAAAAAAAAGAACATTTAGTCGAAATTAACATTTTGGCCGCCATTTTTAAAAGTGTATCTGCACCCGGGCGGCACCGATCCGGACGCTAGTTATTTAATAAAAGAAAATACAATTCAAATGATAATAAAATTTAAGCTTTGTAATAATAAAGGATTGGTAATAATTTTCATATATACATAAGGTATTGGAAAGACTCATTAATTACTAAAATTAATGGTTTCATGACGTCAATTAATACTTATCTCAATTTTGAGTGATGAACTTCCTACGATGTTTTCCTTCACCGTTAGAGTGCGTGTTGATTGGACTCCCAAAACACACATGACTCCGAAAAGTCAGAGGCCTGCCCTGGGATTTGAACCCGCGACCACCGTGAGCATGTTGGCAGTCACGTCTAGTCCGTTTACAATCAGGCCACCACGCATTTAAACCTCTAAATCTCCCATCAAAATCAAACGATCACTTGTACATGAATCCTTTGATCTTCATATTATGGTTTGATAAAGTAGGATGCGTATGTTTGACCTCCTTAGTCTCATGTAGTGCCTCTCCAACTAGTGAAGGTTTGCAGTCAGCGAAGCATACAGTTCCTTGTCTCATGCGAGGCGGAATATTTCTGCCGCGCTCGCAATCCCTGTCCACTCCTGTGTCTTCAACAGCCGTGACTTTGAAATAAAACTATTTCTTTCTACGGATTTACTGAGTTTGGTTTAATTTTCACAATGTTCGATACGTGACGACGTATCCATGACTTTTTCCTTCGACCGACTTTCCTTTATAACCGACTTCAATAAAAAAGGAGTTTCTCAATTCGTCATTTTTTTATTACCAGCTACATTTGGGTGAATATACAAAAATTGGGTAACTCAATGTCATCAGCCAATATATACAAAGTCTTATTATATTTTATTAAAATAACAACTTATTTTAAAACAATGAAAAGTCCTTTATATGGTCACCCAATTTCACTTATTCTATTTAAATACAAGTTAATAAAAAAACAAAATTAATACCTAAAACGTCAATCCTTTGGCATGTCACAATCCCGAAAATCAACAATCAAGTGACTATCTATTAAACATTATCATTGATTAAAGAAAACTTACTAATTTACTACAATCTGTGATCTACATAGTACTATATACTACAACTTTCATAATGCAATATTCTCAATTTTAATGAAAAAAAAAATAAGAAACTTTGTGTTTGTTTTCATCCGTCAGTCCGTTGTCTGTTCTTTAAATTTGAAATTCTCGCCAAATATCACCGAGTCAAGGTCAAATCCCTGTTTAAGTATTAATGTTGGTAATGAAGTAAGTTGCGGACAGCACAATTTGACGGCCGCCATAACTGTACCAGTTCTTGGGTTCTGTTTGTCGTCTATACACCTGCTAAGCCAGTCAAAATTTCAGTCCTGTGGTGAGTCGTTATTTTCTTGTTAATCTGAGGTTTATTATCATTTATACATAGTTAACTATGATTTGTTAAAATGTAGTTTGTTGATATTTGAAACTACCAAAAAAAACATTAGTTCTGATTATAACCGCAAATTATGTCTTTTTCGTCAATCCGTTGGCGTCAGTCCTTTGTCAGGTATCGCGTCAGAAGATTGACTTGTCTCCATAGTACTGCTTTTTTTTTGTTTTATAGCATTTCTATTTTATATTTCAGTTTAGAATATCATGCGGCACGTTAAAAGCAATTTGACTAGGGAAGAAATATTAGAAAAAAAAGAGAGAAGCCGAAAAGGCTCGCTTGGCCAGAATTAAAGTGACCCCATTAAATTAGCGAAATACAAAGAAAAACAAAAACTTCAGTACTTAAAGAAATAACTAAAAATGTTAATAAAAAAATAATAACCTACTTCAAAACAAAAAACCGCTAAAAACCAAAATATAATACTTAATTTTGAGGAGTTGCCCTCTCCAGGTCCAAAGATATTCATCAGATCTTCGCCATACTTTTATGGGACCAAATGACAAGCACCAGCTTTCAATCAAAGAAAGAATGGTCGAAATCGGTTCAAATCGGTAGAGAGAAATGAGGTAACAAACATAAAAAAGCAAGATATAGTCGAATTGAGAACTTCCTCCTTTTTTTTTAAGTCGGTTAATAAGAGAAAGGACACCGAAAAAATGTTGAATACATGACACCACGAGAGCAATGAATAACTAGAAAAAAAAAGGAAAAAATATGCATTAAACTACAGGCAAAGAAAACAGCTATTGAAATAACCCACCTTTAATTTTATAGGCCACAATACAAGAAAATTGAGATAATATTTTCTCCCAGTAATACATATTAATAATTTTTACTAAGTGATTTGAATACTTAAAAGACATGTGCCATTATTAAAACTAAGATATTTGTACTAATTCTTATTAAATTTCATTATGATTCTTACAAAATTGTGTATTTTATCAATACTATGTTAGCCTCGTCAGTCCGCTGGCAGTCAAATTCAGAAAATTTTAAATATCTCATAATTTACTTAAAAAAGTGACTGGCCCGATTTGGAACAATATAATCATTAGATTAGTCATCATATGCACCCGAATTTGTTATAATTTGATTTAATTACTATAGTAAACAAAATATCCTCAAGAGTTACCCAACTTTTGTATAATCACCCATTTCTCGTCATTATGAGTTAAAGGAGTTCGTTCTTATCATTTTTCATAACGCGTTCTACATATCGACGAGTGCCAATAACTCCTAAGTGACAAAGTCATAAATTCACACAAACTGAAAAAATCTTCTAAATTTTTGTTAAATTAAAAAGTCGTTACTATATTTATTAATGGGGAATAGTAATCATGTAAATTTATGGTAAAATAAACTTAGGAGATTTCACTAAAACATCGGCATAATACCTTTATAATTAAAAAAGGTTTAGAAAGTTTATTTCTCAAAAAAATAGTTAGGAGGTATTGGTACTTCACCGTCGATATGCAACTTTCGCCCAAAGAAATCTGGTCGCCAAAAAATCCCAGCCACCTCGGAAATTAACATAAGAACAACAAAATAACCAAATCCAACAACAGGCGAGCAATATTCCTTTGTTTGGCACCTATTATTTTCCACTTTATTGAGGGAGAGGTTTTAGAAGGCGAACAATGCTCAATTTTGGAATTAATTTTCTATTCAGACTCGATTTTTCGTATTAAAAATACGTTTTCTTCAACGACTGTATAGTAAATTTTTAATTACAATTTATGTTTCGTTTTATTTTGCTTTGTTTGCATTAATTTCTTAGTTGCTCTTACTTTGCTACAAATATTTTTGTTGTTTATAAATATAGAAGATATTTTCTTTTTCTTCTGTCGACTCTTATTCAAAACTTACATGGAGTCGACGGAATGTTACTTGTCATGTTGCAGAACAATTTGGCTAGTAATTTAACGACCTGCCTGAGATCCTGACCGAGTCCTTCCGGCAGTGGGACTTTTTATCCGCCACGCTAACTTAATGCATTTGGCAGACTTTACCTTTAAAATGATTAAGATCTTTCAGACTTCCCAAATTACCTAGTTGGACCACGTATGAGTTGTGAGCTTTGAGATTCGAAGATCCATTTCTAAATAGAGCTATTTACTATGCATGAATTCGATCTGAAAATCTCATAGTATTTATTTATACCCGAAATAATAATAGACTTTATACGAAACGGAAATAATTTCAGCGAACTGAAAGTAACGCAAATTTTAACACAATTTCACTTACCACACCAAAAAGGACAGCAAATATTTTAACTACAAACCGAAACAATTAAAACCAGTAACTAAACAACATAACAAGATTAACTCGAACTTCCAAAGACTAAGAACTCAATGTTATTACTTCGATTGCGATAATGCAAATGAAAAAGGGGGCAAGTTAATCTCAAACTTGGCGAACTCAAGTATCAAATTGAATAATTTTGCTAAGGGGATGAAAGTGCCGGAGGGCGAAGGGATGACACCCTTTAAGGGCAAGTAATTCGGGGCCTGATGACTGGCGAATATTTAGGTAGGCTGCTCATACTGGCGTCTTTTGTGGTGACGGCCTAATTAACTTGGGATCGTTAAGGACTTTTTGTGATACCTATTTAGTAATTAAAGAGCTTTTTTATACCGGCATAGATATGTACAAGTAAGTACCATTAAAGTAGCATGTAAATAATTGGACTGTTGTGCTCTGGTTTAAAGAAGATTGTAGTTAGAGTAACTACTAGACATATTGAGACTTAAAATCTTATGTTAGGATAGCAAGTGGAAGACCAAGTATTGGTTTGTAGTTCATGGTGTTGTTTGGCTAGTCTACAGTCCATGAGCGGTCGCATCGCTTACCATCAGGCGAAAGGCATGCTCGTCTCGCCATTTATTGCAAAAAAATGTTAAATTTCTTCTTAAGTTTTGCCTACCACAAGACAAACGCGTTTAAGTATAATTGTATAAACTCAGAGGAATTAATCGAAATATCTAAATAACTTTGTACCAATGAAATGCCTAAAATAATTGAGAAACGTCTTAGCTAAAGAAATAACTAATCCTTTAACAATTTGTACAACGGATTTGAATAATGATTTAATTTTAAAATTTAATCTTATTTATCCTTTGCTAACAAGGGCATTGGACCGAGGTGCTAGGTTTAATTTGTGTTATTACACAGGAGTGAAATTGGATGAAGAACTGAGACTTCTTAAATGAGAAATACCACAGTTTTGTTAACTTTGATTATAGAACGTAGTCACTGACGTTTACAAAGTACGTGGTGGCATGTTGGTTAACAGACCAGACGCGACTGCCAACATGTTCAGGATGGTCGCGGGTTCATATCCTAGGGCACACCTCTGGCTTTTCGGAGTCATGTGTATTGATAGTAAATCACCACGCACTATACGGTGAAGGAAAACATCGTAAGGGAATTTGCATACCATAGCGATTTAAAAAAATAATTTCTATGGGATGTAAAATCCGACAACCCTTAGGCCAGCGTAGTGGACTGTATGCACTAACCACTCTCAATTGTTCTCTCGATTGTAGAGGAGGCTCGTGCCCTGCAGTGGAACGTATATGGGCTGATAGTACAGAACAGTCACTGACGTAAAATAGTTTGATTTGCTGCGAGCAAATTTTTCGTAAGCTCGACATTATCCAGTCATCCATGGGTATTAAAGAGCAAGGACCTACAAGTTCCAACAAGCGACCTACATTTTCACATCCCAGGGGGCTTAACTCAACCACGCATGCTGACTTACAAAACCAAAGCTTAGTGGTCTATCTCGACCCGAATCAAGAGGTCCGGGAAACTATTTTTTGCCCCACAATTAAGCTATCTTGGTTTGCCGCTTCAACTGTAGGAACAACGTGATCCTTCCTATCACGTGACCTTACGTTGTAGCAAAAAATAGAGTTATATAGGCGAAATTAATCGCATTAAAAGGCAGGAGATAACTGTTTGTATCCGATAGATACTTTATTAAAAAGGGATAATTTTTATTCATATTTACTCTGGCTAAAATATATTCCAATCGGATACACAACAGTTTATTTACACTGCTATTTGGCGGGAGAAGCAGACATTGCGGTGATACCTACCCAGGTGGGCTCTCACTAATAAGAGACCTACTAAAATGACGCCATTTTAAAAAGTGTATCTGCATCCGGGCATAGCCGGGCCGGACCGCTAGTAAAAATACAAGCCACAATATGAAAAAAAACAGTTTAATTTACAGAAAAAAATAGCAGACAGCGGAAGTTGCTTAAATATCTGCCAAGTCCTCAGTTCGTCTGTATATTCAGCAACTTTATGTAAATGCAAACAAAGTTCCACTGTAGTGAACGAGTACATTACTGTAAAAGTTTGTAACCTCTACTGCGCTTTGTTAGCCGGGGACTGACGTTCATAACTTACACAGAATCGGTTGGTTTTTTAAGCAAGTTCATGTGTTGAAACTTAATAGTTTGATTTATATAACAAAGTTCGTCGATATTGGTTGTACTAGCCCAAATTTGTATTGCTTCAATTCCCCTGTTAAACGAAACAGCACCAAGATTTATAAAGCGAAGTTTGGCATTTCACTGCGGTCGCAATCTTGAGTAGTCAGTAGTTAGTAGTTACTATGACTACAATGCCACCTGCTTTAGGATCTCTGAATCACATGCCAATACCAGTCTATCTATCGTCAGTCTATCGTATCTATATCATAAATCGTATTTTAAAGGCCGACATAATTATGTCAATCGGCGAGATATAACCATCTTACCAGAAGATTCTTGGATTGCACTATACATTAATGTTATTCGTAGTAACTTCGTCTCCCTCTCTCTCTCTCTATGTTCCCGGTTATTTATCACGCATGGTAGTGTCAAAGGCAGGTCCCTGACAATTGTCAAGCCTTTTTCACATTCTGAATCGACCGAAGTGGAAGACTTCGGTCTATTCATGACATCGTCATCACAAACATTGCATGCATTTACATCCTCCGTGGCGCAGTCGGTCAGACGCCGCCTGTGAAACGAGACGCCGCAGGTTCGAGTCCTGTACTGAGAGAAATGTTTGTGCGCCCCACAAATATTTCTTTCGGGTCTGGGTGTTCGTGAGACCCAAAAGTCTCCCGTAGTTCCTGATACCCACGCTATAAGACTCGATCTTTGTGTATGGTTAGGACTATGTATGTGACTGTTGAGTGTTATTTATTATTATTATTTAAATCTTGTTGCAGTACATTTATCAATGTGGTTTTTGGTCTCTTAATCATTTCCCTGGGACGGACAACGCTAGTATCTGGTTCTCAACGTATAACGTATACATTATTCTCTATCAAACTGATAATTATAAAAGCGAGGATACTGCGTGCTAAAACATGTGCAAACATCCGATCCGATCAAATTACCGCGTGAAAAGTTGTTGCGAATTTTATATGAAAATGTTATTCAAATTTTTTGATGGAACAATTTTTTAATTTTTGCTTGTTTACATTCATGTTTTGATAACTGCCATCCGCTTGGTAAATACTGTTTCATTCACTCATTTTTAAAACGCTTTTATTAGCTTCATGTAATAGATTCTTTGAAATCGATTTTGGGGCACATGAAAACGTAGAATCAATTTAAAATATTAAACACGTATGAAGTACCGATGATAATAAAATAATTTATAAAGTTCGTTTTATTATCTTTACCAGGAAATTGAATATTAGCGTTTCTGAAAAAAAAAATATTAATTTGCTCGTATGGTGTTCTCCTTGGATATTACAGGGCCCATCGCCATATCGAGCATTAATTTCTGAAACCAGGTTAATAACGAAAAGTAAATTCAATATCACTTTGCACGAACAAGGATTAGAACCCGAGACCTCAGCGTTATAAACGTACCGTATTACAACTGCGCCACAAAGGCAGTCTATAAATAAACATAAATAAAATATTTATTTATACTCAACCTGGCAATCGAACCCAACATCTAAACTTTCGAAAGTCAACTCCACAGTAACGAACATTCTTAGGAAAAGAAACATTCCAAATAACCCAACGTTGTCAATAAAAAGTAACTAGGTCAGGAACGGACCCCGGGACACGCAAACGGTTCTAAGGAAATAAAATTCTTTACTAAGGGGCCACTACGTAAAACGATATTCGATATATCGTGCGACTCGTTGTTTTCAAACTGTATTTAATTAATTTTATGGGGGTACACATATCGATGATTGAATGATTTAACACTTTCGGCTAATATGGCTTAAAGAACATTCTTCTATACTATATTATATATTTTTTATTTTTTTATTGCCATGATGGTAAGCAATACAACTGCTCATGAACGGTTGCAAATAATACCTTGAATTACATAGCAATACTTGACAATCCAGTGCGCTCGCCATCCTGAGACATAAGATGTTCAGTACTACTGATATATTACTTACTCTGGCCACAATTTACTTCAAACCGAAGCGCAACAGTGCATTTAAACTGCTGTTTGGCGGGAGAAATAGCCATTGCGGTAGTACCCACCCAGGCTGCCTCTCAGTAAACCGAAAACCAGTATTAAATTCAAAATCACTAGGAAACGATTTAAATACTAGGAATTGCACGAAATATCGATTATCGTTTTTGGGCATTACCCCCAGATCGATACTTGGACATTTCAACCCATAAAATGTAAAGTATGCACCAAGCAACCCTCACTTACTTTTTACGATTCAAGTATTTTTTGTCGAATTAAGTTGTTAGAAAAGATGTGCTGTTTATTTTAATGTTTCTCGTTGAGGATTATTGTTATTGATTTAAAATCGATACTACGATTCATATAAATTGGTGATCGCATAATCGATATTGTCTCCGAGTTTTGGTATTTTGCCTAATTAATCTATTAAAGTTAAAAGTTATAGTATCTATTACATTTAATGCGGTTTATTTTAGAAATAAATAGTCGATATGGACTATAGCCCTCTCAATCGAATTAATAGATGCTAATATAGTAAAAAGTGCGTGGTGGCCTGTTGGTAAACGGACCAGACGCGGCTGCCAACATGTTCACGGAGGTGGCTTGTTCAAATCCAAGGGCACACCTCTGACTTTTCGGAGTCATGTGTGTATTGATAGTCAATCACCACGCACAAAAACGGTGAAGGAAAACATCGTGAGGAAACCTGCATACCATAGCGAATTATAAGAATTTCTATAGTATGTAAGTTCGCCAACCTGCACTAGGCCAGCGTGGTGGACTTTATGACCTAACCACTCTCAATCGTACTGTCGATTGTAGAATAGGCCCGTGCCCCGCAGTGGGACGTACATATATGGGCTGATACAGAATATAGTATAGTCCATAACGCTTGCCTAGAGCGGGTTGATGTACTTTGAATATCAGTACAATTATTGGGCCGACTTTTTTTATCAAAAAATATGCAATTTGACTGGTTAAAAAAGTGATTAAATTTTGTATAAATGTTTAATTAGTTATAACTAAACCGATAAGTATGGAAACAAAGATATTCTGAATACTGTCACAAATAGATTCTTTCTTACGGAAATTCTTTCAAAAACTTCCATGTAATTTAATTTTCCCTGTTTTCTTTCTACTATAAAGTTCGTATACTAACTAATATTTATGCTGATACTAGATTGTGTCGTAAGCAATAATAATTTCCGTTACATAGTGATGTATAAATTACGTATGATGGGCCCACGCCAAATCTTCCCTGACCACTAAGAACATAACCTTTTTATGATCTGGTGTTTTTATGGAGAAAAGAAAATGTGTGGATGTGAATATTCCCTACAAGGCACACTATTTGATTAATCTGCGGAGATATATTTTATTGCAACGAATGGCGAGACAAGCATGCCAAACGAAACTTATAGATAGTAGCTAAACCAAACACCATGAATTACAAAGGAATGCTGGGCATTACTAACTTATTTAATAAACTTACGGGTCGTTTCGGAAATACTTTTGGTCGTTATTTATTACTTTGGGAATAAATACAATAAAATAAATAAATAAAAAAATAAATTAAAGTAAGAAATTAATATAATATAATACTAAGTATAAAACATATTTTGTAGAGAGAGAGATTAAGTGCTATGTGTGTTGACGTTATTAGGATAAAATAAAGAATACTCTTTACAAGCTTTTATTATGTACTATTCCATTTAAAACCTTGTGTTTATTTAATTATAGGAAGCTTAAACCGTGCTATAGTATAGATCAAAAGGAAATAACTATGAAACAACTTATATATTAACTATCGAAATAAAATTAACAAAAAAAATTAAGATAGGAAAAGATTAATTTAATTTTTGATTAATTACAAAATACAAACTCAAATATAGCAACCATCGTTGTAGTCGCAGAAAGTCCGTCACAGCAATACGCAAATGTGTACCTACATTTTCAGCTTCAACTTGTGAAAATCATTTACAAAAAAACTCCAGTTAAACCACAATATATCACCAAACATATCCGAACAACAAATAAATTAACGCATTTAAAATTACATCAAAACCGACAATGTTTACAATAAAACCATATTTAAACGATATCGAATATAAATGTACACTAATTATTCACATACTAGTATGTAGTATCAAGTAATGGAACGATTTATTAACAGCATACTATTATGTCAACACTGAGTGGAGTATATTGGATAATGATCAATTATCATTCGGTGTTTCATTTGCGTTAACTATTACTTCATTAACTTTTAGTTTTGTTATATTTATAGTAATGTTTTTTATTGCTATGAATAGCGAGACAAGTAGTAGTCTGATGGTAAGCGATACGACCGCTCATGAACAGTAGCAAAACCAAACAGCACCTTGAATTACAAAGCAATGCTTGGTACTACACTACGCTCGCCATCCTGCGACATAAGATGTTAAGTCTCAATATGTCCAGTAGTTACTCTAGCTACAAAGTCTTCCAAATGGAACACAATAGAGCATTTATACTGCTGTTTGGCGGTAGAAAAAATTGTGTTAGTTGCAATAATATCTACGCAAAGTAATCAGTGTTCTTCTGTTGCCACAGAAATATGAATCTAAATGACGTCATTTCTTAACTCAACTAATTACTTTCTTGTTTAAAGTACAGCTGAAAATAAGCCATAACCCAGTAAACAATTAAAAATACCACGTCATACTTAAGGCCGGCAAAGGATTGCGGTAAACAGCGATCAGAAGCCACAGAGCCTTCGTTATTTGTACGCAACCGTAATATTTCAAACGCTGTTGACTCAGGATGGGGCGTAAAATTCATTTCGAATTATTGTCTCGTTTACAGAATCCTCGGTAAATATTTAATTTTGTTATCTGAACGAGTGTTAAGCGGTTAAACTGTTCCTTTGATGCGGGTTTTAAGTTCTTTTTTATGATACTACTGTGATATTTCTGGAAATATTGTATTGATCAACAGTTGTGTAAACATTTTAAATGGAATTTATTTTTAAATGAAATACATACATTTAAATGGAATATATAAACTGGTTTGTTCAGTAACCGAATTTTTATTGAATATCAATTAAATTTTTCATTAAAAAAAATACTTCATAATCATAAAGAAATAGAAGATGAATAATCAATTCTTCAATACTTAATATGTAATAAGTAGCATTTTTAATACGCTTTTATTAGCTTCAGACGCATTTTAGTATGTAACGGAATCTTTGAACATGATATTGACCTCCTTCAGAACGTCGGATTGACTCGAAATTTTGCATACTTATCCACGACCGATGACAATATAATAATTAAAAAAATACGTGACATTATCTTATCCAGAATATTAAGAAAATTATTTTTTTGAAAAAATAAAATGATAGTAATTAGCACGCAGCTACCTCCTTTGATAATACAGCTGTAGGTACATGTTTTTACAGCGATCAATTAAATTAAGCTAAAATACATGCATTTTATTGTTACAAAGCGTGGGGTGCTTACAACCTTTACTTATTCTACAGCACTCCACGCTTTATGACAATAAAATGTATGAATTTTACTCTATTTTCTAATCTTAAAATCATTATCAATTATTTTTGCTTTTTAGTTGGATCGTTTATAAAAGCGTGTTTTTTTAGTTGTTTTTTAAAGTATAATTTAATTTTGTACATACGCATATTTTCGTACCACAACTATTAAACAGTTTAAACATGAATTTCTTACCTTATATACTGAAATCAGGAGAAGTACCTGCAACAATCAATAACTTATTAGGTTTGGTTTGATCAGTTAAAAAAATATTAATTATACATACATACATACATAAACTCACGCCTTTTACCCAAAAGGGGTAGGCAGAGGTGCCAGAGCATCTACTTTTCGCCTTGTATGTTCCGTCCCACAATGTGATAGGTGGCGAGCCTATCGCCATATCGGGCACAAATTCCTGACTCTGGGCTGATAATGAATAGAAAAATCAAATATCACTTTGCTTAACCAATATTAATTATAGAGATATTATTTCACTATTATTATTATAATCAGCCATAGAATATTAACGCCTAACTTATATTACGTATTACGGTGTTATTACTGGTGGTAGGTCTGTACTCTGCCCAGGCAGCCTGGGCAGGTACCACCGTAATGTCTATTTCTGCCGCCAAACAGCAGTGTAAACGCACAGTTGTATTTCGGTATGAAGGACATTGTAGCCAAAAAACTACTAGACATATTAAGACTTAACATCCTATGTCTCAAGATGGCAAGCGCAGTGGAATGCTAAGCATTGCTACTATCCATAAGCGGTCGCATTGCTTACCATCAGGCGATTGGCACACTTATATCGCCATTCATAGTAATAAAAAAAAACGTAGTCCGCCTTGTTGAACCTTGACGCAGGCCGCTTCCAACAGGTCATTGTGGAGATCCTTGGAGGAGGCCTATGTTCAGCAGTGGACTTCCTGTGGCTGATATGATGATGATGATGATGATTGTTGAACCTACGGCCAATTGTTCAAAACGAGCTTCTTACACTCTAAACCCAAATCTGCCAAATGGTTGTAAGATATCAATACAAGTTTGTCGAACAAAATTCCAACTAAACCAAACATTTCCTCAGAAAATCGATAAACTGACGCTAAGGATTATCCTCGCAACGTATTGAAGACAGTTCAGAGCTTACATGCCATAAAATGCTCACTAATATTGTTGTAAAAATGTAACCTCAGTTGTGGAAACATAACACAATAGAAAATGTTTCTGTTCCACTAAAAGTATGTTTTTTTCGAAACTTAATTACTTCGAATAAACATTATTACTTGTACAGTATGTTATAAAGAATGGGATTGTAAATGGCGGCTCTTATAGAGACAACTACTGGACATATTGAGACTTAACATCTTATGTCTCAGGCTGGCGAGCGCAGTGGAATGCCACGCATTGCTTTGCAATTCATGGTGTTGTTTGGTTTTGCTACTGTTCAAGAGCAGTCATATCGCTTACCATCAAGCGAATAGAATGCTCGTCTCGCCGTTCAATCAAATAAAAAAACTTATATTGACCTCTCGTTCCCACTATCGCTGTCTATACTAGCACCTACGGGTAAAGCCAACATAAATAATTGTGGCGATTAGTACGTTTCGTGCAGTTGTCAGTTATAGCATAAATATTTCATATAACGCAAACTAATAGTTATGGGCGAATCTTATAGCAAAAATCAGCAACAATTGGTGTTACAAATTATAAGACTTCACTTAAATAGCTGAGTCAGTAATATTTCCACATAAATTTCATTTTTCATCATCATCGTCATATCAGCCACAGGAAGTCCATTGCTGAACATAGGCCTCCCCCAAGGATCTCCACAATGACCTGTTGGAAGCGGCCTGCATCCAGCGACTTCCTGCAACCTTAGCCAGATCGTCCGTCCACCTTGTAGGCGGGCGTCCGACACTTCGCTTGCCTGTAATTTCATTTTTATAATGTTTTTATTTTGATTTACAAATGTAATCAATTTATTGCCAGCCTAATTGTTAATAAGTAAGTTTCTAATTTTCTATAATAAGTTTAGAGTAATATTGCTATAACGCTACATTACATTTCACATAACGTACGAGTAAATAGCAGGTTTCCACTATTAGTACGAAACATGGTGACCATACAAGTGTAATGGGCGGCCATTTCTAATCCCATAATAATATATTTTGAATAATACATTTGACAGCCTCCGTGGCGCAGTTGTTGAGACAAGACGCCGCAGGTTCGATACCCGCCCGATACAAATATTTGTGTGACCCACGAATACGTTTTAAAACGCGCATTAAATAAAGTTAGTACCTTAAGTACAGAAATATGTATCTTGGACTAACATCTGATATTTAAAAACACTGCCTCGGTGGCGTAGTTGTACTTCGGTACGGTCACAAAGCTGAGGTCTCGGGTTCGAATCCCGGGTTGGGCAAAGTGATATTGGATATTTCTATTCATTATCAGCCCAGAGTCAGGAATGTGTGCCCGATATGGCGATAGGCTCGACACCTATCACATTGCGGGATCCGTCCCACAATGTGATAGGTGTCACAATCTGATTACTTTTCATTACTTATTATCGCCATTTTTTTATTAATAAAAATACCAAATTCAGCAATTTAAACAATCAATCTCAATACAGAACCGTCCGTTTTCGCCTTATATCCGACATACAAGGCGAAATGTGGGTGTCGTGGCACCTCTGCCTACCCCTTCTGGGAAAAAGGCGTGAGTTTATGTATGTATGTAAAAACACTATTCCCGAATTACCTAAACCTAACCGAAGCCAACAAATTTTTCGTATTTTCCCTACAAAAACGCACGTTTTCCCTCTATTCGATCTGGATGAAACATTACTAGAAACACGGTCATGAAGCATAAAAGCCACTGACCTAATTATAGCTATAATCACACACAGCTAAATATACTGTGTACACGTCGCGGAATTATGCCGGCCTTCCAGTGTGGAGGTGTGGAGGTGTGCTATACTCACGGAGATACAAGGTATATTAAAAATGCTACCGAAAACGAAGCCATGTGGTTGCTTTAGTGACTTCAGACACTACGCAATTTAAAATACGACGATTTCTATTTTATTTTTTTAATCATCGTCGAAATAATAATTTACACCCTTGTGTACTATTGTGTCTTTAAAAATTAATAGATGTACATTATTATTTAGGAAAACTACGTATTTAGCAACCAAAGACAACGATAGTTGAAAATAACAAAAACAATCGTCGTTTTACTTTTTGCTAAATTTTTAGTTGCGTTGTGTTTAAAGTCACTACAACTACCATCTGGACTCGTTTTCGAATCGTGAGACCAACAAGTCTCGTAGTTTCAGATACCCACGACACTTCTTCTCAGTGTCGTGTCAGAACTATGGAAATAATAGTTGACTGTATTTATTAATGAAAAATATTATTAGTATTTACAATGACGGAACATGCAAGGTGAAATGTGGGTGTCCTAGCACCTCTGCCTACCCCTTCTGGGAAAAAGGCGTGACTTTATGTATGTATGTATGTATGTATTATTAGTATTTATTTAATAGTAAAGCTATAACTGGAAAACAAGCATAACGGGGGAAATTGTTGAACTCTGCGTGACCTACAACGGTTAACTTTAACTTCAGTCCTAGAAATAATGTTAAAGTATGTGCAAACGGCCCTCGGAGGCGCCCTAAATAAGTACCAAAGTGGAAGGCGGAATGTTCGGATTATGAACAGTGGGCTTTTTAGCAAAGTTTGTTTTCAACATTGTGGAAATTAATACATCGTCGCTCATATGTTTTGTGTAAGTTTGTAAGTTTTGGAGACAAAAACTATGACGTATAACCTCCTAGTACTTTCTTTGAGTTTGCAGTCATTATCGCCCAAAGGTCACAGGCGAAGTCACAGCCCAAGATACTAATATATTTTTTTTTTGCCATCCATTTTTTTAATTTAAACATTTTCGAGTTGTAACAACCAATATAAGCTTACAGGAAACTATTCTTCATTCTTTAATCCAAAAATGTATAAGTCATTACATTGCCCACGCCATATGAAATAAATTACAGATACTTTTAGAATATGTATTTTCAAAAGGGACTTGAGCGGTAATCAAAGTCGTGTCCCGAACACATTTGGGCACTTATGATCAACTCAATTTCTTCAAAGGCGCTTGGGTGCTATGAGGATAGATTAGCGGAGACTTTGGCCAGACTGTATACGCTGTAAACTGTGAAATCCTCTGGATTTGAATACAATATATATTATACAGAGTAGCAAGACTGCTACCGAAAACGAAGCCGGTAGTTTAAGCGACTTCAAACACAATGCAACAGAAAATGTTGGAAAAAAAAGCGTCATTTTTTTTGTTATGTTTTTATATGGCCGTATTGGGTGGTAAATACATTTTATTCCTAAAATAATAGTGTATATTATATACCCTTTTATTTATAAAGACTCTAGGGTATAGAAGAGTTTAAATTGTTATATCAGCAAAAACTATGAATTTCCCACCCAAAAATGACGATACTTAAATTTTTTTTTTTAAATTTTTTTGTTAGTTGCAAAATTGTTAGTTGCATTGTATTTCTAGTCACTAAAACTACCACCCGGCTTAGTTTTCGGTAGCAGTCTTGAGATACCCGGTATAATATATTTAAAAGATCTCATATACGTTGATGTAGTAGAAAAAATTTTGAACGGAAAAGAGTACGGCTAAATGTGTTTCTTCTCCAAAACTTGAAAGTGAAATTACTCGATGAAACAAAATATCTTGTATAAGGCTATTCCACTGCGGAATATTTTGATTTAACGGTACTCTTGTAAGGTAACAAAGTAATCTTCTAACAAATAGATACACTCGACCAGGACTTACTGCGAGTGTATGGGGCAATCTCAGCAACAACTAATACTTTTGAGTGCTTTTAAGAGTTAACGACAAGATCCATTCCATTTTAAACCTTATTATGTTTCGAAAAGGTAAATATTGCTTTGTATAAGGTAATTGTAATAAAATAATATTTCCGTTAATGAACGTATTAATGGATATACATATATATAGAGTACCCACTAAGTCACTCAACGAGCCATGGAGAGGACTATGCTCGGTATTTCCCTACGAGATCGAATCAGAAATGAGGAGATCAGTAGGAGTAGGAGTAGGAGATCAAACGTTACCGACATAGCCCATAGGATTAGCAAGTCAAGCAACGTACAGGCAAGCGAAATGTCGGACGCCCGCCTACAAGGTGGACGGACGACCTAGCTAAGGTTGCAGGAAGTCTCTGGATACAGGCCGCTTCCAACAGGTCGATGTGGAAATCCTTGGGAGAGGCCTATGTTCAGCATTGGACTTCCTGTGGCTGAGATGATGATGATGATGATGATATATAGAATATATCAAGACTGCTACAGAAAACGTAGCCGGTTGGAAATTTTAGTGACCACTGACACAAGGCAAATAAAAGATTCGCAAAATAACGCGTCATTATTTTTTTTAATGAGTGTACATTATAATTTTAGTAAAAACTATGGAATCTACCGACTTAAATACGACAATAGGAATAAAAATACAATAAAAAAAATATTTTTTTATTTTAGCTTTATGTCTAATGTGTATGAAATAATGATTAAAAAGTCCACCGACCTCATTATAAAATGGGATCCAGAAAAAAATCACACGTCGAAAGTAGCCGAGGTAGCTTATACATTTGAATTTCGAACTGCGATATGTAGCAAAAATCCTTAAATTATAATCAACTTCAGGCAACAATAAACCTTATTCCTTTAAATTAAGATTTATTATGCTTTTGGACCATACTAAAATCAAATACGACCACACGCTTATTTTTGCTCTTATTTCTCTTGCCGTTTTTTAGGCATTTACTTATAATCTAGTGTATATTTGATCGAAGGTTTAAGACTATAAATATACTCTTATTTCAGAATATCTGAAACACGTGTGACGTTGATATGAAATATATGTCCTTTACAGTAGCGTCACGTCCTACAGATGCCGTCATTGTGAAACGAGTGAAAAGACTGCTGAGTCGTGTGGCAATGAATTATGATCTTATGGGACTGGTGTTTATCATCTAGTTATGCCCATTTTTTATTTTCTTTAAACTGTAAGTTTGTGCTGAAAATTATAAATAAATAAATATAAATATATGTATATGACCTGATGGTAAGTGAAGTGGAAGTGCGTGGTGGCCTGTTGGTAAACGGATCAGACGCGGCTGCCAACATGTTCACGGTGGTCGCGGGTTCAAATCCCAGGGCACACCTTTGACTTTTCGGAGTCATGTGTGTATTGATAGTCAATCCACCACGCATTAAAAACGGTGAAGGAAAACATCTTGAGGAAACCTGCATACCATAGCGGTTTATAAGAATTTCTATGGTATGTAAGTCCGCTAACCCGCACTAGGCCAGCGTGGTGGACTATATTTTATTTTATTTTTATTTTATTTAATAAGCATACCAACTACATTACGCATACAGTAACTTAGAGTAATTAAAAAATGACAAATTACACAGCATAACGTATTTTATAGGCATGCATAACATTATAAAGTATTGATTAGACGAATAGAACAGTAGAAAAGACACAAAACATACATATTAACTAGAGACTACAACTTAAAATTAATAAATACCTAATAAAAAATTATTCAACACATTATAAATTACTAAAAGAAAACAAATGCTATATAACCTAACATGGCCTAACAACTCTCAATCGTACTTTCGATTGTAGAGCAGGCCCGTGCCCTGCAGTGGGATGTATATGGGCTGATACAGATATGCCCATGTTTTATTTTTTTAAACTGTAAGTTTGTGCTTGAAATTATAAATAAATAAATATAAATATATGTATATGACCTGATGGTAAGTGATCAACGCCGCCCTTGAACATCTGCAACACCATAGGGCATGGAAATGCGTTGCCGGCCTTGAAGGTAATTCGCTCGTTTTTGAAGGTCGCTATTTCATATTTGTCCGGAAATGCTATGATTTCTTCGCCTGTACACCTAAAGAGTCAGGAGGTTTGAGACCAGGCCCATACATAGTTCGCCGAGCTTATTCACATCAAAACAATACGAGAGCCAAATCAAAAAGACGAGAGTCTATGCCATAGACGTATTTCTTAATGCAATATAAGAATTCATCATGTGTATCTAAAACAAGTTCACTTTTGATAATTAATAACACTTTCAAATTTAGGTAGTCTTTGCAGCAGCTTGCATAAACGAATTCCTACAACAGGTTTGAGTTTATTAAATTTTTTTATTATAATTAGTCAAAAGTACCCTGAATTGACAAGAATGCATAAAGAGGTTGATGAAAGTGGATGAAGCCATAGTAAAATATAGGGTTCGAGCAAAGTGGAAATCTATAGTCTCTGACTACCCCTATACCTGCGTGATGATTATTTTTTTATGTATTATAAAAAGTCACGTCAAGCCCCTCTAAGACTATTACATATCAGCCTTCTCCAAAAAACATTAGGCTACGACAAGACTTCATCACTACGAAAATTCTAAAGCCATTTAACATAACCATATGATTATACGTCGGTAGAGTGCTTCGCTTACGATGCTTAAACTCCACGTGTAACCTAAAAAACGTGAACATCGGGAAAGAAAAAAAAAACGAAGTTGTTTTTTAAATAAAAAGCAGTTTTCACTCGCCACGCCGCGATTCGAAATAAATTTATGTGTTATTTATTTGTCTATTCGTCATTTGTCAATTAAACAGCTAGACAATAGACAAACCGCATGGTAAAATTATGACAAGCATAAAAAATCGTCTATAGATTATTTAGAAAACACTATAATATTTAAAGTATAGTCTTTCATTAATAGTAACCTATTCTAACATATTTAACTATTTTATATTAAGCTAAAATGTTATGACTGCCTCGGTGGCGTAGTTGTACTAGGGTACGGTTACAAAGCTGAGGTCTTAGGTTCGAATCCCGGGTCGGGCAAAGTAATATTGGATTTTTCTATTCATTATCAGCCCAGAGTCAGGAATTTGTGCCCGATGTGGCGATAGGCTCGCCACCTATCACATCCTGGGACAGAACATACAAGGCGAAATGTGGGTGTCCTGGCACCTCTTCCTACACCTTCTGGGAAAAAGACGTGAGTTTATGTATGTATGTATGCTAAAATGTTATTCATTATAATTTAATAACCTAATTTCAGTACTAAATAAAATATCTATAAAAGTAAGTAAATCATGGCCAATGCCCCTTATCTACGTTGTGTGACACGGCTAGGTCAAGCTTTCAATGGCGGAAAAAATGTTTCCGCATTTTTCGACGGCGGCCCATTTCATGTCAGCGAGTCTTTAAGTTTAATGTATATTGGGCTGAGTTAATTTCACATTTTACTGCACGAAATTAATTGTACTATATTTTGTTTTATATATTATGCTTCCGCAAGGTACCATGAGGGTATAACAGCTTTCCTTTAGTACAAAACCTGCGGTTCGTTTTCAAACTACTGGTAATAGTATTTGTATTGTATCAGCCTATATACGTCCCACTGAAGGGCACGGGCTTCCTCTACAATCGAGAGTACGATTGAGAGTGATTAGGTCATGTAGTCTACACCGATAGCTTAGTGCAGGCTAGCGGACTTTACATACCATAGAAATTCTTACAAATCGCTATAGTATGCAGGTTTCCTCACTCCACAGACTAACCCGTGCACTCGTCAGCGGAACGCGAGATATTTATATGTACCCACATCTGGGCTAATATTGCTATAATTTTGTTTTGTTTAATTTTTAAATATTTCTTATACGTTTTATGTTTTTGGCGTTTGTGACATCATTTACCGGCCTTGCGGAAGATCAGCGTTGGTTTATACCAGCATATGCTGAGCCTGAGCCGTTTCGTTAACAAGCACTGTTATATGTATATTGTATGTAGAATTTAAAGCTGTATTTCTTGGCTTGTAACGAATAAATGTTTCTTTCTTTCTTTCTTTCTTTCACTATGTTTTACTTCATCGTTATAGTTTTTTTTTGCAATGAATGGCGAGACGAACATGCCGTTCGCCTGACGGTAAGCGATACGACCGCTCATGAACAGTAGCAAAACCAAACAACACCTTGAATTACAAAGCAATGCTTGGCATTCCAATGTGCTCGCCATCCTAAGACATAAGATGTTAAGTCACAATATGACCAGTAATTATTCTGGCTACAATGCCCTTCAATCCGAAACACAACAGTGCATTTACACTGCTGTTTGACGGGAGAAATAGACATTGCAGTGGTACCTACCAGTACCAGTAAAAATAGTGCGTGGTGATTGACTATTAATACACACATGACTCCGTTAAGTTAAAGGTGCCAAAGAATTTGAACTTGCCACCACCGTGAACATGTTGGCAGCTGCGTCTGGTTCGTTTACCAACAGGCCACCACGCACAGGTAACATAGTGCGTGTTACAATTGTATCCAATTTCAAATAATTCCGAAATGTTTGAGCAGTCATTCATCAATCAATAGATATGATCACGTGATTTATAAATGGTGGTTTGACACTACATTAGCTTGGACTACTGTCAGACAGAAAACCGTGTTGTTCGTTACATCGTCAGAAACCGAAATCCCATTTCCCCCTGCCGTACTTTTTGTTATCTTTTCTCTGTTTTCAAGGACTCGCAAGGAACAACGCATCTGCAATCTATGTTAATAGGCGAAGAATCACATCATTCGTAGACGTATATGATATTATTATAATCTTCTATTTGCTTAAAAGGAGATTTCTTACCGTGGATTGTAAAATCACATAGAATTGAAATAAATAAATTTATTATTATTATTAACACATTCAAAGAAATGAAAAAAGACTAAAATAACTTTGAGTAAATAATTATGAAACTGTTGTTTCGCCAGACTTTTGCAATAAAAATTATATCTGCTGCAGCTGAAACCCTGTAAGTATAAAACTACATCGATCTAACGTGTTAACTAGAGTTTTCCAGCCAACCTGGTTCAGTCGCGGCCTGTCCATATTGTTAAACAAGCTCATTTTCCACATCAATGCACTCATTCGCCATTATGTGCAAAAACACTGCACCACTAGCGATTACTTTCATAATATTGTCGTGTAATGGCTTTCAAATTACCTTCGATTTTCGGTAATAGTAAATTAATTTGTAATGATTTGTATAACAAAGTATTCATACAACCCGATTCCTGCCGGCTTATTTTTTAAAATATGTATTTTCGAACAACTATTATTACAGTAATAATGCATTTTACCAACGATAAAATTAGATTTGAAACCTTCATAAGATCCTGCTGCATCAATTAGAAACCCTAGGCGTCAAGTCTCTAAATGCCCAGTAATCAGTGGCTACTTTGCTTTTTAAACTGCAACACAATAGTGCATAAACATTTTTGTTTGGTAGCAGAAACCGACAAAGCGGTGGTATCGACCCAGACAAGTTGTTGTGCATGATGAATCTACTAGCTTGTGCAGTACCTACCAGGTCCTCACAATATTCTATCTGAAATCTTCTCAATTATTCATAGGTATATAGAATTTATATAGTATATAGATAGATACACAATAAGTACGATGGTTGAAAGTAAAGCCTACATCACTTGTAGTGCTATAAGGTAACCATATTTTTTTACATCAGAAGAGTTCGATGATACAAGGATTATCGACGGATCCTAAATATTTTACAACAGAACACACTCTAACCTTATCGTATGTTTATGACCTAATATACATCGCATATACGTTGGTGTGTCGTAAAAATATAGTTTATAGTATGTTCCAATAATGATATAAAATATCGACAAATAAGATTGTAAATATGTTGTAGGAAAAAATAAACTTTTAAATGTGGACTAGCATGAAATCCAAGAACCTGCTTTAAAATTCATTAATTTACATAAATATATTTTTTTTATTTATTTATTTATCACTTTTACAAAATAATCATTTTAACTTGTCACAATAGTAAGCATTGAAAAAACCACAAAGATTTGTCAACAATGCTATGATCAGAATCCGTCATCGAAACTTCAAGAACGCTGGTAATAGGAGTAAGTACATAAATAAATAAATACACCCAACAGTCATATACATAGTACTAACCCCAACACTAAGATCGAATCTTGTGTCGTGGGTATCAGGAACTACTAGAGACTTTTCGGTCTCACAAACACCCAGACCCGAAACAAATACCTGCGGTTCACACAAATATTTGTCTCAGTCCGGAGATGGAACCCGCGGCCTCTCGTTTCACAGGCGGCTTCCAACCAACTACGCCACGGAGGCGGTCAAAAATAAATGTCAAATACAATAAATGTCATTAAAATATCTCGCTTAATTAATGAAAACAAAACTACGAGGGTTAACATTTTAACATTCTACAGAATCAAAACTAAAACTTTTGTTGCACAAACGTTTCAGAGAGAATAATTTGTCAGTGAACTTGAAGCATATAGTCGTGATGGATATTGCAGCGAAACTTCATTGCAAAGTTTATTCTGATAGTGCGCATTGTAAAATTGTAATTTACTAGGATTTTTATGTTTGGAGAGCAACCACGTTACAAAAAGGTGGGAAGTTCAACTTTATGATGTGTGCAAGTGTACTGTTGAAGTTTAGTGCGTGTATTTAGTTTGCGTGGGCCGCTATTATTCGATAAGCAAGCCAAATTACTTTGTTTATACAAGAAATGGTGAGACGACCATGTTATTAGCCTAATGGTAAGCGATACAACCACCATTGGACAGTAGCAAATCAAACAACAGCATTAATTACAAAGCAATTAATTCCACAGCGCTAGCCATCCTGAAACATAAGATGTTAAGTCTTTCAAATGGGAACACAATAGTGCGTTTAATCTGCTGAATGGCGGCGAAATAGATATTGCGAAGGTATCTACCCAGGTGATCTCTCACATATGAGAGACCTACCACCAGTCACATCAATAAATCAAATATTATGTACATGGATACTACGTTATCTCAAACACCTGACCAAACTCTTCTTCTTCTACCTGGAGTTATCTCGACCGGTGCCAGGGCAATTTCTTCTCCATTTCGCCCAATCTTCGGCATCCTCAAAACTAAGGCTATTGACCCTCAAATCATATCCTTGACGACATCTAGCTAGCGCTTCTGACTCCTGACCCATTGTTTAAAAATCGATAGGTCTGTTATTAATGCTAGTGGTAAAACAATCAACCAGGCGGTATGTGGAAGTACAGAAAGAGTAGGCTTGCTCTACCGAGGATCCTAATCACACAGAAACACGACGTGAAGCGACAACATTGTCGTTTCTGAGAAAAAAATACCATAGAAACAATGCCCCTTTCATCCTCCTGTCTATATACCATTCTTCTCACACAAGTGTTGTAGATTTTTATGGGCGATGGTAAACACTTTTGCTCGTATTCCGGACTTATGCCAAAAAGGATACATCACGCTATGTCTATTACACTTTTATCACTAAAAGATCCTTTTACAAGACCTACATGTCACGCTTTCTTACATATCTCTTACAGGGTTCCGCCGTATCAATATAGAAATGGACATCAATAGAATGAGGACTATTGTGAAAACGCTACAGTGAAAGCCTTATCTTGTTACTTGGTGTCAATGAACTTTGTAAAAGTAATAATAATATCTCTTGAGATGGTTTGGTAATGTGTTACCAAAAACCATATTTCATTGACAACATATACCTAGGTCTCATCATAAGTTTGTCGAGGCCCTAAAGTACGCCAAAATAGCACTGGCTTGGTATCTAAAAAAAATATATATGACCTTATAGTATTCCAAGGTAAAAACTGGGCAAAATGACGAAGGTTAAGAAGGAAAATAAACGCTAGCTAATCCCAAAAAGAAAGAATAGGCCATAACGATACATAACCTAATAATGGACTGCCGTTTCGTTACATGATTATTTGCCTATTTTTAAATTAGCTCGAAAGACGAATACATTGCTTACCTGATGACACGACAACTGCCCAAAAACAGGAACACCACTCCGAATTAATTACATACAACTAAAATTCCACTACCACTAATTCAACATACATTCACAAATCAAAATGCCACTACGACCTCATTTCTATAAAGGACCAGCCCCACACATTACCAAATGTAGAGACGAGTGAAAGAAACTGCAGAGACCTACTCAATATATTATGCAGAAACATCAGTACAGAGTATATTGTTAACCCCGGACCTATTATGAAATGGGTTTCAGGGCAGAAGTAGGTCGCAAACAAAGCTTACGCCCGCCGTTAAACAAGTACATTTATTCTTAAATAAACAGTTACAAATTCAATGTCAATCTGTGTTTTGTAGGTAGTGAGGTCATTAAAGTGGATGAACTGTGTTTGAAATTAGAGTGTAGGTTTAACATAGATTTTAGGAAGTTACTGGATGCAATCCGCTTACGGTTTGATATGGATGTCTCTGAGGAAGTTCAGACTTCCTGTATCTGAAGAGACACAAAGAGAGATTTAGTGAGTGTTAGAATTAAGACAAGGATCTGTACACGATGGTGTAAAATTGAGAATGTAATTTGACGTGTTTATAGTTCAGTCTGCAAATATTTAATTTCGACCAAGCAACCGCAATTATGTTAACCAGCGATAGAATGATAATACTCTTTCGCCGAAGTAATAAACACAAGATACATTACATCGGTTTTACTATCAAATTGATATCACTTGGTTGTCCTAACACAAAAAAAACAAGTCCTTATGCAAGGAAAAACAAATTAGAAATTACAATTATATTCTTGCCAACCCGCACTAGGCCAGCGTTGTAGCCTAACCACTCTCAATCGTACTCTCGATTTTAAAGGAGGACCGTGCCCAGCAGTGGGACGTATATGAGCTGATACAGTATCCTTATTATCATATTAAAAATAAATTGAAGGATACAATTAAACTGTCGACATAAAGAACCCAATACCTTACACAATTTGTCCCTATAAATCACAGGTACAGTTCATTAGACAAAATAATCCCAACACAAGCACAATAAAAGTCCCAACATTATCCAGTGTTTACCGTCGCGAAATCGAATCATTTCGCACCGGCCAATCCTGGAGATAGATCCAGAATCCGGGGAGAATTAGACGGCGAAACATTCGAGTAATCCTCTCACAACTCCCAATGCTAAAGTGAAACAATGAGACTTGTCTTTTTTCTGTATCCGATACGGAGAACGCGAGTGATTTTTGAGTTTTCAGCCAGTATTAACGGTTTCAGCGTAAATACTTTTTGAGCAAGACATTCTTTTTTAAGAAAAACATTGGTGTTCTATTTTCAAAATATTTTTCACCAGTCTTGTCTTTCTTAACGTGTACGTCACGAATAAAACACAAGGCCTAGCAATATTCTAAAATATAATAAGACCATATTGTGAAAGGAGTTTATGCGAAGTTTCTTTATAATGGTGGTGACCATTTAAAACAGTTGGTAAAGGATAAATTGTTCCTAATTATTTTTAAATTAAAAAAATAAACGTGTTTGGACTTCACGCAGCCCTGAATTTACATTTATTTTCCTTTTTTTGGATTTCAAAAAAAATACACCGCTCCATTCTTGACTACTGTCTGTCAATCCCAATTTAGCGCGGGTGGAACGGTGAAATGTACAAAATAAAATAAATAAACAAATCGAGCCTTGTGTCGTGGGTATGAACTAAGAGAGACTTTTCGCTGTCACAAACACCCACATCCGAAACAAATACCTCAATGGAGAAAGCCCATTTTACTATATAACTTAGAATTGGTGCGAAGGTTTTGGTCTCTCAATGAAAACTACTTTTTGTGTAGAGAAAAAAATATATTTACAATAATTATTATTATAAACATCATTGCGATTCAGAACTTCAAGTTCAATAAAAATATGTTTTTTCGTTCGGCTCTGTGAACAAAATGCAAAATGTGATGATAATTACTTTATTTTATAAAAATCTTTCAATTAATAAGCAGTATCGGTATAGAGATACGACTTTTTTACCGATGCTATCGATGAGCATTCTCCTTTGATATTCCTCCTGGTTTTACCACCAAGGAATAAGGATGTAATATTACGTAACCCAGTAAGACTGACAATAAACTGAAAGCTGCCGGCGGTGGAGCGAGTCGCGGCGACCGCAATGTTTGTCACTCCTTGTCGCTTTACCAGGATTCTTGGCAGGAAAATACATTAGGTACAAATTGTAGTCGAGCTTAATATTTTGTGGAATTGTATGACAAATATAATTAGTCCAATCGTATTGCCGTTATAATTAGGAACCAACTAAAATCAACAATACAATTGTAATACCTAAATGATATGCTTTAGTTGATGTTGTAGTGTATTTTGTATTTCATGATAAGATTTACTATATACTGAGAACACCGTAACCTGTTTAAGTTATCTCAGGATGGTTGGTTATACGAATTTCTTTTATACGTATCCAAATGTCTAACTCATTGCAATGTATATACCTATTATGTATGTGTATTAGTGTTATTTTCTTTACTCACTACGTCATGCTGTAGTTTAATTTATAAATACCTATATATATTATTTATTTGGATAAAACAGTGAGAGCAAATCACCGTTTGTTGTAAATTATACTATTTTTTTTTATTACTCTTTAATTCATTAATGTTGTGTACATAAATAAAAATGAAAAAAGAATAACAGTTTTTAGAGACAACACAAAAGAACAAAGTACAAATGGCGATCTTATCGCTCTAAGGTAATTTCTGCCAATCAACCATGACATGGATGAATGAACTGGATAAAAACCTTCATATATATCCATCCCATGGTTATATTTTACAGATATGTAACAAATCAAAACTCATAGAAACTAACAGAAATGACTTACAACTTAATAACAGACATCTGAACATCAAAGATTAAATCGCAGTATTCTCAGTAACACTGCGTGTAAACCGTGCTATTTGTCCCGGGCAGCCCGGTTTGATCATGTAAATTAATATTTTTCACCTTGCGGCCTAACCACTCTCAAACATACTCTCAATTGCAGAGGAAGCCCGTGCACTGCAGTGGAACGTATTTGTGCTGATGCAGAAAGACAGAAAGACATGTAACAAGATGAAACCCATAGAAACTAACAAAAATGATTTACAACTTAATAACAAACATCTAAACATCAAAGATTAAATCGCAGTATTCTCAGTCACACTGCGTATAAAACGTGCAATTTGTCTCGGGCAGCCCGGCTCGTGCGGCCGGCACTTTTATTCCGCTGTTATTTACTTCTGTCCGTCAACTGAGCACCTAAACCGATTTCTCTGCGAGCTGCGCTTTATTTTTTAAATAGTTTTGCGCTTTTTGTACTGTGTTCTAATAAATATTGCATTTGGTCCACGGGGAATCTTTACGTTTAGAATGGTAAAGTTGATTTTGAAGTTTAGTATACATACATTCATAAACTCATGCTTTTTTCGCACAATGGGTAGGCACAGGTGCCAGGACACCCACATTTCGCCTTGAACGGGTACCACGATGTGATTGCTCATAATGAATAGAAAAATCCAGTATCACTTTGCCTGATCTGGGATTCGACCCTAAGACCTCAGTTTTGTAACCGAACCAATAGGCTGGCCCCCGTCTCATTGTGAGACGGAAAATACAAGGCGAATTGTGGGTGTCCTGGCACCTCTACCTGCCCCTTCTAGAAAAACAGCGTGAGCTTGTGTATGTATGTATGTATGCCTCGCTGGAAAATAACTCCCCGTCTCATACATAGCGTCTTAACAATTTGTAAAACGCAGGCCGTCAAAATTATATCAACCGTTAAAAGAACGATGAAATCCATCAGATTCATACATAACAGCGTTGTCGAATCAGTCATTTCTGACTGAAAGCACTTTCCGCCCGTCGTAATTAATAACATGAGATCAATAATAAGGAAAAATGTGAAGAAAACATTCCTCCATCGGTTATTATATGTGAGCTGACGTAAGCCAACGTTTTGTAGCAATTTATCAAGCGAAATCGATTTGTGGACGAATATTTCGTTTAGTAAACACATGCGGTCTTATTCATAGAATCTTGAAACCTATTTTAGCTATCGAATGTTATGTTCTCTTCACTCAAAATGAATTCAAAGGTCGTTCGATACGGACAAAATATTCGATAATTAAAATATGTTTTAAAACAGTCTATGAATGAGGCCGAAGGACTAATGTTTCAGAATTTTTGGTAGATTAAAGTAGTACCTTGTAGTACCTTGAGTACCTTGCACTACTGTAGGCATGATCAGACTCGATCGTCACGGTACCAGGAGGGTTACTATACTCCGACTTGACGACGAATGTTCAAACGTCGTACGTAAACTGTACGAATATGCCTAAATTTTCTTGTTCCTGAATTAAATTAAATTATTCAAATATAAACCAAAAAACCATTAGATTGAAATAACCATCGACAGAATTTCACAACACTCATAACATAACCTCAATTTCCCTAATTTTATTCGCATACAAAATTCAAAACACGTTTACGCGCCGATTTTTCCCTCCACATCAATAAAGCGCTGTTTTCACAGTCGTTGTTTTCAAGATCCCTCATATTTCGTCACAGATAACGCATCGATGGTCCGGGACATGGAAAAATGTCCGCCCCTTGTTAAAAAAATAAAGGCGGGTTGAGCACTTCAATCACATTTTGATTTAAAAATCCCTGGGACTGGGTTCTGTAAGATCGCCCTCGGGAGCTTTGAGACGCTTCCAGTTGTTTGCTAGTCTAGGCTACTGGCCTGGGACGGATTTGGGATCGGAATTGGAGGTCAAATTTGTCCCGATGTAACGCAGATATTAGTGACTACTGTTCTGTTTTTTATACATTTTTTTAACATACGTATATAAATAAAAGGTTCGTATTGCATGATGCACTTATATGTTATAAACACTGTACCTGATTCAGCGATAAAAATATAAAGTGATATGGATTTTATGAGGGATAGACATTTGTCATTAAACACTCGTATTCTTTAATTCATTTGATACATAGCCATCAATTTATTAATAATATACCTTAGTACACAGCCATATTTTTTTTTATTGTTCCGACACAAAATTATAGCCTTTATAAGTTAAGTAAAATACCGTAATAGACATTTAATCCTTTGAAATCTATAGGTATATAAATATTGTCATATACAATTTATCGAATATTCTTTTAAAGCCAAAGGGGGTAAACGACCCCTACGTGTCTCGAATACGTCCACGCCTTGTCAATTTTTCTCTCTAAAATCATAGTCAATAAGAATACACAGTGATGGAATGGCGTGAGAATAAGTCGCGATTTCGTGAACTCACTTTTTGTTTATTGCATACAATTTATTTGACAGTTCACAAATAAGTTTGCATTTGTAGTCCGCAAAAAATACACGCTATTCTCAAAACAATGTCTGGATATTGTTAAACCAAATAATGTTACCTTTCCAATATAAAAATAATGTAAAAATTCGATTTTCATTTCTTTTGTGAAATATTGTGAAGATACAAATTGATGACTGATGGTAAGCGATACAACCGTTCATGAACAGAAGCAAAACCAAACAACACCTTAAATTACAATGCAATTCTTGGCATCCTACTGCGTTCACCATACTGAGATATACGATTTCTCAAAATTTCCAGTAGTTATACTCGTATTTATTATACTCCTATTTATTCTGTTATTATTTTGTAAGCTCAGTGTCTAAGCTGTTGGTGTATCACAAATAAAAAAGTTACTCTGGCTATAATGTCCTTCAAACCGGAACACAACAGTGCGTTGACACTGCTGTTCGACGGTAGAAATAGACATTGCGGTGGTACCTACCCAGCCGGCCTATCACATAAAAGAGACCTACCCATAGTCTTTGCGGATACACATAAGTATAAATAACTTTCAATAAGGCAACTATAAATAAAATTAAAGAATATATACTAGCGGTCCAGCCCGGCTCCACCCGTGTGCAGATACACTTTTCAAAATGGCGGCTAAAATGTTCAATTCTAATTAAATATTTTTTTTAATCTTTCATAAAAAAATTATCACAAAAAGTAATCTATGTGACTTCTAATACCTCCAAGAATATGTGAACATAGTTTAATGATAATCGGTTAAGTAGTTTTCGCGTGAAAGCGTAACAAACAAACTAACATTCACGTTTATAACATTAAGTTGGGATTCAGTACTCAATGCCCCAGTTTCACCGAAGATATTGTATGGTATGAAGGATCACTTCTTTTTGTTTCACAAGTTATTTAGTAGTTTGTATCGCTAATATGAAAGTATCAGAGGCGATCATTATTAGATTTCCCCAATAGTTTTACTTGTGTTGTCTACCTTCTTATGTGCCTTACTGCCGTGCTCAGAGACATTTCATGTCAACTAAATCATAACTTATTAGTGTTTCTGGTCTGATATTTGTATCATTCTAAATGTTGGCCTCTTGATCTTTTATTTCGGTGAGAAAATCGATTTTTTGTTTATGCCACAGGCTGTGGAATGAATAAATGTAAATCATTAATGTAATAACTAAAGATAGGTCTTTCAGTATATTGAAACTTTAATTAGATGTCTGTGAAAATTACACCAAGTTCAAAGTAAATGTTATAGCCTTAGAAACTATCGGTCAATGTAACCCCATTTAAAAAAATACCATATCAATTAAGACGATAATATGCATCCCATTGGAAAACAATTTTCACGCGAATAAATGCAGTGGAACGGAAAATCACCTCTAATAGATAATATTATTCATTAATTTATTTTCTTTATTTTAAAAAATTAAACATAGCTGTTTAAAGGAATAAAATGACAACAGAGTAAATGGTAATGGCGGTCTTATCGCACTAAGGCAATATCTAGACAACCATTGGATGGGTTTATAAGAAGGAGAAAGAAAGGGCCGTGTATAATAAAAAAAGCTCAAAAAGCAATACTGTTTCTTTTTATTGCTATGAATGGCGAGACGAGCATGCCGTTCGCCTGATGGTAAGCGATACGACCGCTCATGAACAGTAGCAAAACCAAACAACACCTTGAATTACAAAGCAATGCTTGGCATTCCACTGCGCTCGCCATCCTGAGACATAAGATGTTAAATCTCAATATTTCCAGTAGTTACTCTGGCTACAATGCCCTTCAACCCGAAACACAACAGTGCGTTTACACTTCTGTTTGACGGGAGAAATAGACACTGCGGTGGTACCCACCCAGATGGCCTCTCACATATGAAAGACCTACCACCAGTATTCATTTTAAATCACAATAAACTAACATAAACCAAACGAACTAACGTAACACTAAAAAACTCAACAGAATTCCATGATTCCGTTAAAGAAAATCGCAGTCACCAAAACCAGATTTCAAATTAAAACCAAGAAATCACGTGGCTTATACTCGTCTCTCAAAAAGTCACGTATGAGAAAAAGAATTCTCGCATGCCATGAAATTGGCAGAAGGATAAGCCCCTGGGTCCGATACCATCTCAAGCTGATAAGGGAATTAAATTACTTGGGCGTGCTTGCAATTACGAAGGGGCACCTATGTCACAGTAACGTGTGTTCGCGGTAAGTCAACCGAAATTCTTGATTGTTATCGTGCGTGTTGGCATACTGAAGTTTGGTTTGGTAAGGAATGTCTTTTATGTATGAATTGGATAGGATTAGAATGTTTTATAGTATTGTGTTTAAGAGGTTATTGCTATAGTGGGAGTTATTACCATTCATTTCAAGAGTCTTATGTTGATAATAATGATGATGGATATACCCAAGGGCTTCGCCAAGCTGCCCCCCCTAGAGAAAAAAAATATTTCTAAATGTAAAGCAACCAAAATCTTTGTCTTGACTTGCCTACAAGTGAAAAGCTTTATGTGCTCTTGATTTTACCTACAATTCATACTTTTCTCATTCTCCATATTATTTGCGTGATAAATGCGTGAGTTTATATGTGTAATTTGACCTGCTCTCGATACCAAAGCACACTAAAAGTATAATCCAAGTAATAAAACTACTGAATTAAAGTATATAGCTATTCGTGACCATTCCGATAATATCGTACAGTAAACGATACAACGCGACAAAACCAAATATCGTTAGTTGAACTTATTTTTAGCTCATTCTAAACTGTTTAATCTTGATATTAGTATAAATGGAAATTCCATTTATTCAGTCTTCAATTATGATAGCGATCGTTGGAAATTTAATACAAATATGAACGTACTTATTTACCGAAAGTCATTTACGGTTAAGAGTCCAGATGTTATGCAAATATGTTTTTATTTTAATCGTTTTAAATTCGTTACATTTATTTATTTAATCATGTTTTGCACTAAATAGAAACAATAAAGAAATAACATAATAATAATCGTTCAAGTGGCGGCCTAAGCCACTTCCACCAGGTGGATGTGGAGATCCTTGGGGGAGGCCTATGTTCAGCAGTGGACTTCCTATGGCTAAAGAGAGAGAGAGAAAAAGAAGTGGTGGCCTTATCAGACTAGGTAATTTCTTACAGGCAACCATAGGATGGATAAAAAAAATGGATAAGACAATAGGAGAAAGAAACCATTATACCACCATTACCATTATGTTTGTTCTTCATTCTCCTTTTCTGAGATTAACAAAAGCAACTGTTTGATTTACTTCATAATTATTAGGATTCCGTTAATTTGCCATTCAATCCTCTTTTTGCATTCTGCCAAGGGCCATTTCCCAGAAGGGATAGTCAGAAGTGCTACCATGCCCTCGATTCGCCTTCTATTTTCCATCCCAGGGTGTGATTGGGGGCGAGCCTATGGCACAAATTTCTAACTCCGCGCTGATAATGATTAGAAAAATTTTTATTATTTATTTATTTATTTAACTCTTTTTTGCACTGTACAGAGAAACAACAACGAAATCACAAGATAATAATAATAGTACAAGTGGCGGCCTTATCACACTAGGTAATTTCTTACAGGCAACCATGGGATGGATATTTAAATAGGAGATAGAAAGGGCAGTCAAGGGCATAAATGAAATAATGATAATCTACAATGAATAATATACTACATTATTTAAATACCTATAATATAAATACACATATACATATACATATATATATATATACATACACAAACATACTCATACACATACTTACTTACTTTGCCAACCCTTGCTTTGCTTTTTCTTTGTTTTGGATAAATGGAAACTACATAGGTTATCACTCGATTCCCACAGACCCCATAGCGTTTTAAATTGCAGCTCGTTAGCAAACAAGCAACAGTTGGCGTGTACAGATAATTGCTACTGATATTATCTTAATAGTTCCTAGTTAGGCATCCGATACCGCAAACCGAACACCGCTTGTTCGCACATTAATCACATCCACAATTTTACAAAATTGTGACTTCATGGCAAAGAACTGACAAACTTGCAAACACTAAAACTGATTTTATACTCGGGCCATTTATTTTTATGCCGTCCAATGCTGGTCTTCCACCATAATCCATGACATCATCATGAAGGGAATGGTAACCACATAAGATATTTTAACTGGACTTTAATTAAAGTAGATGAGAAGAGACGATAGAACGACTAAGAAGAATATATATATTTATGTATTTTTTTATACAACATGTCCGGAAAACGAGCAAAATGATCACCTGATGGTTAGTGATCACTGCAGCCCATGAATATACGTTGTGTATATTAGATCGCTGTCCCATCAAAACGGGAAGGGAGCGGGAATGAAAAAAGAAAACCTCACTCACCGAAGCAAAAGCGACAGTAAGGCTGCCTCTTCACGTCGATCTCCCGTGATATAGTGTTTAACAGGTTTTTACTGAATTCTGATAAATTTTCAGCATACCGTCGGTTTTCAACAAAACAATAATTCTGTATCTGTATCAGCCCATATACGTCCCACTGCAGGGCACGGGCCTACTCTACAATCGAGAGTACGATTGAGAGTGGTTAGGCCATATAGTCCACCACGCTGGCCTAGTGCGGGTTGGCAAAAAAAAATAATTAAAACATCATAAAGCCTCCAAATTATTTGACGAGAATTTGAATACAAACAATATGGACCGATATAATGAGCGGAATATGATTTTCTGTTTGAATGCTTTGAATTGTAAATGTAAATAGATATCATGGATTGATAAACAGCTAATTTGAGGCAAATTACTCGCTGTATTTAATGAAAACTGTTGGTTTTTGGTTTTATTATTTTGGGATTTAAAATAGTCACAGTTTTTCAAATCCCTGGTGGCAGGTCTCTCTAATGTGAGAGGCCGGCTTAGTAGGTACCACCGCAATTTATTTCTCTCGTCAAACAGCAGTGTTCCGGTTTGGAGGACATTGTACCCAGAGTAACTACTGGACATATTTTGACTTAACATCTTATGTCTCAAAATGGCAAGCGCAGTGGAATGCCAAACATAGATTTATAACGTTTTTGTTGTTGCAGACGTTGTTTGATTTTGCTACTTTCCATGAGCGGCCGTATCAGCCGAACGGCAAGCACGTCACGCCATTCAATACAATAAATAAATTAAAAATACCGAAGCACAACAGTGCATTTACACCATTTTTCCATTTACAGTCTTAATTGCTATTAAATTAAGAATATTTCTCATCGTCTCAACTCGTAATAATTGCCTTCTACTCTCTTCCCATCCTTTCCAACTGTCATCGGCTATATTTAATATACAGGAACGCACTTCCAATCCTTGAAATGTGTAAATGTACAAAGGCAGCGACAATCATTTTGATAGAGTCACCTAATTTCTCTTTTTACGTCCTCATTCATAAATATGTCCCCATAATGGTATTTCTAAGTGTTACATACACTGCCTCTTCAAAACCTCGTCTATATTACCAACTCTATAGATGTAAGTCATTGTACACCAACGCAAGCTAAATGCTCGATAGGACACAAGTAAATACGGCAGATCGATTTTCGGAGCACTGCCAACAAGCCGGCTTCAGTGGCACACGGAGTTTAATAAAACGTGAATTAAAAGGTTTCGGCTCATTGCTCCAATTTACAGAATGTAATACGTGAGGTTGGGGTTTGGTTACCTGCTCAGGACATATGGTTTGTGTTTTTTTTTTCTTTCAATTTTCTTTATAAATAGATTGGTTTTATAAATAGATGCTTTATTTATTGCGTAAAAATATTAAAACAATGACATTATGTGATATTTCTTAATCTATTCATTTGATATTCACAGCCTCCGAGGTGCAGTTGGCTAGACGCCGGCTTTGCACCGAGAAGCCGCGGGTTCGATTCCCACACTGAGCCTATATTTGTGAGACCCACACGTATTTGTCTCGCGTCTGAGTGTTTGTGAGACTGCAGTCTCTAGTAGTTTCTGATAGCCACGACACAAGACTTAATTGGTCTTAATGTGGGGTCAGGACTAAGAATGTGACTGTTGGGTTTATTTATTTATATTTATAATTATCATATCCCACATAACAGGGTATCCTAGTGTGGGATCTAGTGTATTTTATTTATATTTTTGTAACTTTTATTAAAAAACAAATAAACTTATTAAACTTAGTTATTAATACTATGAAACACAGTACAATATTGCAAGAACTAAATGTAACTCCATGAACAAAAAATGTAACAAGAAAAAAATATGAGAAATTAGCAAATTAATCTTAATTCTCTTCGCTTCATAACATCGTAATTAATGCTTTGATTAATAAGGCTATTAAGTCATCCACCGCTATGGAATTCAGCCGTATTATAGTATACAAAAGAGTCTTCACAAATTGACAAATAGTAGCTGATTATGTTATGATAAGATTATCTTCTATAATTAACTTTTAGAACCACTTTTCAGATTCAAAAACAATCCACATTTCTGCAATTTACTGGTTATATTGAGACTTAACATCTTATGTGTCAGGATGGTGAGTGCAGTGGAATGCCAAGCATTGCCTTATAATTCATGGTGTTTGATTTTGCTACTGTGCACGAGTGGTCGTATTGCTTACCATCGATGCTCTTCTCGCCATTCAGTGCGATAAACAAAAACTCACCGTCAGTATAACGTTTGCATTTAACTTTCGCGGGTTTTCGTATCAAAAAACGAAACCACCCCCTTTTATTAAGATTAAGTTACTCCACATGCATGTTCACCACTCTATCAGCAATACAAAACCCTTTCCCAACATAGTAAAACAAAGACAAAAAAACTATTTATTGTCGACAAGAAATGTAATGGTTACCAATAGTAGAAGGTGATATATTATTTAAATTTCAAGAAAAATCAAAACTAAATATCTATCTATTATAAAAGTATACACCATATATATTATTGTGATCTTTGTGTCATCATCATCATCTCAGCCCCAGGAAGTCCACTGCTAAACATAAGCCTCCCCGAGAATCGCCACATCGACCTGTTGGAAGCGGCCTGCACCCAACGACTTTGTTTACTAAAATATAAAAATCCATCTTCATTTACCAGAACCATTTTTACTTCTTGTTAAAGATAGATAAGTTATAGAGACAGTTAAAAGCTTCTTCTAAAGCCGGCCTTTGAATCGAGTATTACAAGTGTCCACAGACGATAACTGTTTACCAGACGGTTCGTATTTGCTCCGTACTCACAAAAAAAGATAGTCACGACATTACAGTTTCGTGGGAAATATATCTTTCTGTAAATATGCGTACTGTTAGGTTCTATACTATAGAATACATCTGTAATTCATTTTTTTTATTGCACTGAATGGCGAGACGAGCATCATGGCGTTCGGCTGATGGTAAGCGATACGACCGCTCATAAACAGTAGAAAAATAAAAAATAAAACCTTGAATTACAAGGCAATGCATGGCATTCCAATGCGCTCGCCATTCTGAAACATAAGATGTTAAGTCTCAATATATCCAGTAGTTACTCTGGCAACAACGTCTTTCAATCCAAAACCCAACACCGCCTGTGAAACGAGAGGCCGCGGGTTCGATCCCCGCAGAGAGAAATGTTTGTGTGGCCCACAAATATTTCTTCTGGGTCTGGGTGTTTGTGAGACCGAAAAGTCTCTCGTAGTTCCTGATACCCACGACACAAGACTCGATCTTAGTGTGGGGTCAGGACTATGTATGTGACTGTTGGGTGTTATTTATTTATTTATTATACTGCTGTTTGGCGGGAGAAATAGTCATTGCGGTGGTAGGTACCCAGATAGCCTGTCACATATGAGAGACTTTGCACCAGTTATTCATTATATGTTCCAACGTTTGGTTTTTTTGAATAATGTTGGAGGACTTCCAAACTTACACGTAAAAAAGGCACGCTAATATATCCAAAGAGAAAAGTAGAAGCGCAAATAATGTCACCCATAGCTAGAAAAACTATTTTCCGAAACAAAATGTGACGAAATGACTCATATTTGCCCAAGCAACACTTATAAAAACTGAATTATCAAGCACAGGAAACAAACACATTACCCCATAAATCACACCCTATACACACTGTAACCCTAATAACACCGCTTCAAACTGCAATGAAATTGGCCCAACACGTCCAACGTTCGACAAACAATGTGAACGAATAACACCAATATAAAGTTAGTTATAAAAACGAGAAAAGTTTGTAACTTTAATAATTTGAAACTGTACAGGGCAAATGATTCCGTACCTTTGCTTATCAAAAGTTCTCGTAATGTTAAATGAATTAAGTAGTAGATCCTAATTATTTTTTTTTGCAAATTGATGGCGAGACGAGTATGCCATTTGCCTGATGGTAAGTGATACAACCGCTCATGAACAGTAGTAAAACTAAACAACACCTTGAATTACAAAGCAATGCTTGGAATTTCACTGCGCTCACCATCCTTAGACATTTTTTTTTATTGCCATGAATGGCGAGACGAGCATGCCGTTCGCCTGATGGTAAGCGATACGACCGCTCATGAACAGTAGCAAAACCAAACAACACCTTGAATTACAAAGCAATGCTTGGCATTCCACTGCGCTCGCCATCCTGAGACATAAGATGTTAAGTCTCAATATGTCCAGTAGTTACTCTGGCTACAATGCCCTTCAACCCGAAACACAACAGTGCGTTTACACTGCTGTTTGACAGGAGAAATAGACACTGCGGTGGTACCCACCCAGATGGCCTCTCACATATGAGAGACCTACCACCAGTAAAGACATAAATGTAAAGTCTCAATATGTCCAGTAGTTACTCTGGCTAGGAAGTCTTTCAATCCGCAACACAAATAATTTTTATTTATTTATTTATTTTTGCTGTTCTGTCAACAACAAATAAATGTTAAATAATATTTTCTTGCATGGCTTAGAACTATGATCAAATAAACAACAAATAAACAGACGTATTAAAGTTCATAATTAGTGAGATATTATAGCTATTAACCGGACTGATAAATTAGAGGACAATGGTTTGACATCAGGGCGTTCACCTCTGACTTTTCGGAGTTGTGTGTATCCTTAAAATATCGCACAAAATAACAGTTAGGGAAAGACGTAAGAAAGCTTGCAGAACTCAAAGAGTACCAAAATAATTATTAGTAGTCGTTCAGTCTAATGGCAAAAGAAGGATTGTTTGATAATCTGTATACTTGAATAAATATCGAAAAACTGTAGAGACGTCCAATTATGGGCCATCCATAAATTACGTCACACGTTAGGGGGCGGGAGGGGGGGTCGACGAATGGTAATATTGTGTGACAAGGGGCGGGAGGGGTCCAACATTTTGTGACATAAAATTTTATGAAAATATATTATTTTATATCTAAGTATTACGAGTACAACACTACATTTAAATTACATAAATTTTTTTGCTACTCCGTCTAAAATTGCAATATATGTGACATCACACTAGGTAAGGGGGTCCACAAATGTGACCAGCTGTGACAAATAGGGGGGAGGGGCCAGAAAATCATGAAATTCGTGTGACGTATTTTGTGGATCGCCACTGAAAAGTCCGTATCCCGCATGAAGCTACATGCATGGAGCACACAGTAATCCTCAATATTTATTAATTTACCATTTTTATTAGATTATTAGGTATTTTAGTCTGATTCTATTTTACTGCGTGGCATAGTTGTATGACAGTACCAAGGTACACAGCTTAGGTCTTGGGTTCAAACCCGGGCCAGGCAAAGTGATATTGGATTTTTCTATTCATTATCGGCCTGGACTCAGGAATTGGTGCCTGATATGGCGACAAGCTCGCCCCCTATCACATTACGAGACAGAATATGCAAGGCGAAATCTGTCCTGGCACCTCTGCCTACCTCTTCTGGGAAAAATGTATCTAAAACCTCACAATCTAAATTTTCGAGGATAAAATATAAATTTATTTTATCAATCATCTGAGGGGTTAGTTGTCTTAAAAGGTATTAATTTCCTTGGCCTTTGCTCAAGGGTACATCAAAGGATCTTTTTTGGTATTCTAATTTCCGACCTTCATTTCTCGGTCATGATCGGGATGAATTATGCTTTAGTAACCTGAATGGATGTTTTAAATTTTAAATATTCATATTTTTATACACAAAGAACGTTTGTGAATTGCGTTAGTCTTAACAAATATTTTAGTAACATTAATTGGCACATATAATTCTAAACCAATACTTTGATCTGTATATTTTTTTGCAATAAATGGTGAGACGAGCTGATGGTAAGCGATATGGCCGCTGATCGAGAGTATCAAATCTAAAGAATACCATGAATTAAATTCCACTGCGCTCGCCATCCTGAGACATGCGATGTCACATCAAACATTGATTTAAAAACTAAGATTAGGCCCTTCCATACATTTCGAGATTCAAAAAGATGAGTTTTAAATTAAACATACCATAATTTTTATAAATACAAAATGAATACAGTCATCCAACATTGTCATAAGTCATCAACATTGTACTTTCCGTATGACTAAGATTTCAGCCCGTCCCGAAATCATAAAACTCGAAAACGTAAAACCTCTGCAACTTGGGGAAAAACCGTTAAAAAACATAAAAACAATGTGATTTCCTGCAACCTCCACTATGCCAGTATGGTGGACTATATGGCCTAACCACTCTCAATCGTAATCTCGATTGTGGAGGAGGCCGGTGCCCAGCAGTGGGACGTATATGAGCTGATCCAGAAAATATTTCTCGTAATCATAAAGCTTGTAAAATCTCTGCAACTTCGGGGAATACCAAATAAAAAAACCGCTATAAAATAAAACAATACTTTTTCAATTAAAATTAATAGGACGTACGCTACTAAAAAATACTTAAATGTTTTCATAGGGAACTATTGTAAGCAGCTACCTTTAGAAACGTCCTATGACCTTTCACCTTTACGGATGGACGTTTAACCTTGTTTATTCTAAAAAATATATAAAATCGTTTATTTATTTACTTATCAAGAGTATCAAAAGGGACGTAAGCTACCTGACATTTAGAAAGAATCGGAAAACAATATATTTTTCGTTTTTACTTGAGTATTCAAAACATATCAAATGGTAATCTTAGTTGATTGATATATTTTAGTTTTTACATTAACATGAACGAAACGGTGGGTAAAAGCTACTTATTTATAAATACTTTATTGTAGAAAAAATACAAAAAAAGCACTTAAATACATGTGCTTACAAACGACGGTCTTATCGATGTCGGCGATTTCTTCCAGACAACCTTAAGATAGACTAGAATGAACGGAAGTACAGAAAAAAATGGGTGGTCACCTTTTTTTTTAAATTTGACATAATGCCGAGACCAGCATGCCATTCGTCTGACAGATAATAAGCCATACCACAGCTCATGGACGAATTACAAAGCAATTCTTGGCATTCCACTGCGCTCACCATCCTAAGACATAACATGTTAAGTTTCAATATGTTTCAGTAGTTACTCTGGCTAAAATTTCCTTCAAACCGAAACACAAAAGTGCGTTTACACGGTGATACCCATCCAGGCGACTTCTCAAATATTAGACACCTACCATCAGTAAAAAATATATACTCGTATAGAGAAAAATTGTGAAAAGAAAAATAATAAATATAATGTAATAGTGAAGAGAAATGCAATTTCACTAAACTTAAATAGACTACATAAAATATGAATATAATAAACTACGCAAACTGTAATATATACGGTCTATAAAATAAATATAATATTTACTAAATAAATACAACAAAAGGTCTGGTATCATTCATAATTTTATCACTTAGTCTTTGCATACTTCATTTTCAAAGACTCATACTATATAATCTCTTCCTCATACGCTTATGATAAGTAGTCCTTACAAAATTCACCCCCACAATTCATCTCACATCCATACTCATCAATTAATCACCCCACGGAAATAAACTGTTCATAATTAAAACCCATTATGCAAATTAAATTAAAAATATACATCTGTGCGGTGAATGTTTAAATACACCGTCGGAGTGCTCCATTCAACTGTACACATACTGGGACTCAAAGTCTGTTATTATACTTGAAAAAGTTTGTATAGGCTCTTGAAAAAGTCGGCTAGAACTGCCTATGAGCGGCCATTCAGCACGGCTTAGTTTGTGCAAATGGTCCGCGTTTTTGTCATTTAATCATGTTAATTGTTTGTTATAATGTTATGAATAATCAAATTAATCACGGTGTTATTCATAGGCTATATAAAACCTATTTTAGTTATCTAATGTTTTTTCTTCTTCGCTCTAACTGAATTCAAAATTCGTTCGAAAGAGACAAAATATGTGATAGCTAAAACAGGTAATAGAACGGTCTATGAATAACAAAATATTAATCATCATAATAATAATTAAATAAATTAGTGGTTTTGAACCTTTAAATAACTTTGTTTTCAAAGCTACTTATTTTCCAATATATTTTTGGATTATAAAGAAGGCAAAAGATTAAAACTCAGGTAATTACTATCTGTACGCCTTATATTTATCCATGCGAGCACCGAACCCGCGACCTTCGACGCAGAAAACATAATATATTAGATAATCTCTACACCAAAAGTCAATTTAGATGTTACAATCACAGTAGGTAACTGTTTAAATGGATTTCGTGTGATGTAGTCAAGGGCGGGACTAATTAAACTAATTGGAGTTTACATAGCAAATAATAATATTATAAAATGTTAACAGAATTGGCGCCATTCGCAGTTTTTTGTGTAAATTGGTTGTGTTCGCAGTTTTCCCGTCAAATTAATACTCCCAACGCTAATTGGTCTTTATGGACTTACGTATCTTTTTTTACAGCCAAATTAGTTGAAGAAAGTTTTTGTTAAATGTAATATAATCGTGGGTTTGATATATGAGCTTCTAAAAGGTCGATTCGGAGATCCATCTGTATCTGTAGGCTCAGATGTTAAGTGATCACCGCCATCCATGAACATATTGTATAACACTTTATTCGTTGCCAGCCTCTCAAGTTGGGAGGGGTTGAAACGGCAAAAAAATGCACGGAGGAACACAATCTAAAGCACACTACACACCAAAGCCAACGATTCGTCAACCTATGTCGGCAACTATTTGCTAGCGGGCTATTTGACGTCTTCAGTCAATGCAAGTCGAAAATCTTTGCCGGCAACATGTGGGTTAACAATTGACATGACACGAGGAATATTTTCATGACGCTGTTGATGGTATGACGAGCAGAGCGCTTGCGTCGTCGACATGACAACATGTTGGACAACACTTGTAGGTGCTTGTTGCCGACATGTTTAAATAAATAAATAAATACACCCAACAGTCACATACATAGTCCTGACCCCACACACACCCAGATCGAGTCTTGTGTCGTGGGAATCAGGAACTATGAGAGACTTATCGGTCTCACAAACACCCAGACCCGAAACAAATACTTCAGACAATTATTTGTCTTGGTGCGGGGATCAAACCCGAGGGCTGACGTTTTACAGACGGCGACCAAAGAACAGCGCCACGAAGGCTGTCAAATTTTCTTTTTTATAGGCCGTTGGGTTGTGTCGCCCGGCCGCAAAGTTTGGTGCTTTACTTACTAAAAGCAACACAACAGCAAAGTCTGTCGCTTCATGTAGGTTTTATGTGACACATTTGTACTATCTCCAGACGAGAAAATCCATTTGTAAAGTCGTCCAAGAAAAATGTGTATTACAACTTCATAAAAAAATATTAATTTTCATATTGAAGGAGGATTATAAATATCTTTGTTAAAATTCTTGTTAACACTTCTTATGTTTTATTTTATTGTTATTGATTATATTATGTGTAGTTTAAGTAGCTGTATTTATAATAGTATGGTATAACGCCGCCTTCGTTTTAAACTGTTATGGTATTATATATAAGGTGATTTACAAAAAAATAAAGAAATAAATATTAAAATATAACGCATTTGGAAGATGAAACTAATTCAAAATATTACGAATTGATCTGACATTCCTCCAGGACCAGTCTCAAACAGCTTTAAGAACCACATTTAAATAATTTTAAGTCTAGTTTTTACCTAGCAATACAACGTCATACAGGGTTAATGATCTGCATTTATTTTATTTTTTTTTAATTTATTTTATAAGAATTTACACATATATAAACAATAAAACATCACTTAAACCTATAGTGGTTTGTATGTGATGCATTAATCACATCTCAGACAACATAAAATATAGTACAATAACAAACAACGTTTATTACGTTGGAATACCAGCGTTTTCTTCGAACCTTTCTGCATTCATCGCTTCTGACTGATAATGTAGCTTATTCGAGAGGAAAATTTATTTCCATATTTTGAAATATTTAATTTACATTGAATTATTATTAATTTTTACTAACAGTTCAGCTGTATAATTATAATTACTTTTTTGCTGGAAATAGAGAAGGAATCATGTTAAATTAATGTTTCATTGTATTACAAATCTATACTTATTATTTTGGTAACAGATCTTTATAAAAGCAACTATATAAATATAAAACTTATAGCAAAGAATAAACAAAAAATATTTAAATTCTTCAAAATATTCCGAATAGCACAAAACACTAACATTTATGTATATAGATTATTCAAAGCTATTTAAAATAACAAACACCCATTTATTATTAATTAAGAATTAATTAGTAATTCCAGAACCAACATTTGATACTCGAAGAATAGAGCGAGATTTAATAATATTGAAAATATTTATTCAAAAATGTTTCATTATTTATGAAATCTCTTTGTTTTTATTTATTCTCATTTATATACTGGAATAACACATTTAAGTTAAGAAAGCCAAATAGAAAATGTTAAGTAAATTATACATTCCCCTTCGATCAAATATATATTAGATACAGGGTCCGGAACAAAATCACACGCCAAAAGTGGCCGAGGTAGCTAATATTTATACATTTGAATTTCGAACTACGAGATGTAGCAAAATGTCTGAAATTAAAGTCAACTTAAGGTAACAATAAACCTTATTCCTTTAAATTAACATTTATTATGTTTTTGGACCATACTAAAATCAAATAAGACCACACGTTTATTTCTCTTGCCGTTTTTTAGGCCGTTACATATAATCTAGTGTACATATCGTCGGTGATACTGCAATACCGCGTAAGTAACAATTGCAAATACCGCGGAAGTATTTGCAAGTATTTGCAGAAATTTCGCGCCTATGTCTAGAATTCATAGGCGCGAAATTTCAATTTTGATTTTTTCGTACTTCCGCGGTATTTGCAATTGTTACTTACGCGGTATTGCAGTATCACCGACGATATTTTGATCGAAGACTTTCCCGAAATATTTAATATAAAATCGTGACCACAAAATATATTTTTATCTCCGTAAACACGTACTCGACTAGCAGGTTCCGATTTTCTAAGCATTAAGATCTGTCAAGCCATGATCAAAACCTGGAACGTGCGCCTTTATGTCGAGACAAAGCCGTCCAATGGATGGCTCCTTTGTTTCGTCTAGTAATCAAACACTGCCACACTTTTTTTTTCTATAAGTGTATTCTTTGGGCTGTCGTTTTTTGTTTGCTAGCCGTGTGCCCGATTGGAGCCAGCATTGGTGGTACAGAAACTTAAATGCTAGTGTGTTCTAAATTCAAAAATACTAAATTAAAAAGTTTATACTCTGTTTAAACATTTTATAGAGTTTTTTTTTTTTTTTATTATATGAATGGCGAGACGAGCATGCCGTTCGCCTGGTTGAAATCGATACGCTTGCTCATGAACAGTAGTGAAACCAAACAACACCTTGAATTACAAAGCAATGCTTGGCATTTCACTATGCTCGCCACCCTGAGACATAAGATGTCAAGTCTTAATATGTCCAGTAGATACTTTGGCTAAAGTGTCCTTCAATCCGAAACATTATATAAACTATTCTAAATAAAAATAACGTTTACATTTTTTTTGAAGGTTTACATCCTATTAAACCTCTTTAGAGAAGGAATATTCAACATAGAAGCGCAAATAGAATTTAATTCTAAATTTAAAAGTCGCGAGTTTCCATAGGATCATACCTACCCTTTTTAACTTCTTTAGGAAAGGAGATATTCTATTTGAATCGCACTGTAGATACCATTGGATACATTTTAGTCACTAATTTAATGCAGATGTACAAAAAAATTCTAATATAAAAATCTAAGCTGACTAACGAAGTAAAATATACAAACCACATTAACTTTGAATATTACAGGTAAACGTATTACTAACCAAAATTCCAACTTAAGTGGACGTCCACACCATCGCAAATCTGTTTAAAAAAATTACATTATGGCTTACAGCGGAAACCCAAATCGCATTACCTTTAATAAAACGTTCTTATAAACGTTGCCGGGACATTGACTGATACTTCAAAACGGCTTCCATTTATCAATAAAAAAAAAGTCTTTGGATTTAGTCAAAGTTAAAAGGAAACGGGGCCGTTAACAAGATAAGAGGGGACTCGATAATGGCCTTTTTGCCGTGCAGGATTAAATTGTCGAAAACGCGCCACGAATTCTGTTACCGCGTGTGCTATTAACGCTGGTATGAGAGCTGCCAACTCTGTGATTAATTCAACTCGTTGGATTAACAACCGCATTTCCCGTGCATAGATTAACCAAGAACTGCAGTGTCTAATTTAGGCGCTACTGCATAGTTAATTAACAAGGAAAACATCGCGGAACTTACACATCTAAGACGGCTGGGTTTCGAATTTGGAATTGCATGACGTCAATAGTTAACTTTCAATACGCAAGACTTCGAATTTTGAATGAAAAATTTGAATTTTCGAAATGAAGATTGGAATAACGTCACTAGTTTGTTTATCAATAATATTATTAATTAGTTAAATATTAATTGAAAGAAATTTAAATTTAGAACTGTAGAATGTCATGTAAACGTCATACAATATATAAATGAACTTAATATGTTAAATAAAATAAAACGCATGAAGTACATAAATTACTAATACAGACCGGTAGATTAGGCATTAGCAGGGTCCATAGAGCGGAGAACTGATAACTGATGCTAATGAATTCTCGCGTAGAGGCCATAGCGATAACCATCATACATCTACCCAAAAGAAGAAAAACAACTAGGTAATAAAAATTGCTAAAAATTTACAGAACAGGTCGCTATGAGCACTGATGATCCTAATGACAGGTTAATGACGAGTAAATGTATGATCAACAAACTGCATGCAACCAACACAAAGATGCCTTACAGTAAGTGGAAGTGCCTGGTAACCTGTTCGTAAATGGAGCCGACGACTGCCAACATGTTCACGGTGGTCGCGATTTCGAATCCCAGGGCGCACCTCTAACTTTTCGGATTCATGAGTGTATTGGTAGTACAACGGTGAAGTAACACATCACGAGGAAACCTGCATAGCGATTTACAAGAATTGCTATGGTATGTAAAGTCCGCCAACCCACATTAAGACACCATGGTGGACTTTATGGCCTAACCACTCTCAATCATACTCTCAATTGTAGAGGAGGCTTGTGACCTGCAGTGGTATATGGGCTGATACGGTAAGTATGCAGGTTTACCGATATTCCTTCACCGGCTCTGCAATATTTAATCTGCGATGCAAGCAGTAACACCCCAGCAAGTAACATGCGATCCAGTGAAGGCTTAATTGCGTCCTTTGACCTAGAAACACTGCGTTTTGGGATGGCCGCATGGGAAGGATGGCAATTAACTGCTCCGCCGCTGATACCGCTCGCGTAATCATTATTTGACCTCGAAATAAGATTTGTGAGGTTATGTTTTTGATGATATTGATTTAGGTAATATAGATATTGAGCCCAGTTTAAATAGTAGGAAATTTGTGTGTCAAGTTTCATGTGGAAGAAATCTAGTTTTAGAAGTTTTAGAAATATAGTTTTATAAGCCAGAGATGTATCTCTGCAATGTATTGCAAGTGTGTTTTAAGTGTTAAGCCGATTGCGGACATACTTATAAAATATATCACCTATTTAAAACATGGTAAACCATTAGCCAAGCTTGTACGGCAGCATATTTTAGCCGAAGACTGATACAGATACGAGTACAAATACTGTATTACATGATACAACAAAACCAGCAACCAACTGAGCAGTCAATGGCTAGACAGATTTTTTGTCAAATGGACCCTCGCGAATAAAAGGTTAAAAATCACTGTTCTACCAAGACAGCTCTTACTATTAGTTCCAGGACAATCGCATTGAATAAGACTAGGGAACAGAAAAACCAATTGTCAGTCACAATTAAGCAGCCCAATAAAAAGTATTGCCAGTGAAATAAAGACAATTGCATTGTCCCTTTCCGTGTTCTAGGGTGGATTACTGGCCGTTTCTGTTCGGTCCTAATTAATTCACGCGAGCTCGGATCAGTGTAAACAATTGCGAATCAAGACGTTTGCTACAACCGTGCCAATTTTCTTGAGTCGCTCGCTGTTTTAATTCCTTGCGATTTGTCTTTGGCTTGTGTTTACGTAAAGCTGCATCTAGTACGAAATGTAAGGTTACTTCTGTATATTTTTGTTTGCTTTTTTTATATTTACACAATGTTTTTTTCTATTTATCATCCATATTATCACCTTCAGCTTCAGAAAATTCAATGCACTTAGGTTAATCACAAATATTTTTCTGTAGCTTGTTCTTAACATGTTTCCTGGCAGTTTAGCGTGAACATAATTATATTTTATAGAGGTTTCAGGCTTAATAAAACTACTACCGTACAAAAAACCGTTAGTATATTCGTCACAAAATATGGGTTATTTAAATGAAGTGACCATTCTGTGTTGCATGAAACAGGTACATTAAGAGCAAGATATTTGCATTAAATGATAATATAGTTGAAAATTCTCGCAATAGAACGCTCTGTTGTAAAGGAAGTCATTGCCCTGCTATGAAATGAAATTTGAGTGGATTATTATTATTATAATAGTTTCTTAGATTTACGCGAATGTTACACATTGAAATAAAACTATTATGATATTTACGGATTTTATCACGGATTTAGTTAGATTTTTAATTATTTTATCTTCCTGGGGCTTCACTTACTTTGCAAATTTTGTGGTCACGGGGCGGATTCAAAAATATGTATCTAAAAATTAAACCAAATCCGCATTAAAATCCATAAATAATAGATTAATTTCAATGGATTATTATTAGTTGAAATTTGAATCCTGTCAAATATTATCACGCTTTAAAATCATTTATATTCATGTTATCGATATTATTCCATTTTTCCATTCGACCAACCAAACCCCAAAGTTCAAGGTCACTGCCCTTTCAAAAATCGCCAATGCAAACTGTCCTATCGCAGTTACTGCAAACTACTTCTCCCAAATCAGTAGTTCAGTTTTATAGCACGCAGTACTGTTGACTTGACAACGCAATGACCATTATGGACCAATGGGATGAGCCGTGTCATGGACTTAAAAACAACCCTTAAGTTGTTTTTATATCTGATCACATGAAGATATCCCGATTGTAGAGGAGGCCCATGCCCTGCAGTGGGTCGTATATGGGTTAATATACATGCAGATATCAAAGAAAAACATGTGGATAGAAAATTTAAAATATGAAATAGTACATTTTAATGAGTGAAGTACACTATTTTTTTATATCAATGAATGACGAGATGAGCATTCAATTCGCCTGGTAGTAAGCGATACGACCGCTCATGGACAGTAGCAAAACCAAACAACACCGTTAACTACTAAGCAAAGCTTGGCATTCCACTGCGCTCGCTATCCTGTCATATAAGATGGTAAGTCTCAATATGTCCTGTAGTTACTCTGGCTGCAATGTCCTTCAAACCGGAACACAACAGTGCGTTTACACTGCTGTTAATGCTGTAGTACCTGAACATTATACAACTACTGCATAAAGCATGAGCGGTCGTATCGCTTACCATCAGGCGAACGACATGCCCGTCTCACCATACCATGAAATAAAAAAGCCATGTCCGTATAATACTGATAATATTGACGCATTAGCAAGTAGTGTAACTGTGGGGCAGTTGTACTACAGTACGATTACGTCACTAAGATCTCGGGTTCAAATCCCGTGTCGGGCAATGATATTCGAATTTTCCATTCAGAGTCCAGAGTCGGGAATTTGTGCCTGATATGGCGATAGGTTAGGATATACACCGTGGGAAGGTACACACCAGGCGAGAATGGGGCGTCCTGGTAACACTTCTGCCTTTCCACTGTGGGAAAAAGTTTTAATTTCATGTATGTATACATGATACACTGTTCATAAAATGATTATTCATTTTTGCTTTGTCTCATGTGTTTTGTCCATCATAATACAATACAGTACTAACAAGACCCCTTTAAATATAAATATCTTCAAAAGGAATTTGGAATCTTATTACGTCGATCCCCTAATAAGGGCTAGTAGAGTAAGGTTTTTGTTTTCTTTATTTTTTTTCGTACACGTACAAAAGGCATGTAGGCCCGAAAACCCGAACTACTTAACGCAACAAATCCGATGTGAGTGAACGAGATTGGTCCAAATTTTGCTGAGAAAAGTAATTAAGATCTGCGTGGATACAGCTCCTAATCTGATTTGTGTTAACTAAAAATAATTACTCGTATACTAAGTGCGTTTGATTTTTTTTTACTATCAGCGCTAAATGTATTGTTGAACATATATTAGAGTTGACAAAAAATGAATTTATAAGTAATGAAATTGATATATTTTTTTATGGTTATAGAAAACAAAATATACATATATATTTCTCCTTCTATTGTAAATAGTACGTGGGGTTATAGAAACAGGCGCAGCTGCGTACATGTGCACAATGGTCGCTGGTTCGAATCCCACGGCGCACCTCTGACTTTTCGGAGTCATGTGTGTATTGATAGTCGATCATCACGCGGTATAGTGCGTGAAGAAAAACATCGTGAGAAAACCTGCATACCATAGGGATTTGTAAGAACTTTTATGTAAAGTCCACCAACCTGCATTAGGCCAGCGTAGTAGACTATATAGCCTAATCCTTCTCAATTGCACTTTCGATAGTGGAAGAGGCCCGTGCCCTGCAGTGGGACGTATATGGGCTGCTACAGATATCATACTTAGTGCACTTAATCAATCTTAGTTGTATACATAATTATAAAATTGTTCTATATATCTAATCTCCATTATTTTGGTGCGTTATCGATGCCCCTTTTTAAAAGAACGAAGCAAAGAAAGAAAGAATGACGTATCGTAACGAGACATAATTCCATCAAACAAAACTAAAATCATAATTTATGCTCGTCGTCAAAACAAACACACTACACGCAGCACATTATGCTGAGACTTTCAATCACACAAATCGAGATTATGCTGAGAACCAACCTATTATTTTACATTACATTCTTTCACAAAACCACCGAGAAACAAATAAAATAAATATTCACAAAATCACACGCAGCATTTCCCGACGTTATCAAACCTTCACGCATCAACAGACACTGCTAATAAGCATTAAACAAACGTCGAACATTGAGCTGAATAAAAAACAACCTCCCGAAAATATTCGGTAAAAGCATATCCCCATTCCGAACCAAGCAACGGAACTAAATAAACAAAGATAAGTAGGAATAATTGATTATGAAAATATCCTACGATTATATTTAGTCCGGGGTATATTTTTAGTCCGGCATTCGGACTTGCGGAATTTATGTTGGCTGGTGTTTTTACGTATTAAGCTAAGCGTCCATTTAAGCTAGATTTATTTCTCGCAGTACCGGCAAATGAACATGCGACTTGCCTAGTGGATTATTATCAGTACTACATAAAATAGGGATATTGTGTGCTTGGATTGCCAAATCATGGCCTTTGGCCTTCTACCTATGAGGTATTTTAAGGATGGAAGTAATCCTACTAATAGTATAAATACGAAAGTTTGTTTCTTTGTTACCTCCTCATGCTCAAACCGCTAAACCAATTTTGATGAAATTTGTTATGGAGGTAGCTGACATCCTGGATTAATAAATAGGTTATTTTTCATCCCGACAAAATTTAGTGTTGCTGTGGGATGTGCAATGAATTGAAATATAATCGATACCCTTTCACATACACCCAAAGAAATGAATTGGGAAGTAAAGTACGACAGTGACGTTGGGTTTAAATATTTAAAATAGTTATCACGCGAAATAGTTCCAAAAGTGTACTCCAAAAGTATCTGCACTCGGGCGAAGCATGTCAATTAAATAACTTACAGACTACCTGTTTTCTTCACATTTTCTGAGACAGTGGTATCATATCTTATCTTATATCTTTAAACGAGAAAATCTTATATATATATAAATAATCTAAATCTCGGAAACGGCTCCAACGATTTTCATGAAATTTTGTATACAGGGGATTTCGGGGGCGATAAATCGATCTAGCTAGGATTCATTTTTAGAAAATGTTTTAAAAAAATAAAAACATTTACGAAAAAATGACTCTTCCTGACATCTATTGGCGAATACTAATACTATTTTTATTGTATCGTTAAAGCAGTTATAGTCCTCCCACCTCAGACTAAATACTCTCATATAGCAGCTAACTACCTACAGCGCCATGTAAGAAAATTAATCTAAAATCAAAGGAGCGAGAGAGAAAATAATCTGAATGCTTAAATGCTGACTGTTTACTGGTGGTAGGTCTCCCATATGTGAGAGGCCGCCTGGGTAGGTACCGCAATGTCTATTTTTCCCAACAAACAGCAGTGTAAATGCACTGTGTTTCGGATTGAAAAACATTATAACTAGAGTAGCTACTGAACATATTGAGACTATATGTCTCAGGATGGCGAGCGCAGTGGCATGTTAAGCATTTCATGGTGTTTTTTGGTTTTGCTCTGTACATGAGCGGTCGTATCGCTGACCATCAGGCGAACGGCATTCATTGCAATAATAAAAATAAAAGAATGAAAAATACAAATTCCATTTCGGTACCACACTTTTGACACGTCATGTTCGCGCTACAAAACAATCATTCATTTATTTTTTATTGGAGAGTGGCAGAATTTGAACCTATAAATAAAATTTTAAATATATCTATTAAACGCTTTGTTTGATATGTTTTCCTAATATAAACAACAAAAATTTATATTCATAATCTAATAGTATTAACATCTCCAATTTAACAAAATATGAAGACAGAAAAACTGTTCCTAATATTATGACAATAGTATAAACATTCGGTCGCCAGAATATCGTAGACAATCTATATATGAAATGTAAATTAATTAACCAACCAACTTATGTTTCAAGAATCCAATTACGTATCAACCTTATGATTCCCCAAATATCTCCAGAGATATGTAATCAAATTAATAATACGATATGTTTCGAATACCTAGAGACGTTCTCAGAACGATTCCAATCTGTTGGGAATCAATTTTCATTATTATTCACACGCTTAAGTTGCCTAAGGATTGTTAGTGATATGAAATATGATTTTGTGCCTACATATATACGTAAACTGATGCCTTTTGTTCCAAAAGGGATAGGCAGAGGTTTACCAGGACACCCACAATTTTTGTAACGCTTTTTGTCTTCTGTCCTACGACATGATAAGCGGAAAGCCTATCGTTCTTAAAATTCCTGACTCCGGGCTGATAATGAATGATGTCTATTTCTTCCATCAAACAACAGTGTAAATGCACTTTTGTGTTTCGGTGTGAATAAGAAAAATAGAATGAAATAGAAAATAGAAATTGAATAGCCATAGACAAAACCTTAAAAACTATAATTAGTGTCCGTTGCCATATTTTCAACTGTCGTGTACGGTGGTCGTTGAATGGCAAGATATGATTGCTTAAGAACTTTATAATGCTACCAGAAAGACTTACTATTAGTAAATCTGCCTCTATATTCAATGCTAAAGACACTTCTACAGTATCCTTGTATCGTTGTAAACCAATATTGTTTCCGAAGTTCGAGTTACGTCCAATTAAAAACTGACCGATGTCTGTTATTCTAAGGTCCGGAGTTTACAAAGAGTTGTTATTATTTACACTGTTTCACGGGTTTGTATTTGATATGAGAGGAAAGCATTATGGTATTATATTCTACGCGACATCTAAAAGAAATATAATTAAATCCAGTTGATATTTCAAAATAAATAAAATTAAACTATAAACATCACACATGGCAGCCAAGTAGTTTGATTAGGCATCTAGTCAATTTGAAAGTTATGGGTGCATTCCACCACTCGTAAATAAAAATCTTCTTCCTCTTCTTCTTAAAAAGTCTTATGAACCGCTAACGTATGACTTCCACTGTAATACAATATATAATAGTAATTATAAACTAAAGAATTGTAACTCAGAAATTTGAATTCGAACCTCATTGAGAAAATTAAAATATATTTTGGAGACTGTCCCGCCCTCACACGCACCACTGCAATTCGTGTAAGCCAGGTTCAACAGTGCCACGCAATGTAATAAAACTGAACATTGAAGCTCGCCGAGACTCCAGGAATATCTAACATTCTTTAACCCGTAACGGAATTACTCAGAGTTGAAATTAAATAAATACACCCAACATACAGAAGTCACATACAGAAGAGGCGTAAGGTAGTAGGCAAGTGATTGTGTCTCGAAAAATAATTATTATGTGTTATTGAAATAAATAATAAATAAATAACAGCTTAAAGTCACATGTCATCACACTCGATCTAAGTATGGGGTTAAGGCTATGTATGTGACTGTTGGGTGTTATTTTTTATTTTATTTATTTACATACACAGTCCTAACCCCACACTAAGATCAAGTCTTATGTCGAGGGTATTGGGCACTACTATTGGGTTTATGGTTCACACAAACATTTGTTTCGATGCGGGGATCAACCCGCGACCTCTCGTTTCACAGCCGTCTAACAACTGCGCCACGGAGGTTGTCAAAAATATAATTATTTCCAATTGCTTTGTACAAACATCTCTGCATTTTTCGGAAAAATATAACCCGAAACGAGACAATTTATCCCCAAAATCCACGCACGTTCCGAAACTCCAGACCGGGTTAAAAGTTCTAGGCGTAGACTTGTCCGCACCAGATAGTCACAGTAATATATCACAGGCCGAAAACAGCTGGCATTACGCGAATACACTGTCTTTTTGTCTGTATTGTCTCTGCTTGCTAATTTTGTCGCCTAGATTTTTTTTGTAATGGTTTACGAGTAACTGGCCCGACGGAATAGACTTTTTTTGCTTAAATACTTTATCACAGTGACGACTGTGATTGATAGACACAACAGGTTTGTTATAAACCCTTGAAGTTATTATAAAGTATATCAAGACCGCGAACAAAACGAAGTATGGTAGTTTTTGTTTCAAATAAAAATTAAATATAAAATGGTTTTAAACATCATCGCGTTTGATAGGTAAATCCAGTCTTTGCTTAAATAACAATTTAAGCCTTATCGTACTATAGCGTCTTTAAAAATAAAAGGTTAAGTAAGTTAAGGTCTCGGATTCGAATACTGGGTCAGGCAAAGTTTTTTTTTTATTGCTATGAATGGCGAGACGAGCATGCCGTTCGCCTGATGGTAAGCGATACGACCGCTCATGAACAGTAGCAAAACCAAACAACACCTTGAATTACAAAGCAATGCAAGTCCAGTAGTTACTCTGGCTATAATGCCCTTCAACCCGAAACACAACAGTGCGTTTACACTGCTGTTTGACCGGAGAAATAGACACTGCAGTGGTACCCACCCAGATGGCCTCTCACATATGAGAGCCCTACCACCAGTAAAGTGAAATTGGATAAGCTCGCACCCTATGTTTGTGCTCTGATTTACTGCTTTTGAATTCGTTAGCATAGTTGTACTACAGTACAGTTACAAAGCTGTGGTGTCAGGTTTGAATCCTGGATCAGCCAAAATGATATTTGATTGTTCTATTCATTATCAGCCAAATCAGGAATTTGTGCTCGATATGGCGATAGGCTCACAATACACAGCGAAACGTGGGTCTCGTGGTTGCCTCTGCCTACCCCTTCTGGGAAAATGGCGTGAGTTTATGTATGTACGTAAATCCTCACCGTAAATTAAAAGGCTACGTATAAGTAATGTGATCGACGTTGAGTGTTGTTTTTCACACTCCGTGCGTGGAGATTAGCAGATTGTGAAACGCCCCGCTCGGTCAGAAAACAAATCCCTTAATACGAACAAACTGTTATATGTGAGAAGTATATTAACGGCCGCTTCGTCTTGTATTTGTATAGCTGGTTGTGTTAAACCTTAGATTAAGCCTGTATCCAAAAGGGGTAGGCAGAGATTCGATTTGCTCATCTCACGGGTTGATAAACTTATTTAGACATACACAAAGAAATCATTTTATTAGGAATCAAAACATACAATAAGTAATACAAAAACAAATATTCACTGAGTACATATAAAAAGGATGAAAATACAAAAAAATACATAGAACACAAAAAAGGAACGATTAATATTTAAAGCCAAATTTGGACAATATAAAAATAATAACACCCTACATTCACGTACATAGTCCTGACCCCACACTAAGATCGAGTCTTGTGTCGTGGGTATCAGAAACTACGATACTTTAGGGTGTCACAAACACCAAGCTACGAAAAAAATTGACAGTTCCCAGAAAAAGATTTGTTTTGCTGCGGAGATCGAACCCCCAGCCTCTAGTTTCACAGGCGGTGTCTAAACAACTGCGCCAAGGAGTCTGGTTTCCGTAACCCAATAATGTCACTACAATATATACGCCTGGCGTGTGGTGAAAATTGGAACTAAAAATAAAATTTATAAAACATCTAACTAACGCATTGTTTGAGATATGTTTTCATAGTATGAACAACAAGAATTTATACTCGTAATCTAAAAGTATTACTTCGAAATAATAAAATGTGGAGAGAGAAAAACGGTTCCTAATATTTTGACAACAGAATAATACCAACGCATTCAGACGCCAAAAGATCAAAGACAATCTGTACTTGATATTGCAACAGAATGCAAACGAAATATATGATTATCTCTCTGTCATAATAATGCCTGCCAGGGACACGATATTCAAAGGCTTTAAATATCGACACACATGCTTTTTTTTTAATTTCAATGTATGGCGAGATGAGCATGCCGTTCGCCTGATGGTAAACGATATGATTTTTAAAACATTAAAATGTACAAAATGCCAAGCAATGTAATCTTCATTCATTACAACAAAAGACCTTAATACATTAATTGCACTTAAAAAGTAATAAAAGAATTCCACTTGTTGCAACCCTATATTACCATTTGTAGCAATCCTGCCATTTAAATATAAATCTTAGTAGCATAAAAAAGTATTCAAAACTTTTAAATCACATAAATACATAAAAAGGCACTCAAAGAAATACTTTTCAATGCAACTTTTAATAAGACGTATTAAAGATAAGTTTATGTATATTTAACATGACTTTTAAGTAAAGTACTTAAATTACATTTCTATGAATTTTATTTGCTCTCACTCCCACACTTTTCTGAAGTCGGCCCTACATGACTTTGATTAATATTAAATGAAATAAACGTGATAAAAATAAATTTAATATCCAATGAATTTATCATTTTACTTGAGTCTTGCATAGCTATACTTGACTTTTTTAGTTTTTAATAACTTGTTATGAGTGTAATGGTTTCTTATATTTACTTACATGAATGTGACACATTTCAAAAAAAATATTATTTACGCCCTGCTCCGTGACCACAAAAGCTGTAAAGTAATCGAAAGGTCGGAAAATAAAAATATTAACCAAATCCACGATAAAATCCATAAATAATAATTTTATTTAAATTGCTACGATTGTTTATTTGTCAATGATATATAAAATCGAATTGCGTGGTGACCTGTTGGTAAACAGACCAAATTTGGCTGCCAACATGTTCATGGTGGCACACCTCTGACTTTTCGAGTCATGTGTATATTGATAGTCAATCACCACGCACTAAAAACGGTGAAGGAAAACATCGTGAGGAAACCTGCATATCATAGCGATTTATAAGAATTTATATGGTATGTAAGTCCGCCAACCCGCACTAGGCCAGCGTGGTGGACTATTGATCCATATATAAAATCAATTTATAGATCGTCCACTGTCTTTTAGCGTGCGAATGCTTACTTGTCATGCTGTTGTGAAAATATTAACACAGGAACACATTTTCTCTCTTAAATGTGATAAGGCCGCCACTTGTACTATTATTATTATGTGATTTCTTTGTTGTTTCGCTGTAGAGTGCAAAAAAGAATTAAATAAATAAATACATCGAACTCGTTAATATTATTTGATTACGAGTATAAATGCTTATTGTTCATATTATGAAAAAAATATCTCAAACAATGCGTTAAATGTATAATAATTTATATTTAATTCAATTTATATTAACTTCAAATGCGTCTCGGAAAAAATCATATGGAACATTCCACTGATAACCATAATAAGAGCCACAATATGAGTTTTGTATTTACCGTGAGACCAATTCTATTTTCATTTTATGTTTTATTATTAATATATAGTAAAAGAAACAAAAGAACCCAAACATTTTCCATCTGTTATTTCTTAGCTTCAAATGTCTTTAACATACTTTATATCGGGCGATATAGACATGGTATTATTTAATTTATATTATTATTTAATACCCCACAAGTTTTTCATCATCCCAGGAACATGACGCAAAATTTGAAAGAAAATATCGACTTTTGGGCATATACATACGAATATTTTTGCCACTTAGATAAACTTAATTTCCGTTGGAGAATATTCTTGAGCCGCAAAATACTCGTACCTACCTGTTAATCAAATACCTTGAAAACAATTATAATTTTTGACAAAACTACCAGGCGGTTATTTTTCAACCTTGTTACAATGTTACATGGAGTGGTTAGGAACATGTTTAATTAAATACCATATTATGGAAATCTCACCTTGTATATTCGAATCGCAAGTTTAGATTACAAAGCGGTTCCGCAGACATCATGTTGTCTAATACATGTCATTCGACGCCTATTATGTACTAAAACGTCCCGACCCCGAATTTTGACAGATGACGTTTGTCAAAGTCAATTTGACAGCCTAATGTAAATAGAAATAGGGTATATTTTAAAAATTGAAATTTGATATTGACAGGTGGACGTGCAAGTAGTTATTATTATCTCCAAACTGACAGGGTGTCTATGTCAAATACAAATATCTGATATATGAGGAATATACGAGTAAACTCGTAACAGTTGTATTCATAAAATTTTAAAACTTAGTTTTAGCTATCAAATGTTTTGTCTCCTTCGCTCAAACAGAATTCAAAAAGGACCAAATATACGATATCTAAAAAATATACTTCTCATCAGAAAATTCAAAACACCTAGCAAGTTTATGTTTGTAAGGATTATCAGAAAAATTTGAATTTAGAACATCAACATTAATAATATAATAACACCCAACAGTCACATACATAGTCCTGACCCCACACTAAGATCGAGTCTTGTGTCGTGGGTATCAGAAACTACGAGAGACTTTTCGGTCTCACAAACACCCAGACCCGGAAGAAATATTTGTGGGCCGCACAAATATTTCTCGCGGTGCGGGGATCGAACCCGCGGCCTCTCGTTGCACAGGCGGCGTCTAACCCACTGCGCCACGGCTGGCAAATAAAACTATCTTTTTTCTCTTTCTATCATTAGGATTTGAAAACCTCATATTATTCACTATTTTAACCGTCTTTTGACGTATATTCCTGAATATACACATTTTTCTGATAATCCTTACAAAACATAAATTTGCAAGGTGTTTTGACTTTTGTGATGAAAAATATATCTCTAAACTATCTATGAATTAGGCTGTAAAGGTATCTAAAAACAATAAGAGTTATCTATGAAAATATTTATTGTGGCTTATGTAAGCAATGGACTTCGTACAACTGAAGATGGAGACAATAATACAAATGTTATTTTTGGTTAAATGCCGGAAGCCGCACAAAGATAAATATTTGCGAGGCAGTACCCGAAACACATGCTTGTATCGTTCCGGTCTCTTTCTTTATGATACCGATTAGTCTCTCATGGCTTTAGATAATCACGATACAAGACTTGATTTAAGTGTGGTCAGGACTACATTTCATTTGTTAGTATGAATATCGAGATAAGCATTTCATTCGCCTGATGGTAAGAGGTAAGACGGCTCATGAATAGTAGCAAAACTAAACAACACCATGAATCACAAAGCAATGCATTCAAATTAAATCACATTCCATTGAGCTTGCCATCCTGAGACATAAGATGTTGAGTCTCAAATCTCAATATGTCCAGTCAATGTCCTTCAAACCGGAACACAACAGTGCACTAACACTTCTGTTTGCCGGGAGAAATAGACATTGCGGCGGTACCTAACCAGGCGGCCCCTCACATAATTATGAGAGACCTAACATAAGTGATTTAACGACTGTTATAGAAATCTGTTTATGTATCAATGATGAAAAGGCTTAAAATCGATTTTCTAAACTCGGCTATGAGATCACAATGTTGTTAATGGAGTTTCCTGCACTATTACAGATTACTTCAACAAATCCATAACACATTTGGCTCTGTAACAAGGTTCAGTGAATCTCCTTTTAACATAATCCTACGAATAAAATAGTTCTGATTTATTATTAATATTGTAGTTGTAAATTGTAAATATATACTAATATACAAAGCTGAAGAGTTTGTTTGTTTGTTACCTCTAATCTCAAAAACTACTGGTTCGAATTGAAAAAATATTTTTTGTAGGATAGATCATTTATCGAGGAATGCTAGAGGCTATATATCATCACGTTATGACCTATAGGAGGAAAGCAGTAGTGAAAAATCTACCAAATATGAGGAAATTGTATTCGTTTTTCATAGTTAGATTGGTCAAAATTCTAAATTGATAGTGGGAAATGAACATTTTTGCCGCCATTTTGCAAAGTGTATCAGCAACCGGGCGGACCGCTAGTACAATAAAAAATAAATTAAACATAAAAATTGTTGAAAGAATTTTAATAAAATAGCAAATAAAACGTTCAAAAAAACATGCGTACGAATAATAAAATATCTTTATTCGTTCGTTTGTAATTTTAAAAAAATCGACACCGCAAGCTAAAAGTTTTTTTAGTATTTCACTATTTCATAATATGTGGGCCGTCTAAGTACTTATCTGATAATAGCCATCGGATAGCTAACTTATATCATAATTCATCTAAATTCTATTGCTGTTTATCGACAAGGATTTATGCTCGTAATCTAATAGTATTAATGTATCACACATATGTACAAACATACATACATAAACTCACGCCTTTTTCCCAGAAGGGGTAGCAGAGGTGCCTGGATACCTATATTTTGCCTTGTATGTTTCTTCCCACGATGTGATAGAGGCAAGCCTATCCCCATATGGGCACTAATAAAAATAATAATAGAAAAATCTAATATCACTTTTCTCAACCTGGGATTCGAACCCGAGACCTCAGCTTTGTAACCGTACCGTAATACAACTACGCCACAAAGGTAGTCATTAACGTGTCAAATATAATAAAATGTAAATAGAGAAAAACGGCATCTAATATATTGACAATAACATGATAAAAACGCAATCATACCCCAAAAGATCATGGACGATCTATTGAACGTGAATCAAATTCGCTTCACAACCTCTGCCTCCCTTCTGATATAAAGCCTAAGTCAAAATATATCCTAATGCTGAATTTACACGCTTGGCCAACCTCAGCCAGCCTCCACCAACGCCAGCGTGTAAACGAGGTGTTTGGCTCGGCTGGCTTAAGTTTTTCATAGTTAATAGCTTGGAGTTGGTAGACGTTGGCCCAGCCTCAGCCAACATGTAAATCCACCATAAGAGTACGGCCCATAGACAATCAATAATTTCATTAAAGTTTTGTACTTAATAAGTTAAATAAATTAATTACCTAACATATCATTTATTTATTTGTAAATCTATGTACACTTTATTGCACACACAAAAAGAACGAAAACACATACATCAAAAGTACAATTGGCGGTCTTATCGCTCAAAGGCAATGTCCTAACATTGTTTTGGATATTGGTGTTTTTCGATATTTGCCGATTTAAATTAATAAATATTGTTTTTCTAACAATATTTCTGAAAATAGCTTCGTTATTCATTACCAAGGTGATAGTTCTAAAGCCTTATAAGCCTTTAAATAAAATAAAACTAGAATGCTCCCAATTTACTGAACACAAAATTCATCCTTTTCAAATAAAGAAATAAAAACTCTTTTCAAGAAAATAAGACACAAAATTAAGAGTTGGATAAACACAAAAAGGGTCTATTTTAAAACAAAATGAATTTCCAGCGTGTATAATGAAATTTTCGCGCTTCAATTAATTTAGAAATATTATAAGTGAATGTTGAGGCGAAATCTACATACTCAATTATGTTTTGACTGTACCGGGGCGACATTTTGATTTTGAATTGTTTAACATAAAATATTTAATAAAAACTGAATGCAAAATATCTAAGAGTAAGTACAGTGCGGATATAGTACTAAATTACAACATATTGTAATGTCTATACATGGAATATATGTATATGATATATATTCTAAATACGAAACAATTTTTTTTTATTGCTATGAATGGCGAGACGAGCATGCTGTTCGCCTGATAGTAAGCGATACGACCGCTCATGAACAGTAGCAAAACCAAACAACACCTTGAATTACAAAGCAATGCTTGGCATTCCACTGCGCTCGCCATCCTGAGACATAAGATGCTAAGTCTCAATATGTCCAGTAGTTACTCCGGCTACAATCCATGCATAGTGATTTACAATCCATTAATGTATATTTAATCCTTATGCTATATTAACGTAAATACTTTTTTCAATGATAGCAATTTGCAAGAATTTCCATGCTATGTAAAGTCCATCAACCCGCACTATGGCAGCGGGGTGGACTATATGGCCTAATACCTATCAAACGTACTCTTGATGGTATAGGACGCCCGTACCCTACAGTGGGACATAATATATTAATTAATACAGACTATTTCATTGTAATAAAACCAAAGTTATTTGGTAATTTAAAAGACTAAAAATAAACTGATCCAAAATCATATTTAATAAAATATTAGAAAATGTATTTTTATATGAAAATATACTGAACATCCAATAATTATAAACCAAAACAAAACAATATCCAGAACAGAAAGAGCGACTCTACTTTATACATAGAATTGATAGAGCCATCCCTTAATCATAAAAAAACCGCTAATCAACCATATAACCATATAATAATAATATTTACTGGTGGTAGGTCTCTCATATATGACTGGCCATCTGGGTGGGTACCACCGCAGTGTCTATTTCTCCCGTCAAACAGCAGTGTAAACGCACTGTTGTGTTTCGGGTTGAAGGGCATTGTAGCCAGAGTAACTACTGGACATATTGAGACTTAGCATCTTATGTCTCAGGATGGCGAGCGCAGTGGAATGCCAAGCATTGCTTTGTAATTCAAGGTGTTGTTTGGTTTTGCTACTGTTTATGAGCGGTCGTATCGCTTACCATCAGGCGAACGGCATGCTCGTCTCGCTATTCACAGCAATAAAAAAATATATAATATATATAAACATAAATTAGTTCAATCATGCAAAGGAGAGCAAAACGTTTCTCAGGTTTTGCTATTCATAATGTTTTTTTTACATATTTGAACTAATATGCTACTAATATAAACTAATATGCTACTTCACAGAAAAAAAAAGCTATTTTCATTCATTTGACAGTAATATCAAAGTCCTACGTCCTGTGTATCCAGCTGACAGACATCCGCCATTTTTCAGCTTAAAATTTTCTTAAACAAAGTCTCTGACATTTTAAAGTTAATGAGCTGTTATATAGCTGATTAGTGATTTTTGACGTCTATGAATAACGTTTTTGAGTCAGCTCATATTAACGGAATTTGATAACTGCTTTAAGTCCTTATGAATAAGGGGAACTTAACTAAGGCAACTGCCTCGGAGGCGTAGTTGTACTACGATACGGTCACAAAGCTGAGGTCTCGGTTTCGAAACCCGAGTTGGGCAAAGTGATATTGGATTTTTCTATTCATTATCAGCCCAGACTCAGGAATTTGTGCCCGATATGGCGATAGGCTCGCCACCTATCACATTGTGGGACGGAACATACTAGGCGAAATGTGGGTGTTCTGGCACCTCTGCCTACCCCTTCTGGGAAAAAGGCGTGAGTTTATGTATGTATGTATGTATGAATAAGGGGAACAGTCTCTATACAGACGTGTTCAAGGATATAATAACAGGCGGCATACGAGGTCTATCTTTACGAGTGTCATAACCTTTTGGTTGACGGTCGTAATAATGTGATGGTATAAAAATAATCTTGACCTATTTGCATACGTTACGATGGAAGATACCGTGGAGTTGTGTTTTTGTGTTTTATACTGGTAGCGACATGATAATAATAATTGGTTTCACCAAAGAGCCTCGACCATCATCTCTGCAGACTCTCAATGGTCGTTGCGTCAAGAGCTAGATTCAAAAGACATTATTGCTGGATACGGCACGCATAGCACGCATAGAAGAGATTCCTCAACTTCGATTCCTAACCACCGGTGGCTTGGGTCTTGAGCCTCACCACCGAAGAGTAAATATTTTTTTATATTTTCAACCTCTAAATACAGAAACTTACAAAATAAAGATATAATAATCATTGGTGTAAAATTTCTTAAATTGACAGATTATATACGTACAGCCACAGCATAAAGTTATAGGTACGTTTATATAGACAATATAAGGTGATTATTGTTACTAGACTGGGCCAGGGTGGTTGACTATACGGCCTAACCCCTCTCAATCCTGCTATCGGTTAGAGGAATTCCGTGCCTTGCAGTTTGACGCATACCAAGGGTGACACAGAGACATTTCTACAATTCATTTAATGTACAACTAAGTGCACTACAATGCATTTAGTGATGGTTATTGTACATCGACACAAATATGTCAGCCCATTCCAAATCAAATATATAGGTTTTGCTATATTCCTATCCTTTATCCTACCCGCTCCCCTCCCGATTTGATGGGCTGGCACATCCATGATCCAAGCGTTGTGGATGTTCATGGGCGGCAGTGATCACTTACCATCAGGCGACCTGCATGCTCGTTTATCTGACCAATTGCATAAAAAGTCTAAACATGCAATGCAACTTACTTGAGTATAACACTATGATGGGTTTCGTACCTTTGTAAGAAGAATTTGATTCCAGACAGATTTTTATACATTATTTCCTAAGTTAGTTCGCATAAAAATATTATTTTTAGAATGTTTCAGAATTCTAAAACTAATATTTTTTAGTTTTAGAAACTTCAGCAATTTTTTATTTAAATTTATTAGTAACAATTCAGTAACAAATTCAGCAATTTTTTATTTAAATTTATTAGAAACAATGGTTTTAAAGTTGAACAACGTCATATTGTTTTCATCCTTTATAAGAACAGTACTTACTTTAAAATGAAGCGACTATATTCTTGTGTTTCATCGTTGGGTTTAGAATATGAATTAATATTGGTGCGATGACCTATTGGGAATTTTTGCATTTTTGATTTATACTTATATGTGTAATCAAATAGGTTTCTTGCGTTACCCTTCTGAAGAAATCACAGAATCACGTGAACACAATGTATTGTATAAGGAAGAACTAACTCATTTGACGTGGGAATCATAATCCGGTCCTCACAATTCAAAGGCGATAATATATCTCCACTATGATTTTTCCTTTTATTTATTAACACTAGATTGCCCGAACCTTATAGATTTCCTTGGTTAATTTAGTATTACAAAATTGCTGATATTGATAATTTATGACATATTCATTCAATTTAACCACTATAAATGGACGCCCCAAAAAAAATTTTTTTATGCCTCTGAATTTTATACACTTCGGCTCTTCATCAATAAAATTGAATGAACCTTTTAAAATTAATGAAGAGAAATTGTTTTTAAATAACTTCAAAGACGGCCCTAACTTGTATTCAACAGAACTTTTTACTTACGGCCCACATGCGCTTGAAATAAGTATCGACAAATTTTAAATAATATAAATATGACAAAAAAAAATTCTACAAAAACTCAAGTCTTTTAAGAATTTATTTGAAACAACACAATTCATAAGAAATAACTACAAGGACCTGAATACATACAAAAGAATAAAAAAACTCATTAAACATTTTTGAATATACAAACGACAATGAATAATCGCTTCAACTTCTAAAGCACAAATAATTGTACGAAGTATGAAACATTGACGAACTACGCCGCGCTACGCGTAGTACCGCTACGCTAAGTGCTACATTTTATTCGTAGCTATTTTGTAGCACCGGGTTACGAACTTACGATGTAAGAAATAATATTGTACGAGTAGATATTTTCATTGGATATGTTTTTTTTTTTTCATAAATTAAACATACATATAATTAAAATTTACAAAATTTTACTCAACATATTGTTTCATAGGTTTTAAAAGTTAACATGTTGAAATTACAAAATGATTAGTAGTTGTCAAAAAATGTCGCTTAATTAATTTAATAATTGTGCTTTAAGACCGATTATAAAGTAAGCCCCACGTGTTTGCATTCCTATATTTAATCATAGTTTTATTTATTCTTTCAAGACATTATGAAACATGAATTCTTCAGTCGTGGATTCATCAAAATGTACATACAATTACACTAAAAGCATAAAATTCTTACGCTCATAAATTCTTACATCAAATATTGAAACAATTTCACGACGTATACCCACACGCCGAATACTAAAACAAGTCCTAACCATCGAAAATAAAATAATTTACTAAAAACATGGCACTCACCTTCAAGTCACGCACTGTACACTAAACATACATTAACAATATCCATTTAACACTAAGATATCGTTCACAACCACGACACCAACACAACACATACACGAGTTTACGTAAATTTAATTTTTCACAGGACACAACGCGTGCGTTCTCGCCGCCCGTCGCCGCTGTACTGACGCGAACACCGAGTCCGCGCGACAAGGACGGCAGATGTCTATCTCACTCGCGCACGAAGGAACTGTGCTTAAAAGAATTTGCAATAAAAATCGTTAATAAACACTATTTGAATTATGGGTGTTAATATGTAATGTGAGAATACAGTTTGTTTTGTATAGTTTAATTTAATTTGGTACTTTAGAAAGTTAAGGGCAAGTAGTTCAATTTGGTATGCGATTAAATGGTGAATTTAATCATAATAGTTAATCGTGCATGTTCTTTAAAGATCCAAGATGATTTCGTCTTAGTAATGGAGACAGCTATCGGGCTTTAATAAATTAAAACCTTAGCTTATATTTTCCCTCCTAGAATAAAATATATTTCCATTAACAAAACAAGTCCTAATAGTTTTCCTTTGAGAATTCCTACACGTGACAGAAGTTTTGGAATATTTAATCGGTTTCACGGTGATTTTAATATTTTGTTCCACAGTAAGGAATTCTTTTTTATGTTCGACATCTACTATTGATAATTATAATAAGAACAAAAAGTTGAACTTCAATTTTATGTAAGAGACCGCCTGGGAACCGCAATGTCTACGTCTCCCGCCAAACAGCAGTGTAAATACACTGTTGTGTTCCGGTTTGAAAGAGATTGTAGCCAGCGTATACTGGAAATATTGACACTTAACATCTTATGTCCCAGGTTGGCGAACGCAGTGGAATGCAAAACTTGGCTTTGTAATTCATGGTGTTGTTTGATTCTGCAACTGTCCATGAGCGATCGTATCGCTTACCTTCAGGCGAATGGCATGCTCATCTCGCCATTCATCGCAATAAAAACTAATTCATCTTTTATTTACACTTTTCAAAACAACAATAATTTAAAATTAACATACCTGTTATTGTTCATCCAAACGATAAATACTTATAAAAATGTTATATTCAAAATATAAAATATTTCTATTTTTACCTACATTTTCGTCTATTTCCAGCCAATAGAACAGCCTTATATAACTGTCACGTCTGTCACTGCCTGTCATTCCTCTAGTTCCAGAGATGTCGACTGTCATTGCGCCCTTTCGCCAAACATTAGCTGTCACGTATAAACGAGATAAGTAGGATCCGAACACTTTTATGACGTATAGTACGTTACATAGTTTTTATATATGTTTTAACTGATATATTATGTGGATAGTACGCTTTTAAAGAGGGTTTGTTATTGGTATCTTTGTATTACTAGCCCATAATCACTCAATTTCAAATGAGATTTCGGGTTCAAATACCACATTGAAAAAAATATTGATTAAAAATGTGACGGCCTGTAGTTGTAATATGCTACGATTAAAACTCTGACGTCACGAGTTTGAATCCCGGGGCGGACAAAGTGCTATTGGATTTTTCTATCATTACCAGCCCGGGGTCAGGAATTGGTGCTTGATATGGCGATAGGTTCGCCCCCTATCACATCGTGGTACGGAACACATAAGGCGAAACCTGAGTGTCCTGTTAGGACCTACGCCTACCCCTTCTGGGAAAAAGGCGCAAGTTTATGTACATATGTATGTTTTCTCCGACGCTAAAGTGCGTGGTAACTGATTTAGAGGTTCTTTGGTCTCTAAGATGTAGATTGGCTTCGATTCGTCTAAGCTTTTCTCACCCAGTATTTTTGCCCGGCATAGAGGCCTCACCTCTGTTATAATACTTTAGCTAACTTTTATAGAAGCACGGTGAACTGTAGCAATAGCCATGCCTTTGCTTATCCTTGTGGATATGTAAGATATAATTATTATAATACTATTTATGATTATAGCTATAGCAGTTTTTGCATTTTAATAGCGGTCGGGTGCAGACACACTTTTCAAAATGGCGGCCAAAATACTCAATTCCAACTATCAATTTAGAATGTAATCGGACCACGAAAATCGAATAAAATTTCGTCGTATTTGCTAGATTTTTCAGTACTTCCCATAGGTCATAGCGTGATGATATATAGCTTATAGCATTCCTCGATAAACGACCTATCCAACAAAATATTTTTTCAATTCGAACCAGTAGTTCTTGCGATTAGAGATAACGAATTAGCATAAATAGATAGATGGAAAGATCATTTCTTTCTTTACATTTCGATACTGTAATAACTTACAACCAAATTAGTCCACCAACTTGTAGCCAGAGTAACTACTGGACATATTGAGACTTAACATCTTATGTCTCAGGATGGCGAGCGCAGTGGAATGCCAAGCATTGCTTTGTAATTCAAGGTGCTGTTTGGTTTTGCTACTGTTCATGAGCGGTCGTATCGCTTACCATCAGGCGAACGGCATGCTCGTCTCGCCATTCAAAGCAATAAAAATAAAAACTGGGTGTTCAATGGCTAGACAGAAGTTTTGTCAAATGGTCCATCGTGCCTAAAAGGTAAAAACCACTGGGCTATAGTAATAAAGACAAATAACGTTGTTTATCTATGTTTATTCTCCCTACATTAGCAGTTTTGCCAGCCAGGTACGGCTGCCAACTCTGTATGGTAAATCATTACCAACATTCCTATATGCATTAGTTTCAACTAAGCTTAACCAACAAAATAATGCCATACAATTAATAAAACTAAACAAAGTTATGAAACATAGTAATAAATATCATTCTACATTGCTTAGTGAAGTTGTAAATTATACAAAATAACATATAAATATGTTTGAAAATTAACACAAATTATACGCTAGCCTAGTTTATGAAGTTATGTTTTGAAACACGTAATGTTACCACTGGCAATATTTATTAGCCGTTCTTATTATTTTGTTAACATTTGTGTGATAAAATATTTTGAAGTTTTATTTGTTTAGTAGTTTCTATGGGTTGTGAATCATAAGCGCGTGGGTTCGAACCACGATTTAAACAATTTTTCAATTTAAAAGAGTCAAATGAGTTGTTAGAAACTGAAATTTGCTGTCCAACATGGCATTAAGCTAGCTCTGTAATACTCCTGTATTTTATTGTGCTGTGTTAGCCCATATACGTCCACTGCAGGGCACGGGCCTCCACTACAATCGAGTGTACGATTGAGAGTTGTTAAGCCATATAGTCCACCACGCTGGCGTAGTGCGGGTTGGCGGATTTTACATACCATAGAAATTTATACAAATTCGCTATAGTATGCAGGTTTTCTTACAATTTTATGTTACAATGTTAATACACCTAGATAAGGAAACATGTGCCACTGGGGCCTGCCTTCCTCTACTGGGATACTTTGACATAATATATATGCAAATATTGCGCAAATATATCGACAAACAAAATCCCTCAAAATGGGCTTCTATCAAATATACAATCACAACACGACTAAAACAAGTGGCGTTAAAATCTTTCATCGAGCGACTACGTGCAAACTATTCATATCATCAATTACTTGAAACAAAGCACAATGTTACATACCAGAAAAAGGCCTTGCCATATGACCTTTATCATCACAAAACGATAACTACCCATAATACGATAGAAATAAGGTCGAAAACCGCGAATCAAAAAGCAAAAAATGTTTGCAAATATGAAACGGTCGAGATAAAGTAAAAAATATTCCAATTTCGGAAACAGATTGCGGGTTCGGAGGCTATCCCTTATAAATATATTAAAAGAGGGAATTATGAGTGGGTCCGGTGTTTAGTGAGTCTTTTGAGACACTCATCGCTCAAATGTTCCTTTTGAATGCCGTTCAGTCAGGCTGGCAATTGTAAGGCTCCATGAGAGAACACTTTTAAAGTCTTCATATGAAAGGTTATTGGATGGGAACTTATATTAGTTTGCTAATATTAGATTTACTGGAAGTTTCCCCTGTGTAAGAGGCCTGTATAGGTACCACCGCAATGTCTATGTGTCCCGCCAAACAGCAATGTAAATGCATGGAGTTAAACTTAAAAGGTCATTCTACCCAGTCGTTTCTGAGGTGCAATGAGTAAATGTGGACGCCTGCCTTAAGGCAGTATTATTAATAATCAATAAATGTTATCTATGTTAATTTAAAATAAAAATATTCAACACATATTACTTACTATAAATTAATGAATGGCAGCCTCCGTGGCGCAGTTGGTAAGACGTCGGCTGTGCAACGCGCGGTCACGGGTTCAATACCCATACCGAGACAAATGTTTATGTTATCCACAGTTATTCGTTTCGGGTCTGGGTGTGAGACCGAAAAGTCTCTAGTAGTTTCTGATATCCAAGACAAAAGACTTGATCTTAGTATCGGGTCAGGACTGTGTATGTAAATCCCTATATACATATATCCTTCAAACTCCTTTGTCCTCTTAAGTCCGGATACATCTTCAACTTATCTCCTTTCCTAACCTTGAACTTCAAAAGAAGCCGCTCTGACCTCTAACACCCAAAAAACTACTCTTTGATTCGAATCGCTACAGCCATAGCTGCCACCCAATTTGGACGGGCTTTCGTATCGAGCCACTCAATTAATCGTAAAGATTGGGTTGGCCCTTCAGGCCTAACTCGGGGCATCTCGAGGAGGCTCGAGGGCCCTCATGCCGGCTCCCGGCCACTTATAACCCGTATGTAAGCACGCCAAAGATAATATACTTGCATCTGTCATTCTTGAACCAATTGATATATTGGATGTGGGGAGTTTGGGTCCAATGTTTGGTGGAGCTTTTGAGTTTTCATTAAGTTTTTTAGAAGATTGATTATTTATCTCAAGAATGTTGAAACAGTAAAGAGATCATGGGAGATTAGAGAATGTGTTTATGACTACAGCCTCAGTGACGCAATTTGTTAGACGCCGACTGTGAAACGAGAAGCTGCGGGTTTGATCCCCGCACCGAGATAAATGTTTGTGAGACCGAAAAGTCTCTCGTGGTTTCTGATACCCACGACATACGACTCGGGACCAGTACTATGTATATATGTTACTGTTGAGTGTACCTATATATATGTTATTTATTATTTTAATGTTATATTTTATTATTTTACACTCGTGGAATCATGCTATTAAACTGAAAATAATCAAAATACTTCAAAAATATTTGATTATCACAAAAAAAATTGAAAAGACTGTGTTTCTTAAATAAATTAAATAAGAAAATGATTTATCCAGTAATAATCGACCCAAAAAATATACACATTAGCTGTGTCGTGAACATAAATAATTTACCTATTTTTGGTGTACGATCTGCTGACACGGGACCCTGCATGACCCAATATAGAATGCAGAAATTAAACGTAACTGCCAATGTTATATAAATTGTATAATTTATTCACATTTTCACATTGAGCTAGGCGTCATGGGAGTCGGCACCAACACTCAACGCATAATCATTAAACACTAAAAATTCAACGATTCATAACGCATATTATCCTTAAAAAGATATGCAGTGTTATAAAAAGGGGATATTGCCTGGAAAGTCCTGAGATTTCAATAATAAATATTAATTATTCGAGACACAATTACTTGCCCGAATCTTAATATCTCTTCGTGTAGTATGTTTTAGTTAACATGCAGTGCAAATGCACTGTTGTGTTCCGGTTTTAAGGACATTGTAGCCAGAGTAACTACTGGACATATTTAACATAAGATGTCAAGCATTGCTTTGTAATTTATGGGATAATTTCCGTAAGCGGTCGTATCGCTTACCATCACGCGACCATAATGCTCGTCTCGCCATTCGCTGCAAAAAAATACTATTAAACCAGTAAGCAAGCAAGCAAGGTTTGTATTTTATTTTATTACTAATCACAGATCAACCACACTACAAACTTGACAAGTCATATAAAATATTAGTGACTTGTATCGATAGCCCCAACATAAAGTTATCTAGTAATTAACAAATACTCCAAACCAATTACGAAGTGAACTGTGAAAGAGCAATCAGACGTAGTTTGCCCATCGGTATTTCACAGAAATAGTTTATAGATAATCCAAGATATTCCTCACTGGGGATTCAAAGATTATTTGATTTAGACGTTCTAAAATTATTTGAATAATTTTGTGTCTGCGTAATTTATTTGTTTATATTTGTTGGCAGAATAAGCAGTCCGACCCCTGACCACGAAAATTGAAACCAAGAACTCACAAAATGTATTTTTTTTATTGATATGAATAGCAAGACGAGCATGCCGTTCGCCTGATGGTCAGTGATACGACAGCTAATGGACAATAAAACAACGCCTTTAATTATAAAGCAATGCTTGGTATTCCACTGCGCTTGCCATTCTGAGACATAAGATATTAAGTCCCAGTATGTCCAGTAGTTACTCTAACTATAAAAACTCAATAGTGCTTACATACCTACTCCTATTAAATAATAATCTATGACAATTCATCAATATTATCACTCAAATTAGATTTATGAATTGCTCCTTTAAACGCAATATTTTCATATATTTTTTTCATAGGCTTAATCGGTAAATATCCCTTCGTACTCAAATCTTCACAATCATAATCCACAATAAAATCTGTTTATCAACCGTACAACAATTTAATTTATACACAAAAGTTCTCATAAAATTATATCCCCAAGATATAAAGAATATCTCGAATAACACAAACTATAATGTCTCGTTATAAATTCACAGGTCGTAGGTATCGCTGAATGAAGTAAACAGATGTTATTAAGGAGGCTGCACGTTTCTATTCGACGAACGTGATAACAACTTGAAATAATCGCCTTTCTTTGAAGATATTAATTAGGTTGTTGCTAAGGTTGAGGATGGCTTGACAAGCTTTCTTGATAAAAAAATATTGTTAGGTTTCATTCTACCTGAAGGTTAAACGACTATTTTTAGATATTAGATAGACATTAATTAAATTAAAATTATTTATTGAATCCATTTAAGTGTTAAACATAATTTAAATTCAGTCATTTTTTATCTACCAGCCCGTTAAGAAAATTGTTTTCACTAAAGAAGAACGGGCAAGAAACTCTAGTGTTGCTCTTTTCAAAACCAGTTTACAATATTATAGTGATTATTACAATTACTCGTAATTCAAAGCAGTTCATTAATAATTTGTTGTAATTAATAAGCAATATGATTGAGAGTGGTTAGGCCATATAGTCCACCACGCTGGCCTAGTGCGGGTTGGCGGACTTACATACCATAGAAATTCTTATAAATCGCTATGGTATGCAGGTTTACTCACGATGTTTTCGTTCACCGCTTTTAGTGCGTGGTGATTATCAATACACACATGACTCCGAAAAGTCAGAGTCAATCGTACTCTCGATTGTAGAGTAGGTCCGTGCCCTGCAGTGGGACGTATATGGGCTGATACAAAATTTATAAGCATTAAGTTTCGTTTTATTAATGACTGGTGCACATTTATAATCACTCTTTACTACAAAAACATCAATCAAGTCTGCATTAAAGTATGCGTCAGCCTTTATCTCGTGTCGTATCTTAAGCGATCCAAACTTGGAACCATTATACTTAGTCTTATTTAGCCATAACGATTGACGACAACCGGACCGTGCTCTTCAACAAATACCCTCTTAATCACACGTGCAAGTTTTGATTGCGCTCTAAAATAGACATAAATTTTACAGCCACGGTTATAGACTTGGAAATGCTTAGATCAAGTACTAAGTTGACTAAACTACTGAAATCAGCATCATTAGTGCATTCACCGACGGCGCGACAAACAAAATGCACCTGCTTACTTCTTTAGCGGTACAATAACCTAGGGTGTGGTTTATGGATAAATGTGTTCCTTCTTTATAGCTTGGGAACGTATATACAAGCTGTATGGCTAGGTGGATATGGTTGTGTATTGCACAGCACCTGGAGAATCTCTAACGCATTTAATATCATTGTTAATAGAAGAATGCTTGTAGGTCTCTCATATGTGAGTATCCTACCAGCATCGCTTTTGTAGGTACCACTATAATGTCTATTTCTCCGGTTGTGGTTGTGTTCCGGTTTGAAGGACATTGCAGCCAGAGTAACTGGACATATTGAAACTTAACATCCTATGTCTCAAGATGGCGAGCGCAGTGGAATGCCAAACACTGCTTTGTAATTCAGTGTTGTTTAGTTCTACAACTGTCAATGAGCGGTCGTATCATTTACTATCAAACGAATGACATGATCATCTCGCTATTATTTTCTAAAAAGTAAGGAAGAGTACCTAAGAATATTTTCAAATGGACTACCGGCATTAGTGTCTAGCTCGTTTCCAGACAACTAATATCTGAAACTTCGAAATTTCACGTGCACTTAGTCAATTTTATAGCTCCATTTAACGATGAAACATAGTCTTAGTTGACTTAATTTGATTTGCCAAAGGCATGTGATAGCGCACTCAAACGCATGGTGAGCTAACATCATTCTCAAATTAGATAATGGTATAGAAAACGCTTTATTATTTACCACGTTTTACATACAAGTAAACAGTTTAATTTTTTTTGAAAATATAGTGCAACAACTGGCAATTTTTATTGCAATCAATAGCAAGACGAGCATGCCGTTCGCCTGATGGTAAGCGATACGACCGCTCATAAACAGTAGCAAAGCCAAACAATACCTTGAATTACAAAGCAATGCTTAGCATTCCACAGCGCTCGCCATCCTGAACCATTAGATATTAAGTCTCAATATGTCCAGTAGTTACACTGCTGTTTGACGGGAGAATCAAAAATTGCGGTGATACCTACCCAGATGGCCTCCCACAAATGAGAGACCTACCACCAGTCTTATCGCTATTAGCGATCTCTTGCAGACAACCAAACTTACGATTAATAGTTATAGTTATCGGTACTGGTAGGTAATTAATAAGAAATTTTATTTTTAGAAACTTATTTTGATTAGATCCAAATATAATATCTTGCCTCAACCGTAATCTACTCAATTTCATTTATAAATCTGTGTTCAATTTGGCAGTCAATTTCAAATGAAACCTATAAAATGCTTCAGAATATCTTAAAACCTCTCCAATAGCAACCAACCTTAGAGTATTTATAATATAGAGGGAGCGCTGTCATACATTTGCGACTTCAAAAACGTAAATATTCTAAGGTAAATATTTTCTTGTTCGTAATGTTGGTAGCACTCCTATATTAATGTTACCGATAAATGACTTTTCCGAGAAAAATATATAAATAAATAAATAAATGGAAATTAACATATTCACGTTACATTGTTTTTAGCTATCATAATACAAAATATTAATAATAAAAGTAAAGTAAAAGTCACTCTTGCCTTATTATAATTTATTTCGATCCAAATTCAAGTATTTTATATTTTATACCTAAAAATTATTCCGGAATATTTTCGGAATTTTAACAATTTAATTACTTGCAACATTGAATAAAAAGGCGTTCGAAAATTTAAAAATATGAATGTTTTTCTGTATGTATATTATTTCTTGTTATTTCATAAGAAATAGGATTTATTGTCGGTGATAAACGAATACACAGTTCATAATTAACCCCTAAAATAAATTTGGATGGAATTCGATAGCGCTAAACTACATTTTTTGATTTTTCTTTTTCATGCAATTCATGCGTATTCCAAGCTGCCACAATTCACACTGGATGTACGGAAGAAAAAGGTGGCCCCAGCAACACCATTTTTATCTACGTTTTTGAAGTACCAGCGCTCCCTCTATATACTCTAAGCAACCAACCTTAGAGTATTTATAATATAGAGGGAGCGCTGGTACTTCAAAAACGAAGATAAAAAAGGTGGTACTGGGCCACCTTTTTCTGCCCTCCTATTGGCTGAAATTTGACAGGTTATCCAAAATGAAAAGAAATAGTTTAGGACCCTTTCATTAAATTCAAACTCGTTTTAAAAGGACAATAGCTAAATATACTTTGGGTTATCAAAGGAATAAATAGTAATTTGTTGTTAAATATTTCGTTAAATTTTCACTAATATAGGAGCTCTACCAACATTACAAACGAGAAAATATCTACGTTTTTGAAGACACAAATATATGACAGCGCTCCCTGTATATTATAAATACCCCAACCAACATATAACTCAATATAGACCGGCACGCTTGCGTCTACTTCAATAAAACTACGCCAAAACTCGGCTTGTATTAAATTTGCAAGCCAATGCTCTCAAAAAGCTGTAGCCGAAGTGACAAAGTTTCATCAATACCAACAAATGTTGCACAACTTGCCTGTTATATTGTTCGACGCGCTATTATGAGTAAATGCACGCCGTTTAGCACTAGAACTTTGACGTACACGTATTTTAATATCATTTATATGGATAAAAGTTGGGATTTGTGGTTAAACAGCCGTTCTCTATACCCTATCTATCTTTAATTAGGGATAGCTACCATGACTATGTCGATACAATTCTACGCTTAATGAAACAATAATAGACATTTATATAATATTTATCTAATTTAGCTATTGATAAATATATGCACCACATCTATATATATCTTTGTTAACTGAAACATAAATTGCATCGAAATATATATATGGTGGTAGGTTTCTCATATGTGAGAGGCCATCTGGGTGGGTACCACCGCAATGTCTATTTCTCCGGTCAAACAGCAGTGTAAACGCACTGTTGTGTTTCGGGTTGAAGGGCATTGTAGCCAGAGTAACTACTGGACATATTGAGACTTACATCTTATGTCTCAGGATGGCGAACGCAGTGGAATGCCAAGCATTGCTTTGTAATTCAAGGTGTTGTTTGGTTTTGCTACTGTTCATGAGTGGTCGTATCGCTTACCATCAGGCGAACGGCATACTCGTCTCGCCATTCATAGCAATAAAAAAAAATCTAATGAAATCTCTTGTTAAAGATAGATTATAGAGAACGGCTGTTAGATTAACGATTACCTGGGATTTTTTTTTGTTGCTATTTATGGCGGTGCTAGGTCTCCCATATGTTAGAGGCCGCCTGGGTAAGTATCATTTTTTTTTTTATTCAAGAAATAAAATTGGGGGTTTTTGTCCATATAGACATGCCAACCCCATCATAACTTTTTACCATATATATCTTTAATATTTTTACTAAACACTTCAAATTCGCGGATCACTGCTGAAAGGTTGTGATTAAGCGACAGAAATTTAGTGCCAGCTCCGATGTAGGTCTTGACAAAATGTTTTGTATCAGACCTATATCCAGTCTATTCACTTTCCACTTGTTCAGCAGTAGATCGCGTTCATTTTTATTTTGGACGCATTCCATCAGCAAATGTGTTACATCTTCGATCTTATTGCAAATGGTACAGTTCGGTGAATTCGTTTTCTTCATTAGGTAACTAAATTTTGTCGATGGATAATGTCCGGATCTAAGTCTAAGTGCTAACTTAACATAATTTCTGCTTAGATTATTGTATTCAAACCAGGGAGCACGAGGGAGCTCACCTTGTATAGTCTTATACCATATACCTTTATTTGTGGATTTAATTTGAAAGTCTTCTTCCCAGGTCTCAAAACAAAGTTTTTTAAATTTGGGTATTATTTCCCAATGGTCTGGTAAGTAGTTAATTAATTTGCCATTTATTGCTGCCAACTTGGCTATACGGTCAGCTTCCTCGTTCCCCTTTATACCAATAGGGTAAGTATCATCGTAATGTATATTTACAACAGCAGTGTAAATGCACGGTTTTGTTCCGTTTGGAAGGACATTGTAGCCAGATTAATTACTGGATATATTGAGACTTAACAACATATGTCTTAAGATGGTAAGCTCAGTAGAATGATAAGCTTTGCTATGTATTTCATGGTGTTGTTTGGTTTTGATACTGCCCATGAGCGGTCCTATCGTTTAGGACTAGGTACCATCGGGCGAAAGGCATGCTCGTCTCGCCATTCATGCAATAAAAAAAAAACTTTTTGCCAACTGCGATTTCTCCTCTCTTGTGCTCTTTCTGTTCATTGTAAAAGCCTAGTAATAAATTAATTACAGTAGGCTGTCTTCCTTTACACAATCAAGCCGTTGCTTTACACTAAGTAACTAAAACTTCAGGTCAATACACTCAAACAAGTTAGTATTGAAAACATAGTCATACATTATAGATTAAGTACTTGCACATATGTCTCCCATATGTGTTCTGTGTTCACTCCACCGCGAATTATAGCGAACTAAAACACTAACCTAGGTAGAACAAAAACCGACGCTAATATAGGTTTGAGTTACATGGTTGATACAGAGTAGTGAAATAAAGATACCTTCTATGTAAAAGGTAGACTTATTTTGGTACATTTTATCAGTCTAATGCCTGATCACGGGATTTTTTTACAATAGTAAGTTGACTGAGATGATGCAAATCGATTGATTTTTCCAAAAATAAAACATAATACGTACACTAACTCACGTCTTTTACACTTTTACACCCATGTTTCATGATGTGATAGGGTGCGAGCCTACCGCTATTCCTGCCTCCGAGCTGATAGTAAATAAATAATCCAATATTACTTTGGCCAATCGTACCGTAGTATGTACAACTGTACCACCGAGGCAGTTGAAAAATCTGTATTAAAGATTATTAAGTTTCAATACTAAGTACGCTTGGCAATAGTCCGCCACGCTGGGCTAGTATTGGTTTGGATTGAGCAGACTCACATACGACAGAAAACATTGTTAAGATCTCTATAGTACAAAAATCTCAAAAATCTAATTTCCTCACATTCTCCTTTCCAGTTAAAATGCGTATGTTAAGTGTTTCACCCCGGACCTGAAGTGGCTGCGGCGGGACGGGGGATATACGGGGAGCTTTCGCATCGGCAGTCGCCAGCCAGCGCGGCGCTCTTAACGTTATCACACAATCACTTAATTACTACATTACATTATACTGTTCCTAAACCAGCGTCGAGTATTATTTAACCCTCCATATCCACATCTACATTCATACAGATGTTTACGTTAATTAAGTGTCAATATATTTTTTTGTATCTCTACAGCCATATACATTTTGGTCCTTCGAGCCGGATTGAAACCAGCGACCTATTCAATGCAAATGTTACCCGCAGTATCGATAGATTACTGATGTTGGAATAAGCCACCACGGGACCCGTAGCACATTACAACCCCGAGCTAGTTTTAACTAACAAGTAAAAAAAAGCCACGGCACTTTCAAATATTACACGCAGACTAAGGGTTGAACTTGATGGGCACGGCACAAGGCGCTGAGACAGTCGCATATATGCTACATCTGGTCTCAATATGAATAAAAGAAAGAAAGAAAAACGATTTATTAATAACAGACGCAACGTTCATAGCATGGATCAAAAATAAAAACACAAACATAAACACAAAACATAGAAATGAGTTTTTTTCCGTCGCGTCGCAGTTTATCTATAGTATTTTATATATAGTAGATAAAGTCATTGAGACTGCCAAAGATTTTAAATATAGTTATGTTTAATCCTTCCTCTCCCCCGCCTCTTCCTCACTCCCTTCTTACGGCATTTAACTGCATTAAACTTACAGGTATATGAATTTGATTTGCGACAGTTTACATCAATCATCGAGCGAGTCATTTTTTTGTCCTCAAATTATATTCCTTGAAATTTAAATATCAACTATTTAACTGTAAAAATTTGAGGTGACTTTAAGCAGATAGCATCACATGCCAAAATTTGACTATCATCATCATCATCATCATATCAGCCACAGGAAGTCCACTGCTGAACATAGGCCTCCCCCAATGATCTCCACAATGACCTGTTGGAAGCGGAAAAATTTGACTATATAACAGTTCAATTATAATATATAAATTACTAGCGGCCCGGCCTGGCTCCGCCCAGATTCAGTTATACATTTTTAATCAATACTACTACCAACAATGAAGCCAGGTACATTTAGTGACACCATGTCATCATTACATGTGAAATTGTATATAAAATATGTGTTAAATAAGACCAATAATTTATATATAATCAGACTTTATTATTTGTTTTCTAAGAACAAGCTTAATATTTTATTCCTACCAACATATAATTTAAGACCAATATAGAGGTAGATTATAGTCATGCTATTTGTATAAGTTTCACACTCTTATATTGCTTTTAGTTTCCAATATACTATATATTTATTATGCAAAAATAAGCATACACTACCAATTAACGAAAAAGAACTTCACTTATTAACTAAACAAAATAGATTACTATTACAGTCCATTACGTAATAACTCTAATATAAAGATATGAAGGTAATTAATCTAAAATTATAAAGCAATGTATCGGATGGGTAAATCCATTCCCATATTCCGGAAGAAGAGTCCATTCATTCCAGTTCTTGGTGAATAGTATCTTCTTAGCACTTCTCTGACTTCAGCTACCGTTATAGCAGAAACTCCTTCGTACCCAGACTTGATATAAACAGCATTGCTCAAGCTTACTGGATTACAAAAATGACCTCCCTCAAATTTACTAAAAGGGTCACCATATTTCTTTTTAGCATCTTGACGAATTAGGAAGACAGCATCAACTATCTCAGCAACGGTTTCATATGCCACAAAACACAATACTTCCAATGCAGATTGTGATATTTTAAGTTCTTTGGTAGGATTAAGCCATCTCTCCAATTTGATGTATCCTTTCCCGATGCCATATCCAGACCGGAATGAGCTGCATCTAGCCTTGTGGTACGCCTCATATTTCTCAAATGACATTGATTCCGTTATTTTTGCTGCTCTTATCTTCCTGGTGTAGTCAATAGTGTCAAATTTGATTTGGCCAACTTCATCTGCCTCATCCAATGATTTTATCACATCAATGTGTGTCCGTTTCTTCTTAATCATTGGGTCTTTCTCGTCCTCCAGTATAATATTAGACATAACATTATCACTTGGTGCAGCGATAAGGTTTTTCTTGTCAATAAGTTCCAATTTTAATTGATAATCATGCAAACGTTTTAATTTTACAATGTTGTTTCTCATGAGAAATATTAACTCGTAGTTGGTTATGGACTTACTTCCCCGCATATTACAGTAATGTACTGCTTCTTGTAACATGGATCTTAGCTGTTGTAAGACAATACTTTCAACAAGCACCACAGTCGCCGCATTTGGGTTAGGATTGTCCCCGAAGCCATGCATCATGTTCGATATCTCCTTCTGGAAGTTGGTTACTTCCCCCGTTGCGTCTACTGTGAAGTAGGAAACCATATTTATGTTTATATATAAGCTTTAAAAACATATAAAGAATTGAACACGCCGATGACACAAAAGAAGATGCAACACGAGAAAAAAACAAATAGTTATAGCACTCAACAATCTGTCAAAAAATAAAAACAAAACGCTTTGAACCAAAATTATTGATGTACGTAATAACTTGAATGACTTTTTATCATCTTTTTATTGAGATAGTTTTTTTACTTGTTTAGGATTAATAAAGAATTATGAAAATCAATCAATCAATACAATAAACATTTAATTACCTTCTCATTTTTGAAAGGTCCACAAATTTGCATTAACTAAACGCATCTCAATCAGCTGACTGTCAGAATTATATAGATAAGAGATAAGGTTAGAACAATTAACAACATATCAATGTGATTGTAAATCAAAACAATATTTTGGTGCTGACCTTCCGATAAGTTTCATAACGTTTCATAATAATTTCATGACCATCTAGAAACGTAGTGTTAGTGTTTTTTTAATCATGAACTTGCTAAGAATGTTATCAAATTATTCAGTGAAACCAAAATTATATCATCAAATACGTTTTTTATCATGTTGGTCGTGTGGAAAAGAGCCAGAATCATTAGTTGCGAATCTGTTCTGTTCGAATTGTAACGCATTACAAAATCCGAAGAAAGATGATAATTATTTCAACCTAATGGGGGTGCAGGAAACGTATGACTTGGATGAAAATGAATTGGCGAAAAAGTATAAGAATTTACAGAAGTATTTGCACCCCGACAAGTTTGCTAACAGGTAATTGAACTTTATTCACAGAACCAGTTTTATTTCCTTTACGTCCAGTAGTAATAAACATCCTTTGTAGAGGCGAATGCACTACTGACCAAAATTACTAATACCAAAGTTTACAAAAAACACTATTTGTTTTAGTCTAATAACAAGAAATTGCATCAATTAGTTTTCACCCCATAGGTCATACATTTATGGTTTTAATTTACAGGACCTGTTATTTCTAATTAGGTACTTCATCCAGATTTTCTTTTCCAGGAAAAAAGAAGAATTGGAAATATCAGAAAAGTATTCATCTTTAGTCAATGAAGCGTACAAAACACTACTTGAACCTATGGCAAGAGGTAATGTGTTATTACTAATGTTGTACTTCATAATTTATTTGGGATCTTATTTATAGGCACTTACTAACTAACCAAATTACAAAAACAAGGCTGCTAGTATTTTGTTTTGGTTTTCTGTGAGACCATGGTACCTATGATAACCAATAAATCTGTACTATAGCTTTAGAAACCCACAGAATTCTTTCTTTAATAAATTGATAAATAAATATCAAGCCTGTATCACCGTGAATGCTCTGAGACATTGTTCCATTTCATCCCTCCTTTGCTTAACAGAGCTATGCAGCACTCTGATTGGATGGCATTATGCTTATAAAAAAAAGTTTTATTTATGTCAAGCAAACTTAAATAGAGAATATTTATAAGCATAACAATGAAACAAAATGCTTGTCACAAAAACACAAAAAATATATTTATTACATTATTTAAGAGCACAGTCAATGTTGTTTTTGATCGAAAGACAACAGATGAATCTAATATTATTATTAAATTCTTTCCAGGAATATACATGCTACGCTTAAGAGGCAAGGATATACCAGAAAGCACACAACTAGACCAAGAATTCCTTATGAAAATCATGGAAAAGAATGAGGAAGTAGAAAATGCTGAAACTGAAGAAGAAATAATGAAGCTTAATGAAGAAAATAAGGTGTTAATAAAGGATTTACAAAAGCAATTGTCCAGAGCCTTCTTTGATGGAGATTTGAAGAGGGTAGAAAAATTATTGAGTTACATGAAATATTATACGAGCATAGACAATCAAATTCAGGCTGCAATACGCAGTAAAGGGATTATACGGTAATGCAACAAAAATTATATATCCAAATAATCTATTGCAGGCCATATTATCATGTACATACATATTTACAAAGATTTGACATGTTGACTCTGGTGCATTAAAGTTGTTTATTTTTTTGCGCGCAAAAGCCTTGCGACTTTCACATATTTGGCGTAATTAGTATCTAAATTTTATTTGTAAAACCACTTTATTTTTTGCACTTTTGACTTTCACATATGTAAAAAGCAACACTCCGATCATGGTTTAGTCTGTCTGTTATTGCTAACTATTGTCATTTATTCAGTCTTGAAAAATAATAAACTTGTTATCACACAAAGACATCTTTGCATCTGTAGTAAAAAATATATTTTAACATTATATTCAAATGCAATAAGTTCCAGATATTTGGTTCTAAAGTTTTCCACTCCTGATCTCACTTTCACTTCTCTCTTATAATATAAACCATTTACATAAATGTATGTACAAGGCAAAGGAAAGCTCGTGAAGTGTTCCAACGTAAGTGGTGCGCGCTCCAGTACATCTGTAGTGAGATTTACTGAAATTATTCGTCGCTCGCAACGATTTTGAAAATGTTTGCTTGTATTTGATAGAAAGTTCAATCAAAATCAAGATAATATTTTTATCACCGTTTAGACAAAATCTATTAAATTATTTTAATATTTATTTTGGCGCGAATTTCACGTTCATCTTTTTGACACTCCAAATGTACTGAAGGGCCTATTCTTAGTTTTTAAACCTATGATATAAACAGAAAAATATTATAATGGAATGAAACGAATATTTTGTAAAAGTTACTTTACTGTATCAGAGCTGAGTAAACATTGTGGAGATCTTATGTTTTACATATATCCTCATAATGTTTTCCCACTTTACATATGTAAAATGTATACACATTTTAATTCTAGGTATCGATAAAACATAAGTTTTTTGTTAGTGTACATTTTGTAACAAATAGTACTTACCTATATTTTACGCAAATACGAAACATTTGCCTACAATGTGTCATGTGAAACTAATGAATAGTTAGGTATATTATTTACTTTAAAAAAAAAGATTAAATTATGTAAAAAATCCAAACTGAGTTGTTCTTTGTATTCATATAATTATTATCATAATGAAATATTAAATGACGTGTTATTTATTCGTGCATTATTATTTCCACTTATTCTAGTAGAGCAAGTAATAGACATAATGGGACTTAACATGTAATATGTCTCAGGATGGCGACCGCAGTGGAATGCCAAGTATTGCTTTGTTATTCATGGTGTTACTTGGTTTTTCTACTGTTCATGAGCGGCTGTAACGGTAACCATTAGGCGAATGGGACGCTAGTCGTGCCATTCAAGGGAATAAAAAAAAATCCCATCAAAATCGACGATATAAAGTCGGGTATATAAAGTCTGGGTCGGGATAGGTAAGGAATACTGATGCCCCTTAGTACAGGACGGACATTGCAAGTGGTAATCTCATGTTCAATGTTAAATACATTTTTTTATTATATCAGCCTATGTACATACGTCTCACTGCAGGGCACGGGCCTACTCTACAATCGAGAATACGATTGAGAGTGGTCAGGCCATATAGTCCACCACGCTGGCCTAGTGCGGTTTGGCGAACTTTTACATACCTACCGTAGAAACTCATACAAATCGCTTTGGGATGCTGATTTTCTCACTATGTTTTCCTTCACCGTTATAGTGCATGGTGATTCACTATCAATACACACATGACTGAAAAGTCAGAGATGTGCCCTGAGATTTGAACACGCGACCACCGTGAACATGTTGGCAATCGCGTCTGGTCCGTTACCAAAAGATAAAAAATTAAATAAAGAAATAAACGTCATTGTAAGTAAAATTCTGGTTTAAACTGATTACTTCCACACAACCAGTTAAACAAATTAGTAAATAAATACCTCTAAAGTTACGTACATAGTTCTGCCTCCACATTACGATTGAAGTCTTTTATCGTGCGTATCTAAAACTACAAAAGACTTTGGCCTTACAAACACTCAGACCCGAATCAAATATTTGTATACACAATCTGTCTTCGTGCAGAAATCGAACCCGTGACCTCTCGTTTGTCTAACCAATAGCGTCACGGAGGCTGTGTGATTGGTATAACCGATTGCATTGTTTAGGGAATTTCTTAGAGATGTGTCAACTCCATTTAATAACTCGAGTTATGCCTAATTCGAGTTAACTTGAATTCTCCCTAAGTTATGAAAATCGCGGTAGATGAACGCATTAAGCGAAAGAAAGAGAGTGCTATTTGTTCGTTAGGTGTGCGCTTTAAATACTCCGGGTATCATTTTGTGTGAAAAAGTAGCCTATACATTAAATCAGGGTATCAGCTACCTACGTATGAAAATTCATCAAAATTGCTCCAGCCTTTTGAGCGTTAAGAAGTAACAAACACATAAACTTTCGTTTTTTTTAAACATTAATGGGATTATTAGGATGTAATCTTTACAAAAAACCAATTCAATCCTACCTACAACGTTTTCTAATGATATTTGTCCTAACAGAGAATTGAATGGAAGAACAATTATCCAAAAAAGCAATTTGTACCAAATCATACACTCAGTTTTCTCCTCCTAACTCGAGTTGTGTAACTCGAGCTCAATTAGATTTGTAAGACTTTACGTGAAGATTTAAAAAGAGTAAATATTATGACTATCTGACTTAAGAATTTCGTTTCATCAAAACAAACTTCTAGTAGTAAACGCATATTTTGCATAAATTCTGCCCAAAGTTATTTTACTCCAACTAATCATTAATCACTCAACCGCGACACATTGAGATCGCAACAACTAACAAAAACAATAATTATAGTTTCAAAATAAATATTAAAGTTGATGTTAAAAGAATTTAAATTAACCCATCGCAAGATGTCTGATGTATCTCTATTTATTTCTGAACACTATCTCAGTGAACCACTCAGCGTGATTGATGTTTGTAAAATTGAAAAACGGTCTATTTGCATTTTACGCGGATTATGCCTTATTGATCCTTGCACCTTGCTGTTTAATGATAAATTTTTGTCGTTGCTTTAGAAAAGTAAATTTAATGTTCAGATACGTACATTGGAAGAAGTTAAACCAAATAAAAAGAAGTTCATAGTTTATGTTGGAGTCAAGTGGAGTAACAAAGGGGAGGCCTTTGCCCAGCAGTGGGACAAATTATGGGTAAAAAAAGTTTAGGCTGCCCTGAACTGTAATCACGCTTAAAGTCATGAATTCATTACATTGATACTTCAATGAAAAAAAAGAGAACTATATTATTAATTTCAAATGTGCAATATTAATTAAATAAAAAATCTTCTACCTTGTTTTTTTAATAAGCAACTAACCAAGGTAACTTCTTTAATTCCGAGTATCTTACCTCCGCTAGAATTATAAATTTTATCACAGCAGATCGCTACAGCTTTGTATTATGTGTCTAAGTATTAACTAGTCTTTCGAGTGGTAGATTCAACATTTAAGGATAGTCGTTATACAAAGTTAAAACCCTCAAAACGTATAGGGTTCATTGCGGTCTGAAATACCAAAAACCTCAATTTTTTCTCATAATCTCGACGTACACCAAAACTCACAAAAGATGGATAACTTAACAGATATTTAAATATAACAAAGAAAACTTATCCCACACCATCTATGATCAAGACCGTTAAGTCGACACACTACAAGCTCTCTAAGTTGTCTATAATTTGAGTTCATCATAGGTTATTCTCAATACAGTATACACACGTTACGCATCCAGTTACGTCGGGACTCGGGACTAGTGTGTGGTCCACACGTCACGATGGATTTGAAATATGTGGTAGTGATTGTGGTATTAACGACTTGTTTCATTCAAGGTAACTTTTTGAATTTGTAAGATTTTTTTATAAGACACATTTTCTTTACACGTAAAATATAAAGAAATTCTTATTTGAGTAAACATTTACGGAGTATTCTTTTGGATAATTTGAAGTCAATTTATTTCACGTCCTTATTGTAAAATGATTAGGTGTTATAATCGATGTTTTTTCTATATTGCGACAAATACATTCTAACTAGCATGCTACTCTTCTGATAACATGCGACCGCTCACAGTCAGTACTCAGTAGAAAAACCAAACAGCACAACTAATTATAAAGCGATGCTTGGCCTTCCACTGAGTTTTTAAGAAAAATACATTTACAATATATTTGTGTAGTCAATAGATATGCCTCTCAAACTCCAAAAATATTTATGGGTAAATACATACAATGTATGTAGGTATACGGACCACTGGTTAAAAAAAAGAAGATACCTATGTTAGCAAAAAAATATATAAAGATTTAATGGCAAGCAAAAGTGGTCTAAAACTCGAAAGCGACACTTAAGTATTTGTTACTCGATTTTATGCGTAAAACTAATATAATTAAACGTTGTCATAACTCTTCTCATTAAAAAGTTTTACGCCTATTATAATGGATAAGTCAATGGCTTCGGAAGGTGCGAAAGTTTAAACTCGCAACCTGTGTCAACAGAATATTAATAAACAGAAAAAGCAATAATTAATGGTGTAGGCTTTCACGGTTGTAATAAATGCTATATTTAATAGTATAAATAAATAAAGTTGAATAAGTTGTTTGTTCGGAAGCACTGATTTCTGAAACTACTAGTCTATTTTTTGCATTTGATAGTCCAATTTTTGAGCAAGGTAAAGAATGTTTCACACTGCGCTCTGATCCTTAGGAGCCGGGATATAATAAAAAAAAGTTGAAATGTGTTTTAATAAGATTTACTAAAAATCTGTTTGTGAAAGGGAACGTAGTAATTACACCCGATAAAATAACTTCCTATTGAGTTTAATTTAATAATTATACATAACATTTTATAAAACTGCCAACTGCAAAAGCACAACAGTGTAACTCGCCGTTATAGCAAATAAATTGAGCGGCAATCTAGTGCCCAATTTATAAATATCGTATATTGACATATTCCTTTTCGCTTCCACAAGTAATAGAATCCGTTTTGCGTTCGACCTGGGTTTGCCTGTGAACAAAAAATGTAACGGTCGTGGCTTAACTCAAAACATACAAAAGATGTAACAAAATTGAATTATACAAAATCATTTAAAACGACACGTTTGACAGCCTCTGTGGCGCAGTTGGTTAGACGCCAGTTGTGAAATAAATAACTGCGGGTTCGATTCCCGCACCAAGACAAATATTTGTGTGATCCACAGATATTTGTTTCGGGTCTGGGTGTTTGTGAGACCGAAGTCTCTCCTAGTTTCTGATACCCACGAACCAAGATTCGGTCTTAGTGTGGGTTCAGGACTATGTATGTGACTGTTGGATGTATATTTATTTATTACAAAAAATATATACGAACCATCTTCTATCGAAGCTATGACATTTATGCAAAGTTTTCTTGACTCCTCAAGTTTTGATGTAAGCGTTTGAGCCATGAGGCATACAGCTAGCATTACCATAACCATTGATAGTAAAACAGGCACTACGCATAGGAAAATGTGGAGATCCAGAGTGACCTGAAAAATATGTGTGAATTTTCATATCAAAAACATACAAGTGACTGACTGCCTCGGTGGCGTAGTTGTACTACGGTACGGTCACAAAGCTGAGGTCTCAGGTTCGAATCCCGGGTTGGGCAAAGTGATAATGGATTTTTCTATTCATTATCAGCCCAGAGTCAGGTATTTGTGCCCTATATGGCGATAGGCTCGCCACCTATCAAATTGTGGGGCGGAACATACAAGGGGAAATGTGGGTGTCCTGGCACCTCTGCCTACCCCTTCTGGGAAAAAGACGTGAGTTTATGTATGTATGTATGTAAAAACATACAACATGACGGAGGAGACACAACCACATTGAACTTGAACACAATTGTCGTAGACCATGGCCGTGCCGGTCATGGTTTTCAAAAATAAAAATTCAGCAAGAACTAAACGCTCTAATGATATTTTAGTATACATAACACCCACTTCCCGTATGATCCACCTAGTAATATGTATATAGCTATGTATCCACTACACGGTAAAAAAGTCGTGGCTACAATGTTTTCAACGTGTTATGTAAAGTCCAGTAATAAGGTGGATAAAAAATAGTATGTTAAAGATTGTAGGAAGTTGCTGGATGCAAACCATGACTTACTTGTCGCTGTACTTTTGTTGGACAACTGTGGTCAGTGGGCTTCTTAGTCTGTGGTGGACTTCAGCTAGGCGAAGATGTTAACGAAGACGATGCCATTAAATAAGTAAATTAAATTTAGAAGAACTACTGAGAATTATTACCTGTTCCTTCACCGATATTATTATGTTCTGCATGGTGATCAAACAACAAGCCATCATCTGGCACATAAACGAGAATATCTGCAAATTAGAAATATGTTATTAAGTAGATATCAAAGATCGGATTTCAAGAATATTTCTTTTCTTTATTTCAAAAAATATTTTATTTTGGTTGAGCCACGATAGTTATTTTTGAAACAAAATATGAATGAACTGACTTGAAAGAGTTCCAATCCCAGGTGATTCTTTCTATAAATAACTAAATTCCGCATACTTACAGAATACTCGAAAATATCCATCATATCGGCGAATGCATCCAAAATACAATGCATACCAACTACAGTTTCATCAGGAACTCTTTCTTCGATGATTCTATCAGTTTTAAACAACAGCATTTTAGTAACAATGGAAACAATATTTATCTGCCCACTTTCAGTAGGTGACAATATTTTGTTAATGTATTCGACTCGGATAGTTAAAAAATACATTATAAAGAAAACTAGAATTACATCTACGGAGTTTCCAATGCAAGCTGACATTGCAATGGTCATTGGTATACTAAAACTATATATATTAAACACAATCAACAAAAATAAGCACCAGAAACTGACGATTATTACTACAGAAGTAGAAATATATTTCAATTTCTTATTCAAATCATGAGATTTAATTTTTAATCCGTGGTCTATTTTCTGAAGTTTTACATACAACTGACTGCATGTATTTCCTTGGGAAAAATTATTTCTCCAAGCAACTACAGCAGATGTTAAACCGTTAAATAAAATTCCATATTTGAACATGTATAAGCGCGAATTAATTTGGTAATTTAGCACGTAGTCAAAAATGAATATAATGTTTACAATCCAAATTATCGTTGATATTAACTGATTCATCAACGATGGGCCGGTAATAAACTTGTGCTTGATATCTATTTGAAGAGTTCCAAATACTCTTTGCAATATAAAAATCGGTTTGAACATATTTATAAAATCTTCTTCCAATATATCTTCGGAGAGATTTTCTATATTCTTTATATTCGCCATTATTAAATAATTGCGTCCTATACGCTTGATGCTTCTTCAAGCTGTTGCCAATATACTGATTCTAAATGAAAATGTATATCCAAATTATGGATTTTCAATTAACTGGAGTAACCTCAAGAGAGTAATAAAGAAACAATTTGGGTATTTAAATTTAATTCGTGGTAGAGTCATTAGTATACACATATTGATTGCTATTTACAAAGCTCTGAAGTGCAGAGTCTGAGGGACATAATATAATTTTTCTCTAATCTTTAATCTGATCTTCTTGAACACTATGATCAAATAATAGGAGGATATTCGCATCTTCCTGGAGAACAGCGATGTCTTAAGATTCACGCAAGAGCATCGTGTTCCTGTTTCTGCGTTTGATTTTGAAGAGACTGTCATCTATCTATACTGGGTGGAATCGCTTATCGTCACGAAAAAAATTGTGCATGGCAAGTACATGATTTAGAACACTTTGGCATACTTATTTTAATATTTTTATGTTTTTGTTGATGTAGTGTAAAATTAATTTACCACTACTAGTTACTAATTTAGAATAAGTTATTCATAAAACAACGTTGTTTAAAGAAAGATGACATAAATGAAAAAAATCTTCATAAATACACATTATTGTTACCCTACTTTATACAATATTAATTCGAGTAGAAACTTCTAAATCTAAGTAATAAAATCCTTTGATCGCGCCGCCCTCACCGCTGCGCCGCCGCAAGCGCAAGTACAAAGCGTGCCGCCGCGCCGCGCTGCCCGCTCCCGCACCGCCGACACCTTCCAGGGATCTTACCACTTCCTCAGTAGTGCGAAATTCGGTACCGAGTGACGTTGTATGAAATTATTTTGGTTATTGGTTAGTTTCTTGCGGTCAAAATGAGTGATTACACGAACAGTGAGTATGTGACAATAATGACATGCTATGTTCGATCCAATGAAAACTTGGGTCATGCAAGAAGGATGTATGCAGATCCAGAACATCTGCAGTCTTTGCGTAGGAATGGTATCATGAATGATGAATCCACGAGTTCCCAGCACAAGAACTATTTTAACGACTTATCCGGGGCTACTCGATAATGGTAAGTTCAGACTTCCTAATCATGCAAGAATCCGTGACTTTCGACAGCGAAGTCGTCCATTCTCGATTTTATTAAAACGTTTAAATAAAAACATAATATGCAGCTTTTTTTAAGGTACGTTATGAAAATAATAATGTAAATCTTAACAACTTAGCAACAACTACATTTACTTAAATGATCCTAATACACTAAAATTCTAAATAAATCAAAATGTTATATGGTAATATTTAGAGTAATAATACCGATAAATAGGCGCAAAGTAAGTTCAAGGTCGATGCGCGACAGTCAGCTGTTGTGTGGCGTGACCCATACACTCGCGCGCCTGAGTATTGACATGTCGTTGCACTTTTAAGTGTAGGGTGATTTAGATAATATGTGTTTTGGGGACATCTTGTACTGATGTTGTTTATGGGGTAGTTTGTAGTTTTTAATGATAAATTTCGTATATAACGTTAATGTCACATACACAATACACTATTAAATTTTCCGGACGATAAGCGATTCCACCCAGTATAATATGTTTGTAAATGATAAATGAGAAAATCTGATATGGGACACTGTATTAACGTAACAGAACCCAAGAACATGTTTTTTAGAATTTTTGTCTGTACAGTTGTGCACGATGCACTCAGATATGGCTTAAATGATTTCGAAGAGTTGTGGCGGTAGCCGACATTCTGGATTAACACTTAGACTACTTTTTATCCCTAAAATGCAGTATTCCCGTGGGATGAGGAAGGAATTCCGATATTTTTTTACTTTTTTAAACTCAAAGGGATGTGATGGAACCGGATTGCATGCCTTTTGTGAGGACGGGGCGGGCGGGATATAACGGAACAAGACGGGACGGAAAAATTACAAACAAATAATAAAGTCATTCGTGGTTTTAAGTAGAGATGGGCCGAGTAACGCCAACCCGCATTAGGCCAGCGTGGTGGACTATATGGCCTAACCACTTTCAATCGTATTCTCGATTGTAGAGGAGGCCTGTGCCCTGCAGTGGGACTTATATGGGCTGATACGGGGGATACGGGGGGGGGGGGGGGGGGCGAGTAACACTTTTGCCAAGTGACGAGTAGCGAGTTTTACTCGGCTCAATATTTTCCAACCGAGTACTCGGCTGAGTAACTCGATTCTGTCAAATTCCCATTTTGCGTACGTAATGCATCTTTCTGGAACTGTTTCAAAGAATTAGCTTCCACTCAGCCACTAGAGCGCGATGATCCTAAAAGCCCCATTGCTTTAAAATTAGGATGCTATTTAAAAGAAAATTTGTTGGCAAAAAACAAGTGTCCTTTCGAGTGGCGGAAAGGGCACCAAACAAGGTATCCAGAGCTGACACGTTTAGCAAGAGTGTTTTTAGGTGCACCTGCAAGCACCGGGTATAGAGAGCGATTGTTTTCGGAGGCTGGTAACGTTTACGAAGAAAAGAGGAATAGGCTGTTACCAGAACGTGCAGAGAGCCTTGTGTTCCTGCATCATAACTTACCTTTATTAAATATTGATTATTTTTATTACTGTTCTCTTAATTTTGTCTCACAAACTACTCATTCATTACCAAATTTTGATTTTATTAATTGAGATTGTCAAAGATTTCCTAAATTAGTAATAAATACTTATAAATAAATAACACCCAACAGTCACATACATAGTTCTTACCCCACACTAAGATCAAGTCTTGTGTCGTGGGTGTCAGGGACTACGAGAGACTTTTCGGGCTCACAAACAGCCAGACCTGGGAGAAATATTTGTGGGCCGCACAAACATTTCTCTCGGTGCGGGGATCGAACCCGCGACCTCTCGTTTTACAGGCAGCATCTAACCAACTGCGCCACGGAGGCTGCCTATTTTTGATTAACACTGTTGTTTTAATTATATCTACCTAAATATGTTGCATTTCTTAAACAAAGTATACTCGGCATTCAAACCGAGTTATCCGGCCGAGTACGAGTATCAAAAAACCCGCCGAGTACCGAATATCAACCGAGTACTCCGCCCATCTCTAGTTTTAAGTGTTTCTCCTTTTGAGGGGTGAAATATGGTTTAGGAAAGAAAGAAAGAAAGAAAGAAAGAAAGAAAGAATAATTTATTGTTAGGACAGTGACACAGAAATACAAACAAAATAGATAACACAAGTGAGACACAAATACCAAAAATAATTATCACTGCCAACAATGGACCCCGCATTCAGCTAAATGCTTCGGTAATGCATAAGCAGTACCGCAGCGCTGATTTTCAATGCGAGGACCAAGTGACGTTCGGATGCTCAGTCATTAATCTGACTTGGATTAAACGTTAAAAAAAAATAATAATAATAATAACAATTGGGAAAAGCGACAAAATAACCAAATTAAAGAACACTAAATACTTAAACAAAACACAGATATAAAATTAAATAGTACTCAATTTCAGGTATGTATGTGTGTATTATAAATGTTTAGGTTAAATAAATGTTTTATAAATGTTTAGTTTAGGGTAGTATCTTTCGGTTTTAAGTGAGTATATAAACATACTATGATGTCAAACAACCACACGAAGTTGAGGACAAAAGCTAGTTATCAAAAAAAAAAAATTATTATGCCGATCTCCATCTGCCTAAATAGTAGCACTATCGTTTAATAATAAAGAACGTTTACAATATTCTTTATTTCCAGCGGACTCCCACTACCAATTACGAGTGATTCAAGGCAAGCCAACGACCATAGACAGGTATCCTATAATCGCCCAACTTCTTCTCGATATTTGGGGCAACAACCAGTTCATCCAACATTGTGCTGGGGTGATTCTAACAGCACGTCATGTTATATCAACTGCGCACTGCTTTCAGTACAGTGCTAGTACTGGGAAGAAGTAAGTTAGACTGTTATTCTTATGTTTTGTTAGCAGATGTAACTTGTCTAGAAGCAATGCTGAGCAATGGTCCAATCTTTGAACCTTTTGGTTAAAAACAATTATTTATATATAATGAATTATTTTAAATATTGTAGATAGAAAATTTTACTGAATGGAGACATTTTAATTTTGAAACCAACATAAACTGTAGTCAAAGGTTTTAGTATAATCAAATGTCTGAAACGGGAACGGAATCGGTCATGCGGTTAAAAAACATATTTTTACGATACCAATTAAAAGGCTCGATCATAAGGATAATTTTTCACCATTTAACATAGCATCTTAAATAAAAGCAAGACCGTGAGATTTTAAGTTTACCATTTCTGGTAATTGTTCTATCAACAGATTTTGTTATTTTATTGGTCTTTATTTTATTTGGGATAAGTACGTTATTCCAAAAAAAAATTACAATCGACCCTTTTGATTGGTATCTTAATAAGATAAGTATATATTATTGTTTTACATCGCGGGTTCAATTCCTACTTCAGACATGCGATTATTCAAAAATCTTTGAATGCAGTTAGAATTGTTTTCAAAATCAAACTTTCAGTAAAATTGTCTATCTAAAATATTAAGGTCCTTCTCACCATATGGTATCGGCGTGGTCCGCCCGGTAAACCATCGACTACATCTTATGGTGCGTAATCTTGCATCGCTATAGAAATGTTTGAGCGAAGCCAATCTTCAGCAATAAGTTTATATTGATGAATATGATATTGTATTCTAAGGCATTATTTGAATGTATTTTTTTAACTATGATCAGGTTTTAGCCCGAAACATAATATTTTTATCATTTTATATATTGATACAAAGAATGTAAGTACATACTTAATTTAAAGTTTAAACATTATTTGTTACAGTTATTCTTTGCCAAAATACTGGAGACTTCGTGTGGGCTCATCTTTCCGCACCCGAGGCGGTTATATCCACAATTTAAAAACCATTATACCTCATCAGAACTTCAGTAAATACTACTATACCAACGATATCGCTGTGGTGGTAGCATCGAAGCCGTTTACATTCGGCAAGAATGTAAGACAAGGCACCATAATTAAACACAAATCAGAAATAAAACCTAATTCTGTATGTACGCTGATGGGATGGGGCGTTTTGGAGGTAAGTGACTACCACAGACCAACTAGAAACAGACGGTTAACTCGCCTATAGATTCTTTAGCCATAGCCGCTCAGTCATTTGATCACGAAAGTCGGTTGACAGATTATCAAGATTATTATTTTTAAATATGATATGTAATACAGGCAAAGGTAGATTGTATTCAGCCTTGTTGCGAGCGCTGCGCGCGGCTGCACAGGGTATTTTTTTTTTCATCGTTTTTATTATTTCGCCAAGTCTCTATAAATCACATTAAAGTGATCCAAAGAAACTTAGCAAAATAATAAAGTAAATGTAACTTTTAGATGAAAGATGGATAGATTGTGAATAAAACACTTAAAAATATTTATTAAACGATTTATTTTTTAATGGTTTTTTTTTTATACTTAAATAATAAATATTTTTGCTGAAATTTTGATAACATCGTAATTTTCATTACTCTAGAAATGTCAGTACTCTTTACAACGAATAATTAAAGAAAATATATTTTTACATATTATTCCAGATTTCACTGTTATCAGCATTAGCTGTTAAACAGCATCACTGCTCCTTCAGATAGGTACTTGTGCCTAATTTTATGAACAACCTCAAATTCTCAAATACTGATCAAATTGTGAATGCCAAGACTTCCATCTCTCGTTAACTTCTCTTGGCATTCACAACCATTTATGTAACTAGTTACTTTCTTTACTACCCATCCAGCAGCATAGGCCCGCAAGTTTTCGTACCTTCTCAATGGGCCTGCTCTAGTATATTCCCAATATCACATATTTTCTTTTGATGATTTGACTATCCAACAATTCCATTTTCGAATAATTAGTTAAAATTATGGCTGGGTTTGTCGAATCATCTTACCAATTGAAACTATTATTATGAATTTTGATTAATCTTGTAACTAATAAAGATTTGAAGGTTCAACTGGGGGTGTGGCAGTTAGGATCATTGTATCTATAATTATACTAACTTGTCTGATTTTCTTTTCAATAGGGTCTGAATTAAAATATTGTGTCTCATTATATTAATTTGATTTGATTTTAAACACTTCCACACCCTCATAAACCATTTTAACCGAGTAATAGTTGTTTTTTATAGAGGGTACTGACTTTTCTCTTGTTTTTATTGCTTCTGGCCAAAATGTGTGATTCTCAGGATTTTCTGTTACTGCCTTGTTAGTAGTTTTTATTTAAAAAAAGGCCACTATTGCAGTAGTCTTATTTGTCATCGAGCTGACTGAGCTTTCATCGGTACATGTTGCTGGAATGAAAAATATCAATAATTACAAAAAGATATAGTTTGAGTTTGACTTACTAATAGGGTAGTTGATTATATATCATTTGGTAACAAGTTGCAAAATGCATAATCATAAACATGAGAAATCAAAAATTTGTTTTAATTCCTACAATTTTTATATCTGCTTTATATGATACAAAACAAAAGCTCAAAGTAATCTTCATCAAATTCATGAACAGAAACCAAGTCTTTTAATGCAGGGTGCATTAAGTTAACATGAACTATCAATTAAAACAGACTGATTGTATTATATTTTTCAATACTTACAAAAATTTGTTGTGTAAAGGAGAGCAGCAGATATAGTTCTGCTGAAAACTCTGACACAGCTTTTGACCTGAAAATAAATTGAGATATTGACAATCGTGACTTGCAGATACAATTAGAACTAAAACATACACATCACTTTAAAATTTATTTATTATTTATTTATTTATTCCTTTATTGCACAAAAATAAAAATATAGTGAAGAAACAACACAATAATAATAGTACAAGAGGCGGCCTTATCACTCTAGGTAATTTCTTCCAGGCAACCTTTGGATGGATATTGAGATAGGAAAAATGAGCGGGCAGTCTAAGGTATATAAAATATATACATATATACATATGTTCTTGCTTTGAGTTTAAAATGATTACTATTTACTATAATATTTTATAAAATAATTTTCATGAAGTGCATGGTGGCCTGTTAGTAAATGGACCAAATGTGGCTGCCAACATGTTGACGGTGGTCGCGGGTCCATATCCCAGGGCACACCTCTGACTTTTCAGAGTCATGTGTGTATTGATAGGCAATCATCACACACTAAAAACGGTGAATGAAAACATCGTGAGGAAACCTGTATACCATACCGATTTGTAAGAATTGCTATGGTATGTAAGTCCGCCAACCCGCACTAGGCCAGCGTGGTGGACTATATAGCCTAACCACTCTCAATCACACTCTCAATTATAGAGTAGGCCCGTGCCCTACAGTGGGATGGGCTGTTACAGATACAATTTTCACAAAACTGATGATTAAAAGGACATTAATTAGTTAATTTCCTTAGATTCCATTTTCATTTTAAAATAAATTATTATAATACTTTGATGAATATTCAATTATCAAATACCTTAATCTTTGTTACTGTTTCAAGTATGACATATTGGTCATTTAATTTATGTAACTCATTTTGGTACGCAGGCAGTCAGTCACCAGTCAGTTTCATAGACATCAATTATATCTTGCTAATGAGGTATGTGTCTATACAAGACTATATTTTTGGCTATATATTTAAATTCGCCCCACCAATATTATCGGTTCCATCTGCAAAAAAAGAAACAGTATACTTAGTTACCATTATCATCCAATATGACAACATAAGCGTATAAAGTACTTTGTTTGAGTAACCAACCTGGGTTTTGATTTCGCAAAATATAATTATTTGTTGTCTCTAATTCCAAATTTTTAAAAGCTTATCGGAATTATGTGTCTTGGTCGCATATTAATGCCGTAAGGCTGTCTTGATATAGCTTTTATTTCTGGTACAGATGTAGCCTCTTGGGAAAAGTAAAATCATATTTTCTGCTGCCACTTTATGAACAGCTTCTCTCAACATGAATATTCACATTTATTCCAGCACCTTCACAAATCCTTGAATACAATCTTTGTATTTAACAAAGATTAGAACTATACGCAGTACTTGAAATCCCAGTAACACAGTAAACAACAAACGTAAACAACTTGACAACTTGTAATGGCGGCCAAAATGGCGGCGCAGACGCCGAAAGAGCGATAGGCGACCGAGGGGCATGCAGGGTTTGCGCGAGGGGTGCAAGCTGGATGCAACTGTCAGCTTTGGTTGGCGATCAAATTGTGCCACAGATTATGTAACGGAAAAATATTTAATACAGAGGTTATACAGGCATGGTGACTACTAAATTAATTATTAAATTAATCTGCTTACACTGCCTACACTTATCAAAAAATTACATGAGAATATTTTCCAAATTAAAATAGCATCGTTTTGAAAAATTGAGACGTGTGCGAACGGCGAACCCAGGGGGGTTACTCTATACTCCGACACGAAGTTCGAATGATAGATGTCAACATACAAGATAAAAAACATCCACTTCTCTATGCAACTTTAAGGTATCATTCACTTCGAACTTAGTATAAGATTACGACGTGCGATACATGATTCGAACATTTTGTAATGTATTTAGGTATTTTCGTACAGTTATGTGCGATATTCGAACATTTGTCATAGTGTCGGAGTAAAGAGTAACCCCTCGGTTCGAACCTGCGATCCTGCGAACCTCTGTTAATCGGCCTGACGCGACGCTCACTTTTTTTAAATAAAGTAAATAAATGTAGGTGTAGTTGTACTACGGTACGATTATAAAGCTAACGTATCGGGTCTGAATCCCGGTAGGGCATAATGATATTGGATTTTTCTGTTCATTCAGCCTGGAATCGGGAATTTGTGCCCGATAGTGCGATAGGCTCACCCCCTACCACATCATGGGACGAAACATGGAAGGCGAAATGTGGGTGTTCTTAATAGCCTCTCAGCTTACCCCCTCTGGGAAAAAGCATAATAGTGTAACTTGTCGTTATAGCAAATAAATTGAGCGGCATTCTAGTGCCTAATAAGTATATTATAGTACCTAACTTTGTTTCTTTATTTCAGCCAGACGGACTCCAACCAGACCAGCTTCAGCATACGAATTTACTCACCATTGATCAAGATATATGCCGAATGCGATATTCAACTATCCACGTACCTATAGCTGATTCTATGTTTTGTGCTGGAAAGGTGGAAGCGGGAGGCCCTGATGGATGCTATGGAGATTCCGGCGGCCCTCTTATTTACAGAGGACTGGTCGTGGGATTGGTCTCGTTCGGATATTCTTGCGGACATCGGTACTACCCCGGTGTTTACACAAAAATATCACATTATACTGATTGGATTTTGAATACTATTGTTATGAATAAATAAATTATTTTATTACATTGTTTTTTATTCTTTATCGATGAAATCGAAAATATCGATTTAACAATACCATTATCCTATTTTTTACTATGGCAACATTTCGTTATGCCATTTGTGATCTATGTCAAATTGTTTTTTGTAAATTTGATGAATTATTGATTTTATCATAATAAAATTGTCGTTTACTGGATTGTGTTCGGAAAGAATAATACAGTTATTTAACTTATAATGGGCAAAAAGGGTGTTGTTTCATTTATCAAGGATTTCTATTACGACCCTTTTAAATGGTAAGTATACATAACCTAACTTTTCGAAATGTGGTAACTGCGTACTTGACTGAACATTTTTACAGTTATAATGACGATATATAACTAATAGTGACCCTATTATACATAATAAAACGTACTATGTATTGCAATATTGTGAAGAGCAGTGCAAATTTTCGTGCAACCAAAAACATTGTATTGTTGCTTGTAAAGGTATGCTTGTTACAATTTAAAACAATATTTTATTAATCAGTCACCCACATGACTTTGAAGTAAAAGTGAAAATTAGAAATCAAAAGTTCAATGGTCCATATGACAACATTCTCAAAGTTCCAATTTTTTCAAATTATATTCTGCATTCTTATTGTATTATAAAACAAACTGATGGATATCCAATTTACTAAAACACACCACTGCTTACCTACCTTGCCTGCTAATGTAAAATAAAAGATTTTGTAAGTCTTATTCATAATGGTGTAAACATTAAATAAGCGAAGTAATCATTAATGCCAGTTAAAATACGATAAATAACCAACAGTTTAAATAAAAAATAATTGTTATCATATAAAAAGGTATCTATTAAAAAAGTTTCAACTTTGATGCCTATTATTTAAGTTTTGGTAATGAAACTGCTGATGCAATGCCCTTGGGAGTTGTTTCATTAATATACATTTTTATGGCTCCACTATAGATTGTAAAGTAAGCTTTATATTCTAGAGCCTATTTCTCATTTATTGTACATTTTTATTAATTCATATTTAGTGAAAGTACTTAATTTTTAAACTCATATTGAAAAATAATTCTTATTAGTAAAAATGTTGATATTCGACTTTAAAAAATATATATGGCCTATTCTGGTCACAAGACCCAAAAATGAATATGAAATTAGACTTCACTCCTCCACTCCACTCCAAATGTTATAAAATGATTCTGCAATACCATTTAAAACTAAAAGTTATGTCATGAATTATTCCTGTATAAGAAGTTTTGCTAAATTTTTGCTCAGACAATCCTTGAAAGTGTAAGGTTATAAAAACATCTTAATGTTTATAAAATTATGATATAATCACTGAAAGATGTAAGGTTATCCTAAGTCAGAGGTCATGAATCATAAGTATTTACTTCTACAGTAAATAAATTATATATTTCCTGCTTTTGATACATAAGTAAGTGTTCAGTCACAGTCAAAGTTTAAATCACATTACAATTCTAATTTATATATAGTAAATAGGTTTTAGACCAGAAATAAAGTTTTTTTTTGTTTTTGGTCATTTAGAATTTCATAATCAATGTATGACAATAAAAAAACTTAATAACTTTGTAATTGAAGTATTTCATTCATAACTCAATTTAATGTAAGATAACATATTAGTGTCAATATCAAGGCATATTAAGGGTAAACAAACTAGTCAGTGGCATCACAAAATGTTTCTGTTATGTCAAATATAATGCTTTAACATTTTATTTCTATTTTTCTTAAAATAGTTTAAATAATTAAACTCACTAAGCATTTTTACTTCACCCTTGTTTATTGTAACACATTGAAAGCCAGTTAGCAGCTAGTTTACATTCCCAATTTTAAGTGCACAAATGAGTAGAAAATGTATAAAAAAACCAAATGAAAACTGTTACCAACTCTGCATTAAAAGAAAATATAAATTGGTTTGACTTGATCTCCACAAGATTCCGTGTCTAAAAATACAATGTATATCCAGATTGTGACCGAAAACAAAGCCAGGTGCTAGTTATGGTGACTTCAGACACATTGCAACTATAAATGTTGCAAAAAAGAGAGTTGGTATTTAAATATTATGTTATCATCATCTTTATTCATTTTTCACCCTTCTATTTTGAAAGACGCTATGGTACGCAAGGGTATAATCTATAATAAAAAAAAAAAATAGATTTACCATCCAAACACGATGATATTTAAAACATCACAAAAAATCCTTGTTTTTTGGAAATAAGTTTTGAGTTGCATTGCGTTGCACTAAAACTACCACTCGGCTTCGTTTTCGTCGCAGTCTAGATATACGATGTACGATTAGCCAGAATTTACGTAAATAAAAAATAATTAATGTCACACACAGGTCAGCTTACCCCAACTAAGATAACGTTTTTAACTTTCAGGTCATTGGTGAAGAGTGTCGGTTTTTTCTCAGTCGGCGTAGTTATCGCTAGCGAGTGCACGGGACTTGAAATAATGCCCGCCGTTCCTCATTAAATAAAAATAGAAAATAAAACAAAAATGCTTAACTACCTACTGTTATTTATGTTTGTGAGTGTGTCAGTCTGTGATGAACATAAGAAACCAAACTTTGTTATAATATTAACCGACGATCAAGATGTTGTACTGGGTGGTATGGTTAGTAAAATATAGTTGTTATGTGGAATAAATGAATTAGTGAAACAATGTGTTGTTTTATTTTAATTTCAGGATCCGATGAAGAATGTACAACGGTTTATTGCGAATGAGGGGGTCACTTTTACCAGTTCTGTAAGTTGAAAATATCGCATTTTTTTTGCATATTTTGAGTTAAAGCACTACATGTTTTCTATTTGCCAAGAGATCACATAGTGTAATATTATTGAAATTCATAGTCACACATAGGTACACTTATTTCTCATCTGAAGATCGTTATTTTTGCAAAGCATGGACATGTTCTGTTTTCAAAATCATCAATAAATACATGTTAAGCAAATAAAAATATTATTTTAAAGATTATTTCTGAAACGCCGATTAGCATACATAGAATTAAAATCTTATTAATTATTGGTTATGCCGTGTTTGATTTAATATCCGATACATTCGTTAGAATTACGCGTTTGACTTCATTAGTCATTTGATTAATGACGTATTGTAACAAATCGATAATAGTAAACATTAACCCCTTACTGCATGAATTATGAAGAATGTTATTAAAAAAAAATTAAATAAACTGAAATAGTTTTTACAAAAATTGCTTTATAAAGCAAAAAAATATGCGCCATCTTATGAAGAAACACTTCATATGATAACATTTATTTAACTTTAAGTCAATGATTAGTTAACTGTAAAAAATTAACAAACTGTAGAAGCCATAAATGGCTTGGTATGCGGTAAGGGGTTAAACAATAACCGGAATAATCGATGAATATAATTGCCAAGGTCAGTGTCTATCGCAAGTATTTAATATGTATTTATAGGCAATAATATTTACGTATTACTTATCTTCATTCACAAAGAATACTTCGAAGTTCAGTAGTAATTATAAAGTCATAATTATATAGGTATGCATTAATATTTACGAGTAATGTTGATACCTTGTTACTGGAATGGACCATCTGCAAACTATCATTTATCTACCATGATGCAAGAAGACTAAGGCTTAATTGCTTTACTTATTCTTACATTTGCACACTAAAAAGAAGGACATAGAGATTTGAGCTAACATATACTTAACTGAAGTCCCTATGATGGGACCAGAACCTATGTAGGTACTTAAATCATATTTTTTTTAATTTATTTAAGCCTCCGTGGCTTAAAAGCTTCGGATTTTTTGTGGGGAAAGAGGAATAGTGCATAGGTGTTTAGGCAAATAAAATAACAGTTTAGTAGTTGTTTTCCGATTCAACGAAGGTTTAATTGTTAAACGAATCGGTGTCCATAGTTTCAGACGTAGTATCACCGTGAAGCAAAGAATTCTAGGTCCAGGGACAAGGCAAAGTTATTGAGACCAGCGAAATCTACTGCAATATGGAATATACTTTCCAAACCGAAGAAATAAACATTGTATGAATTGTTAAGCCACTGACCAAGACCCTATCTTAGATACCTAATACCTTAGGTACCTTAATTCATCTGATTATCTTCTGTATTTACAAATAGTACGCCGCGTCACCAATATGCTGTCCAAGCCGCGCCAGCATTCTCACAGGCATGTACGTGCACAACCACATGGTTCAGAACAACAGCCTTAGTGGCGGGTGCTATGGACCAACCTGGAGATATCATGAGAACTACACCTTCGCCAAGATACTGGAGAGCGCTGGGTATAACACGTTCTATGCTGGGAAGTACATGAATCAGGTAAGAATATTTATGTTATGGTCCAGTAAATGGGCAAACTGCTGATCTTATGGTAATTGATTGCTGCTGCCCATGAACATTCCTATGCTTGTATCAAGCCTAAATCGGGCACTGCAAAGATTGGCGGGAAGAAAAAGGGATGGGAACAGGAAATGAGTATAGGGTATCCAATAATCTAAAGGCCGCTAAGTTGTCATTTTTTTTTATTGCCTTGTAGGCAGACGAGCTTGCGGCCCGCCTGATGGTAAGCGGCTACCGCTGCACATGGACCTCCGTAGTGCCAGGGGGCCAGCACAACAAAGTCGCTGCCTACCTCGAGGACAGTACTCTCTTTAAACCTCGTTTGAAGAAGGACAGGTCATAGCGCATGTCATTTCAAGTAGATCTCTTGTTATGCAATAAAAAAAGAAAAGTACTAATATGCAAAAAACACCCTTTTTGTCGCTTGATATATGTTGATGATGATAATACATTGACAGAAAAATAATTTTAGAACTAAACAACCTTTAAATAATTTGAAGCCGCAAAAGGTCCCTAATTGGTTGTACTTTTGTGGATTTAACTTTTCGTGTATAATAATAAAACATAAACTTATTCTTATAATATTTTTGTTTATGCTAAAAATACGTGCGTGGTGGCCTGTTGGTAAACGGACCGGATGCGACTGCCAATATGTTCACGGTGGTCGCGGGTTCGAATCCCAGGGCACACCTCTGACTTTTCGGAGTCATGTGTGTATTGATAGTCAATCACCACGCACTACAACGGTGAAGGAAAACATCGTGAGGAAACCTGCATACCATAGCGATTCCTATGGTATGTAAGTCCGCCAACCCGCACTAGGCCAGCATGGTGGACTATATGGCCTAACCACTCTCAATCGTACTGTCGATTGTAGAGTAGGCCCGTGCCCTGCAGTGGGACGTATATGGGCTGATACAGATATAGATGCTAAAAATAGTTTGGTAAAAAATTATCTTATTCGTTATCGCGTGTTACGGCCTAAAACCTTTAAATTAATTTTCTTGATAAAACGTGACTAAATGTGAATGACATTTATTTATTCGACTCAGCAGAATATATGCTAAAGATATCTGATCGTTTGATTCAATGTTAGTACTAGAGTCGTTTATTCTGTACGTACCATTAGTATCATTGGGGTGTACATAAAATAGGCTAGTGTCCTTAATTTTTATTATTATTTAAATCACTGCCTCGGTGGCGTAGTTGTACTAGGATATGGTTACAAAGTTGAGGTTTCGGGTTCAAGTCCCGGGTTGGGCAAAGTAATATTGGATTTTTCTATTTATTATCAGCCCAGACTCAGGAATTTGTGCCCGATATGGCGATAGGCTCGCCACCTATCACATCGTGGGACGGAACATACAAGGCGAAATGTGGGTGTCCTGGCACCTCTGCCTACCCCTTCTGGGAAAAAGGCGTGAGTTTATGTATGTATGTATTTAAATCAAAAGATTACGTTATACATAATCATTACTAGAAATATTTGTTTGAATTATAAAACTGGTGGTAATTGGTTACAAATAAATGTAACTTGGTGGTAGGAGTAATAGAAAGAACATGCACGGCGTGACGTCATCGTCCATAAGGCATAAGCATACGTGCGAAAGAGAAAACGAGTCCCCAACTATTAAAATTATTAATATATCAGTCATTTTACAACCAATTTTGATGCTTATTCGTATTCGTTTTTTTGTTAAAGCGATATATTTAGGAACTATAAAATACTGCTCAATATAAAATCTTGAGCACATCGCTATTGTTGCAGGTTGTACTTTAGGAACCATGAAATACTGCTCATAATTAAACCTCGGACACATCCTTATTGTTCCAGGTTATACTAAAACGTGTTTAAATGTGCTATCTACTTTTATTTCAGTACGGTGTGAAAGAAGCCGGTGGCCCTGAACAAGTTCCCCCGGGCTGGACGGAGTGGCACGGGCTGGTCGGCAACTCGGTTTACTATGATTATGTAATATCCAACAACGGAGTGCCCACGCATTCCACCAATGAATACCTTACTGATGTTATTGTGAGTATAAATAATTTTAATTTGATTATTTTAAAAAGTTTCAAGTCATGAATATTGTATAATTATAGAATTAGTTATATTAATAAGTACTAAAAAGAGTGTACTAGCCACCCGTGCGGACTCGCACACATACTTACCTTCACAAGCAAGCCCCATTCATACACGGCCGGCCCGAACGACGACGGAAACAGCCGACTATACCCGAAATGTGGTTTAGTCAAGTATCTACCTAATTATTTCTTCATTTTATAATACATATCGTTCTTTTTTTACTTACTTACTGAAAATAATAGGCAGGATGTCAATACTTGAGAATATTTTGCATTTATCAAGTAAATAGTAATTAGTTGCACTTTTGTTTGCACCTAGTACAGGCAGTCAGTATACAGGCGTTTTTAGTATCATAATATTGCAAATCAATTTAAAAATGCAGTAAGATATCAAGAAGAGTAGATTACGAATCATAGCACGAAAATTAAAACAAAATTAACTTACATATTATACGGCACACACGGCAACTTCCGTTTATGATCTTTTCGAAATATCCAAACGGCACACACTTTCACATTCTCACGTTTTCACATTTCCACTTTTCACTTTTAAAACACTTTATCCTACTTATGATTTATTCGACCTAGTATTTTCACTAAAGTACCTACCTAATGAATTAAAAGTTAAAACGTCACAAACAGCATGCAACAGCCATGATTTCGGACACGCTGAGGAGCTACCAACATAGTCCTGCGATCTACATTGGCGCCTTGTAATAAATATCTTGCATGCATATCACACAAATTATCGTCACACATCACCAAAGTTCTTACCATTTATGTGTACAGAATATTAGTATCCCCAAAAGAAATCGCGCGCGAAAGTTATTGCAATATTTAAAACTGAAAACCGGGATTCAACATGCACTGTGTGAAACAGTACTAGCAAAATCACAAAACGTTTTTGTATCGTAATCATGACAATTTTAACGTTTTCACAAAGTTCTTTCGCATGGAAAAACTTGTTTTACTTTTCACCGACGTTTATTTTTATGTAGAACATTTCGATTTTATTTACGAAGTGTAATTGACAATGCCTGCAAATACCTGTATCCGTGGGGTTCAAAATGCAAGTCCTGAAAATACCGGGATTTGAATTTAATTCGCGAAATGCATTCCATACCCCATTTTGCGACTGCAATCTTTGATGTGCCGCGACGACGCACGCGCCATCGTGTCGCCATCATCGGATGATCTGAAACATTCACTGTCTTGCTCGATCTAACCATTGTTGTATATGCGGAAAAGAGAACACAGTAGTTATCATATTATGTTGGTTGTTTATTATCTTTATTCATATATCTATCAATGTGTGCGTTCGTGTAAAGCCAGGTGTTTACGTATTTGAAAGAGCCTTTCATCATCATCATCATCATATCAGCCACAGGAAGTCCACTGCTGAACATAGGCCTCCCCCAATGATCTCCACAATGACCTGTTGGAAGCGGCCTGCATCCAACAGGTCATGGTCATTGAAAGAGCCTTTATGTCTATTAAAATAAAGTTTTAATTGTAATATGTTTTATTGAAGTATTCTCATTGCATTTTGAAAATACCTTATTGTGTTGAGTTACGTTTCAATTTACTTTATAAGTTAAATTAAGAGGGACAGTTATTAAATTGTACATAATTAATTGTTGAAAAAGCCCATTTTTGAGGTAAAAAATATTTAGGGTTCAGAGAGTACAAAAGTCCTTTAAAAATTAAGCTAAATGGTACAATTCAAGTCTAGAATTGTTCAGAGACAGCAATATTAACCCAAAATTTGTTCATTTCCAGCGTGAACTAGGCATCAGTTACGTGGAAAATCAAACCGAGGCTCGTCCATTCCTGATGGTGTTGGCTCCCCCCGCGCCGCACCAGCCCTTCACCCCCGCGCCACGCCATAATGGCACCTTCAATAACGTCACAGCGGTTAGGCATCCCAACTTCAATGTCGCAGCTGAGGTGAGTAGTAAGGTTGATAGTTTTTTAGGACTTCTAAGTATATTTTCATTTTTCTTTTTTTTTTTGTTTTTAAGGAGGATATTTAAAGCAATTATTATTATTGAACCTGCTACTTCATACTGAAGGGAATTACAAAATAAGTTTTTAAGACCATTAAATTTTATCATACAAAAATAGATTCCGACCCGTGACCACGAAAGCTGCAAAGTGATCGAAACGTCGGAAAAATGAAAAAATCAAACCATATCCGCGATAAAATACGTAACTAATATTTTTATTTCAAAATAAATTCATATCAGTTGAATAAATTATATCCCTCAGGACAAACACTGGCTAATGCGCATGCCCCCCTCCCCCCTGCCGGACACAATGATCCCAGAGCTGGACAGAGTGTACCGTTCACGCTGGGAGGCATTACTAGCCGTCGATGAGATGGTAGCTGATATTGTCAATGCGCTGGAGACTAGCGCTCTGTTAGACAACACGTATCTCATCTATACTTCTGATAATGGATATCATGTTGGTAAGTAATTAATAAATACAGCTTAATACACCAGTTTCTAGTCTTGACCCTACACTAAGATTCAAGTCTGGCGTATCAGAAACTACAAGAGACTCTTCGCTCTCAAAATACTCGAAATATTACCAGGCCGGAGTCAGGAATTTGTGGCCGATATGGCGATAGGCTCGCCCCCTATTACATCGCGGGACGGAAAATACAAGGTGAAACGTGGGTGTCTTGCTTGCACCTTTGCCTATCCCTTCTGCCTGAGTTTATGTATGTATAATTTAGTAGTTTATAGGTATATAACAGTATGTTTGCTCCGATTCATAAATCAACCACTCCACTTTCTTGACTGGGATTTGTAAAAAAATGCTTTATTATGCAAGTTTAACATAAATAAATGATTTTCAGGTCAATTCTCCCAAGTGTACGACAAGCGGCAACCCTACGAGACGGATATAAAAGTACCGCTAGTGATTAAAGGGCCTGGGATTAAGAAGAACGTTCAAAACCACCAACCAGTACTGAATATAGACTTAGCACCCACTGTTTTAGAGTTAGCGGGCTTAGAAGTGCCTAAAAGTATGGACGGACATCCCATAGACTTGCTAAATGATAACATGACTGAGAGGTATGTTTTTTTTTATTTTTTATTATTGCAATGAATGGCGAGACGAACATGCTGTTCGCCTGAATAACAAAGGAATACCTGATATTCTACTGCGCTCGCCATCCTGAGACATAAGATGTTAAGTCTCAATATGTCCAGTAGTTACTCTGGCTACAATGCCCTTCAATCCGAAACACAACAGTGCTTTTCCACTGCTGTTTGACGGAAGAAATAGACATTGCGGTAGTACGCATCCAGATGTCCTCTCACATATGAGAGTCCTACCACCAGTGACCAGTATTTACTTAAGAATACTGGCCTTATTTATATACAGTTGTGGTGAGGCACCAGAAATGCACTTATACCTGAGGAGTGCGTGGGATCGTAACTACTAACTACGTACCCACGCAACCCTTATAAGTAACCAAATGTGGTGAGACGTCAACACCGAAACACGCACCTCAGTTGTATAAATAAATTAATATATTTGTATATAATTAATAATAAATTAAGAAAATAAATTATAATTGTAGTATATACAACATGTAACAGATTTAAATGTAAAAGCGGAAAGTAGTACGTTCAGAATCAGCTACTGAACCGATATCAACATTTTTTTTGGTAGGTATTTTTTTTCAAAATAATTAGTTAAGACCAAGTAAATTACAGCCACTCTTTCATTTAGTACTCCGAACAAACGAAATTGCAACGTAACTCCAGAACATAAGGATCATTTTTAAAAGAATCACTAAACGAATACTCTAATAAACGAAATAATGAACAAAAATGAACTTTATTTCGATAGTCATAAAGTTTATTTAAGCAATCTATCATTAATCAAACGCACACAACGATAGGTCTGAATAAACGTAATAAGCTACCAAAATAAATAACTATCATATTCTCTTTTCCGCACATTTAATTACAATTAGATAGAGCAGGATGCAGCTATTGTTTAATGCAATTTGATCCATCCGACCTTCGATCAAATATACACTAGATACACAGTTCCCTGTAAAAGTTCTGTTAAAAAGTGGCACCGATGCATGACATTAAAAAAAGTAAACAAAAAGATCACATATTCCAAATATATTAACACAAATTCCACCTTATTCCTGGAGCTTAAAGTAGCTTTTCAAATAATATTGTCTAAAGTTTTACGACGTTTTAGATGCAACGGTCGGTGCGTGACTGAAGGCGAAAGAGTGCTTAAGCACTCTTTTTTGGTGCCATTTTCTAAGCGCTCATGTTGTATCTAGTGTATATTTGATCGAAGCATCCGACAAACGATGGCGCGCGCGGCGCGGCGGTACATCAAAAGGTTTGGCAAGTCAGTATAGGGATGCGCCGCGAAAAAAATTACTCCCGGTAATTGCAGGACCGGGCAATCCGAATCCTGCGCAATAGCAATACATGCACTTAAATGAAACAAATTAAATTGTAACAAAATCACAATGAAAAGAAACAAGTATTTCTATGTAAAATATTTTTTTCGCGGAACGTTAACATGATGATTAAATTCGGTTTGTAATTTTGCTACAATGTATGCGGAATTCCGGTGTGTCGGATATCCCGTTATTGCAATCCCTAAATGGGCACCGATATGTGAAAAAAATCTAGTCGTGCACCGCAGTTATCTGTATCTACTTGTGTTTAAGTGTTAAGTAGATATTTCGATAAATTTCGCTCGCGATGTCTTTTCGGTACATATTCGAATATTGAATACACTGAAATGGTGAGGACTTTGGCACTGTGTGGTGATAATGTATCATTGGCATGCAGGACATTTAACAACAGGCACGGCACCAATCACCTAACTTGACGCCTCTTGACCTGTTTTTATGGGAACGTAATAAATCTCTAGTATACTTCAGTTAAAATACTAATGTGGAGGAACTAAAAAATAGAATAGGGGCAGCCTTCCTAAAAGTGAAGAGTGACACTGAAGTTTTACATAAATAACGTGAACAATTACGCAAATGTGCATCAAAGTGTATCAAGGTGATGGTGTGGTGTATCAAGGTGGTATTCCGAACATATTTTAAAAAGAAATCGCCGCATGAGTGCCATGTAATACGTAAGTTAATTTTGTTGTTTTTTTTTTTTTGTGTTGTGATTCCCAAGTCTTCGTTGTTAGATATTGCGTTGTCTTATTATCTCATTCATTAATAATGCATAATAAATGACGCCCGTATCCTACCCGCCTGTAGGAATTAAGTTTAGCGGAAGTGAAATTAATAATATTTAATAGCCGATTCATGCAAAATGTTAAAATCTTATGTTGTGTTCGTACGCATTATATCTAGTAAGTAAAATATTTAGATTTTATAGCTAAAACAAAAATGTTATGCTTACAGATTAAATTAATAATAATTTGTTTACTAAACCACCCGGTAATCAGTTACGTACCTAATTTGTATTTCGTTTATTGTCGGCCATTTCTGCCAGCGCAGCGTTCGGCGTAGATGCTCGTGTGAATGGGCTTTGTGTACATGTGTGCGTGTCCGCGAGCGTGTGTAGTAGTACACTCTTATTTGTATCTTGTAAAGTGACCATGTCAAGTGCCTACATTCGGTATAACTAATTTCATAAATAAAAGATTTTGTAATTATGGTAGTACGATTTCAAAGCATAAACTATGATTGCAATAATATTTTAAAGTTGGGGTGTCTGAGGTTGTGAATTAATCCTGTTACACGTTGTATAAGCCTATAGCATTCCTCCTCCAAATTACCTATCGAACACAAAAATATTTTTTCAATTCGAAGTAGTACTTCTTTAGATTTTTTTATTTGTTTATTATTTTATTTTATTAGATTAGCGGGCACAAACAAACTCTTCATCTTTATATATCAGTATAGATACGAATAATCGCATTTTTATAGGTTCATGCTAGTGGAGTATTACGGGGAAGCTAGAGATGGAACGGTGGCCGAAGAGTGTCCTTGGGTTTACGATAGTGAATATCTAGCTGTAAGTATTTTTTATTGCATAATTAAGATAAATCCATACAATAAAGTTCTAACCCAAGGGCGGATCCAACTTTTACGCCAGGGGGGGGGGGGGGGGGTCATATGGTACGATTTCAATATTCGAATTCGTAATAATGAGTTTTTAAAGTTTGTTACAGCCGTGATTTGTGAACACACATTTTTTACTTTATTTGTCGACATTAATCTGTACTTTGTAAATTTTATCAACAAGATAATAAATAAATTCTGTCTATCTGGAGCCAGCCCAGGGGGGGGTCATAACCTCCATGACCTCCCCCCTGGATCCTCCTTTGTTCTAACCACAGAGTACATTTTACATACTGAGATAGAGACGTCACTCAATCAATCCAAGGCGCACTCTCGAGTATCGTAAGAAAAACAAACCGATTTATAATAATTCGCCATAAAGTTAAACCACAGTGGTTTTAACTTAGAGATTATAATAAAAATAAACTCCAAATCTTCTTTAAAGTTCAATTAATTCTTGAACGTATTAACGGCCCTTTAGAGACATAAAAGTGACTGATTTATCCGATTCCAAAGTTTTTAAGTTTTTTTATTCAGATTTCCCAGGTATGTGAAAAGTTATATGTTGATTATTTCAGCAATGCTACCCACAATACGACTGCAAGTGTCAAGACGCCAGGAACAATACATTCGCTTGTCTCAGACATCTCAGCGAACGAATTAATAGGAAGTATTGCATCTTCGCTGATGATGAGGTATGTATACATACCTTTCATATAATAACTCACATAATAGGTCCCATTTAAATTTCGTTGTCCACTGTTGGACATAGGCCTCCTTCAAATTGCGCCATTACACACTGTCTGACTTGTTTTGTCCAGCATCTGCCAGCGACCTTGTAAATAAATAAATAATCTCAAACGCCATCTATAGGGGGTGAGTTTGTCGCGTCGAGATTCGTATTCCATTATCGCATTGCATAACCATAAATTATCGTGTTGGTGTTGATAAATGTTTACACGATGCGAATTTTTATATCCTTACTATAATCGTATCTTTGAGGCGAGAAATTCACCTCGTGTAAATGGAGCTTTTCATAAATAATACTCAAGCAGTTACTCTAGAATTAATTTTAAAAATACATTTTTATCAATCTGTACAATTTTTTGTATTTAAATAATTGTAGCGGCGTGTATATGACTGTATTTATTTTACTAAGAAAAATAATCAATAACCCAAACTCCCATTTTTCATTCCAGGGCTTCATCGAGATGTACGACCTATCCTCCGACCCGTACGAACTACGCAATGTAATCCACAGCATGTTCCCGGCGGTTAGGCACTGGTACCACCTTATATTATCACAAATGTTGATATGCAGCGGCGCTGATAAATGCGACCACCCTCTAGAGGGGGCTAATGTGCTGTTTTAAGGGTTTGGGGGTGAATATTGCGTAGGTAGGGGTTGAAAAATAAGTGAGAAATAATGGTGGTAATAAAGTGAATTAGGTATATACTTAAAAATGAGGGATTTACGATCAATTGTTTTTCTTTTTCTGTGTCAATATTATTTCATTAAGTTTTCTGTAAAATACAAATTCATAGAAACATTATTTTTCTAATTTGATGTGTGAATAATGTGCGATCAGTCAGTAAACCCATTGTATTGTTCATAATGTTTCACTGATAAAGATAGTGTTGTAAATGCAAAACGAAATAAAGTACTCAAACACAAAGAATTTAAATCATTTAATATAAATTCAATTAACTTTTTTATAAAATACAACCTAAAATACAACAATATCAAAAAATACATCACAGTCTTGTATGGTTGGGACGCATTGGCACAATTTATCTGAAACAAAACCACAATAAATTTATTTATTTTATTTCTGTATCAGCCCATATACGTCCCACTGCAGGGCACGGGCCTACTCTACAATCGACAGTATGATTGAGAGTGGTTAGGCCATATAGTCCACCACGCTGGCCTAGTGCGGGTTGGCGGACTTGCATACCATAGAAATTCTTATAAATTGCTATGGTATGCAGGTTTCCTCACGATGTTTTCCTTCACCGTTTTAGTGCGTGGTGATCGACTATCAATACACACATGACTCCGAAAAGTCAGAGAAATTTATTTTATTTATTTGGTAAAATTAAATTAAAGTCTTTACATCCTTATGTAACGTGAATATAAGATTTAAGATCTAAAATTCTCAATTTGGTATGTATAATATAGAAGCGAATCTATTTTACTAATTTATTGATCTCGGTGTTATTTTTAATCAATGAATGGCGAGACGAGCATGCCGTTCGCCTGATGCTAAGCGATACGACCGTTCATAAACAGTAGCAAAACCAAACCACACCATAAATATTGCAATGAATATTGCTTGGCATTCCACTGTGCTCGTCTAGTCTAGTGTCGTAAAGTGCATTAACACTGCTGTTGGGCGGGAAAAATACATGTTTACAAATAATAATTTAATGAAATTAAAATACTATGAAATCAGGGTGTCCAGAAAAAGTCGGTTAGTTTTAGACATAACGTGAACCTTTACTCCATTGTTAGAACAGTGTACTTCTAAAATATTTATAAATAAATGTATTACAGTACCTTAAAATCAGCTTATAACGGGCACTTGTTGTCGGCTGTGTATATTGAAGTAGTCCGTCAGCCTGCTCTGGCACTGCACGTCGTCCTTGTACACCAGCGGACACGGGAAATACTTCTGCAAAACAATATTTATGTATGTAAAAATCTCTCAAAGTTCGCCTGTATGTGGACAGATGACCTGCATGGTTTCAGGACGATGTTGGATCTTCTCAAGGGCGTATCCAGAGGGGAGGTCATGGGGGTCACGACCCCCCTGGGCTGGCTCCAGATTGATAGAATGTATCTATTATATTGTTGATAAAATTAATAATCACAATTAATTATTGTTTGTATGTCGATAAATAAAGTAAAAAAGTGTGCGTGTGTGTTCACAAATAACGGCTGTAACAAACTTTAAAAACCATTATTACAAATTCAAGTATTGAAGTCGTACTATGTTGTTACCCCCCTTGGCGTAAAAGGACTGTATGACCCCCCCTAAGGTATAAAATCTGGATCCGCCCTTGGATCTTCCACCGTCGCTTCCAACAAGTTGCTGTGGAAATCTTTAGAGAAAGACTATTTTAAACTCTTTAAACTTTAATTTAAAAAAATATATATTATTCTTATTCTCTCATCTTTGCATAACATGATTAATGACCATGCTATGAACGTGTGATGGTAAAGATATTCTATATTATAAAAGCATGACTTAAAAGTACAGTAGTGACAGTAAATATACGAGCCGATAAAATAACTATACTAGTGTATGGCTATAACAGTACAATTTATTAACATTGAGGAATAAAATAATAATACCTGTACAGCTTTAACGCCTCCCGATATATCCACCGTCGGTATAACTTGCTTCGGCTTCAGATACTTCACGAAACGTATCAACTCGGAGAAACTGGAATGTTCACTGTACGGGATACCTGCACGAATAAAATATTTATATTAAGTACTATATTTTAATTCACTCGTCTAATCCTAGTAACCTCATATTGAGAGGTAATCTGTGGTCCCCTATCACATTAAGATCGGCTATAATCACTAGTTTCTTCTGTGTCTGCCCCTCTGGAGACAAAGGCGTAAACTTGCGTGTTTTAATATTAAATTGGCGAAGTAAATCAATTGCAATCCACTTGTTAACTTAGTTTTAAGTTATTATATTACACGAGTATTCAAACAAATTACAACAAAATATTTAATTGAAAAAAATGTAATAAGTATGTTAATGTGATTTATGTTATGTATGGCTTTTTCATAGGCAGCTTATAAACATAATTTTATAATACAATGTTTTGTCATCTTCGCTCATACTAAATTCAAAATTCGTTAGAAAGGGACAAAACATTTGATAACTAAAATAGGTATATAAATTATCTGTGAATAAGACCGCTAATGTAAACTGTTCCGACAAACCAGTGAGCTTGCGAGTGTAGTCGTAAACCGATACACGTACATTGTGAGCTGTCAAACACTGTATAATAATTATTATAGTACGCGCGAAATTGGTGTTGAATTAAATAGTTTTAAAGTGAATGGATGGTTTGTTTCAATGAAGATTTACATGGACTAAGGTATGGGCCTAAAATTTATTTTTTATAAATATAGATGTTTAAATACTGGCATGACAAAAAGACGCAGTGAAATGTTCTTTCGCAGGTCGATACATCCATCCATCCATCAGCCAAAGGAAGTAAACTGCTGGACATAGGTCTCCCCTAATGATTTCCACTGTGACCTGTTGGAGGCAGCCTGCATCCAGCAACGTCCCGCGACCTTTACCTTTACCAGATCGATACAACCATGTCGGTAATAGACATAACCAATTTCTATAGCGGTTGTTATTCGAACGCATACAAATATCCGGCTACCAATCAATTGCCTATCCACTCATTAATCGAAACGCAAAGACTGCTTCACTATGGTTAACTATATGATGTGGCACCTCAGCGGTCGAGGCTCGAGCCGTCCTTTTTGTTCATACTTCCACTTGCAAAAAAAAAACATACGCTGAAATTCGACGGTACATTTTAACTCGCATTAATTTGGATTACTCTCATCGCCCACCCGCACTAGGTCGGCGTGGTGGACTATATGGCCTAACCTCTCTCAATCGTACTCTAAAGCCCTGCAGTGGGACGTATATTGGCTAACTATACAGATATTCTCATCCACTACCTATTCAATCACTCCCACTCTAGAATTCAGAGTCTTACCGTGTATGGCGACCATGTCTCTCTCGACGCTAGAGTTCTTGCCGTTCTCCCAGCCGCTGGGCTTGAACGCAACCACCTCGTTGAACGCGCCCTGCAGACTGTCCAGGTAACTGCGCAACTTCTGTGAGGAAATAAACAAGATTTTTAGCAATCTAGAGACAAGCTGTTAAGGGGAGACCGCACTTTTTGTGACTTGTGGCAGTCGTAGTAATAAATTATTTGATACTTTTTGACGATAAGGGTGATGATACTGATGACGGTGATAACAATAATGACAATGATGCCAATAATGCCAATGATGACAGTAATGACATTTATGCCAATAATGACAGTGATGACAGTAATGAAATTGATGTCAATAATCACATTGATGCCAATAATGACAGTGATGCCAATAATGGTAGTGATGCCAATCATGACAGTGATGCCAATAACCCCTCGACTGTCATTTGTTTTTTGACAGAACAACTGTCATGTCAGCGAACTGTCGGAAGAGTCGCGAACTGTCGTAAGTCTCCTTGGCTTCAAGCAAAAAGCAACCTACTGTCATTGAAATAGGGTTTATTTTTATTTAAATAGGGTAGTGGTTTATAGACAGGAATCACATTGCGGTTCGCGAGTCGCGAACTGTCGTAAGAGTCTCCTCGGCTTCAAGCAAAAAGCAACCTACTGTCATTGAAATAGGGTTTATTTTTATTTAAATAGGGTATTTGTTTATACACAGGAACCGCATTGCCGTTCGCGACGGTTCGCGGCACCTCTTATGTTTTTTCGACGACCCGCAATGCGGTTCGTCGCCGGTTCAGGGGATAATGACAATTATGACAATGATGCCAATAATGACATCGATGCCAATAATAGCAGTGATCCCAATAATGACAGTGATGCCAATAATGCTAAAGATGGTGATGATGATACTCACCTCGTGCGTGAGGTCCCGCATGGGCACCACGTGCAACTGGCACGACTGCGGCGGCGCGTGGCAGAACGAGCGCCCCTCCACCGTCTGTAAGACTCGATCCTTTTCGGGACACGCCCATACTGAACAACCCACGCGACGAGCCATGCCCAGGAAGAACTTCTCTTTGCCTGGCAAGAGAAGAACATATTACAAGAATATTCTTTTTAGTCGCTGGATGCAGGCCGCTTCCAACAGGTCGACGTGGAGAACCTTGGGGGAGGCCTGCGTTAAGCAGTGGACTTCCTATGGCTGAGATGATGATGATGATTCTTTTAGTAGTTCTTTATTTTTGCACTGCCCTCTCTTTTCTTCTTTTAAATCCATCCCATGGTTGTTTGGCAGACATTGCTATAGAGCGATAAGGCCGCCAATTGTACTTTTTTTATTGTTTCTGTATACTAATTTTAGTTTTAGTACAATAAAGATTTAAATAAATAAATAAAATCAATAAATAAGAATATCTTGAATAACTTGATCGCAGTCCAATAGTAAATAGACAGGAACAATACACGTAGACAAACGACTAATGCGCTCGTCACCTCCAGGCAGATGATATAGATGATGATAGCATGCATGCATACATACATACATAAACTCACGCCTTCTTTCCAGAAGGGGTAGACAGAGGTGCCAGGACACCCACATTTCGCCTTGTATGTTCCGTCCCACAATGTGATAGGTGGCGAGCCTATCGCCATATCGAGCACAAATTCCTGACTCTGGGCTGGTAATTAATAGAAAAAATCAATATGACTTTGCCCAACCCGGGATTCGAACCCGAGACTTCAGCTTACCCTAGTACAACTACGCCACCAAGGCAGTATCTAATGATGATAGCAATCATAGATAATACACTATATAGGACATAGATGAGCAACTCTTCAATATATTTGAGGAACAAAAATTTACTCAGCTGTGTACGAGATGTCGCTGGAAATATTTTATTTTAAATAAAATCCGCCAGATGGTGCAATTGTGCCTTTATAATTTCCAATAATTTCTAAAGAATGAAGGGGTCATGGCAATTTGGCGCCACCATGCGGCGACGTCAGATCATCGTATTCTGTCCCAATCCCACAATTGGAAAAAAATTAAATAATGCATCCAAAGTAGCATTTCCAGACACCTCCTAGGTGACATTGTTATTGTAGAAATATCCAAGTCAAATAAAACTAAATCGAGAAGCAAGTATCAAAATCCAGCAAGGGGAAGCCGAGGTCAAACGCAGAAGATATGAAACAAGTCCAGTTAAAAGCCAAAATCGTAAAATTATAATAATTGAATCGGAGTAACACGCACACGAAAGTTTTCGAAAACATTGTGTAACTGTCAATTTATGTCACAAATTGTAAAGAGGCGGTATGAATTTAAAAATGTAAAGTAACTAATACTATTTTTATATTAATAAATTAAAAATAATAATATTGTTATATTAATAATAAGTCAATTAATTATTTTAAACAACAGTAGTTATTATAATTTTTTGGCACTCAAAGCGCCATCTATTAATACTTTAAAAAAATAAATCATCTTGTTTTTTTAAGCCTAACGTAAGATGGCTCTTACTAGTACCATAGGAATAAATTATAAGGGAGTTTCACCCCCATGATAGCAATTAACAAAAAAATCATACTGTTATTTATAGAGAGATAGACCCTTCATTTATTTACATTTCGTTGCTGTATTAACAATCAAACAAGTCAATCAACTGGGTGGTCAATGACTAGATTTTTCCAATCGTGTCTATAAGGTTAATAACCACTGGTCTAAACTCTAAACATTCTTTCAAATTTTACTGCTTGATAGATCTTGTTATTTAAAGTATTCAAAGGGTGTTACTCTTAAGTTATTTCATGTACATATATTTTTAAGTCGAAGTTCTATTGTAACAACCACTGGCTGTCCTAAATAAAAAATAAGGTAACGCCCCACTATACTTATATTTTAAACACATACCAATAGTATATGTGCCGCACACGATCAAAACCGACGAGAACTTCTTCCCAGCCTTTTCAAGGTTCAGTTTCTTCTGCCGGAGTATGTATAGAGCCATCTCCAGGCTTTGGTCTTGGGTGGGGAAGTCGTATCGAGGGTTACAGTACCTAAAACAATATAAACAGATTTAACCAAAAAAACATACAGTCGAATCGAGAGCCTCCTCCTTTTTAAGTCGGTTAATAAACAGATACAAGCAACATTTAATCAAAATCTTCAATTCAAGGGATTTACCCAAATGCAAAAAGTACTTCCTTCCCATTCCCTCTCAAAACTGTTCCCTCCTTCCTATAATCCCGGGTCCTTCTGTCGTAGTGTGAAGAAGCTTCTTAGCAAGCCGGCATAATTGTATCTAATGGCATGGGACTGCCGTCTGATGCTATTCGATACTCTGCCTGGGCATTTGCGCTTATCATCAAGCGCGTATCATCAAGTAATTCATCATCATCATCATATCAGCCACAGGAAGTCCACTGCTGAACATAGGCCTCCCCCAAGGATCTCCACAATGACCTGTTGGAAGCGGCCTGCATCTAGCGACTTCCTGCAACCTTAGTCAGATCGTCCGTCCACCTTGTAGGCGGGCGTCCGACACTTCGCTTGCCTGTACGTGGCCTCCACTCAAAAACCTTTCGGCCCCAACGGCCATCGGTTCTACGAGCTATATGCCCGGCCCACTGCCACTTCAACTTGCCAATCCTATGGGCTATGTCGGTAACCTTGGTTCTCCTACGGATCTCCTCATTTCTGATTCGATCTCGTAGGGAAACACCGAGCATAGCCCGCTCCATGGTTCGTTGAGTGACTTTGAGCCTTTTAATGAGGCCCACAGTGAGAGGCCACGTCTCGGTGCTGTATGTCATCACTGGTAACACACAACTATCGAAAACTTTCGATTTAAGGCACTGAGGTATTTTGGACGAGAAGACGTCGCGAAGTTTCCCGAACGATGCCCAACCGAGTTGGATTCGACGAGTGACCTCTCTCTCGAAGTTGGACCTGCCTAACCGGACCACTTGTCCTAAATAGACATATTCGTCTACAACTTCGAGAGTCGAGCCCCCAACTTCAATAGGGGTGGGCACAACATGGATATTCGACATAATCTTCGTTTTATCCATGTTCATTTTAAGACCCACCTGTTGGGAGACTCGATTGAGGTCTTCGAGCATAGTGCTAAGGTCTTCCAGCGATTCTGCCAAGACTACAATATCGTCGGCAAATCGAAGGTGAGTAATATACTCGCCGTTGATGTTGATGCCGAATCCTTTCCACTGCAAGAGCTTGAAGGCATTTTCCAGCGCGGCAGTGAAAAGTTTCGGAGATATGACATCTCCCTGTCTCACGCCTCTCTGTAGTGGAATAGCCTTCGTGCTCTGATCTTGTACTCGGACCGACATGGTGGCGTTGTTGTATATACACCTCAATACTTCGATGTACCGATAGTCTATGTGGCACCGCTGAAGAGACTGTAGCACAGCCCAGGTCTCGATCGAATCAAAGGCTTTCTCATAGACCAGTCTTTCCAATGATTATTACATCATAATAATTGTTGAATCCACCTGGTTTCATGATTTTCTCAAACAAACAATAAATACAAATATAACGGCTGAGTAATATGGCGTCACATGCTAGTAAATAACAGTTCAATCAAGGGACAGCTGTTTTCAATCAAATATTAGTTTTTTTTTTGTGATTATCGCAAAAAATAAAAAAATAGCTGCAACATGATGTTACACTCACGTGGTATCCAAATAAATGGTGTGAATATCCTTATTCCAGAAAACTGGGTACGATTCCATGGCTGGCGACGCCCTGAAGTCACCAGTATGGAGCAAAGTCTTGCCGTTTGGTAGCGTGAAGATTAACATCACTGCACCTGGACAACTAAGAGAATGCACCTTATTACATAGCATATAATATATAGTGTATATAGTCATCATACTCATTATATAGTGTATATAGTAACGATTCCGACTGTCAGAAACTATTAGCCCAACAGGATTCTGTGTGGGCATGTAGGATTCGTTTATTTAATATTTTAACAAGAGGATTTTACTTGTGGTAGGCCTCTCATATGTGAGAGGCCACCTGGGTACGTACCACCGCAATGTCTATTTCTCCCGCCAAACAGCATTGTAAATACATTGCATTTATTATGGTCCGGATAGAAGGATATTGCAAACAGGAGTAGCGACATTGATACTTAACATCACGAGTCTCAGGATGGCGAGCGCAGTGAAATGCCAAGCATTGCTTTATAATTCATGATGATGTTTGGTTAGGCTGCTGTTCATGAGCGATCGTATCGCTTACCATCAGGCGAACGCCACGCTCGTCCCGCCACTCATTGCAATAAAAAAAGGAGTAAAGTGTTTGAGCCTCCTTTTTCGGTATTTCGAGAGTAATTAAAACTAGGAATACTGATATCATCGGCCTCGCACTCCAATAGAAATGAAAAAATGAGAAAAAGGTAATTAAGTGAGTTGTCGTGAAAAATCTAGATTCTAGAACATTGAATTAAATCCAATCGAGTTAATAGCAGATATTAGGAACAAAACACAAAATATTTTTTTAATTGCAAAATAAAATGAATTCTGCAGTCCATAATTTCGTCCGTATTTAATTTTCTTTTTCGACTGCCTTCGTTGTAAGTTGAAAGTAAAAAAGACACTCACTGATTAGCATCGACGGCGGTGACCTCAACTCCTTCCACCCTTAATGGCTCATCTACGTTGATCACGTGAATAAATTTTTGATTGACACCCAGACGGGACATGCACAAATCAGCTGCAAAATAACAATTAATAAATACACCCAACAGTCACACAAAACATAAACATTCCTGTACTGTATATGCCCATATACGTCCCACTGCAGGACACGAGCCTCCTCTACAATCGAAAATACGATTGAGAGTGGTTAGGGCATATAGTCCACCACGCTACCCTAATGCAGGTTGGCGGACTTTGCATATCATAGAAATTCTTACAAATCGCTATAGTATGCGTAGTAGTAGGTAGTGCGTGATGATTGATATCAGTATCTACACAAAATATGAACCGTGCGGAATACAATATTAATCTAGCGAGAAAATCAAAATTAGATACTCACCAGTAATTTTAGAACAAAATAACATCTTATTAAAACTCTTCTTAAGGCCTGAATAATGGTCCGAGTGAAAATGCGTTAGAAAATAGTGTTTTACATTAGGAATGTCTCCGTAAGAAAATGCATCGACGGCGAAATGCGTTCCTTAAACAAATACACACATCTAAATTCGTGTTATATTTTGTAATGCTCTGAACTAAAATAAATGTCTATTCATTTACAAGGTAAATACACAGACGACTGTTAACACCCAAAATTTCCATTTTTCAAAAGTTGTATAACATCAAATAATTTAAAATTGTCTTCAATATTTTTTGTAATATTTCAATAAAAATTCCTGAAATGTAACAATTACCTGCAACGATTTTGTACTGCGGTATGTTCGGCGGCGAAATTGAAGACTTGTTAGATTTCGACTTGATAGGCAGCATGAACTGTGCCGAGTCTACATTCTTCCTCGGCGAATGTGAACTAACACTCTCGTTCTTGACCCTTGGCGAAGACCCCCGTGGCATTTCCGAACTCGAAGACTTGACATCCTTAAACACTTGTGACACGTGCTCCTTCTTAGACGAAGGCACTCTGGGTAACTTAGGAGATTCATTCTCTTTCCTGCTAGATTTTATCGATGTTCTTGTAACACGATCCAATTTTACATCATCAGCTACACCCGAATTTTTGCTCATGACCACTGCATCACGAACTACATTTTTGACACCAGCAGTAGTTATGTTAGTAATCCTAACGCCTTTTTGACTCAAAACATCAGCTACCTTCGGGAAGAAACTATCTATCGGTTTCTGTTTCAACTTGGCACCACGCGAAAGATTTCCATTATCCGCATTAGGCAACTGCTTCCTCTTGATGCCTTTTGATTTTGTATCGTCTAAAATTTTCCGTTTCACTAATTTGTAATTTGGTGGTTGGACAGTGACGTTTGTTAGCTTCTCAATGGCATTTGAGTTTAAAATTAGAACCTTTGGATTTTCGGTTGACAGTTTCTTCTTTATTTCTACGTTGATAGCAACCTTTTTTGGTGGACTTGGCGAAAATGTGCTCGGATTGTCAGCCGGAGTACAATCAGTCGATAGCTCGGAGTTTTCAACGATCTCACAATCGACATTGGTGTCATCATTTTCTCTATCTACGTTTAGCCGCTTTACTGCTGTTTTTTTGAAAGTAAAATCTAAGTTTCCACAATTATTTACATTGAATGAGACTCTCACTGTTTGTTTTAGTTTACTAACGTCGTATATAACTGTTTTATCACTATCTTCATCATCTATAATAGCTGTTGTTGCAAGAGATTCAGATAAATGTCCATCATTATTTTCCTTAACATTATTTGTATTTAAATTATCTTCTACACATATATGGTTCTTCTCACTGTCTGTATGTAAATCCTCAATAGCTGAAAACCCTATACTATCTATGCTATCATTTTTCTTTGGGTCTATTTTTTTAACTTCTGGCACCTTTACATGATTTTGTAAAACATGCTTATTGCTTACTATGTTCTCTTTGTTAGTTCCAGTTGATATCTGCAACCAATACAAAACTCTTGATGACGAATAACTAGGTTTCAACCAAATTTTACTATCCTATGCTAGTGCATTACTTATATATTAATTATTTTGACCAAGATCCTAAAGGTATATTCATAAAAATGATTATATTAAATTACAATTATTTGTCACATACTTTTTCTTCATAAAATTGCAATATAATGTTCTGGTAAAACTAAAATAACTGATTTTTTATATATAAAAATCTTTCTTTAAGACTAGAAAGAACATAAAAATACCAAGATTTTGATATTGGTATTTATGTGACAATAATAACAGACACTATGGATGTAACTAATGACACTTTGGCCTACCTATTTTATCATCTTAAATATTTCTAGGACCAAAAATCCCAGAGTATATAATAAGGCAGCAAATAAGCACAACCACTTACCTGACTTACTTTTGAATGATCAAATACTGACAATCTGTTATTTCTTCTTAGAGATAAGGAACACCGACTAACTATTGAATTCTGGAAATAGAACCACAATATTATATGAGATCTTTATAATACTGTCTCCGTGACATAGTTGTATTACGGTATGGTCACAAAGCTGAGGTCTCGGGTTCGAATCCCGGGTTGGGCAAAGTGATATTGGGTTTTTCTATTCATTATCAGCCCAGAGTCTGGAATGTGCCCAATATCGCAATAGGCTCGCCACCTATCACATTGTGCGTAAGTTTATGTATGTGTCTTTATAATATTATTTTGATATCAATGCATTTGCAGTATTAAAGAATAAAATGCAGATACAGCTTATGTATGTGCAATTGTGGCCATTTATCCATAGTCAACAGTAAAACAGCCTGCATTTAAGAGTCTAGTGGATAATAAAACAGTGGACTCTTGTATCAAGAGGCCTCACAAAATGCTATATCCATGCTACATTTTTGTGATGTTATTAAAGGACATTACTTTATTTGTATTTTTTTATATTGTGTAAATGATAGTTTGTGAAGTTCACAGTTCAATTTCTAGGTTGAGTAATAACCTTTGTGTGAGCTTTCGCTTTGAAAAATCTCATATATTCCTATACTCAGCAAGGCAGTGGGCTGAATTAACTTAGAACGGAAATAAGCTGAGCGAATCGAGGGCATTATTAGTGGCAATTACACTATCCCCTTTTTCGGCATCCGGGTGATGATAAACTTATGTTTGTGTGAATGTAAGTGTTTGTAAAAATTAAAAATATATTTTGTGAACCATTGACACGATAGAAGATCCTGAATTTTACAAAGCGACAAAACTCGATGTTGATTAAAGATTTTGTTTATGTTATTGCTGTAACTTCCCCATGGTAGTAAGCTTTTTGAATACCTGAGTGAGAGAGATGTCTCCATCGTTTTTTTTAAACCTTCGTGGATTAAGCAGAGATGGAACATATTCATTAATATCATCATTCATTTTGATAAAACATTATATTAAAATATGATATTTTTGCAAACTCAATCAATCGCATCGTCAACAATTGTAAATTTGACATTTGTCATTAACTGTCACTGTCACTTGTTGCTAATACAACGCCATCTATTCAAATAATTTTAAACAATTTAGAAAGTCGCGAAATTATTGCTGAAAAACAAATATATACCGCAAGTAAGTTGCAATAAATTACATATTTTACAAATAAATAAATGTTTAACATATCCATTATATTACACACCTCGTTGCTGTATTGTAGATAGACAGTCTCTATGAAAAAAACACGTCAGTCTTAAAATATTATTGCCAATTAAAATATACTCCCTAAATTTATGTAATGTGCAGGTTTTCTCAATACTTTAAAAATGTCTCATGGTAAAATGGTTTAAGGAATTATTATGTTAACAAAAATCTGTAACAATCATTGAGTAACATTGATCATTCGTATAATCTTTCAATTAATGGATGACATAATATCACTTTCACTGAAATCTGAATGTGAAACGAGGAAAAGTATACTTGAACATGGCAATGCCATTACAAACTTCAATAAATTCAATTTCACTTTCTACAGTTTGTGGTGTGAGAAAATAGATTTTTCGTCAAGTAAAATTAGAGTTATTTTATTATAATTGCATATATGTTACAAAAAGAGTTCGCGGTAAACTGAAAACGTGAGTGAATATTTATTAACATTTGTTAAAGTTGCGCTAGGTTAGAAATTGCATTTTAATTTACGCTGTCTTTCCCCGATCATTTTCCCGATATTTTAAATTTGTGCTTAATTACTAGGGGCTGGAAGTGGCTTTTTTATTTTGGATATGCTGTCTAACGCCCTATTTGTATGAGTTTTATGTTATTCTTTACTAATGTTTCGCTTCAGTGAACATTAATAATCAATATTTTGACGATGATCACAACTAGTTTTAACATGCAAATTCGAGATATCAGGCCGTTGTACTGCATTAGTAATTGGCGAAAAATATTTGCATTGGACTTGGTTGTCTGAATCATATCGACATTATAAATGAAAATGTATAAATTGAGTGTAAAAAAAATAAAAGAATCGGGGTAAATACCGACTTCTAAAGAACGTGCAAAGGTTAAGGTTCAGTAAATGATTATAATTGAGTCATATGTGGATTTAATTTACACATTTACACTCTCAAAGCATACAAGCAAACATACTTTTGATGTTTTTATAAATATTTGCATAGCAAATACAAAGAATACACTGACATTATATTCATTACAAAATTGACTAAGGAAAAAAAATTGAACACCTGTATCACATGTTTATAAATTCATTCAGCATATGTATAAATTGTGGTTTATATTATGCTACTCTATTTATTATAATCTGCTTCATAAAAACATGAAAATACATTATGTACACTGATTCGGACATTACTTATTATTATAAACAAAAAAGATATCTATCTATTTCATATTTACTATGTTATGTATGACATATATGTAAGTATAAGAATTTATGTTTGAAAAATTTACTTATTTTATTTTTAAATTCAGTGGTCATATTAGTTAAGTCATATTAAAAGACCCCTGAAAGTAAAAATAGCATAGCATAAATGGCAGTTAGTGAAGAAGGAATCACAAAATAATAATTCATTTAATAAATTAATCCTTTCCTATTCATTATTTATTATTTTCTTTTCCAATAAGGCCACAGAATTGTTGGTAGACTTGACTCACAGTTTCAGTATGCTATGTATTTGTGTTTCTTTTTGTATATGTTGCTATTTATTTACATATAGTGTATATAATTTAACATTTATTATATTGTAAACTCGAAACAATGCCAACATATTTCTTTAAAGAGATTGAATTGAATTAAATAATATTAAACTCAACATTAGCAAATTACCACAGAAATGGCAGGCACAAGACGTGCTCGCAATCAGGCCAACTCGGTGCCAATACCGCGTCAGAACTCTGTGTCTGAGAATGGGAGAACACGTCAGTACTTAAGCCCTGAAGCTTTAGCGGCTATGAATAAGGAACAGCTTCGCGCAGAATGCAGGAAAAGGGGTCAACGTGCGACGGGCAACAAAAATGAGCTGGTACAAAGCTGAATGCGTTTGTCTGTGTGCTTTGTTTTTTTATTTGTTTACGCCGGACGTTATGTGATGCTTCCCAATTTTTTTCGTTTGTAGATATTGATGTTGTCACTAGTGCTATGCCTTTTGATATATCAAGATATTTATTTTTTATTGTATTTTAGGTTTACTAATAGTTGTTATGATCAAAAATTATTTATAACGCTTCTCACAGTGTTTTTAAAGTCTTGTAGGATTGATTGAGTTTTTTTTTTTGCACTTGGTCAGTAAAAATTTGTTATATTTCAAAGTACTTTATTGTAGTTAATTTTTATGTATTTACTGTATAAAGGACATTATGTGTTTTTACAGTACACATAGATTTTTATAGTCATGTGTTGAGTTTTAATTTGAATTCCTCATTATTGTTTTAGTCATCAGCTGTTAATACCATCAGTGTTTTATGTTTTTAAATAAATCAAATGTTTTCCCATGCTCATTTGTTATAACATTATGTTAGTCATTTTGTGAATATTAATAATTTTATTATCAGTAAATTGTTAATTATCCCCATTTTAGTTTTGAATATTATTATTGCCATCTGTTTTAAGTAGTACTCTTGAATCCAACATGTATAGATGAAAAACTATTTTATTCTGAATGGAAAGTCCTACAAGAGTTTTTTATACCATAAAACATAGGTTTGATTTGTTGAATACGTCATGTTAATAGCCATAATTACTGATGTACCCAAAGGATAATGTGTCTTATTACGGGCCCGAGAGTCCGCACGTGATCGTTAATTATTTAATATATTTTGTAAAGGGAAAGCAAATCTATTTAAGCATAAAGCATTCGAAGGGTAGGTCTTCCAGACAAGAACTTGCCCTGGCGACATCCAGTTCTGAGCATGGCGTCACGATTGTCTAACTTGAGATAGGGAAACGAACGTGCCTGTTGTCGGAAACAAATAGGATCTTTAAAGATCGATTTCTCTTCCTTCAACCATAGAACAAGACTGAAAACAATTTTTTTTGCCATCACTGTCTCACAGACATCGACATTAACCGTGAGGAAAGTTGTCACGTTTCGTTCAGTGAGTGAGGTTGCCCTTTTTCTATCCTTTTTCTGTCCCGCTTTCCTACCTATTTTATGGGACAGCAAGCAATCTATGATACAATCGTGGTGGATGTTTATGAGCGGCAGTGATCCATTAGGTGACCGGTTTGTTACCGTCAGCCGAAGCTTGTCTATAAAAACATTGACTGCAAAAAGAGGCTTTTCGACCAGATAGGTACTTTTTTAGCCGGATGGATATTTTGACTGGATTTAATTATATGCAGAGTAGATGATGTATACAGTCTAAAGACTGGTTGTTGTTTATTAAGCCAAAAGGAAACAAGTATATCAAGATTTAGTTAGTACGAATGCCGTGAAAGTGCGTCACGGCAACGTCATCCGGACCAAAACCAAACCTTCGAAAAAAATGCATCCATAAATACAAGTGGAAGTCACAAATTTCCCTTTCAATTCAGTTTTATCGTGCAATGTGCGGCGTTAAAAATACAATACGGCTTTTCAGTGCGTTCCTGACGGTGCGCTTTTGTTTACGCGGTTATTACGTGGAATATTCAGAGTTCAGAGACAATTTGAAGTAGGTCGCGACCGTCGGCTTAGCACTTCGCCCCCGGAAATGGCGCGGACTTCAGTAATTGCCGTGGCAACGGCGGATAGATACAATTTATGTAGGATGCGAGCTATTAAGTGCGTTAACTCATGGATCGATGGGTTTCATGTAATTGATTTGAAAACATGTTGGCGTTTCGGTCTTGTGTATGTTCGTGAATATATTGAGAAATATTGATCGCATTTTGATACGGTTTTCAGTTTTCACTAATTGAAGAAGATCTTTCCTTAATAAGTTATCAAGTGTTATAAGTGCATCTTTACGCATACCTATTGATAATGAACGCATAGTATAATGAAGAAAAATTGAAACTAAATATTTTGAAGTGGGTTTTACTCATTGATTGATCTACATTTATAAAACAAAAAACAACAAGAAAAAACCAACAATTTAAGGAACCTATTTAAACAAATCCAATTAATAGATTTTATTCTTATTTATAATTGAAAATGAATGACAATACAGATATTATCACGTCCATTATTAGTTTGTATTTAAAACAACAGCTGATGTCTTGGCGCCTGTGTGTTGGCACATCGATACTCGTTCGACACGTTACCACAGACGTTGCCGACGTTTAGGTAAACAACATGAATTATATTTGTTTACGTACAATTTTCTCTTTATTTGCCTTTTAATGTTCGTGCCATTTACAACTTGCGAAGAAAAATGATGAAATTATTTTATTTGCACATACTTTTAAATCTTTTACGATGTGATTTGCGACTTTTTGCCCTTGTGTTAACGCTGTAATTTGCTAAATTGGATTATATTTTTATTCAGTTTATTTGCATATTATAACCACAATATTTATGTGTGAATTTTGATCCCATTGGAGAGCATTAAAATATGACTTGGTAATTTGTTGTGATTCCATCCATCATCCATCAGCCAAAGAAAGTCCACAGCTGAACATAGGTCTCCCCCAATGATTTCTACGGTGACTTGTTGGAGACAGCCTGCAACCAACGACGTCTTTATCAGGTCGTCTGGGTGGACGTTCTACGCTAACTTTTCTGCTACGTGGACTCCATCCGAGAACTTTTTGCCCCATCGGCCATCAGTTCTCCGCGCTGTATGCCCCACCCATTGCCACTTCAACTTACTAATCCGCTGGGCTATGTCGGTTACTTTAGTTCTCCTACGAATTTCTTCATTCCTGATTCGATCTCGTAGGGCAACCACGAGCATAGCCCTCTCAATAGCTCTTTGAGTGAGAGGCCACGTCTCGGTGCCGTATGTCATCATACTGGCAACACACAACTATCGAAGACTTTCGATTTAAGGCGCTGAGGTATTTTGGACGAGAAGACGTCGCGTAGTTTCCCGAACGCTGTCCTCCAACCAGTCATATAAAAGTTAGCACATGCTAGTATGAACTTTAACGTAATACAATATCTACTTACTAATTCAAATATGGCTCGAAAAATCCCATCTTTTAACGCTATCAAGACTTGATTAATTTGATCATGTCATGTCATGATATAGAACAAATGCGCATGTGTTAATATTTCTTTGATGTATTGATAAATCTTTTGTTCGTTTGCCAAATTAAACATGTGATTCAGATTTTCACCGTAAATCATAGTTACAATAAAATATTTTTAAAAGCCTGGATTTGTATTTCGTTAGGCTGGGTTAAGCATAAATGATCTCATATTTTAGGAAAGTTTTATTCTGAAATTGAGGTGAATTTGCTTGCAGATATCTTCCTTTGTTTAAAATAGTGTTTTATGCAACTTTTGGAATTGCCTCATTTTTAATATCACTACCAAACAGCTAACTCCTCATAATTTTTTCTAGACCACAACTTCATATAGGCTTTTATTTCCTTGTGAAGCGATTTATTGTAAGGCCAGATTATCGATTTATCCATTTCCATATCTTTATCAGGTTCTTCTGATATCATTGTATTTCGTTGTATTTTTGTAATTCTACGTCATGTTTGGATCTGATTCCATACTGATCCTGAGGTATTCTATTCTACATAATCTTTCTTTACCTCATTAAATACTCGATAACAAACTTGCATTACTGACCTCAATACCTCCACAGTTCTCGTGTTTGTAGTCATAATAAGAGTATCTTATCGATTGTTCTATAAATACATATTTATTTATAATTATTTTTATGTATTATAAATGTATGCAGCATCGATTCAATTTCCTATCGATTTAATTCATTATTTGTTTATTTCTTGGTTACATTTAATTGTCTAATGCTATGAATTCCAATTTCTAGGTCGTTAACAAATATTAAATGCTATTAAAAAGTCTTTTAACAAAATTCATATGTGAAAAAAAAAATAGTTTCTATTCGCACCACGATGCTTTTTATTTTAGCTTCTAAACCAGATTCGTTTAATTTTTATTTAAACTCCTTGAATTCACTAATTTCCTGATTGCTATACTCTTTTTTACCCAGTAGATGTTTTTTTTTAACTCATAGATCCGACAGACAGCAACGGAAGAGGGAAGAAAGAGTAAAAAACATACTGGGTATTCACCCTTTGCAACAGATCGAAATAAGACAGCTAAACTGTTTCTTTATGTCGTCTTTTTACTTCAAATCTCTTAATCTTTTAAAATTCGCTCTTACTGGGTTTCCCAAGTTCCCAAATTGTAATCCTCTTACAGCCTTTCTCTATAATCCATCTATCTCTAACAAGACATTTCATTAGATAGTTCGTAGCACTTTATGTTAGTTAAAAAATATATCGAGGTATAGATATGGTGCATATATTTCAAGATAACTAAGTAAGATAAATACATATTTTTCTGCTTTCATCTATGTTTAATGAAGTCTAGAATTGTACCAACATGGTAACGGTAGCTTCTTTAACCTCTAGTTAAAATAGATAGAATATAGAGAACGATTAGATTTCATCCAAAAATCAACTGTTTGCAAGTAGACATCACAGAACCTGCTCTCGAGATTTTATTACGGGCGGGAGCATGGCCCAGCGTCATTTATAGGGAGCGGGGGTTGTTATGCACCCTTCGGTCGAAGTGACCCAGTTACAGCGTTTCTCTCGGTCAATGTATGTATGTACTCTGGGAGCGCCGCAGATTCATCCGTTTAATCGTTCTTTTTTACTGTTGGTTTTTGGTGCTGCAATTTTTATTGTATCATTGACTTCGTTTTGGAGTTATGTCTGGCTGTAGATAGTTTGATGTCGTCTTGGTTGCATGAAATGCCCATCAATAACAATAGATCATTTTATCATCTTCATTTAGAAGTCTAGGGTATAGGTCAAATGTCTGTCATTGTGTGATCTAATAATTGGAACATTGATTTCACCGTGGTCTCTTAGATTTACGTCAATGTTTCTCTTTGATAAAACTAGTCTTAACGGATACGCTTATTTGGTTTAGTTTAGTCCGATCTATGACCACGAAAGTAGAAAGATGAAAAAAATTAAACCAAATCCGCGATAAAAATTTGTTTTATTCCAATTGATTTCATCGCTTACTTTCATCGTAAGCGTGCTTTTATTTACAGTGTCAGAACATCGATTAAATGGCCAATTTCTACATCAACAATTTGGTGGTTTACCGATATCGTATTAAACTAATAACTAGGATAGGAAGTATAACCTGTTTAGTGCTGGAAACGATTGCGTGTTCCATCCTTGAAATAGCTTTGTTTTCAATGCAAAAATATTTACGCAAAATATTGATTCTTTGTTAAGTCTATCGATGTAATAAACGATTTTGATAAATCGATTCTATTATTTAATAAACATAGCATTAAAACTTTGGTTCTATGGTGAAATATCCATCTTTAGTAATCTTTGTACGACTACCAGGACATTCACAAGAGGAAAAACAAAAATGCGGGCACTAAAAAAGTCATAGGCGGTTTCACAGCTTTTTTGTCCATAATCAAAGCTAGGAAATTCAACATAGGGGTCTTGTTTCCATGCTATTCAAAATGCACATTATAAAGTTTCTATCTTGACTATTTATGACCTTACTGCGCTTTTCTTCTCCACTGAAATGAAAACTATCACAGTAGGATTTTAGTACTATATCAGCCAATATACGTTCCACTACAGGGCAAGAGCCTTCTCTACGATCGAAACTACGATTGAGAGGGGTTCGGCCATATAGCCCACCAGGCTGGCCAAGTCAGGGTTGGCGGACTTTACATAGAGAGATCTCATATAAGTTGCTCGGAACTTAAATTTGGACTCACCTTTGCGAAAAATCTGCTTCCTATTACATTTTGAAACGGAACTCAGTTCACTTCTGCTTAACCCATCAGATATGTATTATTTTAACAACTTTTCGACTGCCTATGATTATATAAGTTATGTTTTTAAAATGTAAATTCATCATTGGCCGTAAGATAAGCACACCTGTTGTATTATATTAGTATTAAGGGCTGTGGATTTTGTTGAATAAAGAAAATAGAAAATAAAATATACAGGCGTAAAGAAAAGTTGGTAATTAAAAAAATATGGAATAGTTTAATCCCGAGTAAGCATGTGTGTGTTAACAGAAAGGTAGGTATCACCGCAATGTCTATTGTTATTGTTGCCAGAATGGACATATTGAGACTTAACATCTTATGTCTCAGGATGGCAAGCGCAGTGGACTGCCAAGCATCGCTGTAATTCAAGGTGCTGTTTGATTTTGCTACTGTTCATGAGCAGTCATATCGCTTACCAGGCGAATGGCATGCTCGTCTCGTCATGCATTGCAATAAAAAAATTATGTCAGCTGAGCAATACGATAATTTTAAACGTATTGATAACTCCGTGCTAATGAGCATTTGTTTGTGATTTTCCTGCTACATGGCAGACATAGGGATTAACTGTTTTATCAGCTCATGAACTGCTAGTATAAATGTATACTGGATTTACTAGTTTAGTTTATAACAGCCTCAGTGGCGCTGTTGGTTAGATGCCGGCTGTGGAACGCAAGGCCGCTGGCTTGATCCTCGCACCGAGACAAATGTCCCAAATTTCTGGTACGGGTCTGGGTGTTTCTGAGACCAAAAACTCTGATAGTTTCTAATACCTACTACACAGAATTATATCCTAGTTCGAAGTCAGAACCGTGTAATTTTTTTGTATTTATTTTATTATATTCAAACTGAAATTATCAAGTCTTTGTTGTGACTAGGTAGTTTTATTGGTCCGTTTGCTCACGACGTGGTTTCCTTTAAAGCTAAGGTCGTGTCATTGTCTGCCATGTGTGTGTTGAAGGTCACTACGTGTGTCTAGAATATTCTATGTGATTATAGCTCAATTATGTAAGGTTTCACTTTGTCTAGCACACTGGACTAAGCCATTAGAGATTGGTGTGTAAAAAGCGGTTATAATCAAAAAAGTCGTTATAAATTTGAGAAATATTTATTTGGTCATGGATAACCCTATGCATTTCCTGAATTTTACAGATAGTGTTATGTTGTTCTGTTCAATTTAGGTTTTTGGACCTATCTCTTTCGTTAAAAAAATATTTAATTGAAGTGATGTTATTTTTATTGAATGAACAAGCAAATTTTTTTACTCTAGATTTTGCACACGACTCCGTGACTCTCGATGTTCGATTTGACCAACGGTTTTTTTTTTACCTAAAGATCAAAGTGTAATGCCATTATTCAATATTCAGTATAAAAATAGCAATAAACCTTACACATACACACAGTATACATACATAATAATCGTACACGTAATACGAACAATAACTAATTGATTGTTTTTGGCTGACGTCACATTATTACACTACATGCCTGTGTTATAAATTATGCATTTTAATGATTTACTCGTGGCATTGGAATTGGAATTTGTTTGGTTTAAAAAATATCTATATAATATCAGTATAACTATACTAAACTACTACTATAAGCAACTGCTTAGGACTTCTGTAGTAATCTGGTTTGGCAGTGATGATTTCGTAAAAAATGATGTGAAGCCCAATGGGAAATCACACTTTTTTCGTCGTGTTTCGTTTGTGATTACCTAATACCCTTATTTAAAATATTCCAATTAATAGCGAGACGAACATGCCGTTCGCCTGATGGAAAGCGATACGACCGGTCATGAACAGTAGCAAAACCAAACAACGCCTTGAATTACAAAGCAATGCTTGGCATTATACTGCGCTCGCCACCCTGAGACATAAGATGTTAAGGCTCAATATGTCCAGTAGTTATTCTGGCTACAATGTCTTTCAATCCGGATCACAATACCCAGTTATCTTTCCTTCCCAATCCCCACCCATATTCAGAGGTAGCGAAGTCATGTATATATGGATGTTCATGGGCAACGATTCTTTCAATAAAGTAACTATTACCCAGGACTAAGTAAGTGAGGCACGGGACGTCTATTGCTCTTAATACTACTAAACCTTTTACCCTCAATATAAACTTGAGGCCTTTTAAAACAAATTCTATCGACTGAAATATTACTGTACTGTATCAGCCCAATTACGTCCCACTGCAGGGTATGGGCCTCCTCTACAATCAAGAGTAGGATTGAGAGCGATTATGCCATATAGTCCACCACGCTGGCCTAATGCGGGTTGGTGGGCTTTACTGTATACCATAGAAATATTGCATAAGACGTATTTTCCTTTACCAAGGAAATTTAAAATTATGTAGTGGTCTGTTGTATCTCAACAATGTACCTAATTATTGTAATGTTTGTTGTGTGTTATATATTTAGCTTAACGTTGTGTACATTCATTAGTCATCAATCAGAGGATAATGTATAAACATAAAATGTTAATTATAAAGCTGTCCAGTATTCAAATTTTTATAAGGCAGTACAAAATCTGCATCAGCCCATATAATCCCGGCACGGGTCTTCTCTACGATCGAGAGTACTACTGAGAGGGGTTAGGCCATAGAGTCGACTACGTTAGCCTATTGCGGGATAGCAACGGCATATGTTATTTGTGACAGATCCCGTGGGGTAATTATAGCAGCGGTTTTACTCCATATTCTGGGTTGGAAACAAGTTCGGTAAAGTGAATAATCTTGTTGCTATTAGTGAGTAATTAAACCTCTCAGAAACAGGTGCTAATTTACGCGCATGATTCTTTGTTAACCCAACCCCCGTAAACATTTACGCTTCTCACTACTACGATGTAAGGTGCCAAAACAACCCAGTAAGCAGTATTTACTAAACATTGAATTAGCTCCATATTGTTCGAATTCCGAACGTATACGGGTCAGTGGACTTGCGCACGCGCAGTCTCACGCTACTGTCACGCCACTACGGCTATTTCCGGAAATGAAAATACGTTACTTAGAAATTAGGACCTAAACACGTAGATGGAAGGTCGATTTTACTATAACTATTACTCCGTACTATGAAACGTAGTAAAACACTCGTATGTATCGTATTGTCTAGGAACTAAAGTTAACGTTTACTGCGGATGTTTGACTTGCATTGAATTTTGTACGTAATGATGTGGGTTTAGTGTTGGTTTTGCAATGTTCATAACATTTGGATAAAAGCCATAATCTGAAAAAAAAAATAGTGAAAAGAATATCGTCAGCTGTACGTTATCACTAATTGTTTTTTTTTTCATGGTTTTTTAGTTGAATAGAATAAAATCTGTGCCAAAAGTCTACGAGTCATTGCGTTCCATGCGATTAATAAATGCGTGTCTGTACTTTGAACGTATTATTAATTAAAAGAAAAAAATATAAGTTTGAAGAATTGAAATATGAAGTCGTGGTTTCTCTCTCAAATCTCGGTGCTCGCTTTTGTCTTGACAAAATATGATCAAAGTATATTTAATCAAGAAGTTTGTATTTGTGTCGCGTCTGTATTTGTTGGAATCGAAAAGTCTTTCATAGATTCTATTATATTTGATTATGATCTTATTATCAAGACATGTTTACATATGTTATTGTATTAAGTGTCACATATTATTGAAATTACTTTTTTATCATATCGCAAAAATAATGATGAAATTCGTATTTCATCAAACAATAAGTGCCATGACGCAATAGTAATTATTAATTACGAACAAATCCACATTTACATGGAAAAGAAAATCTCGCATGTACATAATATGTACATCGATGCAATTTGATTTTAATTATTTAACTCAGGTTTTTACTACTGTTCCCGTATCGTGCGGGTTTTTTTTTATGGGAATGCCCTGGCATTAGGAAATATACGATTGGCCTTATAAAAATTACACTCGTTAACTAATAGTTTGTTTTTATTTTAGACAACGCAATGTAAAGCAAATAAAGGATCAGCTGACAGTCGCGGTCAAATCATATATTTTTTCATGATTTTTTCATAGAAAAGTTGACGTTATACATTGCGGCTTCATAATATGTAATAATATATTTAACTTATGGAAAGGAGAATAAAAGTAATAGGTTATGCATTTTGATTCATTGAGGGTTCCCTTTTATATGTATACATTTAATAGCAAGAGCGGAATTTAATATTATTTTAACCCCGTTCAGACTTTCCTTGTGTTTGCAAATTGAGCGGAGTCGTGTATAAAACTGGGTTATAAATAATTTGGCACGGTCTCCTTTGTACATCGCTTGTCTTTGTTCTTTAATGATTTCTCGAATAAAGACCATTAATACTGCTTGACCTTTTTCTTATTTAATAATTTTTACAAGAAGTATGTTTTTTAAGTATGACACAGTCGTAGGAATTCTGTCGAAATCATAAACGAATTATTTATAAGTGAATATTTCGTTTCACAAACTTCACGTTAATTTGCGAAAGTGTAGGTAAATAGGTAGAAATATTTACAAACTTTCATAAAAATATATTTCTTGTCAATTATCTTCTGCAAGCATCCCAAACAAAGTGTTGATAGGCGCGGAATTTTCGGCGTTACAATGCCAATCAGCCCACACAAATTCCAAGGGCTTTATGAGATGCCATCGAGGGATTCCCAGTGAATATTCGCCCAATTTTATCGCTATTTCATTGCGTAATATCCATGTCCTATAACAGCTTATTGAGTTCGGCGCCATGTAATTTGTATGAAACGATTCAGTTATTAGAGCCTGCCTGTTAAAAATTGTCTTGGAAATGGAAATCGCGGTTTGTCGCCTGAGGTTTCAGTGTCACAGAGGCTGTTCATTTTACAGGGTATATCGAGATAGCGACCGACAACGAAGCCGGATCGTAGTTTTAGTGAAAATGTAATTTATTTTTAAGATGTTTTAAATATCACCATATTTATTTTTCCTAAAATTAAAAGCCTAAAATAAAATCCTCATCCTCCTTCTCTGCGTTGATTCCCCAATGCTGGTCGTGAGTCAGCCGGGAAACAATCCTTCGTGCACGTTTTGTCATGTGGTCCGATTTTTGGCGACTTGAACCGCTTTAGCCACGTTCAAACTGAATGTGGTGCGGATCTAATTCTTCCAGCAATTTGGGTTTATGCCCTTGGATCTCTTGCCCATAAATATTACGACAGCCTCCGTGGCGCACTTGATTAGACGTCGGCTGTGAAACGCGAGGCTGCGGGTTCGATCCCCGCACTAAGACAAATATTTGTCCAGATATTTGTTTTGGGTTTGTGAGACCGATACGTCTCTCGTAGTTCCTGATACCCACGACACAAGACTCGATCTTAGTGTGGGGTCAGAACTATGTATGACTGTTGGGTGTATTTATTTATTTTATTTTCCTGAAAAACTAATAGTCCCAAATTAAAATAGAGACTTAGAAATGCGTATCGTAATAGTCGTGTTAAATAGTACACTATTTCTAGCTCCTATTTGTTCCCTATGGAAAGTAATATGAATAAAGTACACACAACACATGATCTAAGAAATGTTGGCACGACGGGGTTGCGGCGTCAATCATAATATTATACGCAACGCACTAACGTTACGTGAGGACAGACGGAATTGATAAAAGAAATATAACAAAGTAAGTAAAAATAAATAAGAAATATTTAAAATTATGACCTAAATCTATTCGTTTTGTAACCCATCGATGTCTGAACATGGAAAATAAATGAGAGGAACTAACACGGGGAGATTGTCTTAAAGTAATAGAACGTAAAACAATGTTTGTTAGAATTTTGTCTCAGGAAAGCGAGCGCAGTGGTATACAAAGCATTGCTTTGTAATTCAAAATGTTTGGTTTTGCTACTGTCTAAGAGCGGTCATATCGCGGTTATATCAGGCGAACGGCATGCTCGTCTCGCCATTCCTTGCAAAAAAATATGATGCTGAAATAATGAAAAGCAATGAACGCGCTTTAAAAAGTTAGTAAATTTTTTTAATGGTATGTTCACCGTACTAAAATCTTAATTTTAAAAATCATAACTTCAAAACTACAAGACCTAGAACAATTATTTTAAGTATTTTATTGGACCGTTAGTATCGCTTACCATCAGGCGAATGACAAGCTCTCGCCGTTCATTGAAATAAAAAAGTGTATCTACACCCGGGCAGAGCCGGGCCATACCGCTAGTCACTTATCAGTTGATAACATAGACACGTTTACTATTGTTAACATCTCGCTAGTTCGGCCCCAAACGATAGTGAAATGAGAGAGAGCTGCGTCGAAAGTGAAACTTTTTTTTCGTCGGCCATTTCATTTCACTCACGACGTTATTATAAGCCAGTTTTGTTACGTGTTAGTGGTGTTACGACTTAATTGATCAATTTAGATTTAATTCAAGTTTTTTGTTTTAATTTGTGTTCAAGGCAAAGGATTTTTAGCACAATTGTGATGTGTGTGCTGTTTTTTAATTAGGTATGTTATATTGTTAAGTATAGCTACATTTAAAGTTACAAGTGATTATTTTTTATTAAGTTCTTGAACTGTTCAATATTTCATATATTACATCAGAAAATTAACACCAATGTATTATATTTTTATCTACAAATAAGTATAAACATCGTTTATGTATACTAATAATAGTTTCGTTTTGTTATCAAATCTGCCAAAATTATCTTAATTATCAACAACATCACTAATTATAATACCTAATTAATTCAGCATAAATTTAAGCTAGCATAATTGCACCCATTTTGAATAATTTTGTAGTGCATGGTGTGGTTTTTGATACATTTTTAAAATCCTAATATTTTCTTGTCAGAATTATTTTTTGCACGGTTTTTGAAAAATCGTTGTTTTTTTGTCGTCACTGTGTGGTAGATAGAATTTAAATATTATAACATCGTTATACTTATCCACAATCCATATCACAATTTTTGGAAATAGGCTTCCCCTAAAAATCTAAAATTATTCTTTTCGAATATTTTCAGCTTGGATGTAGTAGAAATCATACGTTGCATCATTATAACCTTTGGATTCAATAGGTAAAGAGAGAAAATCCATTTCGAATTTGCATCAAAAGTTCATCATCATAAGAGGCTCACCGATTTCGATACGAAAAAAGGGAATTAATAACAACAATAATAAATCTTTATTCATAAACCAAATTTGTTTAACAATACAAGTTTCGGATATTCTGTTAAGTATTGAGATACCTGTGCCATAAGACTCCGCTCTTCCATATTCATACACATAATACTGTCTTACAATGTAATCACAGATATAATCATCATCATCATCATCATATCAGCCACAGAAAGTCCACTGCTGAACATAGGCCTCCCCCAAGGATCTCCACAATGACCTGTTGGAAGCAGCCTGCATCCAGCGACTTCCTGCAACCTTAGCCAACAGATATAATACACAACATAAAATCAAATCAAATTCTAAAATAATTTTGATCGAAATAACGGTCACATAAAGATTCTTGGTTATGGGACATTTTACCCCATTTCCCAAGAACACTAAAAATTTGTTTTAATGCTCTCTTGGGTAGCTGGATAGTTTAGCATCTTAAATATTTGGATGGCATTACGGTTTTCTAGTGCAATATTGTTTAAGTAATAAATTGAAGTTTACTAATAACATTTAGCTGCGAATGTTGCCGTAGCAGAAGTTTTTAGGAGTTTGGTTTAATATACTTATTATTATTTTATTTTACCGAGATTTAAATTAACTACTAATAAAACATTATCGCCAGCTCTGTCGATTTAGCTCTGTCAGACACTCGTAGGATTTTAATTGACAGTGCTCTAGGAATGCTATACTCCAGACTCAATTTCAATGAGGTATAAAATCTAGATGCGCATATCAGAGACGCAGGAATTAGTGGAATGAGAGAGAAAATAGTTCGACTGTGTGAGAGTGAAAGAGATAGACATAAACTGCGGTACTTCTTCAGCCTATATATCCACCCAATACTGAGTGATGGCCTCTTGTAATATACGCCAGGTTGGTTTGTCCAGGACAGTCCTAATCCAGCTTCTGCCCGTATATGGGGCCCGCCCATTACCACAGTACCGCAGTTTTTGGTTACATGCTGTTCGCTATGTCGCCGTACATCTACTCAAACCCGAGTAGTAAATACTGTCAATAAAGAAATAACTCCAAGTAACAGCCGGCCCAGCGCTATATTATTCAGATTGCGTGGAAACAAGCCAAGTGTATTCCACTAAACCGTTTCGATCACATTGTGACGTTCAAGGCTGAACACGTTCCTTCGCCTTACCTCCTGTGACGTGATTTGATTATAGATAAACCAACACGATAGAATAGCACCGCATGCTAATGTCACGAATTGCAAATCCATTAGCACTAAATTTTAATTTTCACGTGTGCAGTTTTTTTTAATGCATATTGAAAGTCATCAATTTTGAAATTTATTACGGCCGTTGACATTTAACTGACTTCATAGATTTAAGTTTTTGATTATGTAACAAAATTTTGAAGAACTAAGAAGTCATCTGCTAAAAATTGCCATATATCGCTGCGGAATGTTCAATGGAATAACCGTCTAAATATTAGGCTAAAATAAAAAAAATATTGCTGAAACATTAGCTATAGTGTCTAATATAACTGAGCATTTATAAGAATAATACTATAGAAATATTTTATTGATAGTCCCGTCCTTGTCGTATTTCTATTATAGATAAAAAATACTATTTGTGAGGACTTTAGTAGCCCTCTTCGTATCACATTGATTGGCCTTAATTTAAATCCCCTAGGACACACCAAAGACGTTCGAAACAAATAAATCTTCCTTTGAAAATGACTGTTCGATGTCGTCAATGATCTTTTGATTGGTACAGACATTGAAATGAGACAGATCACTGAAGCTTTAAATAAAATTTGAGTGTGCCACTGGCGATACTTAGCGCAGAACCATTCCTGTTCCGGCCAACAGAGCTGTAACATCCTCTAAATATAAGAATAAAACTAAAATCATTCATATAGTATCACAGATTTGAATTTCGAATGAAAATATCGAGATTTTTGAACTTCGAACGCGAATTTGCCGCATTTTTTAAATTTCGAACCTAAATAAATGCCGCGAATTTTAAATTAAGAACGCAAATGTTGGTACATTAGAGATCTCAACGATATATGGCGGTTTTTGACAGTGAGAAAAACGAAAAAGGCATAGTGAAAGTAAAAGTGGCGTGTTTCTGACCGTAGCTCGCCCGTCTCGGGTACTACAAACTGGCGGCGGCAGTACAGGCGGACACTGAGCAGCGCACGCGCAACGGACTCCACCACCCTCAGCCTATTAAGGAGATAAGGTAGATACTGCATCTACTTTTTTATTTATTTATTTTAATCTTTATTGTACAAAAAAATAAACAATTACAGAAACAAAAAGAATAAAAAAGTACAAATTGCGGTCTTATCGCTTAAAGCAATGTCTTACAGACAACCATGGGATGGATTTAAATGAAGGAGAAAGAGAGAATTTAATTTTTTCTTTATTTTTAATCACTAGATCTATTTACATCTCAGCATCACTTCAGGTTTAAATGACAAAAAACACCTCAAGGCCATAATGATTTGACTCTGATGGAAATGTAAAACCAATAGGTTTTGGGATAATTTCCGCTTCTGACCGCAATTTCATCTGGTTATGGTTTAATACATTTTTTGTTTGTTTGAGGTAAAACGAGGAAGTAAGAAATTAATATTCTGGTATATTGAAGGGATTTTGTGTTTTACATGTCAAATCATGTTGTTTTTTGCAGTACTTTGACATACTAGGTGACCGACTTTTAGGATCCTAGTATTACTGCATTTTTCCACCAGTACAATGAATTCACCTTTTTACTGCACATTAATAAAACATTAACAAGTATAAAATAGCTTTGAAAATGTAATAGCTGCTATTTGACCGATAACACAGCATAACAGTTAATTGCTGTTCATGCTTTATACTATACTGCTAGTATCAAATTAATTTGTATATAATATACATGTATATATACATACATATGTTTTGTTTATATATTTATGTTAAGAATAATATGTTCTATGTGTGTGTAATTATTATTTTTTCAATATACAGCGTGATATTAACTTATGGTATTTAATTTAAACCACGTGTTCCTAACCCCCCTAGGTAACATTTCACCAAGTTTGAACAAAAACTACCTGATAATTTTGTCAAAAATCGAGATTTTAGGTTCAAGGCTTTTGATCAACCTCTATAGACACCGAGGCTTTTTACGGCTCAAATAAGTTCCTGAACCGAACTTAACTTCACCTAAACGGTAAAAATACTCGTATGTGTATGGAATGCCCAAAAACCGTGAAAACTAAAGTAGCGTTTTTCGACAAAAATCTTCCCATATTTTTTCAAATTATGTACAATGTCACCTGGGGTAGTGAGAAACTTGTGGGTTAAATTAAGAACCATGTGTCAATATCACTCTGTAAAGCTTTGCACAACCGCCACCATAATCAATTAATGAATTATAATATGTCCATTGCAACGTTGTCTGGCAGAAATCGCTTAAAGCGATAAGACCGCCGATTGTACCCACATTGCTTTTAGTTTTTTATGTGTATAGTTTTTTACTCTTCATTCAAATGTCTGTGCAATAAAGAATAATGTATTGTATTTTAGTCAAATCGGCTCTAAACTATGATCTAATAGAAAAGTTTTTTACAAAATCTTTTCATCGACATATTGTATAGTAATAGTAGACTTATTTCCGATTTGGAACGGATTTTAAAATCTTTGTGATTACAACGCACAAAAAATGTAGTATAATGCCACCTTACTGGTATAAAAAATATACTTGAGCAACACTACATGTAACTTTTTTTAATTTAATTGTAGTACCTAATTTAATTAATATATTTTTTAAGTATGAAGAAATATTCCACTCTATACAAACATAGTATAGGATCCGTGAAATGTTAAAAAAAATTTACGTGAAATTATACATTCCGATAGCAACGGATTTTTAAGATTTTTTGCGGTGATTACAACCATAACTGACACATTTACACCTATTAATTAATTATCTTTGTAACATCTCTATAATTAATTAATGTGTTAAAGTTTATCACAAGTAATGTAATTAAAAACAAACACAATTAACGAATTATTTGTCAAGTGCTGTAGATAGGAAACTGTAGTATTTGTTTTCTGACTGGGTCGTAAATATTAATTATTTAAACTGTTTATCAGACAATTTTCCAAGGAAATTCCCATTATGAATATTATGATGACGACTATTTTTACTGCCTCTATAGTGTAGTTGTACTGCGGTACGCCTACAACGTAGAGGTCTCGGGTTCGAATCCCGGGTCGGGCAGTGATATTGGATTTTTCTATTCATTATCAGCCCGGAGTCAAGGATTTGTGCCCAATATAAAGATAGGCTGAACCTGAATCACAACATGGGACGGAACACATAAGCTGCAACGTGTCATGGTAGCACCTCTGCCTCTCCTTTTGGGAAAAGACGAGATGTTTATGTATGTGTGTATATCATATATGACTATTTTTATGATCTATTGACACACGCAAGAGTGATAACATATAGCCAGGAAGGCCGACAATATCACGGATACAACTAAGCCAGATTGATATTTTACACTTCATTTAAAACAAATTAGTAATTTTCCAAATCGGTTGAAGCGTCTTCGAGTAATCGGTGTACATCCATAAAAAAATAATTTTCCGACGAATTGAGGACCTCCTTTTTTGAAGTCGGTTAAAGACTAAAAGATTTTGGTCAGCTACCAAAAAGCTCAATCCCGCTAAAACTGCCACACACCTGTGACTCGACTATTATAAAATCGTAGCACAACCGACAAGATTAAATATGGCCAACAAACGATGAAACGATCCTTGTCCTGTCAAAAAAAATACCTAGCAGAGAGACCAAAACTAATATTTTGAATTGAAAGTGACGATATTTTTTTATTTATTAGTATTGCTGAAAATAAATCAGTTTGTATAAACAGTTTAAACATAGCACCCCATACGGTTTACCCTCGTCATTCCGGCCCACTGGTCGTAACATGCGTGTCACCAACACAACGGCTCTCCCAATGTCTAGTGATGCGATTTTATTTTGTTTTGACATATAAAAAAGAAAAAAAAACGTGTTTACATATTTCTCAATTACTTTGACATTTATTTGACAATAATGTAGTAATGTTTGCATGTTTTAATGTTTTTTTTGTTTTGTCTTTTTGGTTTCCGTTATTTTATTTTTGTAATTTAATGTTTGTCTGGCGATGTTGTTATCGCAACGTAGTTTATATTTGGAGTCGTAAAACTTGTTTATGTACACATGGAGACATTTTATTTTGATTTGGTTTATTTTTTCATATGTGTTTTTTTTTAAACTTACTTCGTCTCTGATCGGAATGGCAAATCATGATTACGATATTTCAATATGTCCTCTCCTATTAGAGACTTAAAATGGTTGTTTCACATGCGGTTGTGGTGGGCAGATTTCGAAAGGTCGCTGTAAAAATCCATGAGACCAATCTCCATCAATGATTTCCTGCGTCTGACGATGATTATAGGAACAATAAAGTGTTGTCACATTATTGGTTCATTACCAAAGTCGAAGCTGACCAACCTTATCCAACATTTAACACGTAAAAACAAAAGACCATGGTAAAACCAATAGGATCGATCTACATCAATGATTTCCTGTGTCTGAAGATGTTGATAGCAATAAAGTGATGCCACATTATTGGTTCATTACCAAAGTTGAAGCTGATCAACCTTATCCTACATTTAACACGTAAAAACAAAAGACCATGACCGAGTTATACCATCGTGGCAAGATGGCCGATTAGATAAGTACAATGCGAGAGCACTTGTCCCGCACGAGTCACGACGCTTCTCCACGTGTCAACAATATTAATGAACTGGGTAAAAATAAACACGAGGATTTTTTGGACGACCTCTTTTCTAATGAAATCGTGAATACTGAGGTGTGAATTTTGCGAATATCACTAAAGAATGCAGTTTAGGAATAAGCGTGATAATAATATTGCTAGAGATCCTAAAGCTTCCAACTTCTATTTGATTTGTGTCTGATTAATTTAATTCTTGGCTAAAATATTTTAATATCCTTAGATGATTTGCGAAGTTTCGTTACTAGGTGTAAATTGTTTGCGTGCCACTGTTGAAGTTGACTGACAGGTTAAAATAGATTAAATAAAAATATATTAGCGCCATCCATTGGTATCCTTACTATTGTGGGAATCGCTCTCCCAACGGACATCATGATACCACTCGTTATGCGTTTACGATAAAAATTCGAGACCTCTTAATAGATTGGCAGAATTTACACAATAGTTTTCTAATGTAGATTGTATATTATTTATTTATTTTTTCTTATTCATACATGTAAATCATATTTTTATATATAGTATTGAAATATTATCTTTTTTATTACTTACGCACCTACCCCTTTTCATTTCTGCATCTTCCTAGGTTTAACTGGTAGAGAATGCCTCAGGCATTGCGCCCACCTATAGAAATATTGTCTAGTATTGCAAACAAAAAATAAAATAAAAATTGTTTTATTGTACTAGGTAGAAAAAAACTGAAAAGTATTGAGGACTACGGCAATAAATAACCTAACCAAACAGAAAAATATCCACATGGTATTTTTGCGAGATTGTGCTATCACGGCGCACATGCCAATTCATATTGTAATCGTAAACAGATTTCCGTTTGATATCTATTATCTATGTAGGAAATGCCATTGAAACATCTGTATTTATATCAGTTTGATAAACAGAAGCTAATTTATGTAAAAACTTTTTATCTCTTTTTATTTTTGTTACAAATTAATTACTATACATCCTTAACATTGCTTGATGGATTGAATCGATGTTAATTATTCTGATAATTGAGTTTTTGATGAGATTTCTAAATGCTACTGAGAGCCTGAAACCAATTCTTTGATTTTATACGTGCTGAATGCTGGAACCAAGTTATTGCCAGATTTAATAAAGTAATAGATCAGAAGAGAGGGTGGTAATTTATTGCACACTTTTAATTCAGCAAATTTTCATAACTTTGCTGTGTAGTAGATATCATTTAATACTAAAATCCCTTAGCAACAACTTCATAATACTGTAATATAAGTCGCTATGCCTACATAAGCCACATAAGCAAAAAACAACACATCGGATGTGGATGACGTCAAACACGTCAATATTGCATGTATCGCGATAGCAATGTGTAATCGGCAATATTACGCAATTTGTCAGTATAATATGGGACGATTAAAGTTCTCTCTTATACATAGGTATATATGTAGTCAGGTCATAAATTTTGTCACATGTTTAATATAAATTAATTGAAACAAGTTTATTCATTATGTAACCATTTATATACCAAAATGAACTTAACAAAACATAGATTCTTATGACACTAAAGTTTATTCAAAATGACCTCCGTGATTTTCAATACAGGCCTTCAATCTGCGCGGCCAGTTGTCTATCGCAGCACGAACGAGGTCCATGTCAATATCGGCGGCTGCCTTAATCAAGGATGTCTTGAGTGACTCCAAATTAGGATGAGGCTTTGAGCACCCCTTTTGCTCCAAGTGTTGCCATATCTTGTAACCTAACGGATTCAAATCTGGACTGGAGGAAAGCCAGTCTTCGTGCCGGATGAAGTCGATTTCACGCGCCGCCAGCCAGTCTTGTGTGCTCTTCGCTCTATGAACTGGCGCCGAATCTTGTTGGAATACCCAGTGCCTGTTATTGAATATGGTATGAGAAACAGGTTCCACAAGGTTCGTCAGGACTGTATTTTGATACACAACTGCATTCGTTTTTACACCTTTCTCACAAAAATGTACCTCTGTTAAGCCCCAATAAGAAACTCCCAACCATACCATGAGCTAGGATGGAAAATGACCTCGTTGGACACGCGGAATACGGTTGCTCGCTTCTTCATCATATTATTATCATTTTGTTTATTGTAGCTTCTACGGTAAATTTTTTTTCATCTGAAAAAAGAATTTCCCGATATTTTTTTCCCGCGTACCGCTTCAACAAAGCGCGGCATCTCTTCAGTCTCAAGTATATTAGACGAGCATTTAAACGATGTCCTGTTTTTCTTCGATATGCCCGAAGCCCTAAGTCTTAATTTAACACCCTTTTCACCGTGGTTCTGCTTAACCCCATCTGAAGGGCCAATAGTTTCTGCTTCCGTTTGGGATTTCTTTGAATTCGCACCTTCACAGCTTTTATCACTGCTGGAGTCCTAAAAGACCGGGGGCGACCACTTCTTGACCTGTCATCTACACTAGAGTCTTCATTGTATCCTTTGATGGTACGATAAACGAATCTTTTGCTTATATTCAAATTTTTTAGTATGTCAAAAATTTGAATTGGCGCGTAACCGCAACGATGCAACGCAATAACTACAACACGGTCTTCTTTAAGCGTCCACACCATATTTAATAAAATAATATTAATTAAAAATTAAAAGACCGACTTCAAAGTGCACTACAAAGTAATAAATAATATATATTTCATTGTGCTAGTACACATTGATTAATTTTCTTATTGACTTGACTAGCCAACAAATCTTCAATACGTAATATTTTGAAGGCGGGTCGCCAAGTGCCGAACAAGAAGAAATTTAAGTAAATTTAATACAATTTAATATTACCTACTTGTAGATCCTGTATCGTTGGCGCTCAGTAAGGTCAATAAGTAAATTAGTATTTATTTAACATATTCATCTTATGTGTAAATTTGTTGAGATTTTAATAGAATTACTATGTGTCATATGTTTTTTCTAATTATTATGGATTGGATACACCAAGATACAGTGGTCAAGGGTTTTAATTCCAGGGTACATCTATGACTTATTGGAGTCACTTGTATATTTATATTGAATTACTAACAGTGATCATAGTGAGGAAAGTATAAGAAAGGGAAGGGTAGTTAAGTTTGTATCATTCCCTCGATTGTAGATAAGTCCAATGCTCAACAGTGTTCATTAAGGACTGATATATTAAGGACTTGCAAAGAAATATTGAATTTTTTGATTAGTTATCAGGACGGAGTCTGGAATTTGGGCCCGATCCATATCGGGCTATCTATTGCCATCGATAGACTCGCCCCCTATCACACCTAGGGACATAACACACAATGCGTATCGTGGGTGTCCTGATTGATACCAGGAGAATCTCTGCCTACTCCTTCTGGGAAAAAGGCGTGATTTTATATACATTAAGATGAATGAATATTGCGTGTACAACTTGCGCATTTTTCGCTAGGATGTTTTTCACAAATTAAATTTAAGTGTAAGTCAGGGTGTTCGTCACTTGGCGACCCGCCTTCAAAATATTACGTATTGAAGATTTGTTGGCTAGTCAAGTCAATAAGAAAATTAATCAATGTGTACTAGCACAATGAAATATATATTATTTATTACTTTGTAGTGCACTTTGAAGTCGGTCTTTTAATTTTTAATTAATATTATTTTATTTATTACTTTTTAGTTTTCATGTAGCCCCCTTGTTTTCGTTTTTATGATAAATAAACAAAAATCGGCTCAACCTGCCAGAGATATTGAGTACGCCTATGCGTGGTAATCACTCGTCACCCCCTCACTTCTACGCCTTCTTCACTTCCTTTTTTTAATAAATCACATATACTGAACCTAATAGAAGAGAAATCATTGCGTTTCTGCAAAATTTTGAGTTCTGCTCTCCAAATATGTACTTATTCATGAGATATTCACCATATTTTATATGTGACTAAAATTATATACCATTCGTTCCGAAGAAAAGCTTTTTTAAATCAGTTATGTAATGGACATATTAAGTATTTATATTTGTATATATTCTCCCCCCACCATGCCCTTTTCTACATTCCCCTTTTTTTTATTGCTATGAATAGCGAGACTAGCATGCCGTTCAACTGATGGTAAGCGATACGACCGCTCATAAACAGTAGCAAAACCAAACATCACCTTGAATTACAAAGCAATGCTTGGCATTCCACTGCGCTTGCCATCCTGAGACATAAGATGTTAAATCTCAATATGTCCAGTAGTTACTCTGGCTACAATGCCCTTCAATCCGAAACAACAATGCATTTACACTGCTGTTTGACGGGAGAAATAGACAGTGCGGTGGTACCCACCCAGATGGCCTGTCACATATGAGAGACCTACCACCTTTCCAACCTAAAGTAAAAAGAATTATTGCTATACTGTTCAATTTTGAGGAGTTCCGCCCTTCAGGTCCGAAGATATTCATTAGGTCTTCACAATATATTTTTTGTCCAACCTGACATACAATACTCTTCGACAAAAAAGTTATTTTTTTTTAATTTATTTAATATTGCCGGAGATATTGGGTATTTACAATTGTACTTATTTTCTACCCCCCACCCCCACCCTTTTTCCATTTTCACCCACCCTTTGTAATAATATACTCATATTTAATCTAACGCAAAAAGAATTAATGCTGGACTGTTCAATTTTGAGGAGTTCTCGTCAGCAGATTCGAAGATATTCATCAAGTCTTCACCAATTTTTTATGGGACCAAACCTGTATATCATGCTTTCCGACAAAAAAGAAATTTTCAAAATCGGTTCCTAATAGGGAATATGCACCAGACTTCAAAATAAGTCAAAATATTTTTTTTGTAATCTTTTTTAATATAGAAATATACCTTAAAGATATTTTTTAAATTTATCAACTCTAAATCGGTAAAATAAATACTTAAAAAATGACATTTCAAATTTGCCGCGCATTTTTTCCAAAACGCGATCTATTGCTTGAAAAGGAAAGTGACGACAATGGGCACGTTCTTATGAAGTTTTAGCTTGTTGTTTTACGTTTGTTTATGAGTTATTTTGTGCTTTCTTTATGCTATTAAATAAAATGGATTATTTTGTCACGAAATACAGTTCTGTAGCAATTCATTAAAGAAACTTAATCCAAATACTACGTTGCTCATAACGTGCCCTATGACGTCACAACGAGTTCGAGCCAACATGGCGTTCAAATGCTTCGAAACTGATAGCAGTTTTGATATTTTTTTTGTACTTTATTAATTGATATTTTCAAAGACTTATATTTTTTTCCGATAATGTAATAACATACAGAATTGATTAAAAATATAAAAAAATGACATGCATATTCCCTATTGCCGGCGAAGTCGCGTAACAAACATACAAAAAAAAAACAGTCGAATTGAATACCTCCTTTTTTGAAGTCAGTCAAAAATGAGTAAAATTCTAAAAAGTATACATTTTTATTTTCATGAACAATTCGAAATTCGAATTCAATAAAGTTTTTTGTGGCCAGCATTCTAAAAGAAAAGTTTTTACTGTGTGACAATACTTATGACCTGACTGTGTATATGGTATCAGCGATCGAGCGGACTGATCTTTGCTAGCGAATGTTTCAAAACTCCTCATCGTATTTCGAAACGGTTAGCAGTAATTTTAAAGCACTTCTCCAAAAGATTTTTAGGTAGAATCTATACTTTAATATATAGAGCTGAAAAGTTTATTTGTTTGTTACCTCTAATCTCAGGAACTACTGGTTCGAATTTAAAAAATATTGTTGTGTTGGTTAGGTCATTTATCAAGGAATGCTATAGGCTATATATCATCACGCTATGACTTATAGACCCTTATTGTTATAGAAGGGAAACAGTATGAAAAAAACTAGCAATTAGGAGGAAGGGTTATTCGTGATCCGATTGGTCTCAAAATCTGAGATATCCGTTGCTCTAATATTCTAAATTGATAATAGGATTTGAACATTTTTGCCGCCATTTTGAAAAGTGTATCTGCATCCGGGCGGAGCCGGGTCACACAGCTAGTAAACATTATTATTAGGCAAAAAATTACCGTCTAAAACTTTCACACAATTTTTTAATCATAATATTACAATACCATTACAAGCCTATAATGAATTCTAGTTTATAGTCTAGTCTAATTCTAAGTCTGATGTGTATAATGTTTATTTTCAGAAGCAGAAGTGGCCACACAGCGATGGACACGGAAAGCCTGGTGCTGTGGAGGCGGCCGCTCACCACACTCGAATACTTCTTCAGAGAGCTGTTTATATTAATGAACACGGCTTTACATAGGTAAGAACGCATTCGATATTGAATCCAGAGAAATGTAGTTGAGAATATGAACATCTAAAGCAAAGGGCAGTGACAGTCACTACGAGGCAACTGATAGTAAGCGCATTGTTTTTTGCAGTGTCATCTTGTAAATTGATTGAGTTAATAACGTAGACCATTTATGATATAGAGGGAGAGATGATACTTCAAAAACATTTATAAAAATGGATGTGCCGGGCCACCTAATTCTGCCTTCCTATTTGCTGCCACTTGACTTGGTTGTCTAACACACGAATTCACACACATGAATTTTGAAAAAGAAAAAGAATATTTTAGTGCTATTTTATTTCACTCAATCTCGTTTCAGAAGGATAATAACTTAGTATGCGACCGGATTGTACATCGATTTTATTTAATTATTCAACATTAGTTCAATGTTCACTAATATAGTGCTACCAATATTACGAACAAAAAATTTATCTACGTTTTTGAAGACGCAATTGCGTTCTACATTTGCTTCTTCAAAAGCGTCCCCTCTATGTTATAAATACAAATTATTAAAAATAGTACATTTTCTGTCGTTTCAGATTGTTAGCGTACAAACTGCTGGCGTTGACAATACTTGTAGCAATAAGTGGGACAGCCGTGTCTTACTACATAAGTGGGCCGCACCAACAGTATGTACACGTGAGTATTTGTATAGCTACTAATTTGGATTTATAATTAAGTGTACACTAATTATGTAGTGTAAATTTTATTCCATTTTTAAAATATATTTCAGTAAATCATACGAACAGTTGTTTGTGCAGCGACATCTGTATTTTTTGAACCAATTTTATTTAATAGTCATATTTTTTGTATCTATTTTGCTAAAAACACAATAAAATCTGGGTTGAAGTTTCCTACTACAGTTAACTAGGATTGTTAACCATAATATCTCAATTATCTTCAGACAGTAATTGCACAGCAATTTGCGACATCACATTTTTTGAAAATAAGTTATTTTAAAAATTACACACAGATATTTGCAACTCTGTCCGTCTAAAATTGTAAAATATGTGACATCACACTAGGTAGGAGGGAGGGGCAAGGAGGGCGGAGGGTCCAAAAAAATCATGAAATTTGCGTGACGTAGTTTATGGATGGCCCCTAACCGTGTACATGTGTCGTCTGACGGCGGTTTCGCTGTTGTGGTGGTATTCAAACTTCGTCTCGGATCATATTATAACCACCCTGTATAATGTTGCAGTATAGAGTAACCACTCTGTATAACACCAAGTAACCGTATCTTCTGTATCTTCGTGTGTCAGACGGCGGTATCGGTGTCGGCGTGGTGGTGCTGGTGGGCGGTATAGTGTCACCTAATAATCGTCCCCTTGTATCGACAGACGGCGGTGTCGCTGCTGGCGTGGTGGTGCTGGTGGGTGGTGCTGGGCGTGTGCAGCTCGGTGGGGCTGGGCACGGGGCTGCACACGTTCCTGCTGTACCTGGGCCCGCACATCGCGCGCGTCACGCTCGCCGCCTACGAGTGCGGCGCGCTCAACTTCCCGGAGCCGCCGTATCCTAACGAGTCAGTATACATTTTTTTATTGCTAAATTTCGTGCATAAAGGAATCAGCTCAATTATAGTGACACCAAGTTATTGGTGCAGCCAGACGTTTGGAATTGACGAATTAAGTATTGCCGCTTAAAAAATATTCGCGAATATATCGGGACTTTACGATTACGGTATGTTTTAGCAGTTTTAATTTGTATCTTTTTCTTTTATCCAGATTGTATGAATAATGAGTTAACAAGCAATGGCACATAATTGGAGTATATGTCATATGCGATCTTCTGGCGTAGAAAACTCTCTTACAATTTTTATCTCCATACTTGTTAAATTTATATTATTACACTAATATTTTAGAAAAAAACCTATGTATTTAGCGCTCAAATATGACGACAGGAAAATGATTATTAACACTTTTTTGGCAAAAATGTTGTTACATTTGTTTCCGAAATCCCCAAAACTACCACCCGAATTCATTTTCGGTAGCAGTCTTGATATACCCTATATATCAGTTTTTAAATATGAACCATTATTGTACATTATCGTTATTTATAATATTCTTAAATTTCAGTATAATATGCCCGACCGAACCGGACCCCAACAACGCTGTCTCCATATGGAACATAATGGCGAAGGTCCGCGTTGAGTCTATGATGTGGGGCATTGGTACAGCTCTGGGAGAATTGCCTCCGTACTTCATGGCGCGGGCGGCGAGACTGTCCGGTGGTGGTGTTGCTGAACTCAATACTAATGATGACTCCAGGACTGGCAGGTGAGGGGATATAATACTATGATTGTTTATTAGAAATAAAATTCACGTTAGCAAAATATCACGTTTATTTTCTACAGTAAAAACTCAAATTTTGAATAATCTCGTGTGAGATTAGGGGAGTGTGGAAGGATTTGAAAATCTTACGAAATCTCATCAGGTGATAATTGTGTGTGGTGTAATTAATGGACGCCCCCTTATCGTATATAGCGATTTCGGTCAGACAACCAAAATATTCATATCAAATCTGTGAATAAAGTTATTTTCATACTTTTGTGTGTACCTTTAAAAGGGAGGCAGAATGACAACCACTGTTAGCGACAGTTAGGCGAATCGATTTCTGTATGGAGATGTGATAGACTATGCCTAGTCTCGTGTTAAGCAAAAAACCAATTTTATTTCATATCACCTAAAAAGTCTCCCTCCAGACCCTTTCGTTTTTTTTTAGTTATCAAAAGTTTATTCGAGAATACATAGGGAGGCAATGCCTAAAGCGAAATTAATAAGTCAGGATCGAGCAAAATTACGATCCATAGTCTCTGCCTATCTCTAAGGCATACATGTATAACTATTATGTATGTTTTTTTCCAGAGCAAAAATAATGATCCAGAAGCTAGTCCAGCGCGTGGGCTTTGCTGGTATATTGGCTTGCGCGTCCATTCCAAACCCGCTGTTCGATCTAGCCGGGCTAACGTGTGGACATTTCCTCGTGCCATTCTGGACGTTCTTCGGAGCCACTGTGTTGGGCAAAGCGGTCATCAAGATGCACATACAGAAGATGTTTGTCATCGTCGCTTTTAATGAGAGTTTGGTTGGGTGAGTAGGGTTATCTATTTTTTACTGCCACTTTGATTTTAAGGTAATATAGATTTCCTGAAATAAACACATGATAAAAATTGTATTATTCGAAGCATTTTATTTTCTAAAGCCTGGACTAGAGTAGAATTTCTAGCAGGGGAATTCTGTTACGCTTATCAGGCGTTTGTTAACGTATATGTGAAATATCCTTTTTTTGTTCTGATTACAAAGCTAAAGAAGTTGTGCTTGATATGGTAATAGGCTCACCCCCTATCACATCGAGGGATCAAACCTGCCTACCCCTTCTAACAAAAAGGCGCTATTTTATGATGTATGTAGTATATATGTAGTATTTTTTGCAATAAAAATCTAATAACAATCTCATTTAATTCACAGACAAGCGTTATCCTGGGTGGAAAGGATACCATACATAGGCCCAAAACTCGAAGCACCACTGCTAGAATTCCTAAGAAATCAAAAAGCCCGGCTTCACAAGAACGATTCTGCCCAGTTACCAGAGAACCAAGGCTCGGTATTATCGAATCTTCTGGAGAAGTTTGTACTGGCCATGGTGGTGTACTTCGTAGTGTCGATAGTGAACGCTCTGGCACAGAACTACAGTAAGCGAGCCGGCAAGAAGAAGAGCAAGAAGAGAGATTAGGGTATGAGGACGCCGGGCGATGCTGTAGGGGGATTCGGTGAGATATTTTAATTCATTTTTATTTATACATGCATGATAAAGTGACTGCCACGAGATTGATTCGACCCGGCTACGAATGTTTCGATCGTTTGGATTTCTTTTTTTGGGTTATTTAGAGATGGCCTTGAAAGTACTTTCACTTTTCGTGAGGAAACCTACATACCATAGCGCTTTACTAGAATTTATATGGTATGTAAATGGCTTAACCCCTGGCAATCGTACTCTCGATTGTAGATGAGGCCCGTGCCCTGCAGTGGGACGTGTATGGGCTGACATGGCAGTAGTAGTAGTATGTTTATTTGCCGTTGAACATGAGGAGAATTTTGTTTTTATAAAAGTGTGTTTAATAATATTATTATTATTTTCCAGCGCGGCGAAGAGCTACGACGGACAGGGCGCGTCGACGTCGGTAGTACACACACGGCCCGCCACCAAACACGGAAAGTACATCGTCCACTCTATGCTCCGTCGCCTTCACGAGGGCGAAGCACCCGCTAGGCACTGCAGCTGATAAAAATATATCGATAGTTACCCAACGCAGTATCGATTAAACAATCGATAGAATGTCGATATGGCTTCAACACACCACTATTTGACAGTGACATTTCTAATAGAATTCCCATTTTGGAACTGTAGTTGTGGAATGATTTTAAGGATAGAATAGTAATGTATTGTACTTAATTTCATGATATTAGAAATGTCACTGTGTGTGGTGATATTTTAACGTTACTGCACAATTGTTTTGATAGATTCATCGTGAAACTTTCATTAACTCCCATAAATATTAAAATTATATAATTTTAAATCGTTATATTTTAGTGACAAACAGCTATCGCCCGACCAAGTAACGTCTTGCCTTTACATTAATGTACATAAATTTAGATATAAACGACATAGAGTGACGTGACTTTCTCCAAATATCGATAATTATGTGTGGTTAATGATGGGCATATTTTAAACTGTGTTCTGAATACGATAAGAGTAAATAAGAATCATAGTATAGAGCGCTCAAAGTATAACGCAATACGGACGTGGCAAAGAAGGGTACAGATATCGATATTTCATTCGATACTTTTTAGAGTAAACACGCAATTTTATCGATAATTCTCTCCGTCTTTTTCAGTACCCTTAGCGACTTCGGTCGTGTAGTTGCCAGTATAGGAAATAAGTGAAGCCAAAATTTTTAAATACCTATATAATTTTTGACAGACAAAAAATAATTTTATTTAAAAAAAAATATTTTAAATTCTTACCAAATTAACATGTGATTGTTTATTCCAAAAAAGATGAATATTTTTTTCTTTGGTGCTGTTCCTAATTGTAGATATTTTTTTTACATCCCACATTAATGTAATAAGTTTTGAAGCTGACCTAGTCTGGATAAACATTGGATATTTATTTATTTTGCGTAGGCACAATTTAATCGTATAGTTCACATTTTACAATCGACAATTGTCCTTAATCATTAATATTAAATTTAATGGTTCATGCAATAATATATTCAAATGTAAAAGAATTATTTATTTCTTAAAACATATAAATAGTTATCCACCAAATTCTTGTATAATCCTAATTTTATAGTGTATCCACTATATTTATTTTTCCTAGTTTGTTTATGTACTCAATATTTATTATGTAATATATTAATCTTGATGACAAACCATTTTTCATTAAGATTGTTGTCGTTGTAATTGTGAACTAGCTTAAATATGATTTAATTATTTGATTGTATTAACTAGGTGCCATTTTGCTAAATATTTTCTAGATATGAAAATATCTAAGTAAGTAGATACTCTATACGGCAAACTGTAGTGTTTTCTTTTTACTACTAAATATACTATATTTATTTACGAAATAAGATAAGTGCACTAACTTAGGGACAAATTATTTCTATGTAGTAAAGATAGGGTATATATATTATCTTGTATAAATAATATTATCCCTTATATTGTAATTCTTATGTCCCAATAGGAGACCTGAAGGAATCCTTACAATTTTCCCTAAAAATATCAAAATAATAATTATTTCCTCAAAATGGCACGTAATTAATACAATTGTTTACAATTAAGAATTTAAGAATGAAAGACATTTTTGTTGTATTTCTAACATAGCATGTATTTAGCAATAGAAGTCCAGTATTAAGATAAACGGAATGGTTTCATTGTTTAATAACTCGGTTTGCATTCCTTCGTACGTTTTGTAGATTTATTGCTTGTACGATAGACATGTTCAGGTTAACAAATATAATTCTTGAATTAGATATTCTTGTAAATCACACTTGTTAGGTTCTGTTCGTCTAAAATTGCAGAATCGGCGACGCATTGACTCAAAAAGATTATAAAACTTTGATTTTGTCTATTATTATTTTTTGTTTAAGCCCCTTAATGCCTAAGTTCTTTTGACACTGGACTTCAGGCTGATTTAGAAGTAAAACATATATGGGTGTATAAAAAATCATTTACATTAAATTTGAAATTTTGTTCTGATTCAATAATTTAAAAGTCTAAAATTGTTTTGAGATCATGCGTCAGCTATTCTCAGTTTTAGATGCACAAGGCTTATTTGTTAGTAGTGCAATTAAAGTTTAAGATTTATTGGGTGAAGCATTTGACAGGCCCCATAGACGACCCATAAATTGTAAGCACCATAGATAATCTAATGGCTGTGTCGTTATCTCGTTCACATTCAAAATAAGAATAGGAGTTATTTTTCAACATGTTTTCATCTTATTGAATTCTTTAAAGACGTTTCGGGGTTCAAACAGAGGCCCGATTACGGCTTTCTTTTTTTTATAAAAACTTTGGATAGTTGAGACGTGCTATAAGCCCTTTGAGCCCCGATGTCGGTATATACGTTTTAATGGACTTTGAAACATTCCACTTTCCATTAAAATAACCGGAAGAAATGTAGCTATTTTATGGATTTCATAGTCGAGTCATGTTTTAATAGACTAATGGGTTAGAGAATTAATTAATAAATGAGGCAGCGTGATTTCCATTTACCGGGGTGAATAGTAACGTAGATTGGTAGATAGTTTCACTCATTGAGATGTTAAACCAGACGAACACTGCGGATAAAGAACAGTTCGGTACCATGTCGATATTTCCCTCTCTTTCACTCCTATGCAGTTATACATCTTCCTTCTCGCTCTACTGGTTCTTCGCGTACATAATACGCACGCGTAGTTTTTCGCGGCGTCCGGTCTAGTTTAATACCTCAATGATATCACCAGTGGTTTTTCGTAGTAAATGAGTGCAGTTTTATACATTTTGCTAGTTATTTAGTAATGGCTTAGTGATTTCTGTGTTATATCGATGCGGACTAATGTTAAATTTTGGCAAGAATTTGTTTTTTTTTTTAATGGCTATAGATTAAATAATTTATTAACGTGTCCATTTTTTTTCGTTTTTGTTCCGCATCGATTTTACGTCCATACAGTGGCATGTGATTTTTCTTTATAGACGTAAATTACACAAGGATTGTTTATTTTTCAATGTTATTAAATTAATTTCCAATGTGTGTCCTAAATTATGAATATTATATAATGTACTGTAGTGGATACATTTCTGTGAGGTGGTACGTTAGTACAAAATATTGCTTATATATTTTTGGTAAGTTTGAGGTCGTACACAAGAGCAATAAATGAATGTTCATGAAAATGTGTTAGTTTTATTTCTCAACCTTTGAATATGAAGACCCTGCAAGTTTATTTAATGAAAAGTAAGAATTAAATGTGTGCTGGTATACAGCATTTATTTACTACAGACTACTACTATCTTTATATTACTTTGGTTAAAAACGGACGAGGTAGCTGTTCAAACCAACGAAAGCTTAAAATATTATTTCCCCTTATTTAAAAATCCAAAATATTTTCTAATCTAAATATGACCATTTTTACATTGATCAATACATTTTTATCTTTAGAATGTGTAAAATCGTATTTGTAGCTTAATTCATTGTAAGCACGTTACGACAATGTGTTCTTTTAATTACTTGGGGTAAAGGAAAGTTACAGAAATTCATTTATCTTACTGGTTTAAAAGAAAATTCTTACGGCGTTAATAAGTTTTAAAGCCTTCAATTACAAGGAATATCTTTTTAATGTAGTGATAAAGTCGTCAAACCACCTAGGACGCATCAAATGAAAACAATCCTTAATCCGTAATAAACAAGCAAATATTTAGGCCCCATTCGCACGGGCGCTTAAAAAGCGTGGACATTGGCGGTTTTTTACCTTAGGTGCAAATTGAGTTTGAAAATCAAAATTGTTTCCATCCACCTCGTTTAAATAATTTTCTTGTTTTTGCGTTAAAAAAAGGACAGATAATAATGTTGCAAATCGTAACATGCCGTTTTACGGGGACACGGAATAGAAGTGTCAAATAAAATTTTTGAGGTTATTTTGCAATTGGTAAACTTTGTAAATTTCGATAATAATATTGAATTAAAAATAAGTCGCAATGTTGCGACGTTTTACATATTCTATTTTGCAAAGCCGTGGGTTAAAGCATCAGATTAATATAAAATGGGTGAAACCTGAATACAAACCTTCGTATGTACCCGAGAAATCAGGTGATTTGGAAGGTGTACCGCCAGTTCCCGACACTGCAATAGGAGTCGACTATGCTCTTAGTGAGGAAATGAAGAAGTGAGTAAATCTTATTGCCTAATATAAATATAAAAAATCTACAATAGTACCAGTAGAATAGTAGATTAATGCGAAAGACCAAGGATAGATTTTTTTACTTGTGGTAGGTCTCATATGTGAGAGGCTATCTGGGTGGGTACCACCGCAGTGTCTATTTCTCCCGTCAAACAGCAGTGTAAACGCACTGTTGTGTTTCGGGTTGAAGGGCATTGTAGCCAGAGTAACTACTGGACATATTGAGACTTAACATCTTGTGTCTCAGGATGGCGAGCGCAGTGGAATGCCAAGCATTGCTTTATAATTCAAGGTGTTGTTTGGTTTTGCAACTGTTCATGAGCGGTTGTATCACTTACCATCAGGCGAACGGCATGCTCGTCTCGCCATTCATAGCAATAAAGAAAAAGTGGCCCCAAATTGAAGAGTTCTATATCCATTAGTACACTACAATACAGTTAATTTCTTTTGCAATTATCAAACCATGATGAAAATATTGATTTGCAGTGCCTCTGAAACAATAAAGAAATTATTCTCCGTTGCTCATCTGGGCAAAAAAGAACACCATGCTCTAATGAGGAAGGAGTTGATGGATAGAGTCAAAAGGCACGAGTATGACCAGAGTACTGCTGAGATTAAAAGTAAGTAGATATACAAATTATTTTCATACACACCTGTAACTCTGGTAAGAGATCATCATGCATCAACATTGTATGCTCTGTTTACATTGCAATACTCAGGCTATTATTATTCATTCAAAGTTTTTTGCCTTTTACCCAGAAGTATAATATAGTATAGTATAGTAGCAAAGGAACTATACCAGCACATCCTTATTTTGCCGTGTGTGCTATCCCATAATGATAGAGGGGTGGGCCTATCGCCACTTCGGGCACAAATTCGTGACCTTGAGCTGATATAAATTTAATAGAAAAATCTGAAGCTTCTGTTTGATCCAGGGTTTGAACCTGAGATGTCAATATTGCAATTGTGAATATTTCTTATAAATTATGATTGAGGTGCATCAGCAGATTGTTAATTTGATTTTAACCACAGTTAACATGTTAGGCCGGTTTTAGAGTCACGCTGACCGCGCGCTGACCGTCAGCAGCTAAAACCAGCCTTAGATAAATAAAAAAATAAATAACACCCAACAGTCACATACATAGTCCTGATCCCACACTAAGATCGAGTCTTGTGTCGTGGGTATCAGGAACTACGAGAGACTTTTCGGTCTCACAAACACCCAAACCTGGAAGAAATATTTGTGGACCACACAAACATTTCTCTCGGTGCGGTGATCGAACCCGCGGCCTCTCGTTTCACAGGCGGCGTCTAACCAACTGCGCCACGGAGGCTGTCAAAATAATGACAGAGGGGTGGGCCTATCGCCACTTCGGGCACAAATTTGTGACCTTGAGCTGATAAAAAATTTAATAGAAAAATCTGAAGCTTCTGTTCAAGCCAGGATTTGAACCTGAGATTTCAATAATGCAATTGTGAATATTTCTTATAAATTATGATTGAGGTGCATTAGCAGATTGTTAATTGGATTTGAATCACAGTTAACATGTTAAATGTAATAATGTTTTTTTTACAGTCGCACGATTAACTGGCCATATTCGCTACCTTCAAGAAACCATGGATAAATATCCCAGAAATACTAAAATGAAGGTAAATATATATATTAATTTTTTTCTGGTATGGCTTTTTTTTGCCACTTCACAGTAATTTCTCCTGCCAAACAGCACTGTAAATGCATTGTTGTGTTTTGGTGTTAAAGACATTGTAGCTAGATTAACTACCGGACATATTGTGACTTATTATCTTATGTCTCAGGATGGCCAGCATAGTGGAATGCCAAGTAATGCATTGTTATTCAAGGTTTTTAGATTTGCTGCTGGTCATGAGCGGTCGTAACTCGTATTGCTTACCATCAGTCGACCGGCATTTTCGTGTCGCTATTCAGTGCAATAAACAAAAAATGAGTTTCCATAAATGTCTTTAATGAAATGCCATGGTATAATTTTGCCTCAAATGTTCATTCATTAATCAAATACATATTTAATGATGGATATAGTCTTTGAGGGGAATATGTTTTCTTGTGTGATTATGTAAATAAAGCTTATAATTTTGTTTCAATAGGCAGTAGTTCAGGAGATCATAGATAGAAGGAAAAAGCTGCTCAAGTATTTACGTCAGTACGACTACAAGAAGTTTGAATGGCTGTTAGAAAAACTGAATATTGAATATAAAGCACATCCTGAGTAAGTATTTCAAGTTTATTTTCTTTGACCTGCACTTATTCCACAATTCATAGATACTTTTTTCTTTCTGGTATAGGCAGAAATACTGTTATACCAGAAAGAAAATGTTTTCATAAAATTAAGGCCATTGATTGGAAAATTATCTTGTATTTCGATATTCATGTTATTAAAATAAAAAATGCTAAGGAAATGTTTTGCATAATCGAAAGACAGAATGATGAATCTTATAATTTGTAGCCCTTTAATCATATGCAAACTAACAAAAAAAAATTCTTTTTTAAATATTTCGCAATAATAATAGTCCTTCTATTGATGGCACCAATATTTTTAAAACTGTAATTCCCACACACAATTATTAAAACATTTATTTTTTCTCTAGATCGAGCCACAAACTAACACGCAAGGAATCCCTCCGCAAACTAACAGAGTTACACTGTGAGGATATCCGGAACAAAAAGCTAGCAGACTACAGGAACCTTCTAGAAAGCCAGCAAGGGCCGTACTTGGAAGAGAAACTCGACGCCCTAAAGTTCATTAGGAGTGAACAAATTGAACTACAACTGCCAATCACTGTCACAGAGCAGGATATTAAAAAAGTTGAAACACAGTTGGAAGAATGGAATGTGAGGGAGAAAATTAAACAGGAAGCTAAGAAAAAGAGAAGGAATTTGATTTTGGATGTTGAATAAGTTATCTAGAATTATAGTTGTGTTTTAGTAATGTTATTTGTGGTGTCATTTCGTTCCTGAAACTAAAGGTCAGTCATACGAAACAAACTATTGGGTCATATCTTGGTGTAAAATGGTAAAAAAATAGTTTTGTGACATTTCATCCAGTTATTGTTCTTATTCAAAATACATGTCATTTTTTTATTGCTACGAATTTAAGATACACATTAATATAAAAAGCCCGCAATAATATAAACGCATAGCTGTGTTTCAATTTTAGGTAAATGAATAAAAACAGACAAAAAATGAAAATTTAAAAACAATTTATTTCTAATCATTTCATACAAAACCTTATACAATGTAAAAACACCATAAAATATAAAGCGTAATATCAAAAAGTCAGTCAAATTTGGACGGATATTACTTAACTTAAACAGCAACTGAATGTTACATTCTGCGTTATGGAAGACTTAACTATAATTTACAATACACTTAAACATATGGCTGAATATGGGGCTAAGAATAAGGCATTTATAACTAGAATAGATTTTAGCCGGGCGCGGCTTTAACGACAAGTCAAGGGGGCATGACCACACAACATTCATTGTCAAGATTTAGTCATACTATTTTTTTTTATTTCTCTATATTGACGGCAGTATCCTTTAAGACTTAAAAAGTACACATTTTTGACCAGCAAGAAATAAATACTTAAAATGTATTTTGAACGTTTTTTTCTTTTAGAATTTTCTTTTGATGTATTACTGTAGGCATATTATTTTTCAAAGTGACGTAGTGTGCGGTGCACGCGCATATGCGGTGGGAATGAACCCGGAACGTCGCGATTTCGGCGCGTGTGCCCACAACCAACCCTCGACTGTTTGTTGCGTGAGGTCCGCGTACACCCACTCACCCCTCTTCACTGATAAATCGTCTGGAGCTTGCGCCTGTAAATTAGGTAAATAATAGTTACTTCTAAATTCTGATAATGCGGATTTAGAATTTTTATAATTGAATTAACCCGCCCCAATTGTGATAGGTGCAAAATAATGTAATTATTTTTATTTAGGAACAAATCCTTTATCTTCCTATGGATAAATAACTACTTGTGTTAGACTACAGAAACTATCAACAATGTTTCTTTAAAAAATTTGCAAGAAAAATGTTTGAGGATCTCTAACTTAGACTTGAGGCATTACATGCAACATTAAGGTATCATCGTAATGTCTATTTCGCCTGATATGCAGCAGTGTAAATGCACTGTTGTTTTTCGGTTTGATGGACATTGTAGTCCGAGTAACTACTGGACATATTGAATCTTTACATCTTATGTCTTAGGATGGCGAGCGCAATGGAATGCATAGCATTGCTTTGTAATTCATGGTGTTTGGTTTTGCTACTGTCCATGGAAGGTCGTATCGCTTACTATCAGGCGAATAGCATGCAGTTCTCCCCATTCATCGAAATAAACAAAATCCAAATCAAAGGATATACTTAAACCTATAATATATAACACCCAACAGCCACACAACATATAGTTCTGATCCCAGTATGATCGAGTCTTGTGTCATGGGTACCGGGAATTACGAGAGATTTTTCGGTATCACAAACACCCAGACCCGAAAGAAATATTTGTGGGCCGCACAAACATTTCTCTGTGTGCGAGGATCGAACCCGCCGCCTCTCGTTTCACTGGCGGCGTCTAATCGACTGCGCCAATAACTCAACTATGGAAACTAAATGTACTAACCTTATAATCATAGAGCATCACTAGTTCAGTGCCGTGGTACCGTCCGTCGTTGTCCTGTTGCGTGGTGTTGTTGAGACTGTTGTTATTCAACATTGTGTTGTTTGGCGGCGAGTGCAGCGGCTGACTGTTGTCTTGTTGCGTCGCTGGAATATTCAGTAATAATCTATATTAATACCTATTTCGTATCAGATTAGGTATATACGTCCCACAGCAGGGCACGAGCCTCCTCTATAATCGAGAGTATGATTGAGAGTTGACTTAACATACCATAGAAATTCATACAAATCGCTACTTACTATACCTACTTAAAAAAGTACATAAGAATCATTGATACTTAAAAAAGAGCGAAAAATATCGTCGCTTTTTATAACGCATAAAGGCCATATTATGCTTATTGTTGATAAATGTTTACACGATGCAAATTTTATATATCTTTTCGATAATCGTTTCTTCAAGGCGAGAAACTATCCGTGTATCCATATTATATCGCCTTCGATCAAATATACACTAGATACAACATGAGCGCTTAGAAAATGGCACCAAAAAAAAGTGCTTTAAGCACTCTTTCGCCTTCAGTCACGCACCGACCGTTGCTTACAAAACGTCGCAGAACTTTAGACAATATTATGTGAAAAGCTACTTTAAGCTCCAGGAGTAAGGTGGAATTTGCGTTAATATATTTGGAATATGTGATCTTTTTGTTTACTCTTTTTAATGTCATTCATCGGTGCCACTTTTTAACAGAACTTTTACAGGGAACTGTGTACCTAGTGTATATTTGATCGAAGTATATCGCGGATGAAACTACAAGAGACTTTGGCAGTGGTGTTTTAAGCATAAAGTATAAAGAGCACAAGCTGTATGAGAAAAGAGATCCGTGAAATCACTGTATGTATATGTTATTTCAAATAAAATTATATTCCCGAGGGTAGTTCTCTCAATATAATAATCAATCCGTCAGTAGCAATACAAACGCCGTCGCGGGCTGTCGAAGCGACAGTACTTTAACGTTTAAAAATAAACGGTATTGTGATTATGCGTAAGATGTTAATGTGATTTATTATGAAGACTGAAGCTAGCAGTAATTCATAAATATTGGTGATTTGCTAAGGTAAGTGCTTTGGTTTAGTTTTGGTTAATCTTACATATTATGTACCTCGTCGAGCATGTACGTATGTGTGTACCCACCATATTTTTCTCCGGGTGACTATCACAGTGCAGAGGCAATCTGAGTTTCATAATAATAAGTTATGCGTGGTATTGCCCCGTTTACGTGTTCGTTTGTTAGTCGGTTTTGAAAAAGAAATACTGTCTCGCCCTCAAACACGCTACAATAATTCCTGTGTCGTAGGATCATCTTTATAGTTTATTAGGTTTCCAAGTACGTCTAACTTGTCTTTAACCCGCAACGAAATCAAACAGTAAAAGTAACAAGTAATGGAAATATTTTTGTCCACTTCCCTTCGTAGTAGTATAACATAGTAGTATATAAATATGAAATAAAAATCACTCAAACCGAGCGCCGAGCGGTTACTAATATACGACATACGAATACCAGAATATAGGACATCTATATGGCCTAAAATACAGAATATAAATTACCTTGTACAACAGCTGGATACACGAATCCGGAAGGTATGAATCCCTCTTGTCCATCACTCCTCACTATCCAATACCAGTCAGGGTCCTCTCTGTTTAACACTGCAACAAGTAACAATTTTTATACATACAGACATAAACTCATGCTTTTTTGCCAGAAGAGGTAAGCAGAAGTGCCACGACACACACATTTTGCCTTGTATTTTCCGTCTCAAGGTGTGATAGGGGGCGAACCTATCGCCATATCAGGCACATATTCCTGACTCGAGGCTGTTAATGAATAGAAAAATCCAGTATCACTTTGCCCCACCCGGGATTCGAACCCGAGACTTCAGCTTTGTAACCGTACCGTAGTACAACTACGCCACTAAGGCAGTCGAACAATATCTATTGGTCCCTAAAATGCGGTGTTTGTGTAGTTAAGAATGGGCTTACTATCGTCAATTGTAAGAATAAAAATTATGGTATAGCTTGATAAAAAAAGTATTTCGTTTTATTAGGCATTCCATTACGCTCGCCATCCTGAGAAATAAAATTTAAGTCTCAATATGTCCAGTAGTTACTATGGTTACAATGCCCTTCAATCTGGAACACCATTTTTTTACATGTGAACTATCTTCAAGATTTTGATCATTCTGTAAAATCAAAATATATAAAAAATAATATACCTGTAACAAACTCCCCCCGTTCCACGTCCACATCATTTTCATCCCTCGCGGTGAATGTGTAGAGCACCACGTATCTCCCAGAAGGATCCTTGCTGAAGGGACAGGACTCGCCCTCGCTGCCCAGCTCGGAGTGACCGTCGTTCGTCACTCCGTCTGATACTGACAGTCTGAAATGATGGGTTAATCGTGCATAGGTAATAATGTGGGATGAAATTGAGGGTGGTACCTTTCCTAATTACAATTAAAGAAGCCACAATTTTCTCAAAAAAAAAAAATACACTGCAAGCAAGCATGCCTTCACTGATATGGTATACCCTTATACATAAAATACAATTTATTCACAGAAATATCTTCTGTGTATTAAGCGATTATAATAGAATCACTATCACAGTAATAATAAAGCAGTTTCTCCAGATAGTATGTGAAATAAATGTGAGCCGAAAATGCACTACAACTAAACATCAGGCTTTTTAATTTTAACTGGCACTACAAACTGACTCCACCTAATGCACGCCTGAATCAGGATACATTTGCAAATGGTTTCCCACCATTGTGTTCAGTGTTCATTATCTGGCTACATAACTTACCACTAAATGTTTACGTATAAAACATATACTGACTGCGAAACATCCCTATGCGCGAGATCAGCCGGTGACCTGCTCCTCGGCAGCTTCTTCTTGAGGTCGTGGTGCTCGCAGGGCGCGCAGTACGAGTGCGGTATGAAGCCCTCGCGCCGGGACTCCGCCACTATCACGTACACCCAGTCGTTCTCGCGGTACAACACGTTCACTATCTGACCGCGTTTCACCTACCAATCAATTCATAAATAAATAAATAACACCCAACAAAATTAACAGCAACAAGTCTATCTGGATATAGACCTCAGAATCTATATCAGCCCATATACATCCCACTACAGGGCACGGGCTTCCTCTACAAGCGAGAGTACGATGTAGAGTGGTTAGGTCATATAGTCCACCACGCTGGTCTAGTGCGAATTGGCGGACTGTATATATCATAGAGTTCGCTATGTGCGTGGTGATTGACTATCAATACACACATGCCTCCGAAAAGTCAGAAGTATGCCTTGGGAATCGCAACCGCGACCACCGTGAATATGTTTAAGACCTCAGGTTGTCCGCCATAAATTGTCGGGCCTAGATTTAGCAACTTCCTGCAATCTTTATTCATTTATTCCTTCAGCCTGGTATACTAAGCCTTTCTAACAACTGATTTTAAAAGTATTTCATTTACTTGAACTTGGTAGCCGTCTAGTTTTATATCAGTCTCCAAACATATTTTTTTTTAATTTTATTATTACATGCAATATCCATTTATAGCTTCTTAAATTGTAGCATCTTGCTAGACTTTGTAAAAAACCGTTTATCTGAATGTATGCATAAGTAATAACACATAACTTGATATTTTAATATCAGTCAGTGAAGAGCAGGATGGAATAAAAAACTCTTAGACTTCTGGAAAACACTTAATAATCCATACTTTCTCCTTTAAAATAACCTTTTCATCCATATTTTAATAATACACTAGCATTCTAATTTTTTCAAGGAAAATAATTAATTGCTATCATTCTTTCATAATGAGATTTTATTTCACAATTGCTAATATCTGGATCCAACACAAACCATACTAATTTAGAAGAAATCAAATGAAAACTTACTTCAAGTTCATCGTCCACACAAGGCGTAAAGTCATGCAGTACCACCATCTTTGAATCTGGACTAAGGCCATGTTCCTTCTCAATTCCTACCCTCACCAATGTCTCAATACTAGCCGAGCCTGTGATACGTCCCATACCAGGACTCAAGCCTGAGCCGGGACGGGACAAGTCTTTATCAGAGTCCCCACTGCTTGCTGCAAACATGAATGTAAAGTCATGAACAATTTTTAAGGATATATTAAATGTTTTTATTGAAATATAATTATTTAATTAGTATTCCATGAATGACCCGTAAGTTATATGGAATGTGACTGTTGAATCTGTACACAGTAACTTGTTAAGCCCGCAGATTTTTTTAAAATTAATAATTTATTTTGTTAATGATAAAAGAAAAGGATATAAAAATGTCAAATCTTGGCTTTCATGAACTTTGCAATGTTTTATTCATAAAAAGACACATTTGTAATATGCTTAATTTAATATAAAACGTGTAATATATTTTTTGCATAGAAACCAAACTTTACTTCAAGTTTTAAATATCTATTTCTTTGTATTTATAATAATCTGTAATTGATCTATTATTGAACAACAATATTGATCAAACAATATTTAGCTACCAATTGAAAATCCATTTGCAGGGAATATTTAAAAAACAAGTGCTGTAATTATACTGTTAAAGGCATAATAATCTGATGAACATGTTAACAAAAATACTTTTTGTGGAACAAACTGGTTTGTCCTCTTAGAAATTGCTTTCAACTCGAAAATTCAGCTCATGTTTCCAGGTATTTATATTACATTGTAATATATACATAAACATAAATATTAAACCTCTAGTTTCATATAATAATAACTGTAAAAACATAAAGTTGATTCAAGTTTCCAAAACTGAATGCAAAAATCAAGTTTGAAACACGCATCGTGCAAGACTGATGTCTGAGTTTTTTCCCACGGCCATGTGTTTGTACAAAAAATCGTTAATCACTTGGAACAACATAAAATTACTAGTTTTATATTATTTATAATTATGTAGAAAGTCCCGGAGTCCGAGGTCAATGACATGAAAAGTTCTCACAGAAAGCTTCGAATTACTCACATTTTTTCTTCTTTCCCCTTCTTATTCTGACTGGACATAAAAATGCCATGTTGTTTCAAACTATAACTAATACATAACTTGCAAAATATAGTCGAATTTAATTGAAAATTCTTTGTTCGAAATGATTTTCACACGATTCTACATGTCAAAAAGTTCACAAAACAACTTTTTTAACGTTTCGTTTCTGCATTTTGTTAAAGTAACGCAGATGTTCATAACGGGTTTAGTTAAAAGGCTTAAGTACATAATACTGTAATTTATAATTAAATATGCTTAAAATAAATATTCATAAACCAGTGTGTGATATTTATAATAATAAAAATAATAAAATGTTAAAAATATTGCATTTGGCAATAATTTTCAGCATACTGGGCCACAAAAACAGCGCGTATGCGTTTTTTTTTTTAAATTAAAGTCTAACGTTACAAAAAACAAATGGCATTTAATGATCATATTTTTAGAATTACTCGTACATTAAGGCGGATGGCTTTTTAATTAAAAAAAATCAGATAGATATAGACTTGATATAGACTTCCTGCCTGAAGATGTCGATGAATCTTGTCATAAAGGTGATTTTGAATTAATATGTCCTTTTTGTACTTGATTACGAGTTTAGGGACCAAAATCATTCAAAAGTAGGCAAGTCGTTGAGTGAAACAAAATCTTTTTAAAAATCTTTATTTCATATTACAGTGAATGATAGGTATCTACACCATACAAAGGCAGTCGTTATTTTGCTTAGATTAATTCCAATTTTTTTGAAACAATTTAATACAAATTTGTAACATTTGGCACATACAATAATCTTGAAATGTTAAGTACAAAAATACACCAGCAATTATTTTTCAACAACAAATAACTCTTATATATTTCTACATAACATTTTCAACTGTCGTGATACATAAAATATAAGATTTTCTTCATAAGATTTGCTAAGAGACCCAACAATTACTTCAGTTTTACAGTTACAAGAGTTATAACATTCTACCTTACAGATAGTTACCAAAGAATATAAGGTAAATAATATATCATCAACATTCGACTATAGAAAAATACTCTGGACTATAATTATTTAATATTTTTTTATTGAATATTATAAGATTTTGTCACATTACATTGGCACCTGAACACAGTTACTTTAATGGCTCTTCTTCACGTTAGCCCCTTTTTGCCAATGGTAACGTGTGGCTAAATTAATTGCCAAAATGTGAATAGCATTCCATCGCTTCAACACTCCGCTGAAATTATTCGGATCTCGCTTCAACGTAGGCTAAAGTGGCCATAAGCCTTTCTACACGTTAGCCACACACATTAGCCACGACCATTGGTATATAAAGCGAACTTGAAGTGGAGCCAGAATTACAGCATACACCAAGCTAACATTTAACGCGAATCAAATAATACTGACTTATAGATGTTGCGTGTCAGTCAAAGAATGCCATTGTTCGTGTCTGTGGTCTGGAAATTTGATGCAATCCATCCAGTGTTTTAGTCTTCTCCCTTTGCTACTGGCCCCTAAAACAAGGCTTCCGAGGAAGTCATTAGGCTTTCCATAGTCCTTGTCCCAAACTGTCAATGTCAGATTTTGGCGGGAAAGCTCGGTAGGACGAGTTTCGAAGAGGAATTCTTCGTTCCATACAGGGTTGAGGTTGCGCCATTTTATCGATGTCTTGTGTTTTTTGTGGTACGGGTCTGGATCGAGATGTCTGTGGATGGAAATGTTTTCATTATACGAGTACGATATAGTTATTTTTGATGTGTTAAAGTTATGGACTAAGAGGTGTGTTTGAGGTTTGAATTCAAATTGTTTTAAGATGGTACGGTAAAACGTAAAGACTTTATTAACAACTGTAGCGTATTTCATTCCCATTAAAAAGTTTAAAGTGTTTAATATATTGCTGTTTATTATTTCACATTAACAATATAAAGGGAATTTGTTATTTTTTAGATCATAGTTTGGCCAGTTTCCTTTTTATCTTAATTCGCTCTATAGTTTTAGATAGGCACTAAAATAATTAAACTTTCTTACAATTTAACAAAAGGATCGGAATATCCATTGCTGTCTTGCGGTGGTAGATCGGCGCCCCTACACACGGTGACTACTAGCGCCCTCTTCTTGGTACTGTAGCACAGTGCTAGTAATACTCTGGGACCAGTAGGCTCGGTTCCAGAAGAGCCAGATAGTGCCAGACGTAGTTGGGACGGGGATTTGGCACATTCTCTTAGAGCCACTGTGGCTGAGCCCATTTCGTCACATCCGTATCTGTGAAAAAAAGGAGATAATAGTTAAATCTTTCGAACATAATTTTATGTTACTGCGAATTGTAATTTCCTTTTTATTTTAAAAATTATTTAAAAGCTTCCGAACATATGTTACAAACCCCAAAACCCAATTTGATATTATTTTTATAAAATCAATAACTTATCATAGACTTTGCTCGTTCAAAAAGGAAAAAATATACTAACAAAATGCTGTGGTAAACTACGTTGATATACCGGGTATCTCAAGACTGCTACCGAGACCGAAGCCGGGTGGTAGGTTTAGTAACTACAAACACAATGCAACTAAATCATTTTTTAAATATCGTCATTTTTGGGTGGTAAATCCATAGTTTTTGCTAAAATAATAATTAAAACTCTTTTATACCTTAGACTCTATAGATAAAAGGGTATACACTATTATTTTACGATAAAATGTATTTACCACCCAAATACGACCATATAAAATTAATTAAAAAAAAAAGGTCGCTTTTTTTCCAAGATTTTCTGTTGCACTGTGTCTGAAATCGCTTAAACTACTACCCGGCTTCGTTTTCGGTAGCAGTCTTGATATACCCTGTATCTAATGAGTACAATCAAATTATTCTTCACTAAACTTAAAAAACATATTATCAACCTGTCATCATCGAACAAGACAATTTCCAAGGACTTGACGGCCAGATCAGATTCAGTGATGCCGAAGAAGTGCAAGGTCTCGTTGAACTCGGGGTTCTTGGTCTTGTGCACCGTCTTTGTTCTTAGCCTGTTCGAATATGTGCCTTCTGAAATGTAATTTAAAACCGTGTTTAATAAAGAGGTACGAGTATAGTAATGGATGCCCTACTGATCCTTTCACGCTCCTTTCTTGATTTGGGTCGGCATGCATTCCTTACTGATCTTTTTCTTTCCTGCTCCTTTCTCGATTTAATTGGCTAGCAACACATCCATGATCAAAGCGTTGTGGATGTTCATGCGCGGCAGTGATCACTTACCATCAGGTCACCTGTTTGCAGGACCTTTAGTTTTGAAAAAAGTTGTAAATGCGTATCTGTTCATGGGTTACTGTAAATCGTTAGGAATATTTTTTGAAAACATCTTTAAAACCGTATTAGCTAGTAGTTACCGATTCGCTTATACGAGTAGCTAAAAGAATAGGCTATTAAACGATTTTTTATTCTTCATTGTAACTAATTGTTAAGACATCAAAAGTTTTTAAATTACAAAATGGGCATCACTAGAATAACTCAAGAAAGGAAAGAAAAAAATAGAATGATAATCCCTTACCTTTAGGCACGACTTCCAATCTACAAAAAGGGTCCGATAACCCCGTCATGTCCATTCCAATAAGACCTCGTGCTCTCAGCACCGTGACAGCCAACGAAGAAGTTGCATTCTCATACGCCAAACGTATTTCAAGTGTCCCAAAACCAGCATCGGGTATAGATGGAGTTCTGTCAATCTGGCTGGGGGGTTTGGACAGGTCTTTCCTGACGCTTCGGAGGCTGTAGGCGCTGCCTTTACTCCCAGTCCTTTTGAGGGAGGCTAAGGGACGCTGGTTGAGACTGTCTGTTCTATGCAGGCTTAGACCGCTGAATCCGTGGGTCAGGATGTCCGTTTCACTCCATTCGTAGTGCACATTTACATCCTGGAAAGAATTATATATTGCAGTGAGATTACGTTAATAATTCAAATTGGTTTTGTGGCGGGAAATTGCAGGAGTTGTCGGCAACATATTTCGATTGTTCATGGCTCAATATACCGTTTAAGAACCACTGATTTAGATTCATTTATGTACATAGGCAAAGAGTAAAAATGTAGGCCCGTCAGTACATATCATAGTACATATAGAGTTTCGAAAAGACCGTGAAAATCACGCTAAAATAAATATTAAATTAACTTAAATTAATAAATTTCGGGTAAACGGGGAAAATAATATCTTTCTAATAAATTAATACTTAATCTTAAACTTTCTGTCATACTCGTAATACAAGTAAGCATTTTCAAAATTATTGCGAGTTAAGATTAATTTCAGTAACGCTCCACTAGAGATATACTGGAGCGCGCGCACCACTTACCTCGGCACACTTTACTCGCTTTTGGCCATGTCCAAATATTTATGTCAATGGGTTTATTGACATTACACGTGGCGACACAAAAATATTTACAAATAGTACGAGAATTTCGCAATCTAATCACACAGTTTGTGGCGTGGCTTAGTGATTTTCATAAAGGGCTGATCCGTATGACGTCAATGCGAGAGAGAGACGGCGATATAATATTTCATTGTATTGTTTTGTTAGTTGGATAATTCAACGAAATGCTTGCGGGCATTAGGGGATGGGTATCAGTTAGGGTTGGTACTTGCTCTAGTCTCTTAATCAAATTATAATTATCATGAGTTTTATTTTTATTTGTATATCTTTGAAATAAAGCGTTAATGGCAAAGGCTTGACCCCACATAAAGTTATGCCAGTAACTTTGTATGCTCTATACTGAAACTAAAAAGAAGAAAGGTAATATATTTAATTTAATTGATGTGGTATGAAGTGCAGTCTTTTATACAGGGTATATCAAGATTGCGACTGAAAATGAAGCCGAATGGTAGTTTTTGTGACCATAGACACAATGCAAATACACATTTCGCAAAACAAAAAACGCAACAATTATTTTTTGTGATGTTTTAAATATGATTGTATTTGGATAGTAAATTCATGAATAGTTTTTGATTTGAAAAGATTGTACATTATGATTTTAGGAGAAACAATGTGTTTACCACCCAAATACGACGATAGAAAATAAAATTACCACCCGGCTTCGTTTTCATTAGCAGTGTTGATAGACCCTGTATTCCTTACAATTGCGAACCTAAGTCTCTTCAGTGGTATTACGAAAATGCCTTATATCGGAGCTGGAAACTCGTGCATGTTACAGAATGCATTTGAACTTAATCGCTTCCCTAGAGTACCGTTATTCGCTGCCTCTTTAAAATGGCTATCTAGTGAAGCAGATTACGAAGTTGGTTCATATTACTGTTATGGAAAGCCTTCGTGGCGCAGTCGGTTAGACGCCGGCTGTGAAACGAGAGGCCACGGGTTCGATCCCCGCACCGAACAAATATTTGTGTCAACCATAACTGGTGTCTGTTTCGGGTCTGGGTGTTAGTGAGGTCAAAAAGTGTCTCGTAGTTCTTGATACCCACGACACATGACTCGATCTTAGTGTAAGGTCAGGGCTATGTATGTGACTGTCGGGTGTTATTTATTTATTTATTTTATTGTGACCGATAACCTAGGCCCTTTCAATCAAACCGTCTTGATTGAAGTCGAGTTATATGCTCAGCTGTGGGCTACCCATGGGTTGATATCAGAGGCGGCTCATCCGAAAGAGCGCTGGTGCAGTGCACTCCCACTAAAATTACATACTTAGCTAATTTAATAATTCATATATATTTATAATACATAAGATCCTTACATTACATTCTATATATTTTACTATGCCTATAAAAATAAAATGCCTATATAGGTACATGTAGCGTCAATTTGTAACGAGTGGAGCGCCAGCGATTGCGCTCCTATGAAACGAAGTTTAGTATAATACGACTCTTAGTACTGTATTCAATGAGTGCGAAAGAGAGCATCGATTCGGGCTGACGCGTGAAACAAAAGATATCAATTATCAATTTTTTTCCGCTTACATTGCAAACGCAGGCTGAGCTCTACGAGATTTATCAAAATAATGTACTAATAATTTGTACACATTGAAAAGGTCTACAGAAAACTCCGCGATGGTATATGTCTATCTCTTCTGGATATACCACAATAACATTTTTTTGTCATTTACTTTTTACGACAAATAATGGCTAATTTTCGAAGCGATTTTAACCAATACAGCATTAATCCCTATCCAATTAAATACCTTGTTGATTTAATATAGATCAATATGGTCCTTTACAGCACAAGATTTAAATTAATATTTTCGAAGATATTACAGATTTAAAATTGCGGGACGTAGCGCTTGCGGCGGTACTGGCCGGCCGGGGCGGCGCGGCGGCAGCGTGCCTATATAGGAAGGTTTATATGTATTATAATAATACGTACATATTATTATACAGAAATCTATTTGTACCCGGGCCGCTAGTGTATGATAAGCATAGAAAAACGCTTAATTAATTCCATTTCTGATTTTCACAAGAAAGTAATAGATATCTTCGCACGCCAAAAAGACCGGCGAATGGATTTTGTATACAAATAAAATAAATAGTAAGCTCTAGTTTTCAATTATGTTTTTGTGAACCCCCATCAAAAAATTTCACGAGCCGCCTCTGGTTGATATAGTACAGTATAGAGGAAAACGATAAAATGTCCTCCATTTATTTAAATAATTGTAACTACTAACTAATCACTACCTTTAACCCGAGACTTCTGTCCACGCTGTGTGTCTTTAAGGTACTGGACTTAAGTGGAATCTATTATTAGAACACTTATGCTCAGTGATGATGTATATGAATCGATACAATATTTTATTCTATTCACATTTGTAGCGGAATATGTGATGTTTCAGTATGTATTTCCTCATTACAATCATCGTCACCAACTAGAAATGAACTGATGAATACAGGCTTCCGTCGGATTTGTGCGTAATGACCAGGATTACCTATTTTAAATACTAGCGCTGAATAGTATATTCTTCTTAGCATGTTATTTCTATAAAGAATGTTTTGTGATTCTAATTAAAATAATTTTAAAATAAGGTGCGTTGGGATTACATCGTAATAGTAGGTTGAAGTGGGAAAGGGCTGGCCACATATGTCGCAGTACGAATAACCACAAACGTAGCATGGGACGCCATCTGGCCAGATGGCGGGACGACTTGCACAAGAGGGCAGACTGCCACTGGATATATAAAGCAGCAGACTGGGCTCTGTGGCGTACCTTGGGAGAGGCCTATGTCCAGCAGTGGAATGCAATGGGCTGATGATTAGTGCGTAAGAAGTACCCCTTCCATCCTTGTATTACGGTGTTATCTCAACGCACCTTAAATAAATAAAGGATCTCTACAAAATTTCATCACAAATATAATCCGAATAAATTATAAGAATATTATACATGATGATTATACATCATCGCAACGGATTATCCCAACTTCCGAAAAATTCCGTGGCTAATGGAAAAAAATAGCGAAGTTTTCGTCAAAGGAGCCAATTTAATTATAGAGTGTTGATAAAGTTTTACTCAAGCAATTTAGAAGTTAGCCACCAATACATAGCGCTTATTACCCCCCGACAAGCTTACACTAACTTGAAGATATTTTTAATCAGGTTTTTATTTTCAAGTTTTTTTTTGTCAAGTTTAATCGGACTAATGTTGGGGGTATGAAGTAAATTTTTAAAAGCGTGGTTGACTTGAAACAAATATTTCCGGAAAGCATGATTTTGGATGTAAAATTATAACACAAATAATTTTGCAATATGGAAAAATAATGGCATGGAAAAACAAGGTAAGTGTAGCAATAATCGCTTAACACGGCCCAGTAAAACATTTATGTAAACGAAAAAAAAAAAAACAAAAAACAGCTAATTTAAATCTGAATCGCATCAATGTAAAATAATTCAGCAATTTTCTATTGGCGTGTGGCGACATTTGGGACTAAAAATAAAATAAAAAAAATATCAATTAAACACTTAGTTTGAGATTTGTTTTCATAATATAAACAACAAGCGTTAATAATAGTATTAACATGTCCAATATAATAAAATGCGAAGAGAAAAAACGAGAAAAAAGGTACGCTAAAAGATCGTAGATTATCTATATATTATGCTTCGCCAAACTATCCCTCAAATTTTATTTCTATTCAAATAATATTATTTCACAAAGACCTTGAAATATGCCCTGAAACGACCACTAACAGCAATAACAAATATATAAAAAATAACCTAACATTAATTGCCATCAATCAGACATAGGAACGTCCTCAATTGACCTTAAATCAATAAGAACGTGTACAATGGACGTCCTCTTTCCTCCACACCCCGTTTCCCCATGGAATTATATGACGCACGCAACTGACGCAATTTCTCAGCTGTATGCCATGTCAATCTGTGATTCTCAAAGTGAAACGCCCTCTTTTGAGAGCATTGACAGATTTGTGATGGATGGTAGAGGTATGGCGGTAGGCTCGCCTCTGTCCGATTTTGGATAGGTAGTTATTTAATTAATACCGAAAGTCTCACATAATAATAAACAACACCCAACAGTCACATACATAGTCCTGATCTCACACTAAGATCGAGGCTTGTGTCGTGGGTATCAGGAACTACGAGAGAGTTTTTGGTCTCACAAACACCCAGACCCCGAAGAAATATTTGTGGGCCGTACAAACATTTCTCTTGGTGCGGGGATCGAACCCGCGACCTCTCGTTTCACAGGCGGCAACATAGTTTCAAATACCCATCACACAAGACTTTATTGATCTTAATGACGGTTCAGGACTATTTATGTGACTGTTGGGTGTATTTCATATTTATTTCGGGGAAATGTGTATGGCTTTAATGTCATATCTGCCTACCCCTTTGAGGATATAGGCGTAAGATTACACTTGATAATCAAATTGACATAAAGTTTAAATAAATAAAATGTACAGTGTACATTTTATTTATATTGATATGACGAAAACTCTATAATAGTTTTCCGCATAAATACTTGTTTTGAGTTCAATCTGTGTATCTGGTTACGAACATATCAACATAATTATATGTACCAGAGAGAAATAAAATAACTACTGGACATGTTGAGACTTAACCTCTAATGTCTAACTTAGGACGGATGGGGAGAGCGGTGGAATGCCAAGCATTGCTTTGTAATTGTGTTGTTTGTTTGCGCTACTATTCATGAACGGTCATATCGCTTACCATCACGCAAATGGCATGCACGCCTTGCCATTCATTGCAATAAAAAAACATCTATCACTGGTGGATACCCTAATATTGCACTACACTTGTCATCATGTCCATTAAAGTTAGTCACTTTCCATCCTAGCGTAAAATAGTTTGAGAACCATGCCAAACAGACACTGAGGCTGTATATATAGATATATACAAGTAATAGTAACAACAAGCTTTGTTTAGAGATGAGTGGGACGCAGACAATCATTTGTCTAGTAATTGAAATTACAAGTTGTAAATGGATTATTGTGTCACTAGATCGTGCTCGTAGCTTTGCTTGTGTGCGTGAGATAACTTGGGAGTTGGGTCTAGAGATTCAGATATTAGATTTTCGTCTAAAATACCACAAGTTGTTTATTCGTGTTGGTTTTTGTGCTAGCCTACCGTCATTTTTAAATATTTTATTTTATTTATTATTTTTATTTATTCTTTTTTGTACACCAAATAATACTTAAAAACTAAAACTTATATTTAACATAAAAAGTACAAATGGCAGTCGTATCGCTCAAGGCAATCTCTTACCGACTACTATGGGATGGACATAAATGAAGGAAATTGAAGATAGGGCAGAAAAGTGTACTTTTAGAATATTTAAATAATAATAAGAATATTTTAATTTTTTTCTTTCATGGAATGGCGAGACGAGCATGGCGTTCGCCTACAATATGACCGCTCATGAACAGAAGCAAAACGAAACAACACTTTGAATTACAAAGCAATGCTTGGCATTCCACTGCGCTCGCTATCCAGAGACATAAGTCGTTAAGTGTCAATATGTTCAGTAGTTATTCCGACTATAATGACCTTAAGCCGCAACACAACAGTGCATTTATACTGCTGTTTGGCGAGAGATATAGACATAGCGGTGGTACCTACCCAGGTGGCCTCTCACATATCAGAGAGAGAGAGAGAGCTGACGGTAAGTGGTCAGCATGGCTCATGGACCTTCACAATACTAGGTCTAGCACAGCTAGGTTGCTGCCTGTCGTATGGAGAATACTCTCTTTAAGCCTCGTTTGAAGGACTGGTCACAGCGCTCGTGAACGTTAATAGTTATTTTTTCTTTGCTTTGGAAAAAGTATTTGTTTTATAAATAAAAAGTCACACGTGTGCCCTGGGATTTGAACTCGCGACAACCGTGACCATATTGGCATTAATCAATCCATCTGAAGAAAATATTGTTGGGTGTTTATTATATTAATAAAAATGGTTGCCTGTAAAGTCGGTTTTACGGGCGAAGATTTTACGTGACAACGTCTTTTTCTCGGTAGAATATTTATTGATATGAATATAATTAAATTAATCACTCAACTATAATTAGATCATAGTTGAGTGGGAGAGAGACGCAAGGCATTCGGCGGGCCTCTCTCTCGTTCGGTGACTCATCGTAACGTTACCGGGCGTTACACTTTTTCATAAGTGACTCCCAGCCGCAACCTAATTTAAGACGTTGTCACGTCAAAAAATACCTTTCGCCCTTTTCCGTACCCCTCACGAAGGTCAGAATACACCTAGTATTCCTAACTTCGTGATTATTGGCTCAGTAATGATGACGTGAAGGTATAACAAACAGACAAACTCACCGTTACGGATATTCTATGAATGTGTGGGACGTAATGATTATTTACAGTGAATCTGTGGGTGAAAAAAGGCTTTAAACGATAGGTTGTTATTTTGAATCCTTCTCAAAGATAATTGATAAACAAACATTTGTTTCGTATGTTGGTGGTTCCACTGAAAAGTAAAGTTTTTTATGCAAAGAACGTGTCTAAAAACGGGTGGTATAAACTGTGTAGGCAGTTTCTTAGACCTTAAAAGCTTATGTTGTCCATTTTAAAGTGTAAAGAAGATAACCTATTTATCGGCAATCCTTTAGTATATGACTTTTTCGATGGTAAACCTCACCCTCGCAAACAGGAGCAATACTATTTAGATTTCCCACTTACTAAGCACTAAATAACAGTACATCGCGCTTTTTTCCTCATCCCGAAACACATCACTATTGCCACAGCCGGCAATGTACATAAAAACGTGAATAAAATTCAAATTATTTCAAGCATAATAAATAGGATCATTTAACAGTACATTGCGCTCCTCATCCCGACACATCACTAAAGTATTACCACAGCCGGCAATGTACATAAAAACGTGAATAAAATTCATATTATTTGAAGCATAATAAATAGGATTATTTATAAATAGCGGCCGTCAAAATCAGACGGTAGAAAGCCCCGCGGGAGGCATACTGCGTATCGATGTAGTTACAGTTTCATTTATTATCGTATAGGTATTTCTGTATTGTTATGGGAGTGGATAGTGTGATCCTGAACACTTTAGCTTTATATATAAAGCTTTAGAGTTTGTTTGTTTGAACGCGTAAATGTAGAGAGCTGCTACTAGTTCGAATCGAAAAATTATTTTCGCTAGTACTTAGTAAAGTCGGATAGTCTATTTATCGAGGAAGGCTTTAAGTACTTTAAAAAGTAGATAAAAATGGAGGTGCCGGGCCACCTTTTTCTGTCCTCCTATTGGCTATCATTTGACGGGTTGTCCAACATAAACGAATTATTTAGAAAAGAAAAATAAATAGAAATAGCTTTGGGAATTGAAATAACCAAATATACTTTTGCTTACGGAATTAATTGCAATTTGTTATTAAATATATTCATTAATTACGTTTTGCTAACATAGCAGTGTTGCCAACATTACAAGCTTAAATATGTACGTTTTCAAGACGCAAATGTATGACAGCGCTACCTCTATATTATATTTACCTACTCTTAGGCTCTAGGGTACTTCTTATCTCGGTTAAATATAAAATGAGACTTATTCCCGTTTTTTTACGCGGGCGAAGCAATACTAGTTGTAAATATAAATAAAGCCAATATACGTTTTATAGTAGAGGAAAAGCCTCCTTTATGACTGAGATTACGCCGTCCAAGCTGGCCTACTGCGGGTTCAAACACAGAAATATTCACAAGAGTTTACGGGGTTTTGCAATTTATATAATTAACAGTGTAATTGTTTCTTAGATTTACTTGAATGTTACACACTGACTTTACAGTCCGCCCCATGACCACGAAAGCTGCAAAGTCGCTTACCAGCAGGCGAACGGCATGCTCGTTTCGCTATTCATCGCAATAAAAAAAAAAGTAATCGAAACGTCGGGAATATAAAAAAGTAAAAAAATTACCAAATCCTCGATAAAATTCAAATAAACATATGTACCCCTACATCTGTCATCTCAGCACCATCTCAAGATAGACTGGTAGAGAATGCCTCTGGCATTAAGTACGCCGATATTCAATATATTTGTATATAAAGTTAAATAAATATATAAATAAAAAATGAAAATCCGTAAATAATAGTAATTTTATTTTAACGCATTAACAGTTTATAGATTTCTCTAATCCAGAAATTATTCAGTCTAGGTTTAATAAATCTAGGTTTAATAGAAACGAAAAGGCGTTCGTAGTTTCTTAAAACCACGAAACAAAACAAGCTGGCTTTCTTACTGTAAGCTTAGTTTCGGAACTAAGCTATAATAACATACAAGTACTAAGTAATAAAACGCAATTTGCCCCAACTCGATATTATACTAGATATCATAGTGGCACAAATTCACAAGGGACCAAAAGACAACTTTGTGTCACAACAATTTATAGTTGTTTAATTGCCCGTGCGAGATTAACTGGAGTGAGTCAATGTTTATCCAGTTTCTATTTATAATTTAACAAGGGTTGAATCCATGTGGAATTAATTGCTGCCGACAAAGCTCGCAGCTTCTTCCAAATCTTAAGCTGTTTGATTGATTTATCGTTGTTATGTGTTGATGAAAAGCTGAACTAACTTGACTGCCTAGGCGGACTCGTGCTATGGTATGGTTACAAAGCTTAAAGAGGTCTCAGGTTCGTATCCCGGGTCGGGCAAAGTGATATTGGATTTTTTTATTCATTATCAGCCCGGAGTCAGGAATTTGTGCCGATATGGGGATAGGCTCGCCCCCTATCACATCACGGGACGGAACATACGAGGCGAAATGTGGGTGTCTTGGCACCTCTGCCTACCCCTTTTGGGAAAAAGGCGTGTGTTTATGTATGGTATGTAAAGCTTTTTTTGTTTTGGTTCAGTTTTTGTCAAATGTGTTTTAAAATCTTTAACTAAGGAAGCGCGCCAAAGCTCAGTTGGATATGATCGAACTAACAAGACTAAGATCGAAGGTTTGAGGACATAGCATATATTTCTAATCTATTCCAGACTTTTCAAAATTAAAATTAGATATCGATTTCATATACTAAATATTTCAATATAAGTTTTATATTCTTTATAATATTTAAATTTATTTTCTTTATAATATTTTCGTTTCATAAATTTCTAAGCCGTAACAATTCTAAACAAGTTTCACATCGCCAATTTGATAATTCTATTCAACCGAATAGTAGATTTCTGTTTGACACAAGTCGTAATACCATTAATATTAACATTGATCGCCTGATTTTGGACTGTTACGTCCATAACGCATTAAAATTGATACAGATATTCCAATCATTTAAGCGATAAAACTACGCCTCGGCATGACAATGATGGATTTTCATAACTCGAAAAACGTCCAGTGTACACATTGCCATTATTCATTACAATGTCAATATATTGAGTGTACATACAATTTACTCGTAGCTTTTAGGCATTTTACCGAAGGGTCAGTAACCTCTTCTGATAAAGCTAAATATATAGTAAATATATAGTAGCTATCTACTGTAGTCTGCTGGTGGTAGTTCTCTCATATGTGAGAGGCCGTCTGGTTACGTAAGACCGCAATGTCTATTTCTCCCGTCAAACAGCAGTGTAAATTGAAGTAAATTGTAGCCAGAGTAACTACTGGATATACTGAGACTTAACATCTTATATCGCAGGATGTCGAGGGCAGTGGAATGCCAAGCATTGCTTTGTAATTCAAGGCGTTATTTGGTTTTGCTACTGTTTATGAGCGGTCGTGTCGCTTATAATCAGGCGAACGGCATGCTAGTCTCGTCAAAAGTCAGTGTGTGTAGTAAATAATAATAAATAATTTTTCATTACCTTTTGGAAATCAATGGATAAAGATATAAAGAAAGAAATATATCAGAATGGGAATGAAAGAAATGGAAATGAGGCAATGTTTGGTCTTCAGCAGTTTGACTGAATCGAGCGTGACGTCATAGTTGTTACTTTATGTGTGTGTGAGAGAATGGTTTTCTTCAATAGAATTCTCATGATCATCAATCAAAGTCTAGTCGAAACTGAAAATAGCAAGGCATGAACTAAAAGATTCTGGGTAATTGACTATTCAAACGATTATAATAATAATATACAGGGTATATCAAGACTGCTACTGAAAACGAAGCCAGGTGGTAATTTTAGTGACTACAGACACAAAGCAAATTAAAATTTCGTTCGATCTACAGACCAAAATATTTTTTTCACAATCTGAAAAAAATAATTTTATAGAACGTACAACAATTCCCGTGTTAGCTTTTACATTGACGTTGTAGTTACATGTTATCCAAGCCGATCGACGCCTAATAAGATAAACTCTCAATTTCCTATCACAAGCTTCTCGAATTCCGGCGAAGGATGCCCATTATTCACTCGTTTGCCTTTGAATATATAGCGAAATATTCCCAAATGATAGATTAATATCGCGATCGAATAAGAGCAATGACACTCCGTTTTGCGTAGTGTATCATCAATCATTTTACAATCTGAATAGGTTAAGTTCAAAATGGCCGATCAAAGATAAAACATGTATATTATTACACACGTATATCTTTTGCAAGTACTTACAGTTGTCATCTATAATTACTAGGTTCTATTGTGTTTTTGTTAAGGTTGGATTTCAATCTCGGGCAAACCGTCTTAAGTAAGTTTTTGGATTGAATAATCACAACATATGTAAAATAATCATACCTATTTCATAGACATTTTTAAAACCTACTATAGTTATCGGTTGTTGTGTCTTATTCGCTCAAACTGAATTCAAAAGTCGTTGATAAATAAGCCTTAAAGATTGCCGGGTAATATGATCGTTTAGGTAATTCAGATGTCTACAGTATTTGAGTACTGACTACACTGACGACTACGAACTTTTTATGCTGGTGGAACAATCTAACTTTTTTTTTATTGCTATGAATAGAGAGACGAGCATGCCGTTCACCTAATGGTAAGCGATACGACCGCCCATAGACAGTAGCAAAACCAAACAACACCTTGAATTACAAAACATTGCTTGGCATTCCACTGCGCTCGCCATCCTGAGACATAAGATGTTAAGTCTCAATATGTCCAGTAGTTACTTTGGCTACAATGACCTTCAATCCGAAACACAACAGTGCATTTACACTGCTGTTTGACGGGAGAAATAGACATTGCGGCGGTACCCACCCAGATGGCCTCTTACATATGAGAGACCTACCACCAGTACTTTAATGCATTTGAGGGTAGGTACTGTATCAATCCATTTACGTCCCACTGCAAGACACGAGCCTCCTTTACAATCGCGAGGACGATTGAGAGTGAGAGTGGTTAGGCAATGTAGTCCACCACGGCCTAGTTAGGGTTGGTGGACTTAATACACCATAGAAATTCTTACAAATCGCTATAGTAAGCAGGTTTTTTCATGATTGTTTTCCTTCATCGCTATATTGCGTGGTGATGGACTATCAATACACACATAACTCTGAAAAGTCAGGGGTGTGCCCTGGGATGTGCCCGACTTGCATGTTGGCAGCCGCGTCTGCTCCGTTTACCAATAGGCTACCACGCATGACGCACTTGAGGGGAGGTAAGTGTAATGAAATCTAAAGTATTCGGGATAGACGATTATCTGTAGCAGCAAAGATACTACTACATTTTTTAAAAAAGTCTTGTTTTCTGTACCTCAGTGGCCCACAGCAAAGCTCTACCACTTACAAGGTTGCATACAACACTAGTAAAGGAATATTTTAATAAAAAAAAATACTATGAAAACGATAGTATTACAGAGAGTTTTCAAAGAGCAGGAATTTAGAAATATATATTGCTCTCTGGAACTCGAATTTCTTTATAGAACTGCCACAATCCACACTTTAATGTATTCGTCGATTAGGATGCAAATCTCTCTGTATCGAGTTATTGTGAAATCTTTTTCACATTTCACTAAAAGAATGATATAAATGTAAATTATTTTCATGTGATTTGTTTTCATCTCGTTTTCTTGTATCTTTGAATACAGAATAGGGTATCGGAAAGTTATTTAAATTCTTAGAGTAATAAAAATAGACTTAAAAGACGTGGATAAAAATGTTAGCACCAGGCCACTTTTTTCTGCCCTCCTATTGGCTGTTTGATAGGTTGTCTAACATCCACGAATTACTTGGAAAATATGAGGAAAATAGTAGTTTAGGGCTATTTCATTCCACCAAAACCCGTTTTAAAAGGATAATAGCTGAATACTCGTATACTTTCGGTTATCAAAGAAATTTAAAGAATTTGTTGTTAAATATGTAATTAGTTCAATTTTCACTAGTATAGGAGCGCTACCAGCATTACGAAAAAGAAAAGATCTATGTTTCTGAAGACCTTATCTAAGCTGAAGACGCAAATATATGACAGCGCTCTCTCTATATTATAAATACTCTAAGGTTACTTACTACAATGTAGAAAACCAATTTCGTGTTATGAACTGTATTTTTTTTTATTTTTTTATTATGGCCCGACATAGTGGCGGCATTGCACCTGATGATAAGCGCAAATGCCGCCCAGGCAGAGTATCCATTGGCATCGGACGGCAGTCCCATGCCAATGGAAACAATTATGCCGGCCTGCTAAGGTGCCTCTTCACACTACGGCGGAAGGACCCAGGATTGTAGGAAGGAGGGAACACGTGAGATGGCAAACAATTCCACAGCCTGACGGTGCGGCACAAAAAAGAATTAGAGAACCGTTTGGTTCGCGCCGGGATGGTTTGGACCGACAAGCTGTGGCTTCGCAAGCCAGCCCGCGTGGTTCTGGTAAGGAATGGAGAGGAGGGGATCAAGTTAAACAATTCCTCAGAGCATTCCCCTATATGTATACTGTACCGTAAACGTACGTAAAGTAATTCATATAAATAATATTTCTGTAGCTCGCACGCTCATGACACGATCATAAGCTAATTAATTGAGTAGAAACCTTTTACTGCAATTTGAAAGCAACAAAATTGTCTATGACAAACGTAATGAGGTTACAACAGATTAAATTAAACGAAATAAATGGCATTGCTGTTCCTCGCAGTAAAACGTGAATAGATCAACCCTGACCTTATTTCATGGGGAAGACTTCCCACTCGCTGTCGTGAATTAAATTGTAATAAATTAGTTACGCCAATATGGACTCACTTGACAGCCGGATACTTTGCCGCCTAAATAAAAGTGCGTTCCGAAATTTACAGTAATGAACCTTTTTAAATAAATAATGAATGTTCAGTGTTTCATTAGCAGTAAATAGAGACACAGGGCATATTTTATAATCCTGTATGTTCTACTGAGAGTATTTATAATATAGAGGGAGCAGCGCTGTCATACATTTGCGTCTTCAAAAACGTAGATATTTTCTTGTTCATAATGTTGGCAGCGCTTCTATATTAGTGATATTTTAACTATAATAATTATTTAACAACAAATTGCTTTAAATTCCTTTGATAACTGAAAATATACGAGTATTCAGCTATTATCCTTTTAAAACGGGTTTTGTGGAATGAAATACTCATAGTCCTAAACTATTTATTTTTATTTTCCAAATAATTCGTGCATGTTGGACAACCTGTCAAATATCAGCCAATAGGAGGATAGAAAAAGGTGGCCCGGCACCACCATTTTTAGCTACGTTTGCGAAGTACCAGTACTCACTATATATTATAAATATTCTTAATATGTTCTATTATATTGTAATGATTGCTCTTCATTTTCTCTGAGTCATAGCTTATAGATAGCCTATTGGTTGTGTTCTATACGTATGGTCGACGACCAGGTAGATCAGTTATCATTCATAATGATAACGTTTTATCTGAATCATATTTGATTTTTACACAGATCAAAGGAGAATCCGAAGTCCCATACAAACTGGGACCCACCCAAACTGTAAGATACAGGGTTGAAATTTTGTCTCCTATTACAACATTTCGAAAGGTTTACAAAATGTCTATTTGGAAGACACTCGGCTATGGCCAAATTAGTTAAATCCTTCCTTAATTATTAAAGTTAAGTGCGATAGTTTTAAATCAACATTCTTTATTTAAAAAAATGACTTTTTTTAATGAGTAACATTCGCGTGTATAGAAGAATACATTGTGGCATTAATGTGTATGTACATAATAAATTGTGATTTTAATTCTGCTATTTTTAAGTATCAAGTAGCAAGATTAAAAAACCTAGTGTTAGTTTAACAGTTCTGTATGTAAGTAGTTTGCCGACGGAGATGGGAATGGATGTGCACGTTACGCATAATCGCATTCGTAATGAGCATGTCCGCGGCACGCGCGCTGTTCGCGAAATGGCGGATCGACTATTCTAGTTTCTGTCTTGGAAATATGTACGTCGACAAAACAATAGCAAGTTATCTTTAGTATGTTTTATATAAAGCTGCAATCATGGAATGTGTTTTTAATACCTACATTTGGAACGAATTTTCTCTTGCTACTTGCTTTATTGAGAGCTGTATGCGTACCGCTAGTTTCTAAGATATAGAACTTACTAGACTACTACTAGAACTAGGATAAGTGCTAAGTCGATAATTTATAAACAAGTTTTGTAGTGTAAGAGTGATATTTTGAAAATTAGCATCTAAATTGTTGATAGTAAGAGAATAGTAGAAAGAAAATAAAGTTTGATTTCGAAAGCAATAGGTAATAAGTTGATATTGATGGATTGGAAATAGGCGCGTTACATAATTACAAACATAAAAAGCCTCAATGAAGGCAAGTCTATCAAAAGAAAAAAACTACATTGAGTAAAATATTCCGGGGCATTAATTAATGAACTAAGTTCATACTTGTTCCGATGTTGTTCTAAAGATGATTAAAAGAATATTACTCAAGCTATACAAACTAAGTTTCCTTTGCCCCTTTCCGTCAAAAGAATAAATTAAGACAACAATTTAATTCATAAAGAAGGGGTTTTGGCGAGAATTCTAACGCAGAGGTCAAGCTTTTTTGTTTTCCCTTCAAAGAAAATATGTTTAATATTGTGTACTACTCAGCCTAAAATTTCGGCAGGTGGGTTTGGTATGCATATAACATACGTACCTACATTTTATAAAAAAATATAGAAAGACGTCATGTTATAAGTAGCCCCTCGGCGTTTAGTAAATACCACTGTCTTGAGAGGGCTTTAGTCCAGCACGCACTGGTTGACAGATTTTACATAGCACAATTAAAGGTATTTACTGGCATTTGGTTAAGAAAATTTATTATTCCCTTTATTCCATATATCCTTTGTTTAATTTTTTATACATACATATTACAAAATACAATATTTATAATATACAATATTTAATTTAGTATTTGGATATAATGCTTAACAAAGCTTTATGTATTTCATTCCTTTTTCAAATTTTAATTGTGAAAGAAAAATGTATTCGCTATTTCTTTATCGATGTAAACATGAAGACGTGGCTTAGGCCTAAAATAAAACTTATTGAAGACGTGGCTTAGGCCTTATTGAATTACAAACATACTATAAAAACGTATCTACTACAAATGACGAGGCTGTATGGGCAAGAACCTTGCCTTCCCAACAAATGGGAAAAGTTATAAAAAAAAATCTTTATCGATGTAGCTTTTGTCTGTATTCCTTTGATATTTTGAATATTAATAACTGTAAACATACATAATCCGGCAAATTCTACTAGGAATTTTCAGACTGAGCAAAAATATGTGATTTTCACAATTCAACTGCAAAAATATCATAAGAAGGATTAGATGCTAACAAGCAGAATTTATTTCCAGTCTTTGTTTCTCGTTCCTTGTTATAATGATTGTTTTTTTTCAGTTATATTACTCGGGAGGAAAGTATTAATAACAACAAATAATATCTATTTATATCGGATATCGTAATAAGCACTCCCAGGGCACACCTCTGACTTTTCGGAGTCATTTGTGTATTGATAGTCAATCACCACGCACTAAAACGGTGAAGGAAAACATCGTGAGGAAACCTGCATACCATAGTGATTTATAAGAATGTCTCTGGTATGTAAGTCCGCCAACCCGCACTAGGCAAGCGTGGTGGACTATATGGCCTAACCACTCTCAATCGTACTCTCGATTGTAGAGTAGGCCTGTGCCCTGCAGTGGGACGTATATGGGCTGATACAGATCTTAATAAGCAAATTTACATCTTTAACCTGAGGCCTTAAAGTCTAGTAGTCGGGTACCTATCGCACATGAGTTTATGGCCAGTTTCAACTAGATCATAATTAAACTAGTGCGAAGTTATCATGTCTCGCTGATGGATTCTCTATTTGGTTTGGATTGCACGTCGCGGATTCAATTTTGCGGGGCACATTTATATCTTTTCGGACTCACGTGTGTATTGGAAGTCAATTTTTATGCACTTTAACGGTGAGGGCAAAAATTATTAAGGAAACCCGCAAAATATGATGATCTTACCTAGATTTTTATGGTATGTGAAGCAGGCCAACCCGCAATAGGCCAGCCTGGTGAACTATGGCCTAACCCCTCTCAATAGAACTCTCTATTGTGGAGGAGTTGGTTCCTCATGAAAAGGCAATTATGAGTTGTTGTAGTCAAATTGGAGTGCCAGTTTTTAAGAGCGATTGAAAACACAATATTTGTTTATAAAAAATGATTTTTTTAATAATACACTATTTAAATACTACAATAAAAATATATTTCTAGACTATGAAATATTTAAGAATTAATTATTTTGCATTAATTGAAATGTAAATATTTTTGAGAGATATTACCGCGACTTTGGTTTGATATTTACATTTTTTAATTTCCCAACGATTATTTTACAGCTTCACGAAACGGCGGTTTATTTTATTCCAATGCGTAACATTCTCGTAAATCTAAGAAACGATGTTGCATTAAGTTATCATACATAAGATAGTCATATAAACATGTCTGTAACTAAATTGCAGTATTTGTACAAAGACTTGGAACAGCTTTCGCTCCGGTTCCCCGGTTCGATTAATTACTCTGTATAGCTTTACTTTGTCATAACAAATGAGGGATTTCCTGTTACACGGTTTGGACTAACTTCAGTATGAATTGAGTTACGCGACCACAGCTGTGTGTGGTAATTATTATGTTATAAACTTTTGTGCAGATTCACACAGATGTGGTAATTTATATACTGTCTGTAGTAGCCCATATACGTCCTATCGATCTCACAATCACTATCTCTCCCGTCTATTTCTCCCATCAAACAACAGTGTAAATGCACTGTTGTGTTTCGGGTTGAAGGGCATTGTAGCCAGAGCAACTACTGGACATATTGAGATTTAACATCTTATGTCTCAGGATGGCGAGCGCAGTGGAATGCCAAGAATTGCTTTGTAATTCGAGGTGTTGTTTGGTTTTGCTACTGTTTATGAGCGTTCGTTCCGCTTACCATCAGGCGAACGGCATGCTCGTCTCGCCATTCATAGCATTAAAAAAAAATACCTGTGGGCCTCACAAACATTTGTCTTGGTGCGGAGACCCTCGGACTCTAGCTTTACAATCGGCGTCTCACCAACTGCGCTACGAAGGCTATCTGTCTGTTATGTATCGAAATTTGTTATTCTATCAGGGTTATTATATTTTATTAGCGGCCCGACCCGGCTCCGTCCGGCGGCAGAAACACATTTTTGAACAATTTTAATCGCCTATGTTCATCAACGAAAATGTTGGATTCTAAGGGTGAAAGAATTTTTCAAATCGGTCGAGTTGTTTCAGAGCCTATTCAATCAAACAATCAAATCTGTTCTCTTTATAATATTAGTTTAGATAAGTCTTATTCTTTTACCCTCCCCTGGATAAATGCAAGGGTTCAATGGATAGAAATAAGCCATGACCGTCTAATCCCTACCACAATAAAGAAAACAATAGAGTGAATGTTCAGTATCAAAAGTAACAATATATTTCATAATACCGCAGACAATAAAGAGATGTCAGTTTACCGCCCAAGGCGATTGCGTCTTTGTTAAATAATATTACAACCGTTGTAGAGCTGGCGGATTAAAAATACATTTGTACAGTTTCAGTCATGGGAGTTTATAATGCTTTTGTCGAAATTTGTGACGATGTTTGGATTGCATTATACAGGATATATAAAGATTCAAGACTGCTACCGAAAACGGAGCCGGGTGGCAGTTTTAGTGGCTTCAGACACAATGTAACTTAAAATTTTGCATAAATTCGACGATTTTTTTTGTTATTTTTTGCTATCTTTTTTTTTATTTATTTATTAAAAAACAATCAGTTTAGTAAATAATAGTAAAAATCGTATTTAGGTGGTAATGTACATGGTATTTTTTTCTTAAAAAATTAGTCATAAAGGATAATGGGCGTTTTGGTCCCCATGTCCAATCAAAATGAATTTACCCTCGTTGGATAGCTTTTTTCAAGAGAAGAAAATAATATTACGGCGACAAACCTGTATGTATTGTCCGTTTTGAAATATAGTCGTCAGAAGACATAGGATATACACATGTAATAACCGACCGCTTCGGTAACTGTGTAATGTGTTGAAGAGGGCTATACCGAGGCTGATATAAAGTGCGCATTTTATCAGAAAACCTACCAAGAATGCGTGCATAGATATACGCGTAATTGAATTAATTCGAGAAAATGCTACATTAGAGGTTAATTGTCATTTAACTTTTTAACTTTCGTTTCCTTTTTTGTATAGATGCAAACATAGTGCATACATACTCACCCCATTTTCGCAAAAGGGGTAGGCAGTTGTGCTACAAGATCACCCACGTTTCCAGGTTTATATTCCGGGCTTCGCATGAATAGAAAATCCATAAAATGAAATGAAATTAAAATAATATATTGAATTCATTTAGATGATCTACGTCATTTAGAATCAGTAATTTTTTTTTATTTGCCACCTGGTTTAGAAAGCGGTTATCACGAGAGAATTTAAAATATTCTGCAAATTGAAATTATTCTGCAGTGTTGTTCTTTTCAAAACCAGTTTACAATTTAGTGATTATAACACATGTTCCATTTGTTTTAAATCACAGCAGTTCATTAATAATTGGTTATAACATTTTAAATCCGAACATGTTTGCATTATATTTAATATGGTTGAGTGAAGCAAAGTCAAACCAACGAAGAATCAGTCATTAAATGCATTGTTGGTATTTTTGGACTAGACGTACTGCAGAACAGTTTAATACAATTTTAGACTAAAATACTTTACTACGAAATGCAAGTCCAGATCGCAGAACCACTTTGGGTATTTTTTTGACAAGAGTACTCACTGGAGTATGCAATGTAAGACTTGGAATATTGTTTAATATGTCAGGAATAAAAGTCTAACGCCAGTTGGCTCTTGAACGAGAGTGTCCTAGAACTAACTATTTTATGCTTCACAAGGGTTTCGATCACGTACACAGAGAAAATGTCCTTGATAGAAACCTCAGGATTCCTATAGCACTATTCGGATTTGAGGAAAGACGGATAAATCATAGAAGTAAAAGGACCATACGCTGCCTCTAAGACTGATGCCTGATTTTATGAACGATGAGAAAAACCCCTTGCACATGTTACTTCATCACAGTGATGTATTTAGTATAGACTGTGAGATAAGTGACAGTTTGGGCAATATAAAAAAATATGGATACGAATACCACGTTAATGCCACGTTTTTCCGAAAAAAAAACCCGGGGCATGCACAGCTTAACACTCTTCATGAGAATAATTCCCAACTGGTAACAATATGCCGATGGGTAGTGGAAGTGGTTAACGGCCGAATAAAAAGATATTTTAAGCTATTGCGGCTGAATATTTTAATGAATACAATTCATAATATGTTTGTGGACTTTCGACTGATTCCAGCAGAAATAATAAAACACTTCCACGTGCTAATTGGAGATGGCCAATACGCAGAAGGTTTTTTAAAAAAAATTACTGAAAAAATGTAAATCCCACATTGTACAAATATGTGGAAGAAAAAAGATCAAATAACAGAAGAGCCACTTTTCAGAGATTAGAAGCCAATAATGTGGCCGATTTTGCACGATTAAGTGAACAAGACGTGATATTAATGTATTGGGGACGTATCAATTAAAACTAGCACCTAAATAACAGTTTATATCTTATCGTAACTTATAGAGAAGCTGTTATGGAGGATAATTGACGACGGAATTGAAGAAGATGTGTGACTTTTGCGTGCACGCATACAGTAGATATCAAAATGTGAGAGTAAAACTATACTTTAACAATACCAGCCGATATATGTCCCACTGCAAGGCACGCCTCAGTAATCAAAATTATCGATCAAGACGTATCAGGCTATAGTCCACGCTAGCCAAGTGCGGATTGGCGAACTTCACATAGACAGAAATTCTAAAATATATCTATGATATTCAGGTTTCCTTTATGATGTTTTCCTTCACCGTAAAAATGCATGGTAATTGACTATCACTCTACACATGACTTCGAAAATGCAGGAATGTGCCCTAGAATTATAATAATACCATGCCAAATAAAGAAAAAATCAATAAAAGTATCATATGTACTTAATATGATGAAACAAAAATGTTAAACTATAAAGTACGATTTCTTCGATTGGACAGTGAATCAGGTCTAGCGCCCTACATATCTTTAATCTACACAAAAATACCTTTCCAACGGTGTATCACTCATTCCGATTGGAGCTGGTACCAGGTTCCATACATTTGTGCCCATTGTCCTTTTGTGTACTCCCTTTTAATTATAAAGACGATATGGTACGCGATGGTTTAAATTATTATACTAGCAAAAGCTACGGATTTATCAAAAACTATGAAATTTAAAATAAAATGTCCTATTCCCTTGCGAAATTTTTAGTTGCATTGTGACTACAAAGTCACTAAAACTACCACCCGGCTTTCGTTTTCGGTAGCAGTCTTGATATACCCTGTACTAATTGTTAAGTGCAATATAGTTGCTTTATGAACGCAATATTTGATCGCGGCTTAGTACTAGTGTTTAAGATAATTCGGGAATAAAGGTTCTAGATATCGGAATGTTATCCAATACATATTCCATTTTTTTCGGCCACTATGTAATAGTAGTTGATTTCTGAATAAAAATACGTACATTTTTGGATATACTAGTTGGTAAAATAACTTATTTAAATAATAGTTACCTAGCAAAGTTTAATCACTGATCCCCTGTTAATTGCGACCTAAAGAAAATAACTGTCGTCTACTCTTGTGAATAAACTAGCTTATTTCAAACGCGCTTCCCAGAAATCAGACTACGTTAATCTAATTTGTTAACAGAACTCGAGGAATATTCTGTGTTCTAAATAAAATTGTACCTCGTTAAGACTATCTTTACTAGAGAGGGGTTACTCTATACTCCGACAAGACGAATGTTCGAGCATCGTACGTAAAACTGTACGAATTTGCTTAAATACTTTACAAATATTCGAATCCTGTATCGTTCGTCGTAAACTTAGACTAAGTTCGAAGTAACTGATAAGTTTCATGGAGTATAGAAGAAAGAAGAAGAAGAAAGAAGAATTTATTGTTGGACAGGACATAGAAATACAAACAAAGCAGATAACTACTAAAAATAATTATCACTGCGCCAACAACGGACCTGGCATTCAGTTAAATGTTTCGGTAATGCTTATAAGCAGTACCGCAGCGCTGATTTTCAATGCGAGGACCAAGTGACGTTCGGATGCTCAGTCATTAATCTGACTTGAATTAAACGTTAAAAAATGTATAATAATAATAACAATTGGGAAAAGTGACAAAATAACCAAATTAATAAAGAACTAAATGAATAAAGAAATGTGTGTATTGATAGTCAATCACCACGCACTAAAACGGTGAAGGAAAACATCGTGAGGAAACCTGCATGCCATAGCGGTTTATAAGAATTTCTATGGTATGTAAGTCCGCCAACCCGCATTAGGCCAGCGTGGTGGACTATATGGCCTAACCACTCTCAATCGTACTGTCGATTGTAGAGTAGGCCCGTGCCCTGCAGCGGGACGTATATGGGCTGATACAGACAGACAGATGAATAAAGAACACTAAAAACATAAACAAAACACAAATATAAAATTAAATAGTACTCAATTTCAGGTATGTATGTGTGTATTATAAATGTACCCATGTAAATGCATTTGCGTAGTTAGATATTATTTTCATTGTATGTAATTAGAGGGAAGCTATCTGATATTCAATAAAATAATAATATTCCAACACTTTGTGGTATTCCAACACAACAGTAAGCCTCGCTCGGCCCTGGGATGTCCGGTGCTGCCCACAATGCGTGTGAGGGCTATCGAGAGGTTTTTAGTCAGTATGCTGGCGTAGGTATTGCTAGGGACCCAGCTCGGCTACAATATCCGCGTTTGTACCGGGCTGGAAGGCCAGAGACACTGACATACCCCTTTCGGCCTCCCCCGGGGTACCGAAAGGGAAGCTTAATAGCTTTTCCTATTGAAAACAAAAAACAAAAAAAAGGCGCAAGAAACATTGATAAACACCGTACTCGTGGCAATTGACAAATAAAACAACAACAAATAAATAGGTTTTTGTTGGTTACACAACAATAGTGTGTAAATGAATAATGACGAGTATTATTGATTTTCAGAAGTGGAAATATATGCGAGTGGCCGCGTGTGGGTAACACAGCAATATCTATTTCTCCAGCCAAACAGCAGTGTAAATGCACTATTGTTTTCGGATTGAAGGAAATTGTATCCAGAGTAACTACTGGACATATTGAGACTTAACATCATAAGTTTCAGGATGGCAAGCGCAATGGAGTACCAAGCGTTGTTTGGTTTTGCTACTGTTTATGAGCTGTCGTATAGCTTACCATCAGGCGAACGGCATGCTCGTCTCGCCATTCATAGCAATAAAAACTTTTAGTGACGAGGGATCATTTGACAAAAATTCTATCTAGCCATTGACCACCCAGTTGACTGATTGGTTTTGTTGTTAACACATTACAGAAATGCAAATTAATAAAAGATTTTCTATCTATACATAAATAAAACATACATTGGTCTTGGGATGGTTCAGTAGACCACTTGGGATGCTTCCAGGGCCACCAATGGTCACTGCTGTAATGGATGCAGTCGTAAGCTTATATTTCTGTATTGAAATATTGGAATACCAATATTCAACAATATATAGAAGAGGAATTCATTTAAATAACTATAATGAAAATTCCGCGGATAACTTTCGAATATGCTCAATTTATTATTGTTGTTTTATTTAATAGCACATTTATTAAACGAGCACGTTCCGCTCCAATAACTTAATTACCGGTGAATTTTACAACGCTATTGAAGCTAACTTTATTTTTTAAATTGTTTTAATAGTAAAGTTATATGAACTTTGACTCCTCTGACTTTTTACAGTTATGTGTGCATTGATAGTAAATCATCATGCATTATAACGGCGAAGGAAAACGTAAGAATTTCTATGGTATGTGAAGTCTGCCAACTCGCACTAGGCCAGCGCGCTGGACTGACCTCACCACTCTCAATCGTACTCGCGAGTGCCTTGCAGTGGGGCGTACATGGGCTGATATAGTACATTACAGTAAATATCTTTGAGAGAGATTTATCAGTAAAGGGACCGATATAAAATCAATGAAGGAATGGGCGAGTCAAAGATCTTGAATTTGTCAAATTAACGCGGTGTTTAACATAGGTGCGCTCAAACAACCTAACGAACCGATACCAACATTAGAAAACAACTAAAATTGTTTTTTAATCGTTAAAATTATCAAAACATACATCATTCACTGTAATACAAATGAATCGAGAAAGATTTCTTCCAGTACATTTCATACAGCATTCATCTAAAAAAGGTATTGCTTTAAGATATTTTTATTGAGAGCGAAGTAATCTTTACTCGCGCAGAAAAATATGAAATAACAAGTATTGGATGAATGCGGGAAAGTGGGGATTTTATCGCTGCCTTTTGATTTCTAAGGGATGTAACAGAAATAGAAAAAATGTGATGTGCATTTAGCTTGTTTCTCTATTTGATCGGTGTTTTATAGGTGAGGAATAAGTTCTATCGTCGCTTATTTATTGAATTAAGTTTCTCCAACAGTATATACATTAATTTTAAGAAAATTATCGTAAAAAAATTATATTCCAAATTCAAATTATCTGTTTAATTACGCTTCAGTTTTTCCAGTTACTTTTTTTCTTATTCCTTCGTTCGATGATATATTTGCTTTTAATTATGACTGCATTTACCGTCCTACTTTATGAAAGTACAAAATTTTAATACCTTATCTCTCATTTATAATTTTCAACTACGCAATTAAACGTTAATAAAGATCAAAGTCGCATAGCATGCATAGTTCAGTCCCTGTGGTTAGTTGTTGCATGCGTGCTAAACTTAATTAATATAACAACCCTCAATGGACCGTCTAGGACTTCCGCTAGTTTCCTTTGACGTCGACATTTTCAAGGTAGGAGCTTTAATATAATCAGGACATGAATGGATTAGATAAGCTTATAATACAGACTTTCCTTGACAATCTCCGTGGCGCAGTTGGTTAGACGCCGGCTGTGAAACGAGAGGCTGCGGGTTCGATCTCCGCACCGAATCAAATATTTGTGTGAATCACAGGTATTTGTTTCGGGTCTGGGTGTTTGTGAGACTGAAAAGTCTCGTAGTTCCTAATACCCACGACACAAGACTCGATCTTAGTGTGGGGTCAGGTCTATATATGTGACTGTTGGGTGTATTTATTTTCTTCCTGTATGCAAACCTAGGACTCCGTTCAGCCCAGAAAAACAAATAAATTCGGATCAGCTATTGACACGGAGTATTGAAGCTTGTCGAGCCTCTTAGTAACACTAACTTTTCTTCAACCTGCATTGTAATCAGAAAACAACAATTATGAGGAGTTATGAACAAATAATTGTACGCTTCCCTTCTTAACAAAGCGGGTAACAAAATATTGAGCTAAGAGTTGAGACGTTTTGTTATAAACAACTTAAATTAATGCGTTTTGTTTTAAACAACTAAATGTTTTTAGGTACCAAAGTAGGGGACAAAGTCATTATTATCAACTTCACTGATTGGAAGTCCATTGTTGGACAATGTTTTTCTCTAAATATCATTGATTGTCAATACTAGGCACGCTTGGAAGAGAGTTAGTGAGCGTAGGACTTGACGCTACTACCAGTAGCGGATGTAGGATTAAGGACGCCTTGAGCGAGACTTCTTCGGCACCCTTTTATTAGTATCCAAATCCAACCGAAATACAATAAATCATAGGTAATATACTATAGGGCGCAGTAAATCCCGGCATTCGGCGCCCTTTTGCACTAGCGCCCTACCCTAACACCGGCTCTGGCTACTACCAAGCATCAGCTTGTCATTTGCCTATGCTCTATCTTCGGTGGATTGGTCGCCAGTGCTTCGTCTATTGGGTTTTGTTTAAATGTATAGGTCCGACAAACAAACAAACAAACAAGTTACCTGATGGTAAGTGATCACTGCCGCCCATGAACATCTATAACGCTTGAATCATGGATGTGTAGCCGGCCCGTCAAATCAGGCGGAATTGGAAAGAAAAATATGATGGATAGAGGGAAGGGGTATTGGGTATCCAGCAATCTCAGTCACTGATAGAAACGCGACAGCAAAGCTGTTACTTCACGTCAATTACCTGTGTGACAATGGTACCACTCCGGACGAGCCTGTCCATTCATGCTAGGTCATGGCTGACAACAGCGTAGTTGATCGCTCTACCACTTTACACAGCTATAGCAATGCAGCAGCTGACAATATGGCAGGATCTCTGTATCTGTATCTGTATCAGCCCATATACGTTCCACTGCAGGGCACGTAGGCCCGTGCAACAATCGAGAGTACGATTGAGAGTGGTTAGGCCATATAGTCCACCACGCTGGCCTAGTGCGGGTTGGCGGACTTACTTATGGCGGGATATTTAGGACTATATTCTATGCTGGCACGAATAAATGACTACAATGAAGTTGATGGCAATAGCATAAGTGCTCTAATATTATCAAAAATTTACCAACACATAGTATTTTACATACTGAGAATTACCAATATAAGGATACGTTTTCTCCTACTGAGAAATGCTATAATAGGAGTATACGGAACAATACTTGTAACTGGAAAAGCTTTCTCAAGGTTTTACGTGCAATAGCTCTGAGTACATAATGGTTCAGTTTTGGTAAAACCTTTTTATTGTGCTTGGGTTTTTCCTTAGGCGTGTCTATATGTGTGGATATTGTGTTTATTAATTTATTTAGAAGGTGCATATGTATGAAAACACCACCGAAATAATGGTTACCAATCTTTGCTATGGAATTACTGTAAAACTTTTATCAACAGGCATTCGCTTTGTCCGAAGATTTATTGGAAAGAAAACAATATAACTATTTGCGATAATCGACGAAGGATGATATCACTGACGAACGATTGAAACGAAACAGCAACTTATTTTAAGTCAGGTTTTTGGTGTTATCACGATTGATTAGGTCCATTGATGTTTAAGCCCAAAGTATTTAACAGCCTTCGAGGTGTAGTTGGTTAGCAGCCGGCTGTGAAAAGAGAGGCCGCAATTTCGATCCCCGCATCGAAACAAATATTTGTGTGAACCATAGGTATTTGTTTCGGGTCTGGGTGTTTGTGAGACTGAAAATCTTTCGTACTTCCTGATACCCACGACACAAGACTCGATCTTAGTGTAGGGTCAGGACTATGTATGCCACTGTTGGGTGTTGAGTATATTTATTTATCTTTTTTTAAATTGAAGAATCTTGGCTAATTTAAAATATTTTAATTCCCTTTGTTTCAAGATAATTGAGGTCTTTATATAACCATTTGACGAAAGAAGGTTATCGTCAGCATTATTATGATTTTGTTAATTATGGGCACGAGTTAGCTTGGCATAGTATAGATTGACGTGTGAATTTTCTCTCGTTGATATCAATAATTACGATGAAACGCTCGAAACCAAATATCTGTATCCGTATCTGCTCTAGATCAGTCCCATTGCAGAGCAATGGCCTGCTCGACAATCGAGGGATAGGTTAGGCCATATAGTCTACACCTTAGCTGACTTTACATTTCATAGAATTTGTGGATTCGTACAAATCGTAATTACAATATAATAACAATAATATATACTAAAACGCGCTTAAATAAAATCGTCAAGATTACGAAGAAAATTTATTAAAAACACAAACAACACTCTAAAACAAATTCAAGTTGTTACCATTATAAATTCTAAAATCCTTCTCCAATACCCAAGGCGAACCCCTAGAGTCGGATAAAAATGAATTTCAAACATTTACTTGAGAGCTGTAACAGATTTGTAGACGTTTTATATTGCAATTTTTAGTTGGAAAGAGACAAAGTTTCACTACATACATGCAATCCAATTTTGGACAAATTATTATTAAATGCCTAATGGCCTGTTGCGATAACCAGCTTGCTTTTGGTATTTTTTTATATTTGGTATTGGTTTTTTATAAGGTGTGTTGGGGTAACGCCGTAATACATTATACTAGGATAGAAGGGTAAGAACGTATGCTACTATAGTTTATATCAGTTTACGTTCTTACCCCTTATGGACCATTATTGTGTTACCCCAAGGCATCTGAATTATTTTTATCGTTCCACTTTCTATGTTTTTTTTAAAGTTATTTTATTTATTTACAGCTTTGAAACTAATCCAATGCCATGTAATGCATGTGAATAGATCTGAAATCGTAATCATAAACTTTAAACCAAATTCAATTTTGCAGCCGTTGCATATCTTTCTCAAGTATCCGAGACAAATCTCTCCCTCGGGTTGGATAAATAATGATTACGAGTATAGTAAAGGGAACATATTATTATAATATTATATTCAAACATATTGCATATATATTCATACAAACAAAATACTATATACGAGTACAAATGTTATAAATATTGGCGTAAAATAATTTAATCCCGTATGGAAAAATTATAACATCTTGTTATAGTCATTTTGAGCTAATATATGATTAAAATCTATTTAGTTTTGATTTGGCCACTTTAATTTTAAAGGTGCGAAATATAAAATATTTGAAAAACTCACGTGAGGAGAGGTGCCGGATTTGCGGCTATCTGAGTTGCTAGGCTGTCGTGAGAAGGAAGGCGCGTGCACGCTGAGCGGCGAGCCTGGTTCCGAATCTGTCTTGCCGTCATTACTGCTGTTACCCGCGTCCTGCCAAATAAGAACCTGTCAATACGGTGGTTTTAATCTTAGTCTGTATAATACATCCTTCGATCAAATATACACTAGATACAACATGAGCGCTTAGAAAATGGCACCAAAAAAAGTGTTGTGCTTTAAGCACTCTTTCGCCTTCAGTCACGCACCGACCGTTGCTTCCAAAACGTCGCAGAACTTTAGACAATATTATGTGAAAAGCTACTTTAAGCTCCAGGAATAAGGTGGAATTTGTGTTAATATATTTGGAATATGTGATCTTTTTGTTTACTTTTTTTCATGTCATGCATCAGTGCCACTTTTTAACAGAACTTTTACAGGGAACTGTGTATCTACTGTGTATATTCGATCGAAGAATACTCTCAGTGTATACAGACCTCCTTCAGCATCATATGACAGTTTTGAATGTATAATTGAAGATGCATTGAGGAAATTAATTAAATCAAATAAGAGATTGCTGGTGTGTGGAGACTTTAATATTAATTTATTAGAAAATACTTCAATTACTCGAGGGTTGAAAAATCTATTTTTGTCATTTGACTTAGTAAACCTTTTTTCAGAGCCAACTAGGATAACTAATATCAGTGCTACCTGCATAGACAATGTGTTCACTGATATAGTGCCTATAAATAGTTGTATCATTAATAAGTTACACTCTGATCACTGTGGACAACTTGTCACATTTAGCAGTGAATTCCAAACACAATACATTAAAAAACTTACTGTTGTTCCGGTAACTAAGGCCCGGTTAGAAAAGTTAAGAAAAAATATATCTAATAAATTTACCACAACTGTAAAGGGTAATGACCCTAATAAATTATATAACTTTGTATTTAATACATTTTGTAAAGAATTCAAGTCAATTTTTGCTTCCAGGTCCGTTTCCAGTGTCAAAAAAACATGTTTTAACAGTTGGGCTACTATCGGTATACATCGAAGTAGGGAAAAACTATATAATCTTTATCATGAAAGAACCTATAATTATAGTCAGGATTTTAAAACATATGTAAAAAATTATTCAAAAATATTTAAGCAAGTTTGTTTTAAAGCAAAGTCAATGTATGTAAGTAACAAAATAAAAAGCTCCAAAAATAAAATAAAAATGACTTGGAGTGTGATTAATAAAGAAACTGGTAGGGCTAAACCTCGGGACACAGAGTTTACCTTAAATATTAATGATCAGAATATTACATCGAATGTAGAAGTAGCTAGGATTTTTGAGAATTTCTTCTCAGATGTACCAGTTTCTATAACAAAAAGTTTAAACTCATCCCCTGCCATAGCAGAAAAGTTACTACAAGAAAATGTGACTGGAAGCAGAGATTCATTTGAATTCCATTGCGTTGACAGTATGGATGTAATAAAAATATTTAAATGCATAAATATTAAAAACACATGTGACCTTTGGGGAATTTCAACAAAAATATTAAACTCTGTAATACCAGTCTTGGCTCCCCAGTTAGCTGTAATTTTTAATGCTTGTATAAACAGTGGTCTATTTCCTGATAAAATGAAGTTGAGTAAAGTTATACCTCTTTTTAAATCTGGTAGTTCAGAGGACCCCTCTAATTATAGACCTATTTCAGTACTACCTTCATTTAGCAAAATTTTTGAAAAACTAATGCTCTCACAACTTCAAACTTACTTTTCAAAAAATAAAATACTTCATGGTAAACAATTTGGTTTCACGCGGGGTCGCTCCACAACTGACGCTGGTGTGGAGCTTATCAGTAACATATTTGATGCTTGGGAGAACTCACAGGATGCCTTAGGTGTATTCTGTGATCTATCCAAAGCGTTTGATTGTGTTCACCATGATATTCTTATCAGGAAATTGAGCCACTACGGAATTAATGGTATTGCTCTTGAATTATGCAAATCATATTTGAGTAATAGGGTCCAAAGTGTAGATGTCAACGGAATAAGATCACCCGGGTCTGCCGTTACTATGGGAGTTCCGCAGGGCTCGATCCTTGGACCCTTTCTCTTTTTAATTTATATTAATGACTTACCTTTTTTTATAAGGGACAACTGTGAGGTAGTGTTGTTTGCCGATGATACTTCATTAATATTTAAAGTAAATCGACATAATCCTGATATTGACGACGTAAACCACACCCTCTCAAAAATAGTACATTGGTTTAGCATTAACAATCTGTTATTAAATAGCCAAAAAACTAAATGTATCAGATTTGTGACACCTAATGTCAAAAAAGTTAATGCTAACATTAACTTGAATGGGGATGAGTTGAGCCTTGTGGATACAACTAAGTTTTTAGGAATTACATTAGATCCCAAACTTCAATGGGGTTCTCACATAGTCGCTCTAGCTAAAAAGCTGAGCGCCGCAGCATTTGCGGTGGGTAAGATTCGCCAATTGACTGATGTTGATACAGCTCGATTGGTATATTTTGCCTACTTTCATAGTCTGATGAGTTATGGAATTTTACTGTGGGGTGGTGCTGCTGACATTAATACCATCTTTGTTCTCCAAAAGCGAGCTATAAGGTCAATTTATTCGCTAGGGTCCAGATATTCTCTTAGAGAAAAATTTAAAGAGATAAATATAATGACAGTAGCATCACAATACATTTTTGAAAATTTAATTTATTTCCATAGAAATAGAGAAAGTTTTCGTAAGATTAGCGATATTCATAACAAAAATACTAGAAATAAGAACAATCTAGCTACTCTTAAGACCAGACTCCACAAGATCAGCAAATCTTTTAAGGGTTACTGTATACACTTTTATAACAAAGTTCCCAGTCATATTAAAGCCTTATCTATTACAAAATTCAAAGCTACTATCAAGCAAAAATTATGCAATAAAGCATATTATAAAATTTCGGAATATTTAGACGATAACAAGGCTTGGGAATAGAATAAAATTAAATAAATGTGTAGTATCTCGGAACGGAAGTCTTGGTGTGCTCTATAAAATATCACTTAAATTAAGTAACTTGTCAAATTTGCCATTGTTTTCCTATGTAAGTGATTGGGTATGTCATGCTCGCTAAAAAGTCTGTGCTTGCGGTGGCGTCGTGTGCCGGGTCGGTCACTTCCCTGTAACATGGTTGAGGAGGCCGATGGCTGGCACATGCGTCATACTCGTGAACGGGTGCTGCTTGCGTAGACTGGTCTATCCGATCTGCTTACATTGTAACTTATTGATTGATGGATTACATAAGACTCGCAATTATTCACTGCTTTGGCGTATTAAGAGTATACTAATTCTTCGTTCTGGGCGACTTCGCTTCACTCAGCCATAGTAATTATAATATAATAATAGTCGTATCAAAAATATTTATTGTAAATGTACAATAATTTATTATTAAACTGCTCTGATTTAAACCAACTTGTAAATTTTGTAATAATTCACTACATTGTAAACTGGTTTTGAAAAGAGCAACACTAGAGTTTCTTGCCCGTTCTTCTCTAGTGAAAACCGCTTTCCGAACCGGGTGGTAGATAAAAAAAAAAAATGACTGAATCTAAATGATGTTGAACATTTTAATGGATTCAATAAATTATTTTCATTTTATTTTCATCAGCCTACTGGCCGTCAAACTTCAGTCTTTATATTTATTCTATAATTATCTGTATCAGCTCTGGTTTTAAGTAGATGTTGTTTCTTGATCGAGTTTGATGGATTTTATGGATTTATTGATGAAATTTCTCACCTGCAAAGACCTAGCCAGCTCTGTCTCATTGTACCGCCCCGTTGCTCTTCTTTCGGGCAGGATGTACTTCGGAAGAGACCGGTAGAACCACGCGCCTGACTTCTTCCACATCTCCCGAGTCTCCGCGCAGAGGTTGCACATGTACGCCTCTCTGGAATAAAGGGGAGATCTACTCCTGTTAGCTGAGGTATTCTTTTCCAACTACAAGACTGATTTTAACAGGATATTTTGGGGCAACTGCAAGCTTCATATACTGATGGCTGTGCCTGCTACCGAAAACTTGTGACTTGAGACAAAATTCAACTAGAAATTTTACAAAAAGCATCGGCGATTATTTATGTTAGTTTTTTCCTATCATCTTGTTTGGGTGGTAAATAAATAGCTTTTTCTTTAATCATATTGAAAGACGCTATTTACCATACCAAGGGTTTCAATTATTATTTTAGCAAAAACTATGAATTTTCCCTGTTTGGGTGGAAAAAAGCTATTTATTTACCACCCAAACAAGATGACAGGAAAAAACTAACATAAAAAATCGTCAGTTGATATGATTTAAAAAATTGCTAAATGTTTAGTTGTGTTATGTTTGTTGTCATTAAAACTATCACCCAGCTTCGTTTTTAGTTGCTTTCTTGATATACCCTGTATATTCAATGACTGGTGTCGGTAAGACTGAATTAAATTAGTCGCAGCCCAATGAATTGTTATTGTTCTAAACACCTCAAAATTATTATACAAGAGGAACACAAAACACAAGAGGATTGCGTGTTTTCCATCCGTAAAGAATGGAAAGTGAAATGCTTGGATCATTATTCATTTGACAAAACATTTTTCAGACACTAACGACCAAATACTGGAACGCAACTTAAATATAAATGGCGCTTAACTACGTTAATCCCGATTAAATGTACTGGCTAAGTGGGCCGTGCGCTGTTAAGAGCAACTTATTATTTGAATGGCGTTCCAGTATTCGGGCGTTAAAGAGATAGATATCTTACAGATTTAAAGTTATCTTATGAGGCGACTTCAAAAAAGAGGAGGTTCTCAATTCGATTGTTCTTTTAAAATTTTGTAGCAATAAAATCGTTTAAAGTACAAGTTATAAGCCTTGCAACATTTAGATACATATCATCGACTTACAAATCCACAATCCAATAGCATGCACTAGTAAGTACTCAATTAGCCATTTCATCCACAAAATATGTCAAAATGTTAAAGAAATATCGTGTTATAAAGCCAGTTATTTGATTCTATTTTTGTATACGAAAATGAACGTGTACGTGGATGCAAAATTCACGTAAAATAGAATTTTCAATGAGAGCGCGACCCGGTTAAATATTTACTCGCCTCTGTTTTTAATAAAGTATCTTTAACTTTGACGGCGAATTTTAGTAAATTTATTTCACTGGTGGTCTCATAAATGCGAGGGGCCGCCTGGTTAGGTACCACCAAAATATCTATTTCCCCCGCCAAACAGCAGTTTAAATACACTGTTGTGTTTCCTGGTATAACTACTGGACATATTGAGACTTAACATCTTATGGCTTACGATGATGAGCGCAGTAAAATACCAAGCATCGCTTTACAATTCAACGTGTTATTGGGTTTTGTTTCTGTTCGTGAGCAGTCGTAACGCTTACCCTAGCGAACGGCATGCTCGTCTCGGCATTCATTGCAATAAAAAAATATAATACATTTACTAGAGGGTTTTTAATAAAAGGTATAACTTTGTTGTGGAATTTATTCTTTGTTATGAAATGAAATGAATGAAATGAAATTAAAATATTTATTGAATCTATAAAATGTCATACACTATTTAGATTCAGTCACTCTTTTTTTCCACTACCACCCGGTTCACAAGGCTGTTTTCGCCAGAGAAGAACGGGCAAGAAACTCTAGCGTTGCTCTTTTCAAAATAAGTTTATATTCTTAGAGTATTTATAATATAGGACGAGCACTGGTACTTCCAAAACGTAGATAAAAATAGTGGTGCCGGGCCACTTTTATCTACCCTTCTATTGGCTGACATATGACAGGTTGTCCTACATGCACGAATTATTTGAAAATGGAATACAAAATAAAAATGTTTAGAGCTATTGCATTCCACTAAAATTCGTTTTAGACGGATTATAACAAAATATATTTCGGCTACTAACGGAATTTATGCTAATTTAGATATTTAATAATTTAGATACAATGTGAGATAATTAGTTTAATTTTCCCTAACAGCAATGTTACCAACATTACGAACAAAAATATCTATATTTTTGAAGACGCAAATGTATAACAGAATTCCAGGTTTTTATTGCGATCCGGCTATACATCACAAATAAGATATCAACTATATCCTAAATGTGATACAGATGGGTGTATGATAATATATATCACTATGAAAGGTTTTCCCTCATAATATTTGGTGGCCTGTTGGTAAACGGACTAGACGTGATTGCTAATATAATCAGGGTGATCGCGGGTACGAATCCCAGGGCACACCTATGACTTTTCGGAGTCATGTGTGTATTGATAGTCAATCACCACGCACTATAACGGTGAAGGAAAACATCATGAAGAAACCTGCATACCATAGCAATTTCTATGGCATGTAAAGTCCGCCAACCTGCACTAGGCCAGCGGGGGTTGACTATATGGCTTAACTAGTCTCAATCGTACTCTCGATTGTAGAGGAGGCACGTGCCCTGCATTGGGACGTATATGGGCTGTTACATATATTTGGTGGTAGCTAACGCGTATATTCTGCCACTAATTAATAATTATAGAATCTTAAAATATTCCTCTATCGGACGTAAACTTTTCTGTGAGTGATGGCACGACTGCGCAGGGGATTTATTATAATTTTAACATTCTATATTAAGGCTCTACCACCTACAAGCATCCACGTAAGTGCCTTATTTACCATCTTCAAGTAAACAGTTCACTAGTAACTTTTTAATTAACGTTAATTGCCAAGTAAAAGCGTCGAGTATCTTCCGTCGATTTCGCAAGTGTAAACAAAGTATCGAGTAACTCCGTGCGGAGTAAGTGAATGATATAAGAAAATGAACGAATCATTCGTTCAATATTACGTCAAATGTGTACGTAGGTACTTATTTACTTGCTAATTTATAATAATTCCATGTTAGAATTGACCTCCACCCTTCCTCTCGCTGAAGTGTCAACGTGTTATCTTCAAAATAAAAAAGGAGATTGAGATTTGACCCTTATTTTAACCATCAACTAAATACGTTAATTGGCAGACGACGTGGCCAGTAAGGTACTGATTAGTGTAATCATAGGATTAGTATTACTTGAGTGTCGTCAAATAGGCATGTGTTGTTGCGGGTGACTTTAATTGATAACTACCCTACTTGACGGTTTACTTGAGGGTGGTAAACGAGGCCCTTAGTCTTGTAGATAAAATTATTAAAAAAATAAACTTGTATTATATAGACAGCCTCCTTGATGCAGTTAATTAGACGCCGGCTGTGAAACGAGAGGCCGCGAGTTCGATCCCCGCACCGAAACAAATATTTGTGTGAACCACAGGTATTTGTTTCGGGTCTGGGTGTTTGTGAGACCAGAAATTCTTTCGTAGTTCCTGATATCCACGACACAAGACTCGATCTTTGTGTGGGGTCAGGACTATGTATGTGTGACTGTTAGGTGTATTTATTTATTTATCATGGTAAAAATACACCAATATAATTTAATTTTACGCCTACGAATATTTTCAGCAGTTTATTGATGCCAACGTAAATGAGGTAATCTCCATAGTCGTTGATATCGTGGCAATTTGTATCGTTATCGTGCAAAAACTTTATATCGCTCATGACTGTAATCTACGCTGTGTTTTTGGGCTGCCGTTGCCATAACTCACAAAATTTTATCGTAAAAATGTTTTACATTGAAGTTGACACTTTTCAGTAGATACGAATAATTATAGTAACTCTTTATTTCGCTGTAATTCATTTTAACATAATTCAAACATAATAGCACATTTTAGAAAAATACTTATAAACTTATTTAGTTTGGTAACCTGGATCTAAGAGGACAAAGATCAAACGCTGCGTTGAAAAAAATATTTAGTTTATATTTTTCGGTATCATAAACGCCCAGTTTTAATGTAAGGTTAACCTTTTCGTAGTTCTCAATACAGATTTTATTAATTATAGAATAATAAATCAATAAGTAAATACACCCAACAGTCACATACATAGTCCTGACCCAGACTAAAATCGAGTCTTGTGTCGTGGGTATCAGGAACTACGAAATACTTTTCGGTCTCACAAACACACATAACAATACAGCCGGAGTCTAACCAACTACAAAGTTTTCGATAAATTAGATCATATGAGTTGCCTCAGATTCTATTTATTTCAATGTAACTATTAAAATAAGGGAAGATTGGGTAATCTAAAAGAAATAAAATAAATTATAATTAGGTATAAGGAGAGAAATGGAATCAATCAAATTCAATCTAGAAGCTATTACAAGTAATAAAGTGAAAATTATTGCTGCTACTATGACGCCAGTAATTAACTCTGTCTACCATATTAGTGGTTGAAGCGCGCGTGTTTCTATTTATATCTTTTCTAAGATTAATAAATAACATTCACAAATTTACTAAATTAAAGGAGTTGAAGTAGCAAGACCGCTACTGTTCATGAGGGGTCATATCGCTTACCATAGCGAACGGCATGCTTGTCATTTCATTCATCGCAATAAAAAAAAACCTTTTTTCGAAGATAAAATATATTTTTTTTTATTGTGATGAATAATGAGACGAGCATGCCGTTCGCCTGATGGTAAGCGATACGACCGCTCATAAACAGTAGCAAGACCAAACAACACCTTGAATTGCAAAGCAATGCTTGGCATTCCACTGCGCTCGCCATCCTGAGACATAAGATGTTAAATCTAATTATGTCCAGTAGTTACTCTGGCTACAATCTGAAACACAACAGTTCATTTACACTACTGTTTGACAGGAGAAATAGACACTGCGGTGGTACCCACCCAGATGGCCTCTTACATATGAGAGACCTACCACCAAAAATACATCTGCTCATCCACAATTCCTCTGCAAGGTTCATCACTAGCCAAGTTTAAAAGCTTACCTATGCGGCGGTGTTTCTATAACACATTTGGAGCAGGCGGTGTGCCGGCACATGGAGCAGGTTCTGAGAGGAGAGAGTAATCTCGCTGTTTCCCCACATAGCAGACAGGATCTGGGCGCAGGACCTTGAGCTGAACGGCGCATTCCTGTGGAGGAGACCATGGTCTATCAATAATGCCACAGTTGGCTTGCACCCTTGAAAAAAGGGTTTTCATAAATAAATATATACACTCGACAGTCCCAGTTCTGACTCCACTTGAAGATCGAGTCTTTTGTTATTGGTAGCTATCGGGAATGAAGAGACTTTTTGGTCTCACAAACAACCAGATCCGAAACAAATACCTGTGGATCACATAAATATTTGTCTCGGTGCGGGGATCGAACCCTCTGCCACACGTTTCGCAGCCGAATTCCAACTGCGCGACGGAAGCTGTCATTTATGTTCTTAACATTCTTTAAAAAAATTATGTGTTTCAAAAAACCCCAACAGATATCTGCATAGAATGGTTTTTTCAGACAAATATTAATCACAGCGAATCCAAAGCTTTCCAAGCAATAATCTAAATTTTCAATTTGTTTGTTACAATGCGTAGACCGAACTAATAGTACTAACAAACTACAAAAAGATTAACGTACAAAAACGTCTATACCCGGTGTAAACGATTGCTTAAGCTTCAATGTACCTTCAAGTCGTGCGACTAGTCGTCCGACGCGTCGGGCCTCGATCTCGTCGAGTTTCTCTGCTCTTTTGACCACGGCAGCGATAGCTTCGCGCTCGCTGGCCGTCAGCGGAGGCTCGCTCCGGGCCGCACTCCATCCTGTGCGGAGCCTAGGGATAAAAAACACAATTAAAACAAACAGCCCATAGACTTACCCATATGGGTAAGTCTGAGGATAAGAAATACCATTCAAACAAATAACCCATATATTTCCCACTACAGGGCATGTGCCTTCTCTACAATCAAGAACACGATTGAGAAATAGGTTATCATCCATTACGATGGCCTTGTGCGGGTTGGCGGACAGTAATACCACAGAAATTCTTAAGGATCGCTGTGGCATGCAGGTTTCATGACGGTGTTTGTCTTCACCGTTATAGTTACAGTGGTAATTGATTTTTACATACACTTGACTCCGAAAAATCAGCCGCATCTGGTCTGTTACGAACAGGCACGCAGACACTGTATAATTGATTTAACATCACATACTAAGGCTTACGTCTATATTCTACTAGTGTCGTGTTCAGTCAAGAGCAAATATCCCACAAAGTCTTTGCCAAAAAATACATAAAACAAGAAAGACAACAAACTAATTATCTGCACATGGAAATAAAAGAGCTTCCTGGAATTAATTCCTAAAGGTACATATCGAGATGAGTCCAGCTGCCAGAGGTACGGAAGTATCCGGACAAACAATACAAATCTAATGGATATTGGATTTCAGACGGGGTTGCTAGAGTATAAATTTAAATTCCTCGATTTTTTATTGCTGTTAATTAATGATATTGTGTCTTGGTAACATTTAAATATTGTAATATGATTTTTAGTCTGTTAAGTTAAAGGGACTTCTAGGCACAGCGGATGCAAGTCCCACAGCCAGTCCCATATTACCCTTAACAATAAATAAATAAAGAACAATTATACATGATTTTAAAGAACACCTTTGCATAATCACTGGATTGGGTTTGTTAGAATATTATGAAATATACCTTATTTAATAAGTTTTATTTAAGTTCAGGCTCATTTATATGTATTATGTAGACTCAAATTGAAAGAATTTCACTAATACTGCCGCTACTAACTACATTTGATTCACAGTTTGGTGTAGTTCTTTACTTCATAAAACAGGTAGCACCATTAAAACTGACTGCAGTGCACTTACCATCAGATTCTATGCACGATATAAGTGGAAACATTACAGTACGAATACAATACATAAATAAAGTCACTAGCAACTATTTTTATCCTTTGCAACTACTTTCGTACTATAAATATTCTTTAACTAGTTTGACTACAACGTTTTCTTTTAATTAGTTTTCAAAAGTTCTTTAACTATAGTCCACACAACTTAGCGTGAAAATGAAACAATGCTTGTAGTACTAACAAATCGAGGAATAATAACTAACTGGTGGTAGGTCTCTCATATGTGAGAGGCCATCTGGGTGGGTACCACCGCAGTGTCTATTTCTCCCGTCAAACAGCAGTGTAAACACACTGATGTGTTTCGGGTTGAAGGGCATTGTATCAATCAACATCTTATGTCTCTGGGTGGCGAGCGCAGTGGAATGCCAAGCATTGCTTTGTAATTCAAGGTGTTGTTTGGTTTTGCTACTGTTCATGAGCGGTCGTATCGCTTACCATCAGGCGAACGGCATGCTCGTCTCGCCATTCATAGCAATAAAAAAAAAAACATCGCACATCTAGCTAAAAATGGCCTAACTTTAAAAATAAAGGGTTAGAGGTCTTATATATATATTTTTTTAATTTATTCTTGTCCATGGATACAGGTCCTTCAGACGCATACATAGGTCTTATATTGTTAACTCAATGTGGCCGCCGTTGAGTGTGTATTTTCCCTTCGCGTCCCCTTTAAATCCCAAAAGCATTCTTTTTCTTTTCTTCTTTATTTGCATTTGAATTCTTTACTCGTTCCACGGGACATTTCATGTTTTCGGGATAAAAAAGTATGCTATATTAATTCAGGGCGTCAGCTACCCCAAATTTTATCAAATTCGTTTTTGCGTGAGAGAGTAATAGATCCATACATCCAAACACACTTTGGCAATTATAATATTTGTAAAGATGTTTAATATTTACATGCATTACGCTGTGCGTATGACAGATATATTTTTCGTTAACGTCATTTACCTTGAAATAAAACATTTTTTTACGGATTTTACCGCGGATTTTAATTTGCGAATGACTAATATCTCAGTCCGCCACGTGATCAATAAATCTGTGATGTAATAGAAACGTCGGGAAATTTAGAAATGTAAAAATTGAACCGAATTCACGATAAAATTCATGGATAATAGTTTTATTTTAATGTGTAATATTCGTGTAAATCTAAAAAACCGTCATTTAACTTGTTCAATGCTTTAACGGGAAACTAAGGAAAATTTTAGTCTGACAACCCTGCCTGCAGTTGTATGTATCTCGGCTTTGAGCCAATTACTAACAGGCATTGGATTTCGTAAATTGATACAACAATGACGTTTGAAATTAAACGTATAATTAATTTCAAGTAATTAGGATATTGTTATTATGATTGTGACAGCTTGGGTCGGCTTATGTTATTAGCTGCACTGAAAACCATCTATAATAATAATAAATTATTAAAAAAGAATGTGTAAAACAAAAATTAAAAATTATGGGAATAAATTATAAACACATATGCAATATACAAAAGTCATATATATGGTCCTGACCCTACCCTAAAATATTGTGGCTATCAGAAACTACAAAAAACTTTTTGGTCCTACAATCTTCCAGACTCAAAAAAAACCCTGTGAGTTACACAAACATTTGTTTCGGTGCGGAGATCGAACCCGCGGCCTGTCGTTTCACAGGAGGAGAGAGACCTACAGATGTTTATGCAAGGTTTATTTTTTATAAGACTGTCTATTGCAGTTTGTGGTATACAATTTTATCTTAGTTTGTACTCTTGGATCTGGATTAGGAGACAAATATTATGTACCACTGGTGGTAGGTCTCTCATAGTGACAGGCTACCTGGGTAGGTACCAACGCAATGTCTATTTACCTGCCAAACAACAGTGTAAAAGCACTATTTTATTCCAGTTCCAAGGACATTGCAGCCAGAGTCACTATTGGACATATTGAGACTAAACATCTTATGTCTCTTGTTGGCGAGCGCAGTGGAATGCCAAGCTTTACTTTGTAATTAATGGTGTTGCTTGGTTAACTTGCTACTATCCATGAGCGGTCGTATCGCTTACCGTCAAACGAATGGAAAGCTCGTCTCGCCATTCATAGAAATAAAAAAAGCAAAGAGGTTTTACTTGCGGGCAAGAAAGGTCTGAATCCTAGTACAATAAAAGCAACAATACTTGTAACTGGAAATGCTTTCTCAAAGGCTTAACGTGCTATTGCAGAGCTATTGCTCTGAGTTGGTAATAGCTCGGTTAATGCTCCTATCAATGAGCTCGACCGTTGGTAAAACCTTCTTAATGTATTAGTTTTTTTAAGAATGCCAGCACTTAGCAAAGGTAGGATGAAGACATTAATTGAATGAGTTGGTGTGTTTGTATTAATTATACAAGACTGCAAAGGAAAATGAAGCTGGTTGGTAGTCTTACGGCCGATGCCAATAATCAATCGAAAAAAATAGATTGAAGTCAATTTGGATTGTTTTCTACTTTTCGATTTGTCATTTACCATGTTGCCATAGTTTTTCACAACTGAGATAGATTATTGGCAATATAGTATCAAAAAAAAGATTGAGCTGTCAATCTCAAACGGCAAATATTGAATTGGGATTGTTTATTGGCAGCGGCTGTTAGTGACTACAAACACAACATAACAAAAAAAGTCGCAAAATAACGCGACAATTTTTTATTATAACGTTTTAAATATCGTATTTGGGTGGAAAAGAATATAGTTATTGCTAAAATTATAATAGAAACCCTAGCATACCATAGCGTCTTTAAAAATAAAATTGTGAAATTGTTTTATTTCCTACATACATACATACATAAACTCACGCCTTTTTCCCAGAAGGGGTAGGCAGTGGTGCCAGGACACCCACATTTCGCCTTGTATGTTCCGTCCCACAATGTGATAGGTGGCGAGCCTATCGCCATATTGGGCACGAATTCCTGACTGAGGGCTGTTAATGAATAGAAAAATTCAATATCACTTTGCCCAACCCGGGATTTGAACCCGAGACCACAGTTTTGTGACCGTACCGTAGTACAACTACGCCACCGAGGCAGTCGGTCAGCAGTCGAGGTTTTATTTCCTTTGCATCGTATATCATTAAAACTACCAACTGGCGGGCACATACATGGAATATACCCTGTTTAAGGGTGTTGAACGTTGGCCGTAAGAATTTAAAAAATTAGCTCTCAAAAAAACATTTTTAAGTGCAATTTTCTTCTGTTATATTGACAATCGGTAATACGTCGAGATCTTTTCAACTTGGCATAAGAATTAATTTAATAACTTAAGTTTGACGGGATAATCTGGGGATTGATCTAGATAAGGATGGAATTTAGACGACCAAAAAACCTAAATACTATATTAGCAAGCCCATCAAAAACTTCCTTCGTCGACTGTAATTCAAAATTAATCACGTTTTGACAAGATAGCTCTGCTTGTTCCACTATACTTAATAAAATATAACAGAAAGTTGAAAAACCACTGCAAGAGTCCTACATATATAATCCAATATAAATTCGCCCTACCCGGGATTCGAACCCAAGATCTCAGCTTTACAATCACACTGTAGTACAAAAGCGCAGCCGAGGCAGTCCCAATACCTTATTCGATTTAAATAAAACTTTACCAAACTTTTCCGAGTTGCAATATTGCCAACATTACGGTAGGCAATAACCTGCGAAAACATGTGGCCCGGGCTCAAAATGAAATACCACTCGGTGACGTAAGCCAACCCGAACTAAAACTAATAAAATCCAGGTTGAAAGCAGGGAAAGAGTACAGATCTATTTGTGTCGCATTATTGATTGAAACGATAATAATAATCCAAAGGGCAGATAAAGTGTACGTATGGTTAATCTATGTTTAACGCTTAAATCGATTGAATCAAAATTGTGTTCAATTTGTTGTCTAAAAGCAACTGATCGATTATTAATAATTTATCAATGCTGAAAGTTATATTAGCATTATTTATGGCAGCTTTGAAATTCCCTAAAATAATCTAACTTGGGCAATCGTTTTCCGTAATACAATTTAAAAAGTCTTTAAATACCTATTTTAGTTGGTCATGACCATGATATACGTAGGTGCATATTTATAATCTGATCCCTAGTAGTCTATAAATATTTCCGAGCTTTATTTATTGTAAATATGTTCCAGAGACATATTTGATATCGCTTTAGAGTCCAGAGCATCGTTAAATCAACTGAAGCAGAAAATTAGCAGAGTAAATCCTTATAATAAGATGTAAGCACATGCTTCGCGTTCGCTGTCGTGAATGAAATAAGAAAACGATTTTGTTAAAGTTAAAGAACGGAAAAATAGTGTAAATATCATCATAGTTAAACGTCCCTCCCAGTTTGAAAGCCATTATAGCCAAAACTGAACATATTGAGACGTCTCAGGATGGCGAGCGCAGTGGAATGCCAAGCAATGCTTCGTAATTCTTGGTGTTTTGTTTTGTTACCATGATCGGTCGTATCGCTTACTATCATGATGTATTTTTTATTTTATTGCTGTGAATATCTCGTAAAATGTAAATATTATCAAGAGTCTTTAGAGTCACCCTCACCCAGAGCCGATGTTAGGGTGGGACACGACTGGGCGACGGCCCTTGGACGCAAGTGCAAATAAATGATACCCAACAGTCATATACATAGTCCTGACCATACACTAATATCGGGTCTTGTGTCGTGGGTATCAGAAACTACGATAGAGTTTTCGGTCTCACAAAGACCCAAAAGAAATATTTGTAGGTCGCACAAACATTGATTTGATTGAACCGACTGAGCCCCGGAGGCTGTCAAAATGGGCGCCGAATGCTGAGATTTACTGTAACATATAGCGCCTTATTCATAATTTACTATCTTTCGCTTAGATTTGGATAAATAAATAACACCCACCACTACTTAGGGCGCCGTAAAAGTCTCGCCCAGGGCGTCCGTAATCCTACATCCGCTACTGACCTCACCATATCTACACCATCCAAATTGGTGATATTCTGAACAAGGTTTAATTTAAAGTTAAATTGAAACCTTAATGCATGAAGAGCTTGATGAAAGCAGATGAAGCGAAAGTCAATATCGAGTAAAGAGGCGCTCTATCGTTTTTGCCTACCCCGATAGGATACAAGCTTGACGATTATGTATGTATTACGTACAGTTGTAAAAGAAAATTACAAAAGGATTTTATTTGCTCAAGTAACCAGAGCCGCCTGTAGTATACAGAGTGTTCTACAACTAGATGAGAAACAAGTTTTTTTATTGCGATGAATGGCGAGACAAACATGCCGTTCGCCTGATGATAAGCGATACGACCGCTCATGAACAGTAGAAAAACTAAACAACACCTTGAATTACAGAGCAATGCTTGGCATTCCACTGCGCTCGCCATGCAGTGACATAAGAAGTTAAGTCTCAATATGTCTAGTAGTTACTCTGGCTACAATATCCTTCAAAATGAAACACAATAGTGCATTTACACTGGTGTTTGGCAGGAGAAATAGAGATTGCGGTGGTACCTATAATAAATCACATATGAGAGAACTATCACCAGTGAGTAACGTGTAATTGAGCAAATGATGACGGCATAGCATGAAAAAAATGTAGTCATAGTCATAGTGATAGTTTTCAAGAAACAGCCATTCTAGTAAACATTTTAAAAATATGATCAACATGTTACTGGTTTTTCGTCTAGTTCTGGGACACCCTATATAATAAATAGCCTCAAATAACACATTTGCCTATGAAAGCGATACTAATAACGTGTGGAATTGCGTTGCTAAGGCAATGGTGAGATGTTCGGGGTTAAGGGCGAAGGGGTCGCCTGTGACGTCACATTATCCAGACTAGGCAATAAAACAGCCGTTAACTTTATGCCTTATTTACATAGATACTGGAGAAAGTATGATAAATAACATCGTTTATTTACAAATCTGTTTTGGGGGCTGTTGAAGTCAATTTTGCGTAAGTCATAATATGTATGGGATCAATAGGTTCGCCAATTGTTATTAAAGCTGTGGATATTTAAAGCTTTGCACGTTCCTTCCTTCCTATAATAGGTTAATTGACTGATATTTTGTATATTATAATTTTTTTGTATTATTTTGCGTACAAACACTACATACATACATAATCGTCACGCCTGTATCCCATAGGGGTAGGCAGAGACTATAGACCGCCACATTGCTCGATCCTGACACTACTTTCGCTTCATCCACTTTCATCAACGTCTTTATGCATTCTCGTCGGTTCAGGGTACTTTACAAACACTAATACCATTAAAATATTTTTCAAAACAATATTAAAGTAGTTCGAGAGAGTAGAGTTAAAAAAGACTCAACCAACTCATTTTAATAAACAGAGAGTAATAAAAGTAATAATTAAATAAATATAAAATACCTAAATATATATTTTTTTAAGTCACTGACAGCTGGACGACTAGGAGCTATAAAATATCATGCTACGAACTACGCCGGAAACATCGCGGGGCATAGCTAGTCCCAAACATTACATGCAATCTATACAATACGACTAATTATTTTACGAGGCTCAGCAATATTAACTATGTTTCCTTTTCCATTCTTTCACTCATCTTCAGAAATAGAAAATGTACCGGTGTGTCTACAAGTATTTGTCTTATATAAGCGCTTGTGACGCATTATAGGCTGACCTTTTATTCATTCGTGGGACGTATGCTATTAAAAAGTGGTCGGAAGAAAATAAAAATTAATTAATAAACCCAGCAGATAGTCCTCACCCTACTCCAAGTTATAAGTCTCCTGTCGTAGGTATTAAAAACTATTTACTGGTAGGTCTCTAAAATGTGAGAGGCCGCCTGGGTAGGTTGTCTGGCAATGTCTATTTCTCCCGTCAAACAGCAGTGTAAATGCACTGTTGTGTTCCGGTTTGAAGGACATTATAGCCAGAATAACTACTGGACATATTATATATCGTAATCAAATAGTATTAACGTGTCCTAACAAAATTTGCAGAAAGAAAAACTATTTCTTTATTCTAACAACAGCGCGTGACGTATACGTGAGACTTTTGGACGTGACATTTATATTATGAAAGCAGTGGATAAACTTGCTGTATAGCTCGTTAAAACTATGAAGACAATAGGCTGGTATGACTGTCTCACTGTCAGAAACAACAACGTGAAAAATAGATTTCCTAGCGCGTTTCATTCGACAAGATTACCGATAACGCTTTATTTGGGTGGTAGAATATCTATATACATACATAAACTCCCAGCTTTTCCCTAGAAGGGCTAGCCAGAGGTGTTTCGCCGTATGTGTTCCGTCCCAAGATGTGATAGGAGGCGAGCCTATCGCCATATTGGGCAAAAAAAAATGACTCCGAGGTGATAATGAACGGAAAGACCCAATATCACTTTGCCCGAACAGGGATCCGAACCCGAAACTTCGGCATTATCCTCGCACCTTAGTACAACAGCTCCAGCGACGCAATTTTTTAATTTTTAAGTACTAATAATCTCTGGTTGGGATCTGTATTAAGCAGCGGTCTTTAAGGAGTTGAAGATGGGCAAAATGAACTTGACAAATGACTTATGCTTCCTTTTCAATTGCTTTAAATAATAAGTACCATAAAGCCTGTCCCTTTACAAGGAATTGAGACGTTTAGAAATACTCCAGATTATTCGAGCGTCCTGTAAACTCAAATGTCGCTAATTGAAACGAGCTCGCTTACTTTATTTGTTTTTCCATTGACCTCAATTGTTTTTGCTTAGCTTTTCCTCTTTCTGTGAGACAAATGAACTGAAGTTTTTATCGAATTCAAATAAAAGAACTTCTGGGTACATTGATTGTGGACACTCTTTAGTTTTCTACTAGGATCTGAAAAATATACAGTTTAAAACTTTTAGCTATCGAATGTGCTGTCTTCTTCAATCAAATTGAATTTAAAAATCGTTAGAAAAGGACAAAACATTTGATAGCTAATGTTTTAAAAATGTGTATGAGGCTGATACTGTTTTTAGAACGGATAATTTTGATCTTTATGGAATATTGGAGGGACCTTAGCAATGCCAAGCTGGTGTAATACTGGTTGATTGGTTTTACGAACTTGAATTATTTGTAGATAGATCCTAGAATACTTATTCAAGCTATCAAAATATTTTTCTTTATGGTAAATGTCAGTGGTATTTGGACTGCTAACATTATCACACGTATCTTTAAAGTTTAGAAGATTGCAGGCAGTAGTAGGGCCCTATAAAAATATTTTATATTAAAAAGATTTTAAAGATTTACTATGTGCAATACAATATAAAAATGTCGAATTCATCCTAAACTCTATTGTTATTTGGCGAAATTTGGAAGTTTAATTTTTTTAAATATATTTTTAACGCATTTTTGAGATACATACATACATAAACTCACGCCTTTTTTCCAGAAGGGGTAGGTAGAGGTGCCTGGACACCCACATTTCGCCAGTATGTTCCGTCCCACTGTGTGATAATAATATAAATAGCACGCATTTATATTCGTAATCCAATAGTAGTACCATGTCTAATATAATAAAATGTAAAGAGAGAAAAACTGTTCCTTATATTTTAACAACAGCATTTCAATAACGCATCCGGACACTAAATTATAATAGACCATCTATTCATGTTATTCGAAGTAGCACGATCCATCCAAGTTTGTATTATATTTCATAAGATTGACACAACAATGTCGGTTCAATTGAAACTGAATGTAGATGTACGTCTACACGTACACCGACTGATCTCAAAAGGAAACTTCAGATGAACCGACGAAGCATAATATATTACTATAACGAAGGTGTAATCAAATATAGACGTAGGTACTGTGACGTTCGGCTGGCGTTAATAAAAAGTAATAAAACCAACGTCCACAAAACAAATATATTCAAATAATAATAGGGGTAGGTTACGCTGCCCGTCTGGTTCCGCGTCGCTGGTACCGTCCTGTTAATCCGATGATCCAAGCTCCTTAGATGTCCAGCAAGTGGGCGAGAAAAGAATCTCTGCTCCGCTGCATCAAGCTCCAGCGCGAAGCTAACGGTCTGATGTCCGCTGGCCGACCGTTGTGACGCGGCCCGCAACCGTTACAATTTAAAGGAAAAATATTAAACCGTAACGCTGCACCCTGTAAAATATGTTCACAGGAACTTTATCATATGCTTGTGACGAATCCAACTCTTCTCGGATGGTACCCGTAAGCAGTTGGTGATGTGAATGTATGTGTTCACTATCAGATTGGAGATTACAAGATTTAAAAAAAACAGTTACAGGAAAAGCACAAGACCACTAGCGTAATATGCAACAATGCTACATTTTCTAAATTATTATTATGAAGCTAAGCTAAAGCTTACTAGTTGGCCGTTATAATTTAAAAAAAAGTATGACCTGGTTCAACACTTACCCACTGGGGTGCAAATATTAGCTTATTTAAACCAGTGACCAGATGAAATTTCAGGTCTTGACGATTCGGTGAGGTTCCACCTCCGGCTTGTGAAATGTTCGCGAATAGCGAATAACTAGTCGAGAGCGTATGACGACACTTTAATGTGAACGCAACTCGTTCGGGTAATGATCCGGCGCAAGAGGCGATCGGACGACGACTGACTCCCGCCGGTGCTCCGCGCTAGCCGTGTGCTCGCGCTTGCATTGGTGACGTACCTCGGGTAACGGTTCCATATAATATGGCGGCGCGCGCGTCAAGGCGCTGCGTAATTTGAAATGACTAGTTTCCGAAATGAAAAATATTTATAAAAGTCGCTATCCAAAAATAAAAAACAATCAGTGTAATTAAACATATAAATAATATTTGTAACTAAATAATGTGCAACGTTACAGTACTACGTACTATTTGTCAATAAGCCTACTTCTCCCCGTCATAAGTCACATGATATCGGAAAACAAAGTTCGACATAACATTTGTTTTATTTCAATGAATGGCGGAACGAGCATGCCTTTCGTATGGTGGTAAGCTATATGACCGCTCATGGATAGTAGCAAAACCAAACAACACCTTGAATTACAAAGCAATGCTTGGCATTCCACTGCGCTCGCCATCCTGAGACATACGATGTTTAGTGCCAATATGTCCAGTAGTTACTATGTAATTATTTAAGGTTGTTTGGTTCTGCTACTGACAATGAGCGGTTGTATCGCTTACCATCAGGCGAACGGGATGCACGTCTCACTATTCAGTGTCGAAAAAATAAAATATTCATAAAATACTGGTACTTACTGGTGGTATCTCTCATATGTGAGAGGCCATCTGGGTGGGTACCACCGCAGTGTCTATTTCTCCCGTCAAACAGCAGTGTAAACGCACTGTTGTGTTTCGGGTTGAAGGGCATTGTAGCCAGAGTAACTACTGGACATATTGAGACTTAACATCTTATGTCTCAGGATGGCGAGCGCAGTGGAATGCCAAGCATTGCTTTGTGGTTCAAGGTGTTTTTTTGGTTTTGCTACTGTTCATGAGCGGTCGTATCGCTTACCATCAGGCGAACAGCATGCTCGTCTCGCCATTCATAGCAATAAAAAAAAATGCAATAATTGTATTAACAAGCATTATGTTACCTATATAAAATACAGATGAGTTATCCCATTCATCCTTCTTTAACTACAGCAATACCCTTGAAGTGTCCCAATTAGCTGTATAAAGCTAAGTGAGTCCAGACGCCCCATCCGTCTCAAATCCGGGATAAAGGATGCGTATAATGTTACAACGTCATTTATCTGTGCGATCTCTCGTGAAGTGTGAAGACGAATGAGGCGAAAAAAATCATGTAATTTTGTCTGGAGGTATTATGATATCACCAGTATTATGTTCGAGGTTTTTGTAATAATGGTAGAAAGTGTAGATATTGCTTAGTATAGTTATAGGGTTATAACTTATAGTGGTACGAAAAATTTGCTAAAATGCCTGTGGCTAAGTGCGTTGCAATTAAAGTGCAGTCTGCATCAACTGCCTCGGCAGCACAGTTGTACTACGGTATTGGAATGCCATGGTCACGAGTTCAAATCCCGAGTGGGGTAATTCAATTTGTGCCCGATATGGTGATAGGCTTGGGAAACATGGTTGTCCTGGTAGAACCTCCCTAGTAGATCTACCCCTTCTAGAAAAAGGCGTGAGTAAAATACCCCAAATAAAAACACGCAATAGTCACATACAGGTAGGAGACAGCTGTCTAATGCCATTCGATACTCTATCTGGACGGTATTTTCACTTACCACCAGGTACAATGCAGACATTGTGCCGTGCCAGAATATAAAAAACTTCACTCTATCGGCTGGTTTTTATAATTCATCTATCGTTAACAAGAGATTTCATTACATATTTCGATGCATTTTATGTTTTAAATATATGGACAGGACGTAAGTGGTGCGCGCGCTCCAGTATATCTCTAGTGGAGCGTTATTATTAAATTAGTCATCTCTATCAACGCTTTTGAAAATGGCCGTATATGTATATGGCTGTTGGATGTCTTTATTTATTCCATACTTCTCTATGCCATATGTAATTGTCCCTCCAATACATGAAAAATTTGAAATTCCTTTATATCTTTACAGTAAAATTTCCACAAAATCTAGTTAAAAGTAAGTAATTGGGACTTGGGGACATATTAATTAAAAACGATCAGTATATTACTTATTAAAATAGACAACCAAGGGCTAACCCCATCTGCCGCTTTACAATAATATCTATCTTTATTTATATGTGTTCATTGACCTTTACATAGAGATATATTTGTGTTCGTCTAAGAATATTATATATAACACTCGTTTATTTTATAGTCTGTGTATTTTTTGCATTGCGGTCCTTATTTGAAAGAAAAAGGGGGAAATATCATAAAAATAAGTTCGTTGCAGCCTCAAGGGTTGTCGCTAAGGCAGTTTCTTCTGCTATTGCCGCTTACAACTGTAAGATAAAGTGAGGCGGTGGTTATACAAAAAATCTAAAGATCGTGCCACAGTCTACAAAGTATTTCGATGTTACATACATAAACTCACGCTTTTTTCCCAGAAGGGGTAGGCAGAGGTGCCTGGACACCCACATTTCGCCTTGTATGTTCCGTTCCGTGATGTGATAGGTGGCGAGCCTATCGCCATATCGGGCACAAATTCCGGACACCGGGCTGATAATGAAGAGAAAAATCCAATATCACTTTGCTCAGGTTTCGAACCTAAGACCTCAGCTTTGCAAGCGTACATTAGTATAACTACACCACCGAGGCAGTCTAGTATTTCGATGTGACTGGTGTAGTAATTATACCATCAGTACGATATAAGACTAAGCTTCACCGCCGATCATTATTATTATCATAATCACCATCATGATTTCTGCCACAGAAATCCACTACTGAAAATAGCCCTCCCCCAAGGATCTCAACATCGACCTGTTGCAAGCGGCCTGCATCCAGCGACTTCCTGCAACCTTAGCCAGGTCGTCCGTCCACCTTGTAGGCGGGCGCCCGACACTTCGCTTGCCTGTACGTGGTCTCCACTCTAGAACGTTTCGGAATCATCTAGAATATTATCATAATGATTTTATCTAAATTGTAGGTATTCAATTCATATAAGTCGATAAATAATATTAATGGGCAGACATGGAAATCTACATCTATCAATTCTTGCGGAACAATTACCATGTACCTACCAACATTATTTAATTAATGCGATTAATGCTGATAGACAGTAAAAAGCTTTTTATTCTGTTTCTGGCCTAGTTGTTTCAAAAAGGCGCAATTAAAGCAATTTATTTTATTTGAAAGCCCGAATATGTGTTTTGGGTTTATTGGGTTGATAAACATTATACTAGGTACAATAAAAAAAAAGACTAGAGTAGAATTTGAGTAGTTCTTAGGATCGTCTGTCAAAAGCTATTTCAATATTAAATTACAATTTGAATTTTAAATTGGCACTCATAAAACATTTAGAATTCTAGTAGGTTAAAGGGTTGGTGGCATAGTTGTGCTACGGTAAGGTTACAAAGCTAAGGTCTGCGGTTCGAATCCCGAGATTTTTCTATTCATTATTAATCCGGAGTCAGGAATTTGTGCCCTATACGGCGATAGGCTCGCCCTCTATCACACTGTGGGACGTAACAAGGCTTAATGTGGGAGTCTTGGCACCTCTACTTACCCCTTCCGGGAATAAGGTGTGAGTTTATGTTTTCTTAAATTAATGGTCCGTTGACATCCTTGGAGACAAAAAGATAAGAACTAACTAAGTGTACTATTCTAGGTCCTCAATAATCCAACAGACTGGTCTAAATATCTCAAATAATAAATATAATAATTTTTCACTTCACGTGGGCTCTGAAGAACAGGAGTGACTACCCAAGTCCAGGACCATACCAGGGGTCGGTTTTGAGTTGGAAGAGTCAAAAATTACAATTTACAATTTTTTTTAAGTTTAAAGAGCCACATTTTTTCTGACGACTAACTGTGACGACGTGTGTCGCAGGGGAGCGGTGAAAAAAAGCAAAGATAAGTGGCTGAGAAATAGAATCTTCATTAATCGATTCAAAATGAAAATTTTTACATTATTGTTTTTAAATAAACAATGATAGCAAATGGACTTAAAGCCGCAGCTTCACGTGCACAAGTCGCACCTGGTTTAGATAATGAAAAAATATATATGGTCTGCATTGCACTTATCGTTATACCCATTTTATACACGAGAAAAAACTTAACTCCGACAAATGTTCAAAACTTAAAGAGGTATTTACTTTGACAAATGTTTAAAAGAAATTCATACTAGTTTTTAAGTTAGTTCTCACTGCTATTTTAAGTTAAAATGAGTTCTTAAGTAAACTTGCCAGTTTAACATACTTAGAACTAGTGGTGTCACAAGAGAAAGTTTGTTCATCTATTTCCAATGAACTTTGTGTAAATACGACATATAATGTTTTTGTCAGAGTATAAATGAAGTGGGTGTGTGAAATAAGGTAGGTTTGCTGCTGGTGCAATATTTATTTAAGCTGGAATATCTAGCAACTTGAAATTGCAGTATTATGACGCCATATTGAACCTCACAAGTTTGTCATTTCTCTGAATCAGAAAATACGTGTTTTGATTAGAACAATTTAGAAAAAAACATTAGGCATAAATAACGAATTATAACTGTATGATACTTTAAAGGTGAAGGAAAACATCTTGAGGAAACCTATATACTATAGCAAATTTGTAAGAATTCCTATGGTATGTAAAGTCCGCCAACCCGCACTAGATGGCGTAACCACTCTCAACCGTACTCTCGATTGTAGAGGAGGTACCGTGCCCTGCAGTGGGACGTATACGGGCCGATACGGTACGGTTTATAAATCAATTTTATGATAAACACATTTGTTTCATGGCATTATTATTCCTTCCCTCATAGCCAGAGCTAGTAAAAACAAAAACAAAAGATATCGTCTACATTGTTTGAAAATCGAATAGACCGATTACAGCCAATGACAACCAATGCAGGCGGGAAGCGGATGCGACATTACCTAGATAACGAAGTTGGCGCGAAGGCCAATGGCAGTAACGCATACAGCCATGAACCTGCCTTGCTATATTTAGAAAAAGTTTGTTATTTTATTACAATTTTCCTTGTTACCCGAACGTGCTGGGAATTTTAATTTGTGTTAAAAATTAGGACGCTTTTCTACTTAATTCTGTGTTACAATTTAATGTTTTCAAATAAACTTTACACAAGGTAGGGTAGTTTAAATAACTTTTGTATCTTCATAAACTTTAAATCCTTGTATACATTTTGAGGTGAATTTTGTTAAAGCCTGTATCTTATACAGGTTACTTTTGAAGTATGAAATATAGCAGTACTTTTATTTGTTACTTCTGTATTTTATTTATGGACATATTTTCTTTTCTTTTTCTTTTACATGTTGTTTCAGATGTTGAGATATTTTCCTAGAAAATACCTACTACAAGTTAAATAATGGCTATATCATATCTTTTACTTGGTATTTCTCGGTGTTTTGGTTGTTATTTTCATTTCTGAGCGTATATTTTCTGGCTACACGTACCGATTTCGGCGAAATCAGTCATGTTATGTGCAAAATAATTCTAGTTATGGCTTTTATTCCACATAATAATGTAATGTTGAAGAAATAAAATAATAAGCTTTAATTCTGCTTCAAAATAATTTAATTCATTAATGATAATGAGTTTTTGCAATAATTTTACCTTTGAAAGAAGTAGGATCGAATTTTAACACCAATTTTGTGTATTGTACGGTGTTAAAAATTTTGATGCGCCTAAGCTTTAACCCGTCGGTTTTAACTGTTGTCTTTAGGCATAATGACAATAGTTATTGAGTAGGGACTATCCTTGACTCTTGCCACTGCTACTGCTTTCAGACAGGATCAATAGCATGCAAAGAATTGACACCAAGCGTTGATGCTCAACGAGCCTCTTGGAGACATTCCATGATTTGACCAGCAAAGAAAACCATCAGGGCGAAATAATAATAATAAACTGAACAAAAGAAAAACTTACAATACACTAGAAATTAAGCAGATGCAAAACAGAAATCATCATAATTTTAAAGCGCAAGTGTAAGATTGAACTCCAGTACCTAGCCAAATAAACATTTAACTTATTGGGAAACAAATAGAATCATTAGAATTAAATAATCCTTAGTTATTCATGTGTCATAAACACTTAATCGATATCCGATTATTATTTCTTACTAGTGAAAAAAAACAATTAAACATAATATCCAAGCGCTGCTGAGTGCAACAAAGAATTACTTAACCTCAAATTCAAATCCTATTTGCATAAAGAAAAAATATGTCTAGCACACGCTTTAAAATTCACTCGTCTAACGAGAACGAGGATTTACATAATAATAATACGCTCACATTTCCATGAAATTAAACTCAGCATTCCATATTCAGCGGCGAGATGTAATAATTTCAAAATTATTCCATTTATTTTCCATCTCAACTAGCGCTTGCAACGTGGAACGTTCAAACGAATACTGCAGTATCAAATTGTTCTTGAAACGGGTTATTAAATGCCTTTGATTTATTACTAGAATATGGACAAAAGGCGGAATTCAATTCTAGATTCAGTATGGAATTCATATTGGAAGTGGACAGTACGATATTTTAAAGTTGCAGTTTTCTATTGCAAGCAAAAGCTTTCATTCAAGTTCGATTTTCAAAGATTAGTTATGTTGAGTTAATAAATGAATTGAATAGTTCCACTGCGTCATTTATTAGTAGCTTATTACCGTATAGTCTCAGGTTTTATTTGCACAACAAGCAAATGTTTTTTGTGACCTTTTCGATTCAATAAATTAAAAAAATACATTACATTATAGCATTCGTTTTACAGTTGTTTATACCATCACTGTCTTTCATAGAGTAATGAAGTGATTATTTATTGCTGGCCGACAAAGTTATGCAGGTCTGGAAAGCTAAGCAGTTGCCTTGTGCGTAGGTTCTTATTGATTCGGATAAAATTATATCACCAGTTTTAGCGTAGTCCCTATGAAAGAGGTATGAGTGTCTTAACCATTATCATAAAAAGTGATTAAGAATAAATCCCATTTAAGAGTGTGGTACAGCTAGACTCTTATTGAGGGTATCTCCTCTATATATCTACTCTCAATAAAAGTCAAAAGTACTCTGAACCAACGAGAATGCATGAAGAGGTTGATGAATGTGGATGAAGCGAAAGTAATATGCCAGGACCGGTGCAAAGTGGCCGTCTATAGCCTCTGCCTATCCCTATGAGATACAGGCGGGGCGATTATGTATGCATGTATAGAATTAGACTAAGAAAAAGTAAAAACAAAAAATGAAATTTTAATAACTGCTGACGTCTATAAAAAAACACGATCGAGATTTTAATACCGAGTCAGAACACAAATATTGGTTTAACGATTTTAATAGCAATCCTGTAGATGTTGGAAGGGCAGCCAATGGATTAAATTTCCTATTTCAGTTCGCCACAATCAGATTGATTCAACCGACTATTCCGGATCCGCATATGACAAAAGACTCTGGACAATTTGTGCACAATGTAGAGAGTATTCAGTCACCGAGGTAGGTAGGTTATACAGATTCCTTTTTATTTCTTTTACCTCGGCACGACAATTTTGACTACAATGTACGTGATCTATTAATATAAGTAAATATTTCACCTAATGCTAAAAGAATTTGTTAATTAGTGTCGATTTTCTCTGTACCAGTGGTACCATCCCAGTAGAGTCGACCTATTAATTTATTTATTCTTTACTGCACACAAAAAATGACAAAAGCATACAATATTTTACGAATAAAATTAAGGAGTACAGTTGGCGGTCTTCTCGCCCTAGGCTATTTCTTACAGACAACCTTTGGATGGATATAAAAAAAGGATAAGAAGATATTTGTACTCAAGTTTCAAAAATCTACAGCAAGACACTACCAATTAAAATAAAAAGTTAACAAAAATTACTTTTTTCGCCATTATATCTAAACCAATATCATAAAGAAGAAAGATTTCATTGTTTTGTTTATATTGAATAGGCTCTGAAATTACTGAACCGATTTGAACAATTATTTCACCGTTACAATTCTACATTATCTTTGATGAACACAGGCAATAGGATATTTAAAAAAGTGCATCTGCACCCAGGCGGAGCCGGGCCGGGCCCCTAGTAATAAATAAAATGCCATTGCATGCAATTAGAGTAGGTATTCAATGAAGAAAAATAGTCATCTTTACATAAGTCCTTGGTTCACTATGGCACTGCGTACGGTGATTGCAACCTGGACACATAATAATATTCTACCAACGCCATTGACATAAATATGGACAGAGCAGGAGGTTACTCCATACTCCAAAATGACGACGAATGATCGAACAACGTACATTACACTGTACGAATATACCTAAATACTTTACAAAATGTTCGAGTCTTCAATTCTACGTCGTAATCTTAGACGAAGTTCGGGGTGAATGATAAGTTTTATAGAGAATAGTATTGATTTTTAGAAGTGGAAAACTTTATCTTTTAAGTGGACGTCGAACGTTTTAACATTCGAACTTCGTGTCGGAGTATAGAGTAACCCCCTCAAAGCACGTAAAGTGTTCTGAGTTCTGACGTAAGTGGTGCGACGCTCCAGTGCATCTCCAGTGGAGCGTTACTGTAATCAGTTGTCGCTCGCAACGATATTGAAAATGACTGCTTGTATGCAGAAAATGTAGTAGTAAAAATAAAAAACTTTTTTTTATTGCCTTGAATGACAAGACGAGCGTGCTATTCGCTTGATGACTGAAGGCAAGCAATATGACCGCTCATGGACAGTGAATAAACCAAGGTATTTATTGATACTACAAATGTAATAAAAAGCCCATCCTTAGATTTTAAATCAACGACCACCAGTTTATTTTTTAAAACAAAAATCGTTCCTGCTAAGCTGTTTGACATTTCACTGCAAGGCACGAGTGTAATACGATTGAAAAGTACTTGCTCAGAAACAGTTTTCCACCCTAGCTTGATTGATACACCGTACAATATTCTTTAATATACTTCTCACCAATGTTTTCCTTGTCATTAAAAGTATAGTTCATTATCTTATAGAGAGAGCTTTTTTATTAATTGTTAAAAAAGGAAAAAAATAGGTCTCCTGAAATCGAACTTAACAACCTCAGCACATGCCAAATCCTAAAAGTCCACCAGACCAGAACTTCCGTGAATATTATACGATAATTTTTAACCCTAAAATTAATGGTATTGCTTTGATGTTGAGGGTTTTAAACGGCTCGAGTTTAATTAATGGGTTCATCTAACTGAGTGCGGAATTTACTCAGGAATTTATGAATTCAGCATGCCTCGCAATCCTTTTTCTCAAAAATTTAATTTCCTTCCAGCCGGAATGAAAATATATAAACGACCGTATTCGAATTTCGTATTTTAACTTTTTTATTTTTCTATGATATTTTTTAACATAAAATATCCGTGTTCAGATATTTTCTTTTACATAAAAACAACAACAATTTAAATAAAAATATTGTAAATAACTATTTTTAATTGAGTAAGAACAAAGTAAAATAATTCCTTTTTAGTAAAAATTGAGCACTGTATATTTTTAACAAATTGAATTTATTTTTAAGGTTGGTAAACCATATACTGACTTTATCGTTTATTTTAAAATTAGGAAATTAAGCCATCCAGGTATAAAATAGGATGGTGGTCGAAAAGTTACGAAAATAAACAAACTTCACCTGATCAGAGAAAAACTTTAAATATATTTTCAATACTCACTTGGCTCTCAAAGAAAGTTGTCGATCGTTGGGGCACACATATTTGTTGGCTTTACTTGGTTGATTCATAACACAATTTGAATTTAAAAAAATAAGAATATGTTTACAAAGCGCGGGAAGAGTGGTGCCGCGCGTTCGCGCCTGTTGATTCCATCCAACTGTTGCTTCGCGCGTGGCGATGGCTCATAATCGATATTTTAACAACGCACTTGAAAAGTAACATCATGTTGGAAATAGCGACATCCTTTTATCAGAGAGATAAAGAGGATGTAACCATGTGTGATGAATGTTGTGCATGTCATAAAAACATTGAGGATGGGATAATCAGCTTGCCTGCTTTGGTATCAGAGTTCAAATTTTGATATGTACGTTCAAAACATTTGAATCCTTAACTATATAAAAAATATTTATAACAGCGGTAAATGAGCCGTTGGTATGTTATATAAGCAGATATATATAATAAAATCTCGGAGTAAACAAAAAATACGAAGATATTAATATTAGAGATTAATTTCATTAATTGCGGACACAAAGTTCTTTATTGTTCAAATTAATACTAAATATTTGTAATTATTTAGTCACTGACTTTATTTCATATAAAAGTAAATAATATTTGCAATGTGTATAGGTCTACCAGAATCTCATGGCATTTTGGGAAATTTGAATTTACGCATTGCAACACTGGGGTAATTGGATGAACATATTTTGATACTTTCAATAATTGTAATTATTTTTTAATTCAAATTGACATTATTTTTTTAGTACAATTTTTTAAATAAATTACATAATGTTTTAAGTAAAAATATAAAGGTTATTTAAACATTATAATTACTTCAAAATTGTACTTTTATATTAATAGCCAATTAAAATAGGCAAATAAGATTTTTTTCAGTTTTAAATTATAACATACATACGAGTCTTACGAGTATTTATAATATAGATGGAGCGCTGGTACTTTCAAAACGTAGATAAAAATAGTGGTACCGAGCCACCAGTTTCGTTTTAATTCCCTCTTCTTGTTAGTTCTCACTTATTCAAACAACTTTCAATTTCCAAATTGTAAGTAGTTTGATTATGAGTCGGTTTTATTTAAATAATTATTAGATTCGATAAATGTAATACGAAAGATGCAAGATTGTATAATAAAAACGTATAATTTTATTTCCAGTCTTCTTTATTTCATTAACACTTTAGTCAGAGCTTACTTCTAAATACTTTTCCTGTAAATCTTCTGATGAAGACGATGAGAGAAAGGAATAATAATAAACCGTTCCTTATCTAATATCTCTGGAAACTCCTGTAAATAGGTATTTAATGCATTACTGTTTAGTTTCAAAAAATGATATCAATATACGATAAAACACATACACATATCTAACACTAACCAAAAAAAAATGAAGTATCAAAACTATTCACTCCGACTTACTTGTTAAAACGACGTCGATTTTAAAATCGACGATTTTGTTTAAATTTGACCAAATTATTCACGGATCTAGCGATAAACCTTGTAAACAATGTGTCGCACTTGTGATTGTAGAACTAATTTGTACCTTTTCGCTAAGAAAGGATAGAAATCTTAAAATATTCACATCGAATGACATAATTCAAGTTTTGAATCAGCTGTTCGTCGATGGTATTGCCACATAAAAATCATTGTTTTTTTTTTAAATTTTATGCCATGAGATTCTGGTAGACCTATACGTATTTAATAACGCATTTTGTATTGTTAATCAAATATTCTTATTGGATTCAATTATATATGTTTTTTTTATGCAACGTATCCGAACGTAGAGCGAGACACAAATATTTCTATCTCGTTAAACTATAGTGATTGCACGAAGAATATCGATTACGTAAGCTGTCATCGCTATAATATATCAGTTAGCATATTTAATGATTTCATGAAAAATATACCATATTGTAACTTATTCATTAAATTACATTTTTATAGTATAATTTACTTGCTTTAAAATTCCGAATGTTATATTAAATAATTACAACAACTTCTTGATGATTGTGGTTCCGAATAGAGTATTTTACTATAAGTCCAAAAATAATCTAAAAACAATACATCTATGTATGTAGTATGCCAGTAACCAATGAAATATGTTAATTTTGATTTATAATAATATATTTTTTAATTCGTTTTGAATTTATTAAATTATTAATTATATGAAATGGTATCTACGATGACAGACACCGAAATGATGGCGGTCCGCGAGTTAAGAGTATACCTTGCTTGTTTACAAAGTTCAAATACTATAATTCTTCCCATATATATTTTTTCAAAAAAATAATACCGCTATATCAAGAGTACTATCGAAAATGAAAACGGGTGGTAGTTTTGATGATTTAAAACACAATGAAACTAAAAATTTCGCAAAGAAATGTGATGATTTTTTTTTATTTTTGAATATTGTCGTTTTTGGGTGATAAGTAGTTTTCTCAAAATTATAATTTAAATCCTTGCGTAACAAAGCGTCTTTATAAATAAAAGGGTGTACAATATTAAATTAGAAAAAACTATGTATTTACCACTCAAAACGACGATAGAAAAAGCTTTTTGGCACATTTTTCAGTTGCATTGTCTGAAGTCATTAAAACTATCACCCTACCTACCCCTACCTAGCTAGGCGACCTCTCACATATATAAGAGAACTGCCACCAGTAAAATACACAGCATTGTAAACGCACTGTTTTATTCCAGTTTCAAGGACATTGTATCCTAAATAACTACTGGACATATTGCAACTTAGCATAATATATCTCAGGATGACGAGTGCAGTAGAATGCCAAGCATTGTTACTATCTGCGCGGTCGTATCGCTTACCATTAGATGACAGGTATGCTCGTCTCGCCATTCATAGCAATAAAAAAGAGTACAAATAAAGCGCTACTATCTGATTAAATTCAAATAATGAATTATCGTAATAATTATTCGAATATTACATATCTAAATAACATTATAAGTATATAGGGGAGCTAAAAAGTTGAATACAAAACAGCATCGCATTACAATATTTACAATTACACTTGCATTACAAAATTTCAATTAAATTCTGATATCAAGATATTTTTCTTCTAAACTTTAATGCATATTATTTACAAATAATTGCCAATATTAATATAACTAACGATAATGGTTTTACTTAAACATCGATTTATAACAAATATCGATACATAATCGTTATCGTAAATTGATACACTGTAACATCACTATACTCTATTGCCAGAATTTGACATTTCACTTTTCAGTAATGATGGCGCATCTGCGAAAGGTGTATTTAGTGTAACTTATAATTTTATGTACGGCTGTGAAGTGAAAACAAAGTGATATTAATGCCGTACCGCAGGCGCTTCTCCGTCAAGATGCAGGATTTCGAAGACGACGTGACTGTCGTGGACGTTTACGACCTGGCATCGGATATAGGTAAAGAATGCGAGATAATTATCGAGAAATACGGCCCTGACGCCGTTACAGCGCTTCTGCCGAAGGTGATAAACGCGCTGGAATTGCTGGAGAACTTGGCGGTGAGGAACGAGAAGGAGAATCAAGCGCTACAAGAGCTTACAGCGAAGATATCACAGTTGGAGAACGACAAGATCGAGAAGGCTGAATACAGGCAGCGCTTTGAAAAAGTGAGTAGAGGTCATTATTAGGTAAATTGGTACTTGGTTTTACTTATTAGTAATATTTGTTGCGTTCTGCGTGCTCGCTAGTTGAATGCGCGAAACGTAAGTATATTTCGTCACTAGAATGTGTTTAATTCAGTTGCAAAAGATTGCAAGCGCCGTGCAGTTTCGCTACGTGACAGAAGTATGTTCGCGTCAACATAATTACCTTCTATTATGAGTATTTTTTATTGCTAATGTACATTAGTGATCTATGCTATGAATGATGTGTCATAAGACTTTTGTATGCTCAAGTTTGATTTTGATTTAAAACATTCTGATTTATTTTTGCATGTTTTACAATGCATTTGCTGAATTTGTTGTGTTTTGGTAATTGTTTAACAAAGAAATGCAAGTAATTTCCATATATCGTGGAGAGAATAGAGTTTTTCACATATTAAGTCACTTGTGTGCACTACACTCATAATCTGACTGAAATATTGAATTTGCCTCCAAAACCCAATCAGAAATTAGTTCCTAACTCTGTAATAGTCCAAAATAAGTATATTGCCAAATTATCTATCTATCTTTAAACAAATAAAATATTTTTGTTGTTTAATATATCATTTATCTAAGACTGATATCAAAATACTGATAAAATACTTTCCATTTCACCAACCTATGTTCATAAGTTTTGGTTAGTAAAGTTAAAAGACCCTTTTATTAATTCAGATCAACATTCTTTAAGCTTCCCTTTTGATGCCTGGAAATCCTGGTAAGGATAAGCCAGAGTCTCTGGACTTCCAGCAATATACAGTAAACAACTACTATTTCATGTTATGTAGCAGTTTGAAGCAAATCTTGTATTACTGTTTTGTTATTTTGTATATTATGCATTCAATGTCACGTGTATCAAGAGTTTTCATAAATCATTTATGATAATAACTTAAAATTAACATTTTAATTCATTTTCAACATATTCATAAATTACTATTAGTAGCCAAACTATTAGAAGTATGACAGGTTTGCAACACCACACTCTACTGACTTTGTAAGATACATTACATTTGTTTATTAATTATTATTATTAACTAAAAATGTAACTATAGTAAAATTTGAAGGAAACATTATGTTGTATGTTTCCAATTAAAGCAGTATACAACATTTATAGATAATAATTATTGACAAATTAATATTCAAGCAACTATATCAGGAAACCTGTAAGTCTGATAGTTCTCTTAACAGAAAATGGAAATTATAGTATTCTAAAATGTCTGATTCTTAAAGGATTGATATCATAGATCCAGTTAAATTTTTGTAAGCCTAATCATTCTGCAACATGGCTTAGTCATAATTTTCAATTACCAAAATTAACATCATATTTTTTTATTATCAAATAGTATTTTTTACATGAGCGGTATTTGGGTATTATAGATGCTTCCAAATTTTGCTTGTGGGTAAGCATAAAATCTGGACTATTTGTATATTCATTTGCACCAGAGCCTCCTCCAGGTAATGGAAAATGTACCTTTTTACTACACACACATATATACACGCATAAACTCACGTCTTTTTCCCAGAAGGGATAGACAGTCTATCGGCTCATGCACATTTTGCCTCGTGTGTTCTAACCCACAATGTGATTGGGGACGAGCCTGTTGACATAATTAGGTACAAATTCTGCAGGCTGTTAATAGAAAATGTCAATATTACTTACCCTGATCTTTGATTTCATCCCAAGTCCTCAGCAATCAGTCAATCAGTGTAACTGCACCATCAAGACATTCACCTTCTTAATTCAAATAACCAAAAAAAAAAAATCTTTACATAGAACAAAACAGCATTGTCTAGCCATTTACCACAAGTATATACTATTGTGAGCAGTAATAATAATGGTAAACATTATTTATGATATTATCTTGGGTTATGTCAGAGCTTTCACCATCCATCAGTTACGAAATAAATGTAACTTTCACTCACTTCTATCATTTTTGAAAGCATTTTAATTATTGTCTATATGTTGACCTTATTTGGTATCCAGTTAGACAACTAAAGGTTTAATTTATTTAATGGCCTTGCAATGATTAGTAAATTAAGAATGAATTTGTGTTTATGTAACGAGTCAAATGTTACGGTGTTATCTTAGATAGATAATCTATGTTGTAAAAAACTTTTGTTGAATGTTTGGCTAATATTGTTCTATTTAACACATTATTTTGTGCATATAAGTGTTATTTATGTATGTACTATGAAGTGTTTTTGGTATGCATGTAGTGTATACATATAATGTTGTGCTCTTGTATACTTGATTAATGCATAATACAAAATTGAGTTTTGTTGGTAGATCTTCTTTTCCATGCGATTATGTCACACTCAAGATCAAAATAAATTATATTCCTTACAATAGTAACCAGTTGCCTGTCTGACATTAACCTTTTTTGGTGTATTTTACACTTGCGGCCCGGCCCAGCTTTGCCCGGGTACAAATAGATTTCTGTACAATAATATGTACATATTATACAAATAAACCTTCCTCTTGAATCACTATCTATTAAAAAAACGCATCAAAATCCGTTGCGTAGTTTTAAAGATCTAAGCATGCAAAGGCACATAGGGACAGAGAAAGCGACTTTGTTTTATACTATGTAGTGATATCAAATGTTTTATCTTCTTAGCTCAAAATGAATTCAAAATTCCCCAAAGAGATAAAAGATTCAATAACTAAAATAAGTTTTACAATTGTCTATGAAAAAAGGCTGTTAATATTCAACAAATTCTTAAGGTTTCCCAACAATGGCAATCAATCTATTCAATAAAAAAATAATTTCAATATTATTGCCAATAAGTTACTATGTCATTATCTTTTATTGCCAAAAGAAATGGCTTTAATACATTTATAACACTGAAGATTTAAAATGAAATGCAGATCACATGATACATATCTGTACTACGAAACTTATCTATAGATTGCAAGTGCCAAATTGATAATATTAAACTGGTTTTATTATTTGTGTGTATGCATTTTTACAGCGCAATTAGGCCAGAGATTGAATGACAATATGAGTGTATCGGTAAGGACCACAACAGGTTGTGGTTTACTAAAAACATGATTAAATAACTGTAATAAGAACTAGCTATACAGGGTGATAAAAAACTATACAGGTCGATAAAAAAACTGTCAGACTGATAAAGTTGTCATCATGCATAATTAATGTGTTCTGTTTAAAAGATCCACTATACATATGATTCAAAAAAATCTTAATAAAATGAATTAAAATATTGAAAAGCTCACGTTACACTGCTAACAATCGCGTTCGTACCAAGCAAAGTGCGGCGTGACGTTTCAGTATTGTCAGATTGTGTGTAGTTTTTGTTAAAATGTAAAACTTTCCGAAATTTAAGGTTATATTGATACTGAAATGTATTATAACGTACGATAGTTATGTTATTTTTTTTTTCTTAGATTTTAATACTAGCATTGTTTTTTTTGTCATGTTCTATAAACAAGATTTATAGCCATATTTATTGTCAGTTTAATTGTTCATTACTAATTATTATTAAAAACAAAATCTTTATCAACTATTTTATTGACATTAAAATTATCTGAATGTGGTATTTAGTGTTTATCTATAGTAAATAAAATACTGGATTGTAGGGAAACAATGCATAAATAATTTAAGATAAACTAATCAAATAAAATGTTTATTCAAATGACAAGTGCATATTTACAAATACAACTCCAGTGCTCCTTCCTTATCATCACATGAAATAGTAATCTATACTAATATTATAAAGCTGCAGCATTTTTTTGTTTGTTTGAACGTGCTAATCTCTGGAACTACTTGTCCGATTTGAATGATTCTTTCAGTGTTGGGTAGTCTATTTATCGAGGAAGGCTATAGGCTATATATCATCACGCTATGACCTATAGGAGGAAAGCAGTAGTGATATTTCTAGCAAATACGAGGAAATTTTGTTCGTTTTTCATGGTCCGATTGGTCGATATTCTAAACTGATAGTCAGAATTAAACATTTTGACCGCCATTTTAAAACGTGTCATAATATAAGCAAGCATTTTCAAAATCGTTGCAAGCGATGACTAATATCAGTAACGCTGCTAGAGTTGCACTGGAGCGCGCGCACCACTTAGGTCGTAAAACTTTACACGCTTTCCGCCCTGTCCATATATTTATGTGAATGAATATACGTAATTAAATTCAATTGCATATGCAAAAGTTATTACAATGTTCATGGCTAGACAAACTTTTATATAAACATAGTTGTTTGTTTTTTTTTTTTCACTGTAATGTCCCACTGCTGGGCAAAGGTCTCCCTCAATTCCTTGCATCTGTCTCTATTTTCTGCCGTTGCCGTCCATGAGCTACTGATGTGATCATGGTCGTCACGTCATCTCTTCCGTGGTCTGCCTCGTCGCCTCTTCGCCTCTGCCTACTTTTTTCAAAATTTTTTTTTAAATTTACAAGACTCGGGATTCTCACTTATGACCAACTAATGAAACTAGAAAATATTATCACTATGAAAATATAAAAAAACGAACTAAAAAACAAGTTAATTCTACTATTTGTATGGGTGTGAACAGCCAGCTTTACCTATTGTTGCTTGGCCACTTAAAACAAGCAATAAAAACTATGAAATTGCTTCGCCACACCCAGTATATTGCTTTTAAATTAGGAATGTTTTACACTTGTATTACATTACATATACATAGACTTTCTATAAACAAATATACATACCAAAACTTACGCCTTTTCCCAGAAGGGGTAGGCAGAGTTTCTCCTGGTAGCGAACGGGACACACGCTTCGCTTTGTGTGCTCCGTCCCAAGACTTGATAGGCGAGCCTATCGCCATATTTGGCAAAAATTCTGACTCTGGCCTAATAATGGATAGAAATATTTAATATCACTTTGCCCGTCCCGGGATTTAAACTAGCAATTCAGCTTTGTAATTGTCGCGTAGTACAGCTGTGCCGCCGAGGAGTCTTCTTCACTTTATATTTCTCTTCAGGCACAGGAAGTCCACTTCGAAATATATGCCTCTTCAAAGGTTCTACACCATAACCTGTTGGAAGAGGCCTGCACCCAGCGACTTCGTGCAACTTTAGCCAGGTCTATCGTTCATCTTGTAGGCGGGCGTTCGACACGGCGCTTGCCTGTACGTGGTCTCCACACCGGAACCTTTCGGACCCTAAGGCCATCAGTTCTTCTCGCTATCTGCGTGGCTCATTGCCACTTCAACTTGCTAATACTTTAGGGTATGTCGGTATCCTTTGTTTTGCTACGGATCTCCTCATTCCTGTCTCGATCTCGTAGGGAAACATAGTCTTTTCCATTACACGTTGTGTGACATTGAGCCTTTGTATAAAGCTCATAGTGAGAGGCCACTTTTCGGTGCCATAAATTGATCATCTGTCATTCTGATTTCAAAATATTTAGAGAAATTTAATTTTCATTGTTTTTTCTTTATATAAAATGTGTCATCATGGTCACCCTGAGACATATGTGCCGAAATAAATAATCCATAAACTACATTCCTCAACATTAACAGTATAATTACTTTGTCTGCGTCATTGTAAATGATGTTATGGTATGAAATCACACAATTTATGCAAAATACTTTAAATTCAATGAGCTCATAAATAAAATATACCTAAAATGAAAATTCTGATTCATTCCGTCCTCGCCAAATGCAAAATATATGAGCATTATGTTTTGTAACAATTAATATTATAATACGTTCCGAAAGGTCACAAAATTCTTGGGGGCTACTCTATGAAACGATACGAATTTCGAATATTCGGATGTTCAACGTCCGGAGTCAAATTAAACTTTTCCACTTCTAAAAATCAATACTATACTCTATTATACTTATCATTTTCTCTAAACTTAGTCTATGGTTACGACGTTCGATAGAGGATTTCAACATTTGGTGGAGTATCTAGGAACATTAGTGAAGTTTTACGTACGGCGTCCGAACATTCGAAGTTCGTATCGTTTCACAGAGTAACTCCCCTGGCGTTGTGACGGGCATGCGAATTGTCAGACGTCCGCCTACAAATGGACGGACGTCCTGGTTACGGTTGCAGGAAGTCGCTGGATGCAGGCTGCTTCCAACAGGTCGATGTGGAGAATCTTGGGAGAGGCCTATGTTCAGCAGTGGACTTCCTGTGTCTGAAGAGACAAAGAGAGATTTTACGTAATAATGACTAATACTGATGCGTGATTTAATTGGTTTTTGAGATGATGATCTGTCACAGGGCGACCCAGTTATGACTTAGTTTTCTGCTCCGGTTTGAAGGAAATTGTAGCCAGAGTAACTAGTGGACATAATGAGATTTAACATTTTGTCTCAGGAGGGCGAGCGCAGTGAAATGCCAAGCATTGCTTTGTAATTCGTAGTAGTGTTTGGTTTTGTTATTGTTCATGAGTGGTTGTATTGCTTACCATCAGGTGAACGGCATGCTCGTCTCGCGATTTATTGCAATAAAAAATAATATCAGAAAGGGAAGAAAAAAATATGGGAAGGATAGGGAAATTGAGCTTCCAGCAATCTCACTAACAGAACGAAACACTATAGCAAAGTAGAGGTATAACTTTGATTTTGTGACAGAAGTTCAAGAAACTACAAGGACTTATGGGTCTTCAAAACACTCAGACCCGAAACAAATACTTCTGGGCCTCATATACATAGGTCTCGTCGCGGGGATTGAACCCGTGGTTTCTCGTTTCACAGCCAGCGTCTAACCAACTGCTCCACAGAGGACATACGAGTATAGTAACATATCTAGAGTACATACAGTAACTTTAATCTCTCGTGTTGTATCCCCAAGCGAAGTTACCGTCTCAACAGATAAAACAGTTTAGTATGTTACAATTGAACGAATAAATTGCATATTTCCTGACCTGTTCTACCATGCATGACTACACACTGTACGAGCGGTAGCTACAATCAACAGCTAGTAATCTTTGTTTATTCGCAATGTATTGAATTCACGGTGTTTATCTAATCACAATATATTTGGATAGATATTTTGTGAAGGTTTTTTGTTTTTGATGTGGAAGATAAATATGTTTGTTGTGTTTGAAGATATTTCTGTTACTTTAATAATGTTTTACAGAGTTTTATCGTGAGATTAAAAATATATATAAAAAAGCCCCATTCATTTACTCTCTATACTGTTTGCTTCCAAAAACAATACATTTAGCAATACGTATTTGCATCTTTAAGATTTATAAAACTCTAAAACCTGTGTCTTTTTAATGTTACTTTATAAAATAATGGTTGCTGTGGAAATAGCGGTTTTGAATCACCATCGTATAATGGAAGGATCATTCAAGCGAAAATACAATAAATTATTCACTTTTTTGGTTGAATTCTTTCGTAGCAGAGGATTTCAAAAAACTAATTTCGAAAATCCTTTTTTGTAACGCATTGTCAAGGTGTGGAATTGTTAGTTGGCACCCGTGTCCCTCCTTCCTTCAATCTTGGTTCCTTCCACCATAGTGGGAGGAAACATCTCAGCGAGCCGGCATAATTGTATCGGACCCCCGTCTGATGCTATTCAATTCTGTCTGGACGGCATTTTCGCTTACCATCAGATGCCAGTGTACCATCAGGTGCCAGGTGTAGAAAATAAGCCGTGCCAGTTTAAAAAAAAACTGTAGATAATTACAAATATTACTTTACAGTTTTGGCTATTCGCAAAGTAAAGTGCAATACAAAAGTTTATAGCTTTATCATGAAATCAGAATTGTGCATAATAAATGTTAATGCATTTGAGTAGTTAAGTGCTTTTACGAGTAATAATATCAATAACAATTAATTATCTTTATTTACCAAAATAAGATAACAGAATAGATACTTAGCATTACAACTAAAATACAAAAATGTGGTTGTCCCACTGCCCTGTAGATAATGTTGCGTCATACCAGTAGTATCGTCATTCCCATTTTATTTTGGTGAGCATGACTAATCATATTATCTAAGGTCATTCAGTTTCATTAAATTTCGCGTTTGGTTCTGTGAGTGTGATTACCGGATGCCCAATACCTCATGTCATCTTTTATATTTCCCGCTCCCCTCCTGATTGATGGCTGGCAACACCTCCATGATCCAAGTGTTATGGATGTTCATGGGCGGCAGTGATCACTTAACATCAGGTGATCTGTATGCTTGTTTCTCAGATCTATGCTATAAACCCTCACTGAGGGTACCAACGTACGTACAACTACAAACTCCAACAACTATTTCTCTCGACCCAGTACTAACTCAATATGAATAACTTTACCATCGGACAGTTAAACCTCCATAATGATAGGGTAGCAACGTCGGAATTAGATACGTTAATTCGCGAGTATAAGTTAAATATCGTACTAGTACAGGAGCAATATCAACATGCGCGAATATCTAGTAAGGTCGTACAACTTGATAGCAACTCACGAGCAGGTATTTTTGTGTCGGGTTCAAATCTTACCGTAACCTCTGTGCGTAATCTTATGACGTCACACTGTGCTGTCGCTGAGGTGTCTAGTCCGATTTGTAAGGTTTATGTTGTGAGCTGTTATTTTCAATACTCAGATCCTGTGGGTCCTCACCTGTGTCACCTCCGCTATGTCTTGCGGTCCCTCGCTGGACATAAAATTATTATAGGTACTGACGTTAATGCGTCATCTGTCCTTTGGTATGGCAAATATCGCTCCACTGACACCGAGCGACGTTGCGCTGTAGAAGATTTCATTGCAGAGATGAATCTCGAAATACACAACACCCCCGATGCACCACCTACTTACAGTAGTCCTATGGGCGAATCTTCTATTGACGTCACACTTTCTAGTGGAGACGTCCGTATTGATAGGTGGCGCGTCCTACCGGACGCGTCGTGTAGTGACCATCGCCTGATTGTGTACGAGTTCTTGCCTAGATTGACGCAGGGTCCGGTACATAATAATTTTAATTTTAAATATAAATCTCGAGGCGCTAACTGGGATTTATTTAGCTCGCTATTTGCTCGGCATGCTGGGGACTTCACTCGCAATGATCTGTCAGCTGAAACCTGTGCGGAGATTATGTCGGACACGTTTACATATTGCGCAGACGTTACCATCGGTCGAGGTTTCATCACTAACACTCGGAGGTGTGATTGGTGGAATGATTTACTAGTCCAACTACGTCGGGCTTTTCGTAGAGCGCGTAAGCGTTTTAACGGGCTTAAAAGACGTTGTGTCACAGGGGAAGCAATTACATCTGCTTTAAATAAACTGAGAGTTGCCAGATCACATTATAAAGCGGCTGTCCAAAAATCGAAGGGTAATTTATTACGAAAAGTTGTGGCTCGGTTAGATAGTGAGGGTCCGTGGTCTCCTTTATACCATGAATTCAAAGCGAATAGGTCAATCAATTTGGCATATATTGAGAATTTAAAAATTGACAACAACTTCACCACTGGTATTGAGGAGACAACGGACGCTCTGTTACAATCGTTAATTCCGGATGATAATGTTGAAAATGACACAGAATATCACAAGCAGATTAGGATGTGGGCCGGGGAACTGCCGAACTCTTCGGATTCAAATCTCTCGTCGTTTGATGAATTTAGTGAAATCGTACGATCTTTGCCCCTAAACAAGGCTTCCGGTGACGATAAAATATCGAACAAAATGATTAAAGAGGCGTGTAAATCGGCAGGCGACGCGTTACTTACTGTTTATAACAGATGCATTGCTGAAGGGGTATTTCCGCGAGTATGGCGTACCGGTTTCATTCGGATAATACCCAAGAGTGGCGATAAACCTCCACATGATCCTAAGTCGTATAGACCTATTACACTCTTGCCGTCTCTAGGTAAACTTTTAGAACGTCTTATCGTCCCTCGATTGCTACCGGGCGGACCAAAATTTCACGAAAATCAGTTCGGTTTTACTACGGGTAAGTCAACTATCGACGCGGCAATTTCGGTTAGAAGAGCGGTGAGTACATCGGTGTGCAAATATGTACTCGGTATTTTTCTGGACATCTCCGGTGCTTTCGACAATGCTTGGTGGCCAATGCTGCTTCTTAAGTTGAAATTACGAGGTTGCTTTAAAAATATATATTCACTTATTTACTCGTATTTCTCGCATGGAACAACAAAACTTAAACTTGGACACTATGCCGTGTCGAAACCACTGACGATGGGTTGTCCACAAGGTTCGGTCTTAGGTCCTTATCTGTGGAATTTAGGCTTCGACGATTTTCTTACAATCCCCTTACCGTCAGGATGTTCTTTGACCGGATATGCGGACGATGGCCTCTTGCTAATAGAGTCAAACAGTAGGTCGGGATTAGAAAATATGGCAGACGCGTGTTTAAAATTAATATGTGATTGGGGACATCGAAATCGCTTACAGTTTGCACCACATAAAACGTTCCAATTACTTCTAAAAGGGACTTTAAAATCACCGCCGCGAATTAAATTTAATAATATCACTGTAAAGAGAAAAGAATCGGTTTGTTATCTTGGTTTAATTTTGGAAAGGAATTTTTCCTTTCTTGAACATATTAAGAACGTCGGGGAAAAGTCGAAAAGGAACTTTTTTGCTTTGACAAGAATATCGAAATCAACGTGGGGGCTATCTTTCAATACACTAAAAATCATCTATGGAGCAACTTACTTAGGATGTATTTGTTATGGATCTCCCGTATGGGCTGATAGGGCTACTATCGGTGCTGTGCGAAGAAAACTGCTCCAGAGCCAACGTTTGGCGTTGATATTCTTGTGCAAGGCATATAGAACTGTTAGTACCGAAGCTTTGCCTGTCCTGGCGGGTGTACTTCCAGTCGATCTGGAGGTGCAACGTCGCGCCGCCATGTATTATTCAACTAGGGAGAATATGGATAAAAGATTTTTAACTGCTCGTGAACTCTTAAAAGTCGACAGATTATTTAAACCACTTCCTGTGGTATATAGCGAATTATTAGATGAATGGCAAAATAGATGGGAGGTATCTTTGAAGGGACGGCATTTATACCAATATTTTCCTTGCGTGCGTGATCGTTTGACGAAGACTTGGCTAGATGTCGATTATTGCGTATCACAGTTCCTCACGGGCCATGGTAACTTTAAGTCTAAACTATACTTTTTTAAGCTTGTGGAATCGCCTGCGTGCCCATGTTCAACACCTAACTGCGAGTATGAGCAGTCCGCGCATCATATACTTTGGGAGTGTAGTCTTTGGCATAATGAGCGTAAAACCATGCTAGATAGTATGCAAATATCATCTGGAGTTGTATACTACATGGACCTTGTAGAGACTAGAAAGAACTTCCGTGCTTTCCGGCGTTTTTGCCATACCTATTACTGGAATCAAGCATAACAGTTCACATAATAGGTCCCATTTAAATGTAATAATAATTTGATCCGTGGTGCTTTACAGCTGGCTTCTCCGGCTGTAAAAGTCTTTTTGCGAGGTTATTTACCTCTTTATTTCATTGTTTTGTCACCCGCTATGCACGGAGGGAAGTGGACAATGATTTGTTTCCAACTCCTCCTATTAATTTAACTTTCTGATTGATTTCGTTGCGGGTTAAAGACAAATTAGACATTCCCGGAGACTCGCCGAGCTTCAATGCTCGGTGTCATTACATTGCGTGCCACTGTTGATCCTGGCTTACAGGAGTTGCAGTGGTGGGTGTGAGGGCGGGACAGTCTCCATCTATGCTATAAAAAATACAACCAACAATCACATATATAGACCTGACAAAGATCAATTAAGTCCCACAGAGATCCCACATAAAGATCAATTAAGTCTTGAGTCGTGGGTATCGGAAATTACGAGACACTTTTCGGTCACACAAACACCTTTCAGTTGACTTTTATAAGTGAGTCATACTGTAGCTTGTAGTGGCTTCACAGGTCAATTGCTTTCAACAAAGGCTGTTAATGTCTCATAGGAAACAGCTGATGTGCTTTAGAATTTAGTTATTTCAACAAGACTACTGGACAGAATTTCACTACATTATTTCTCCATTCCTCTATTCTCTAAGACCAACGTCATTACGATTACCTTTTGATGGGTGCTGTCAATCATTTTCATCAGCTGAATTACTTGCTGTTATTAGGGAGTTTTTGACCTGGTGAAGGTTGCAGGAAGTTGCTAGATGCAGGCCGCTTCCAACAGGTCGATGTGAAGATGCATGGGGGAGGCTTATGTTCAGGACTTCCTGTGGCTTAAAACAGAAAGAGAGAGATAAAGTTGTTGGCTTGTTTGTTGCTCCTACTCTTAAATTAAAACACTGAGTAATCTCAGGTAATATAGTACTTCTGCCTACAACTTAAGGAAACCAAGCATGATCTATTTTTAATGTGATACTACATACTTGTCTCCCAGCATACCAAAGTATTTTCTCCGAGATGAAACTGTGAGATAGTATCAGTAATTATTATAAATTTCCTGTCGTGCTACTTTCCAAGCTAGGAATGAAGCTAGATAACCTTGCACTGTTGCTTTCACACAAGGCCGCGGATCCAAAAATAGCTTGTAAATATATGAAGATAATATCGATATTCGCTCTATCAATTAAAATTGATTGATTAGGTATATTTTATTCATTTTTCGTAGCCTTTATTGTCCCATTTTTGGTACCATTTCTTTTCGAGACAAAGTCTTCCCTGTTTGATACTGTTCTCTCTGATAATGTCAGATATTGTTTGACGGAAAACCGTTTTTTCATGGATGCTCCTCCAGAAAGTCATATCGTGATTTTATATAGCCAATAGTCTTCCTCGATTTAAGAGTTATCAAACACATAAAGAAATTCTGTATCAGCCCATATACGTCCCACTGCAGGGCACGGGCCTACTCTACAATCGAAAGTACGATTGAGAGTGGTTAGGCCATATAGTGTAATGTAGTGTAATGGTTAGGCCTAAAGAAATTGTCAATTCAAATTAATAGTTGTTGAGATTACCGTGTTCAAACAAATTCTTTAGCTTAACTTAGGTACACGCATACATAAACTCACGCTTTTTTCCCACAAGGGGTAGGCAGAGGCGCTACTAGAACATCAACGTTTTTCCTTATGTGTTCCATCCTACGATTTCATAGGAGGCGAGCCTATCGCTTTATCGGATACAAATTCCTGACTTGATTGGATGTAAAAATCTTAATAGCAAATCATTTATTTATTATTCTTATACCCCAGTATATTAGCACATGGCATAGACAGAATAAAAATAAATATTAAGAAAGAAAATATCGTGAAGATAACTGCACCCCTAAGAGTTGTTGATAAGTATTTGTAAAGTCTACTAACCCAGTTATTTTCAAGGTGGCTACTATTATAAACGTAACATGATGGTGGTGTGCTCTTGAACTGATAGCAATGAACATTGACCGAATATTTACGATCAAATTGATGCAGGATTCACCTTCTTGTTATCAGTAATTCCAAGTATTTGTGGAGGAAAAATCACAATGAAAGTAATGTGTTAATAAATTATTCTGTATCAGCCCTTATGCATCCCACTGCAGGACACGCTCCTCCTTTAAAATTTAGAGTACGAATGAGAGTGCTTAGGCCATATAGTCCACCACGCTGGCCTAGTGGCGGTTGGAGAACTTCACATACCATAGGAATTCGAACGATAAAGCTGAGACTAAATAAACATTATAATACATATTTGTTTATTTATTTCCACTTTCCGTTGCAATGTGATTTTAACACATTACCACATTTATGACATAATTTAACGATAGGTCACACGTCTGGCTTCAACCATGGATAATATTGTGTCTGATGTTGTAATTCTTTAGACTGTTATTTATTTTTGTTTATAACAAGTTTGTCAACAAGTTTCGATGCATAGAACTGGTAACGCCCTTAGAGTTTTTTTTCTTTTTATTTCAATGAATGGCGAGACGAACATGCCGTTCGCCTGATGGTTAGCGATACGACCGCTCATTAACAGTAGCAAAACCAAATAACAGCTCGAACTACAAAGCAATGCTTGGCATTCCACTGAGCTCGTCATCCTGAGGCATAAGATTTTAAGTCTTAATATACCAGTAGTTACTCTGGCTACAATATCCTATAATCCAAAACACAACAGTGAGTTTGGCGGGAGAAATATACATAGCAGTAATACCCACCCAGGCAGCCTCTCATATATGAGAGACCTACCACCAGTTAACATCTTTTTCACTTTCAACAATTTCTTCATGCATTCTCGTCGCGTTACGGTACTCTTGACCTATTTCAAGATATCGTCGATCAGATGAGGTCGACCACGATTGACGCTGCCACCCATGCTCGCCTCTTACACCTCTTAAGCTCGTCTCCGTTTATTCATTCTATTTACATTTTTTTTTTCTGAAAGAGCAATGGTGATCGCCTACTTTATAACAATAATCCCTGTTATTAAAAGCTAGCACTGTGATTCCAATGTGAACAAGTGTGTGGTGGCCTGTTGGTAAACGGACCAGACGCGACTGCCAACATGTTCACGGTGGTCGCGGGTTCAAATCCCAGGGCACACCTCTGACTTTTCGGAGTCATGTGTGTATTGCTAGTCAATCACCACGCACTAAAACGGTGAAGGAAAACATCGTGAGGAAACCTGCATACCATAGCGATTTATAAGAATTTATATGGTATGTAAGTCTGCCAACCCGCACTAGGCCAGCGTGGTGGACTATATGGCCTAACCACTCTCAATCGTACTCCCGATTGTAGAGTAGGCCCGTGCCCTGCAGTGGGACGTATATGGGCTGATACAGATACAGATACAGACTGTGATTTCACTCAATAAGTTAATTACATCGTTCAAGTTATGAAATATAATAATAATATAAGAGACGTATGTGTACAAACTGATGAAATCAACGGAAGCAAAATATGACAGAAAACAAACAAGACCTCCCATCACGCCTTTTCTATGTTAGGTATTTCAATAGCTTATCGTACAATGTCTTTATTTCCGTTGCTGTATCTTTTATTATGATGTAGATAATTTACAGATACGGAATTGTTTATCATATTTAGGACATTTTTTTCAGACGAAAGATGACGTACAAGGAAAAAAATCATAGTTTTACAAAATATTTTACTGGTGGTAGGTCTCTGATATGTGAGAGGCCATTTGGGTGGGTACCACCGCAGTGTCTATTTCTCCCGTCAAACAGCAGTGTAAATGCACTGTTGTGTTTCGGATTGAAGGGCATTGTAGCCAGAGTAACTACTGGACATATTGAGACTTAACATCTTACGTCTCAGGATGGCGAGCGCAGTAGAATGCCATGCATTGCTTTGTAATTCAAGGTGTTGTTTGGTTTTGCTACTGTTCATGAGCGGTCGTATCGTTTACCATCAGGCGAACGGCATGCTCGTCTCGCTATTCATAGCAATAAAAAAAAAGTCCGGATGTTTTTTTGTTGAGCTTAGTTTGACGTATTGGTGGTGAGATAGAAACCGAATGTAGTTGAAAATCATTCGAGTCAAGAGAAGCCAGGTCTTTTCGCTAGTATTTTACAATATCTGCTTCTAAAATCCGCTTACATTATCTTTTCGATATTACGTCTTGTGATCGTCCGTCGTAAAATTTTATGTTCGTCCCTTTTTGTCTGGGCGGCTGACATCATTCATTTCAATCATTATTTTTCCGTTACAAAAAGGTTCTATACCTTTAAAATATATACTATTGTAATCAGACTATTGTATACTGGTGGTAGGTATCTCATATGTGAGAGGCCATCTGGGTGGGTACCACCGCAGTGTCTATTTCTCCCGTCAAACAGCAGTGTAAACGCACTGTTGTGTTTCGGGTTGAAGGGCATTGTAGCCAGAGTAACTACTGGACATATTGAGACTTAACATCTTATGTCTCAGGATGGCGAGCGCAGTGGAATGCCAAGCATTGCTTTGTAATTCAAGGTGTTGTTTGATTTTGCTACTGTTCATGAGCGGTCGTATCGCTTACCATCAGGCGAACGGCATGCTCGTCTCGCCATTCATAGCAATAAAAAAAAAGACTGTTGGATGAAATTCGTGTATTTTATACTGGAAATTGAATGTTTCTTATAAGATAGGTTTAAAGCCATAAATAAATGATCTCTATCATTATTGAAAATAGACCAATCAGGTAAATACAAGCAAGCGAAATGTCGGACGCGCGCCAACAAGGTGGACGGACGACATGGCTAAAGGTGCAAGAATTCGCTGGATGAAGGCCGCTTCCAACAGGTCATTGTGGAGATCCTTGGGGGAGGCCTAAATTCAGCAGTGGACTTCCTGTGGCTGATATGATGATGATGATGATCACGTAAAAGATTTGTCTCCACGCCCACATTACACGTTTTTTTATAGTATAGGTACAGCAAACGGACATACAGGTGACCTGATGGTAAGTGATCACTGCCGCCCATGAACATCCACAACGCTTGGGTCATGGATGTGTCGCCGCCCCATCAAATCGGGACGGGAGCGAGAAAGATAGAGGATTGGAAGAGAGAGAAGTTGTATCAGGTGTTGATGTATTTTAATTAGTTTATTTTCGGTATTAATATTTAGTTAGGGATAAAGGGTAGCTTATTAATTCCGATCGCTGGATTATAGCGTCTCATAGAGTATCGGGTGTAATTACTTGACGAATATATTACTTGATAAATCTAAGATTATGTTACGTCTACTTTAAAATTTAAAAAACTAAACAAAGTAGTAATGATCCTTGTATGTGTTATATTCTTCAATGTTCGGTGTTGCTAATATTCTTTATGAATTTATTGCTGTATTATATTCAAATTATGTAATCATACATTGTACAAAATGTAAATTTTAATTATTGTTTTATATACATTTAATTGTATTCGTTTTACGACGATACAAGCAATTCGTGTATAATAGTAATTAATTGCATGAGAATTCTAAAATAAGACCCGAGCATTTTTACGCTTAGCTGAACTTTGGCTCCGTTTTAGATTTTACCTCTTGGAAAGACTCGCACCTGTACGGATTGAGAACTAAATTCGCGATTATTATATTTACTAGTGGTAGGCCTCTCACAAGGTGCCAGCGCAATGTATATTTCTACCGCCAAACAGCAGTGTAAATGCACTGTTGTGTTTTGGATTGCAGGACATTGTAGCCAGAGTAACTACTGGATATATTGAGACTTAACATCTTATGTCTCAAGATGGCGAGCGCAGTGGAATGCTAAGCATTGCTTTGTAATTCAAGGTGCTGTTTGGTTTTGCTAGTGTCTATGAGCATTCGCATCACTTTATTACACGTATTTACCATCAGGCGAACGGCATGCTCGTCTCGCCATTCATTGTAATAAAAAAAAAATAACATAACTAAAACTAATAAACCAGTCGTTTCTCTTTTTTCAAACTTACTGCAGATTCTACGTTATGAGGGGGCCTATCAAATTTATTTTTTGTGTTGGCTTAAACGCCTGCGGAAAGATCGGAATGTAAAGAAAAAATCACACTTGGTATAAACATAAGTCACGTGACTGCTAAATGTCATTTCCATACATTTTGATCTTTCCGCAGGCATTCACGCCAATCTGACATTTGTCTAGGCCCCTAGGGGTGGTTAGGAACATTTGGACGAAATTAAATACCATATGTCAATATCACCAAGTTTACTATTATTACTAAAACATAAGTACGTGTAAATAAAATTCTACTCGTAATTACGACGATGCCGATATTGGCCGATTGCCGAATGGACTCGATAGTTGTCTTTCTGCCCCGGAGATAACGGGTTCGATTTCCACACGGATAAGTATTTTTATGACCTGCATATCTAGGTCTTTATGAAAATAAAATAATTTTGTAAACGACCACGATTAAGTTCTAAATATTTGTGATGATTCTTAAAAATCAATATTATTTCATGCCTCGGACTGCCTTTGTGGCGTAGTTGTACTACGGTACGGTTACAAAGCTGAGGTCTGGGGTTCGAATCACGGGTCGGGTAAAGTGATATTGGATTTTTCTATTAATTATCAGCCCAAAGTCGGGAATTTGTGCCCGATATGGCGATAGCCTCGCTCCCTGTTACATGTGTTATATGTGGGTGTCCTGTTAGCACCTCTGCCTACCCCTTCTAGGAAAAAGCGTGAGTTTAAGTATACATGTATTTCACGCCTAAAATTATTTTATGTAAGGAAACAATTTTTACAATAATGTAATATGAACTTTCCAAAGTTTAAATATCTTAAATGAATGAACAAGACCTTGAAATATCAGACAAGTCACGCTTCGAAAACAATCACTCAGATGTAATTGTCTATTCGAAACGCGCCGTGATTTACTTACATACACCCACGTTCGTATCATATTTCTTTTTTGTACTGGTTTGACAAAACATTAAAAAAAAAAAATACAATCGAATTTAGAACCTCCTTCTTTTTTTGAAGCCGGTTAAAAATACTATAATACGGTATCTGTATATAGGCTGCTATATGTGCACTACTGCAGTGCACGGGCCTTCTCTGCAATCGGGTGGGCTTATGCCATATAGTCCACCACGCTGTCCTAGTGTGGGTTGGCGGACTTTACATGCTATATAAATTCTTACAAATCGCTATGGTATGCAGGTGTCCCTACGATGTTTTCAATCACCATTATAGTGCGTGGTGATTGACTATCAATACACACATGACTCGGAAAAATTAAAGGAGTGCCCTATGATTTGCACCCGCGACAAACCGTGAACATGTTGGCGGCCGCGTCAGGTCCGTTACAAAAGCCACTACTATGCTACAATACACCTAAATTTAATGGCAAAAGATAGACCATTCATCGCACCACACAATTATGTCTGCCTGCTTAGAATCGCATATACAATTATACACCAGCCACAGATCATTCCCAATAGATTGGTATCTATTGCCTTTCATGTGGTCATGAAAGGCAATTGACGCCCGGTATAATACTTAAGTTAGTTATAATAAAAAAAGGATTATCTACGTCAAATATAATCAATCTATTTACAAGCTTATCGACATTGTTTATAGAATAATATTTCGTTCACATCACTATTACGTATACTTGTAACCTAAACTGGCGTTTTTGAATTCAAACAAAATTAACATTATGAGGAATCTATTGGGAGTGAACTGTGACACCAGCATATTAAATAGTTAGCTAGTTCTTTTAGAAAAATTGGCTTTAAAATTTGTATGCTGGTGTAGTATTTTATTTATAATTTTATACAAATTGTGTATATGTTGACTTCATCGACTGAGGCATTCTATACCAGTCAAATCTAGCGTAGTATTTTCCTATCCACTCGAATAGCTAAAACAACACTTGAAATGTGAAACATTTAGCTTACCGCAGTGACTACCAGTTCAAACTAATGATCTTATAATAAGCAAATATTATAATGATGATTTATCTTGTGCAGGAAATAGAAGCGATAGAGGAACAATGGCGGACGGAGTCGGCAGAACTGGTGACCGCTGTCGCGAGACTGCAAGAGGAGAACAAACGCCTGCGACGGACCATCAACGCGCCTGCGGACGGTAATATATTCTTGTAATTGTAGATTTAAGTGTTAAGAATAGCAGGTAAACCAGCAAACTAGCCTCTTAATGGTAAGTGGTCATCACTGATCATGAACACAAAAAAACGTACGTGCAAGCTACCACGTACGTGCAAGCTCTGGAATAAACTCCCTGCATCGGTGTTTCCACAGCGCTATGACCTGTCTTTCTTCAAACGAGGTTTAAAGAGAGTACTCTCCTCAAGGTAGGCAGCGACTTTGTTGTGCTAGTCCCCTGGCACTGCGGAGGTCCATGAGCAGCGGTAGCCGCTTACCATCAGGCGGGCCGTTAGCTCGTCTGCCTACATGGCAATAAAAAAAAAGCCAGAATTATTGTCGATGCATGAGTTTTAAGGAAAGTAAAAATATTCTTTGGTTGTTCTTTAATGTGCGCCGACACCTTCTACTGATATTTTCCATATAAAAGTTGTTTGAAAGAGATCGCTTTAAGCGATAAGATCGCCCATTATAATACCATAAGGTCTTTTACTTTATTTGTCAGATTGTGTATTTATTTTTGTTATTTTGTTTCTGACGAGGAGTTGAACTAGATGCGGTGTAGATTTTGAATGATTAAGGGAAAAATAAATAAGAGGAATCTCAAACAACTCGTTCGCCCATTTCTTAATTTCTTAATAGTATCCTGAAATAGTCAATCCACTGCAACCGTATTGTCGTAATTGTAAGCATGTGTACAGGCACAAGCGCACCGCCATCGCCCGCGCGAGAGCACGACCAAGAAGTCCTGTCTCGGTTGAGCAGCACCGCGGAGAAGCAGCGAGCCACACTGCGCCTGCAAGAAGTACAGCTGCAGGAGAAACAGCAGCAGATTGACAGCGTGAGTACCAGTGTACTGTTCTAGAATGATCTATGATGATGATGGATGAGAGTCTTGATGTATTTATAGGGGAAACAACAGCAGATTGACAGCACGAGTACCAGTATACTGTTCTAGAATTTTCTATGTATCATCATAAGCCTAAACTAAACTATTATATGAGATTGTTATATGTATATGAGATTTTTTTTATTCGGTGTGCTGGCATAGGGTTTTGGTTAAGGACCCATCCGGCTGTACATTTGCGCTGCCCAAAAGACTCTGAAATACCCCTTTCGACGTTTGTCATAGTACCGGTATAGGAAAATAAAGCGCTTTCATTTCAATTTAAAAAGAAAAACAAAAGGGACATTGGTTTTCGTATGCTTTTGTACGTATTGCGTAAATTGAATAGTTTTAATAACAAGCACGTAAGATGGTTTTCTTTTAAACTTATTATTAAGAACGCAAGAATTGTTTAATAGAAAAAAATGACCTATGAACGAAATTGATTTTTGGGTGAAAGTGTCATTGAAATTAATTCAGCAAATATTGGGAGATTGGACTGATGTCTAGTTTGATAGATAAAACATTATATCAACGATTACTTCAATCAAATTACTTTTTATATTATTAACTTAGAGTATTTATAATATAGAGGGAGCCCTGTCATACATTTGAATCTTCGAAAATGTAGTACCATTTCTGAAAATTTATTCCGTTCCGTTCAAATTCCGTTGGTAAACGAAAGTATATTTAGTTTTAACCGTTTAAAACGAGTTTGAGTCGGATTAAAAAGCCCATGTATTTTTATTTTTCTAATAATTCGTGAATATTTGACAAATTGGCTGACCAATAGGAGGGCAGAACGAGGTGGCCCGGCACCACCATTTTTGTCTACGTTTTTGATGTACCAATGCTGGCTCTATATTATAAATACTTTAGGATTATTCATTTATAATTTACCACTGGTGTTATTTTCTTTATTAATAGGCAATTAATTGAATTTTACTCATGTTGTTTAATATTTAGACCTGAGGTCTGCCTTATATTATCCGTAAAATATACCCAATTTATAATATTTTATATTGTCATCCCAAAAACGTGAATAACTTGATGGATCGAAACCCACTTTATTGAATTATTTTCTAAGGAAGATGTCAACTATGTGTTTCACTTCCTGATGTCACTATTTCCAATGATGTATTATGTTTTCATCTATATTTAAGTTGTTTGTTTTCCTAAACAATTAGTTTGTCCTCCTACCTATTCTGTTGTTTATCCGGGTTTTGTTTATTTTCCTAGTATGTATTCACTGGTGGTAGGTCTCTCATATGTGAGAGGCCATATGGGTGGGTACCACCGCAGTGACTATTTCTCCCGTCAAACAGCAATGTAAACGCACTGTTGTGTTTCGGGTTGAAGGGCATTGTAGCCAGAGTAACTACTGGACATATTAAGACTTAACATCTTATGTCTCAAGGTGGCGAGCGCAGTGGAATGCCAAGCATTGCTTTGTAATTCAAGGTGTTTGGTTTTGCTACTGTTCATGAGCGGTCGTATCGCTTACCATCAGGCGAACGGCATGCTCGTCTCGCCATTCAAAGCAATAAAAAAAAATGACCGTATGATGCAATCGTTGACTAATACCATTACATTAATAAAATGAGTATTGTTATTACAGAATTCATAAAACGGAATAAAAAGTAAATAATATTTATATAAATGTTAATGCCTATGTTTAAAATGCCTACGTTCAGCTGTGGACTTCCTGTGGCTGAAGAGAGAGACAGACAGAGATTTATAAAAACAAAGTATATTATAATTTAATCCATTGTCATTTTACATTTTAATTATCGCCTGTAACATACAATAAAAACCTAAATCTAAAATATGGACTTCATAAATTGCTTATTGATACAAAAACCAAAAATAGATCACCATGATTACATGGAATTCTGTTTTATGTCTACGAGCATTTGCCGATGATAATTATCTTCTGTTCCTAATCTTAAACGGCTTTTATTCATAGGCTGTACATAAACCTATTTTAGGTATAGAATTTTTTGTCTTCATGTATCAGCCCACTACAGGGCACGAGCCTACTGTATATTCGAGTGTATGATTAAAAGTGGTTAGGCCATATAGTCCACCACGTTGGCCTTATGCGGGTTGGTGGACTTACATACCATAGACATTCTTATAAATCGCTATGGTATGTAGGCTTCCTCACCATGTTTCCCTTCACCGTTTTAGTGCGTGGTGATTGAGTATCGATTCACACATGATTCCGAAAAGTCAGAGTTGTGCCCCGGGATTCGAACCCGCGACCGCCGTGATCATATTGGCAGTCGCGTCTGGTCCGTTTATCAACAAGCCACCACGCACTTCGTCTTCTGCGCTCAAACTGGATTCAAAAGTCGTTCGAAAAGGACAAAACATTTGATAACTACAATAGATTTATGTACTGTTTATGAATAAGGCCGTATGTGTTTATGCCAGTGAAATATCGATCTACCCATTTATTAAGCGACATGACTGTAAATGACAACAAAATATCACAATAAAGTCATTATACGTATACATTGCTGTTCCAAGAAAACGCTCAAGAATGGCTATTGCCATACAATTATTTGAGTCTTGTAATATTGGTTTTTGTGTTACCTGTTCTGATGTCTTCTCGTTTGCGTAACTACTGTTACACTAGCTATTTGATGGTATCTATTGTTATATTTATAGCTTTGAGTATTTATAATATAGAGGGACCACTGACACTTCAAAAACGTAGATAAAAATAGTGGTGCCGGGCCACCTTTTTCTGCGTTCTTATTGGTTGATGTTTGACACATTGTCCAACATGCACGAATTACTTGAAAAAAAAATACAAATAAATAGCTTAGGGCTATTTAATTCCACTCATACGTTTTAAAAGGATAACAGCGAAATATACTTTCGGTTATCAAAAAAGAATTTATGGCAATAAGTGGTTAAATAATTAGTTCGATTTTCACTAATATAGGAGCACTATCAACATTACGAAATTTATAGGATGGATGAGTGGAAACCGAAAAGTTATACACTAAGTGAAATTGAGGAGTAATGTTGGTAGCGGAATGTCCAAAGCTACTTAAAACATCCAGATTGAAGATCTATTTAAAAATGTTCAAATAGTAATGCTCAAAATCGTCAAGCTTGCATGAGCAAAGTGACGACTAAATAAATGCAAGAAGTTACGTGTCGTAACATTGGCGCTTTATAATTTTGGTCATGACGGACATATCACAAGACGACGTATGAAAATTATCTACATGTTTCTAGAAGGTCATGTCCCCTTTCTCCTCTTTTCGTTCGTTTCTATTTACCACAGACCCAAACACTGTCTCCCCAAAGGTCGGCAAATATTACCTCTCTCATATTACATCACCGCCTTTCATCGTTTCTCGGGCACCTTTCCCCGCAATCTGAACGGCATCACGTGAGCAAACATAATCACCTGTGGATTTGTCGTGGTCTTATTGTCTGAGCAGTAGAGTTGAGAATTGACTGCTTGGTTTAACTAGTTCAGTCGTAAAGTACGGCTCGGCTCGTATAGAAATCCTATGTGGACGATAATAGTGTCTTTATGGCGCGTGGTGTTAATGCTGATATTTGTAATAGGGTTAATTTGTTGTGACTAGGGGACAGGGATTTTGTTTAAATGGCAAATTGGGTTGTTTCTGATGTGTTAACCTGCAAATTTGTTAATTTACTAAATTTTGTAAGAGCCCGTCTCAATTTAAGTGTGTTTGGGTCTGATTGACCATAGCGGTTTTTGTTTTACAAGAAATTTTCGTGAAGTTTCAGTTTTGTAATGGCGTTTCATTTGGTTACTGAGACAGTTGTGTCGAACAATTCTTTTTAAGAAATATTGCACTAAGGCAGACATCATGTGTGACTTCCATCGAAATGTTGGAAAGTTGATCTAATAAAACTATTAGTCGCTGGATGAAGAATATTTTCTTTAGATCACTGCGGAAGTTAATGAGGATTTTTAAACGCTGCATTTCATTTAGTTGTAGATAATGTTAAAGTTAATAAAAGGTTTTGTCTATATATCCACTAATAGCACATTTATAAAATTGTCTTAAAGATGGACATAGGACATACTTTTGTTTCTTTCTCTTCATATTTTGAACAACAATAATTACAGGATGTTGAGAAAGGCGACATTACTGCAAATGGAGTCTACCAATCCAGTCTAAATAAAAACAATGTATGGAATGATAAGCCACTGTCTAAAGGGACATATCCAAAGCCAGACGGTTGTATCTATCGTACATGTCATTGACTCAAGGACGACAGACTTGATAAACCACAGAGGTCGGAATACCCTCTGGGGACCTGCGAACTCTATTGGGGTCACGAACGTCCTAAATCAATTTGTCCCCCAATTTCATACGTTTATTTTGTTATAGTAAGATTGCTGGTTGTGATATTGTTTCATATATTGCGGTATTTTTGATTGTTTTATAACAATTGATTAGAAGGATAGTTAATTATGTTTGTATCGGTACCATTTACGTCCTACTGCTGGGCATTGGCCTCTTCTACAATTGAGTGTACGATTGAGAGTGGTTAGGCGATATAGTCCACCACACTGGCCTAGTGCGTGTTGCCGGACTTTACATACCATAGAAATTCTTATAAATCGCTATGATATATCTATGCACATGAAGTGCGAGGTGGCCTGTTGGTAAACGGACCAGACGCGACTGCCAACATGTTCACGGTGGTCGCGGGTTCAAATCCCAGGGCACACCTCTGACTTTTCGGAGTCATGTGTGTATTGATAGTCAATCACCACGCACTAAAACGGTGAAGGAAAACATCGTGAGGAAACCTGCATACCATAGTGATTTATAAGAATTTCTATAGTATGTAAGTTCACCCACTAGGCCAGCGTGGTGGACTATATGGCCTAACCTCTCTCAGTCGTACTGTCGATTGTGGAATAGGCCCGTGCCCTGCAGTGGGACGTATACGGGCTGATACAGATATCCATGCACTATGTAGGTCTTCTCAGGATGTTTTCCAATGCCGTATATAACAGTTACAATGTTTGCTTAAAATAATATTTATAGGCTGATTGTATCGTGTTGTAGCGAGAGATAAAAGTGAGCGATGGCCTAGTTGGCAGCGGACCAGATATATCGGAGGTCGGAGGTTCGGGCTCAAAGCATTTGTAGTTTATTACTATTTAACAGAACGATAAATCCAACTTGTGTTAAATTCGCTGGTGGTAGGTCTCTTATATTTGAAAGGCCGCCTGGGTGGGTACCACCGCAATGTCTATTTCTCCCGCCAGTTGAAATTTCGGATTGAAGGACATGGTAGCCAGAGTAACTACTGAACATATTGAGACTTTACATCTTACGTCTCGGGATGGCGAGCGCAGTGGAATTCCAAGCATTGCTTTGTTATTCAAGGTGTTGTTTGGTTTTGCTTTTGTTCATAAGCGGTCTATCGCTTGCCATCGGCGAACGGCATGCTCGTCTTGCCATTCAATGCAATAAAAAAGAATATAAAAATTGAAAACCCGCATAACTAATTTCTTTGGATGACTTTCAGTAAATTATAAGGATTTCCAAAGCTAAGTTTTACACATTTACATCGCGTCAGAGCCTACACGCGTTGCTATTAGACAGTTACATAATTAAAAATGCGTATTTTGTAAATGACTAATTTAGTAACCGAAGCCGTGACATTTCCTTCACAAGTCAGCTGACCATCTTCTGTGTTGGAAACATCGTTTTCGTAACGGTAGATAAATTACGTAATCTGCGAAGTCTTAATATTAGTCTTCATATTTCATATTTTGAGCGAAGACCTTACTTGGCCCTATTTTATCCTTTTTTTATTACAATGAATACCGAGTCGAGGGTGCAATTCGTGTGATGACAAGCGATACGACCGCTCATAGGCAGGTCCAAAACTAAACAACACCATGAATTACAAAGCAATGCCAGCCATTCCACTGCGTTCACCATCCGAAGACTTAAGAGTTTAACTCTCAATATGTCCAGCAGTTACTCTGGCTATAATATCCGTCGAACCGGAACACAGCATTGCATTTAAACTGTTGTTTGGCGGACTAAATAGACATTGTGGTGGTACCTACCCAGGCGGCCTCACACATATTATGAGAGACCTACCATCAATTAAGTCTTTCTATTTTCCTATTTCAAAAACTAGCAACTTGGCAAGATACCTACCACCCCAAAGTGTTGTACATTCTTATGAGCTGTGGATATCGCGTAGTTTGAATTGATCGCGAAATCATGTTAAGTATCGATGACAACAAAATCATCAAAATGTGAACTTACAAAATACCGTTCTCTATTTATTTCATTTTTTGTAATTAATTGATCTTGTGACAATGTGTGGGCTGTAAACCGCAATGTTCTCGGTTCGAGAGGAGTCGGCAATCCAATTTGCGTAAGTTTTTCGAATATATGGATTCCGGATGATTCAACTTATGCTTGGTATGGCGATATCATATTTGGGACAAAAATAAGCTTGACACTATGGGCCAATATCTACGCATATATACTAGTATTTCATGTTCTTGTATTTTTTATACATTTTGATGTATAATAAAGTATGTAAATAAAAATAAATGAGTGTAGCCTTTTTGAAGATAAACCCCATTATGAAGATGCAAATTAGATATTATTACAATGTTTTACAAACAAATGATTTATCAAATTCCTGTTTTATTTTCCTTTAGAGTTTTATGCATAACTTGTTCATTGTTTATTTGTATTCTTTGCCATCGCTTTTTACTTATTCTGCGCGTCATTTTCGAATAATGCTAGTTTTATTAAATCCGTGTGAAAGGCGTTTCGCCAATTTTATATTGTGAATAAAAAAGCAATTAATACCTTCTTGTGTTTTTAGCAAATACGAGAGGATAGTGGCTAAAAATTCCTTTAGATTATACTATAAATTCCTTCAGCTCATACGATATTATTAACAGTATGAAAATTGGTCCCTCGGCAATCTGACTCACTAAATAAAACACAGACAGCAGAACGGCAATTTCATATTGATTTTCTGTAAGACAGTAGTAGGTTGGTTCCCAGTTAATTTATACTATTGCCACGACGTCCTAGGGTGCAAGTATTATTCTATTCTACTCCACTGACTGCCTGACACTTGATTTGAAATTCATCTGGCTCAAATCATATTACTTCCTATGAATAATATTACACCCTGTTTTACATATAACTACTTAGAAATACTTTGGAATTCAAAAGAGTGTGAATTATGGCTATCTTGTTAGTCCACTGGTAGATTAAAAACCTTTTCTTAATGCCATGCCAATATGCCCGAATTTTCCTCTACTCATTTTAATATTTCGTTTTTTCATGCATGACGCATGAAGCTCCGCTTAGTCAAAAAAAAACATTTATTATATTTATTTGACTTTTGTACCTATAATGTAAATAGAAAACGATAAAAAATACATTGATGTGTATTTTTTGTACCGTATCTAGTTTTCTATACTAAACAAGATGGATAAACATTGCGCAACACAAATGAAGATATTAGTTTTTTGAAAATATTTGGTTTTTATAGTCCTGGTCGACGATCTGTAGGAATTAGACGTTGGTTTTTTGGAATGAATGTTAAGACGAGCATGCCGCTCGCCTGATGGTAAGCGATACGACAACTCATGGATAGTAGCAAAACCAAACTACACCTTGAATTGCAAAGCAATACTTGGTATTCAAGACGTTCCGTCTCAATAAGTACAGTAGTTACTCCGGCTACAATTTTTTTCAAACCGGAACACAAAAATACATTAACACTGCTGTTTGGCGGGAGAAATTGACATTGCGGTGGTACCTACCCAGGGCGCCTCTCACATATTATGGGAGACCTTCACCAGTAACCAGTAAAATATTTCTGCATTTGCACACATAATGGTGCGTGGTGGCCTGTTGGTAAACGAACCAGACGTGGCTGCCAACATGTTCACGGTGGTCGCGGGTTCAAATCCCAGGGCACACCTCTGACTTTTCGGAGTCACGTGTGTATTGTTAGTCAATCACCACGCACTAAAACGGTGAAGGAAAACATCGCGAGGAAACCTGCATACCATAGCGATTCATAAGAATTTCTACGGTATGTAAGTCCGCCAACCCGCACTAGGCCAGCGTGGTGGACTATATGGCCTAACCACTCTCAATCGTACTCTCGATTGTAGAGTAGGCCCGTGCCCTGCAGTGGGACGTATATGGGCTGATACAGATACAGATACACATAATTATGTGTTTTTATTTTGAGCTTCATTTAAAGAGAATCTATGTCTAGGCAAATAAGAAATTCCCACTAACGATATTTCCATTCCTGAATATAAAAGCCTAAATAGAAACATTAATTTGATTTTCCAACTATGTAATAGTTTTCCTTCTAAACATATTTGTGTAATGTTTGTTTCCAACCGGTTACATATGAGGTTGTGTGAGGTCATCAACAATACTTAGCAATATTTAGTTGGTCGTGCGCAATATTTGTGTATACTGTAAAGGAACTTTGTTTATTCAAAATAAATGTCACCGTCTCCACCGACTGACTCGGTGGCGTAGTTGTACTAGGGTACGGTTACAAAGCTGAGTCTCGGGTTCGAATCCCGGGTCGGGCGAAGTGAAATTGGATTTTTCTATTTATTACCAGCCCAGAGTCAGGAATTTGTGCCCGATATGGCGATAGGCTCACCACCTATCACATCGTGGGACGTTGTTGTGTTGTGTTCCGGTTCCAAGTATATTGTATCAGAGTAACACGGGACATTTTGAGACTTAACATCTTATGTCTCAGATTGGCTAGCGCAGTGGAATGCCAAGCGGTGCTCTATTTACAGTTTTTGAGACATTTTTTCTTAATATAAATAACAACCATTTATACTCGTAATCTAATAATGTTAACATGTCCAATATCATCAAACGTAGGAAGAGAAAAACAGACCTAATATTTTGACCCGTAGATGATCTATAATGATTTAATTGTTATTAAATATATCTATTACCTAGTGTGATAAGGCCGTCATTTGTACTATTATCTTATTATGTGATTTCTTTGTTGTTTCGCTGTAGAGTGCAAAAAAGAATTAAATAAATAAATATCTCTGAGTACAGCAGTAAATTTTATTTACATTGCAATTTACAAAACTCGCCATCAGGCCCAATAATTATTTGCCAGTATGAATTCTCTTTTCGTTCTGCCTCGTGGGTTCGGCGCCGTACGTTTTATTATGCATGATGGGAAAAAGATTGGCTTGTGTCTCACGACTGGCTGCCTGCGTGACGTCATACATGGGGTTTCCCCATGGCTTAGAAATTTGTATACTTCGTCTTCGGATTTAAACGCAATGTACCTAGATTTTCGTGTTTTTTATTTATTTTTTTGTTTGCTTCACAATCTGGTCACAAAATAGCAAATAATATACAACAACTGTTCAACAATACAAAATAAGAACAATTTATAACCTATTAAAGTGAAAGCAGCATACACTAAAAAGAAGATAAAAAAGCTCAACAGATAAAATATATAAAAAATATACTAGTACTTATGAAATACTTATTGGTAATTAATCAGTGTACAATGTATAAAGCTTAACTTTTGTTGAGGTCAAAGAACTAGCAAAAATATCTAAATTACTACTGATGGAATTATAAAAAGATGTATAATCTTGTACAAAAAAGCAATATCTTTCTACAATTTGCGATTTCGGTTTTTACGAGTAGCGATGATTTTTTTATCAGCAAAAGTTATTGCTCTTTTGTAGACACTTACTTATTTACGAGTCATATCATATAGCTTTGAAAGTAATACTTGTAAGGACTCTATAGATATCTCTTGGTAAATAAAAAAAAAAAATTTTACAATTTTTTACAGCCTTCTCTTAAATCATTGAATATTCATTTTCATACTGTATCATCCCATATACGTCCCACTGCAGGGCAAGGGCCTCCTCTACAATCGAGACTACAATTGAGAGTGGTTAAGTCATATAGTCATTATTTTTCCTATTAAACATAAATCGTATAATATTAATGAACTCAACATTATAGCACCAATTTCAAAACAAACTACGAATTATTAAACTCATTTACAAATCCAATACAGCCAATGATTTATACTCAAAACGGAATGCAGCATTCATAACCACGTTATCGGTTTATTCCCTGACTGGTATTTGAAATATTCATCCCAATACACTAGTGTAGTGGCGTTACGATACTTTTAGCATAACATATGGATCGTGAGCCAAATATAAATGCACTGAGCGGTCGGGATGCGACTGGGGAATAAGTTGTTAGCATTGCAGTGCCCGAATAGACAATATATACCACTGGGTAATATAAGGAATGGTGAATATTTTATTATATCTTCGTGGATATTTTTGTTTATTCTATTGAGGTGTTAAAATAATTAACAAATGTTTATAAATAATGTAGGTAAATAACACAGCTGATGTGTGATAGCAAGACGTAAGTTACGATCACGATTGAATTTTTGCGTCGCAGTCGGTGTCAAGAAGTTTAATAATTTGTTTTTTATCCTAAAGAAAATATTGATGTCAGCCTGTGGAAACTGATCGTAAAATTATTAGATAATTGATTCTGCAACATGTCTATGTTTAGAATACCGGTATTGGGGCTGTAGGTATGGCATGCGTTATAGAAATCTCCAACTCCCCATATGTACGACAAACGAGCAATGTAAATGTCCCGTAAACGACACTACATTTTCCGCCATTATACAGTCTGGAAAGGATGGAAATCCCATAATGTTGACTCACGTCTGGGAGGCGCGTTTTGATTTACTATTTTCCATAGTGTTAGTTATTGAGATTCTTGCGGCCTTACCAGTTTCGACCGAAATTCATATTAAATAGGTGAAAAAGCAACAAACATTAGCACCAATTTTCACATTTATAATATTATTATGAATTTTACCACCGACGCAAAAGAGAGAGTGCTATAAGTTAGCACTGGGTACCGAGACAAACACAGACGGTAGCACAATATTAGTTTTTGAATTTCTGAAGCAGTTCTCAAGGTTTAGTTTTCGACATTTTTAATTTTAAAAACGAAGCTGGAAATATCATAATACAACGTATTTTACCTTCTAAGTGTGTTTATATTAGCTAATAACAAGACGTAGTAGAGGCGCCATCTGCGCATTTTCATTAAAAATATTTTCTGTGAAAATACAAAAACGTTTCGCCGTGCTCCCGAGTAGTTTGTTTCGTCAAAAAGCACCCGTATTTTGACACTGAGAAGTTTAATTTTGCTTAATTAGAGAAGGCTCGGATACTCAAAAGCCCTTGTAGTTCTTTTGAAATGTGACTGTCCGTAACTTTACCCGCTAAATTCAATTTTGTGTCATTAAAAATTTCAGCTTGAGTGGTGGTATTTTATTTGTGGAAATGCGAGGCGCGCCGCTTGGCAATCGTATTATCTGCTGGAGTGGCTCGTTGCTCTTTTTAAAACTGTAAAGTATAAAAGTTTATATTAAGCTCGGCCCGACGTAATATTACTGAAAGAAAAGTAAGTTTTTCAAACTGATAATTACCATTCCTAGGTAATTATAACTTGCTTTCACGAAGGAAAAGATAGTCGGGAAAATTGCGTATCTGAGAGCTCTAGAATAATTTCTGAAGTTTTGTAGGATGTATCTAACCAGAAAATTACGGGTTCAATATTTTCTGCCACAAACAAAATACGGTATTTTGCAAAAACCTCGTTATTCATTTTAGGAAGAATTCCATCCGAGTGATTGTAATAATTGGTCTCCAAAGTGATAAACAATTGAGTGATGTGACAGGTGAATGACCTTCTTTTACTGTAAGGTGAAGTGAGCCGCCTTTGATGTAGAATTATGTATTTAATCGTCGAATTTGCTGTAGCAGGTGCATACCGTGTGTAGAGATTCTGAAAATGCAACTAACATAGGTTTTATTAAAATTGCGTATTTTCGGTTATTGAAGGTTTTCCATCATATTTCCGTATTTATTCTACACAAATAATTCGAGTTACATTTACTCCATCATTTATGTCTTCCCCATAAAACGCAGGTTGAAGCAACATTGGGGTATTTTCTTCAAATAAATTGGCAAAAGAAAGGCCGGATGCAGTGGCCCTTGAAGACCTTTTGAAATCACGTTATTGTTTTGTATATTCAATTTGCGGGGTGAGTGGAGCGCTGGATAAGAAATCTGAACGATAGAGTGTAGTAACAATGGATTAGTGCTCCGATTTTATGCTATCGATACACACAATATTATAAGTATACTTTTTTGGATAACAATTTATGGACCGATTGGGAACTATATCCTAGGATAATGACATGTTGCTTCTAATGTTTTTCCCCACCACTTTGCTGTGAACGAAAATGGACAATTTGTCAACTTCTTGAGTGTATTTTCATAAGTCTAAAGCAAGTTACTTCGTTATTTTAACTTAATAATAACTTTCGTTGCGGGTAAAAGACAAGTTAGACATTCCCGGAGACTCGCCGAGAGTTAATTCTCAGTCATTAAAATGCGTGCCACTGTTGATCCTGGCTTACAGGAGTTGCAGTGGCGGGTTTGGTGGCGGTCCAGTTTAGTATCTATATCTGTATCTGTGTCAGCCCATATACGTCCCACTGCAGGGCACGGGCCTACTCTACAATAGTGTACAATTGAGAGTGGTTAGGCCATATAGTCCACCACGCTGGCCTAGTGCGGGTTGGCGGACTTACATACCATGGAAATTCTTAAAAGTCCAGTTTAGTATAAGTTCATAAAGTTTGTTAATCGATTGACATTTACATCGAAAGATAAAACCTTCTAGCTCAATATTTTGTCTTTCGATTTGGTAGGGAGGGCTGTGGACAACTTGTTTAAAACTTTTTTAATCATTTGCAATTAGGTCAACCTCATGCCCAATTTCCAGACTGGTACCATTGAAACAGTCTCTCATTGATACTTCCAGTAGAAATTCTGACTGAAATCTGAAGTAACTGTATTGCAACTATTTTGTACGTGCCTAAAAAGTTTTCTCATAAAATATACCAGTTTGGGGGTCAGAACACCTATATACGTATAATATCTCGGCGAACCGACATTAAATATTTATATTTTGACCTAAATACGACAAGAGTGCAGCTTAACAGAAATTCTGAATGTTTTCGGTATATTCGTCGAGGGTCGATGGTAAACTCGGCTTGCATACAAGTACTTAATTGGAGAGTTTCATTCGTTGCTATGAAAGGTTTATTCTGGAATGTTAGCTTCGGGTTAAAATAAAAATAACTGTCCTATATTTTTATTATTGCTATTAATGGCAAGAGGAACATACCGTTCGCCTGATGGCTAGCGATACGACAGATCATAGACACTAGCAAAACCAAACAACACCTTGAATTACAAAGCAATGTTTGGCATCCCACTGCGCTTACCATACTGAGACAAAAGATGTAAGATCTCAATATGTCCAGTAATCACTCTGGCTACAATGTCCTTCAATCCGAAACAGAACAGTGCATTTACACTGCTGTTTGGCCGGAGAAATAGACATTGCAGTGGTACTTACCCACGCGGCCTCACATATGAGAGACCTACCACCAGTAAAATATTAATAATCAAGTTTTAATCCTCGCTATCATTTTCGTATTAATATTAGCAGCTCGGCTTAGCGCAGAGCTAATTAATTAGCCCGTGATTTTATCGAGTTTCGAGTTAATCTACTGTATGAGTGCTTTTCCGATTATTTTTTTATTGCCTACGTATATATGTTTGCCTGCCCTTTCTCTTTCCTGTCTCCATCCAAAGGTTGCCTGAAAGAGATTGCCTAGTGCAATAAGGCCACCGATTGTACTTATTTTAAATATTGTTTTAATTTCTGTTACTTTATTTTTCTGGTGTACAATAAAGTTAATAAATAAATAAATAAATATGTTAGCAACCTTGCTAGTGATAAGTGGTATCACTCATGGTCTTGGGCAATACCAAGGGTACAGTCAAACGGTGGTTGCGTCGCAATGAATGAATTCATGTCACTTTTGATACAATAAGTTAAGATAATTATTGCAACTTTTCTTATACCACAAGCTTAAGTATCCATCATTAAATTCTGCGTAGCGTCATCGTTTTAATTTCAATCATAATTTCATTCGTCGTTGAGTTGAAGATGAGAAAGTAGATTTGAAGTGAGAGACAACGGAATCAATCATTGAAACAAAAAATAAAAAACATGTATTGGTCTTATGGGGCTCAAAGGTCTCCTAATATGTGAAGATTTTATATTAATTTATGAGACTGTTTTTTTTTTTATCACAAGTATAATAATATAGATCCGAAAAATGCTTTATTGGCAGTAGCGCACTTCCTTATATTTGCATAGAAATAATGACTTAATCACTATACGATCATGACAAAGATACCTTGTTAAATGATGCAAATATGAGTTGCAAAGGCAATATGTTTTCCACTTATCGTGACTAACATTGACTAACTTACTATAATTAGATAGTGACACATGTGACACCACACACCTAACTTTTTCATCAATATATTCTATCTACGTAGTTTTGTATGTAGAATACTTTAACATTGAGTGATTGAACATTTAGCTTAACAAAATTTTGATGTAAAGGCGCGAAGTTATAGATTAAGTATTACCTAGACATGGTAATAATTCTCTTATTTATCAAACTAACAATAGTAATAGTAAAATTTCCCTATCTTATTTTTGCTATAGATGACAAAGAAGCGAGGCGTTCCGAATACATAATGCAATCCTGCTGAATGAATAGAATAGTTGAATGTACAAAATAGGTACCTTTTTCCAAATCCTTCTAACCAGAAATTAATATGACATCTATGACTTGAACCATTGTAACAATAAATAACTTTTTTTTAAAAAAAAAGTAATAAAATGGAGAAAACAAAAAAGAAAACAGTTCATGTATCTGAGGGCGTTTTATGCGCTGTTTCATATTCACAGTTACAAGTCATTCCGAAGCGGTAGTAGCAGTAATAAACGATTCAAAAGGTTTTATAAAAGAATATTCGAATAAAGATTTCTTTTTTGTACAAGTTCAAATATTTTCCGACATAATATCAGACGCGCAAAAGGAATTTTCCACAATGAGACAGCCCGCCCCTAATGTCTGCCACGCCCGTCTCTAATCCAACTTAATAAACCGGGATTATACTAAAAATAACTCGGCCTCGCAGACGCCTGTAATGTACCCCAATTCTTGAAGGTTGTGGATATTAGCTGTTTAAGATTTCCATCTGTTATTATCCCACGGTTACTTAGAATCTACGCTGACATTAATATTATGCTCAAGTCTTCTAATGTTTTTATTTAACACAAGGTTACTGGTAGGTCTCTCATATGTGAGAGGTTGCCTGGGTAGTTATCACCCCAATGTCCATTTCTCCCGCCAAACAGCAGTTTAAATGCACTGTTGTGTTCCGTTTTGAAGGTAAATATTGAGACTTAACATCGTATGTCTCAGGATGGCGAGCGCAGTGGAATTCCAAGCATTGCTTTGTAATTCATGGTGTTGTTTGGTTTTGCTGCTGATCATGAGTGGTCGTACGACTTGCCATCGGGCGAATGGTATGCTCGTCTCGTTATTCATAGCAATAAAAAAAATCATTCATGATTTTTCTGCAGATTGCATAAATATTTCGCGTATTAGAACTAAATTCCTGTCTGACGTTAACCTTTTTATATCCAGTTCAAATAAAAAAATTCAAAAGACGAAGAATTCTATGGATAGCCATAGATTCCTTCGGTCTTCTAGCTTGGACTAAGCGTCTAACTTTCATTCCATTTTTATTCTCACACCTTATTAGCCTGGTCCCTTAATCTTGGCTTGAAGAAGCAATTGACCAGGCGACATAATTAAGTCAAATAGCCGTGCGGATCCGTCTTGATTAACCGTGGTCACTCAATACTTAGAACATACTAGATTGCCCTCTAAGTACCATCAAGCGCAGTGCAGTCTTTGCCAAGCCTCTTTAGAAACGAAATCCGTAAATTCACATACCTCGCAAACACTATTGCCAGACCGAAGAACCGTGAAACACTCAGTGTCATTCAGAAAGTCTATTAGGTCGTCTGGAGTTAAGTGAAACGCTAAAGTGGTATGCATGGCCACTACCTGAATATTTTATGCATTAAAAGCAAGCCGGAGCGGAATGGACAAACTTTGATCTATACGATAGAACGAGCTCCGCCATATTTTATTTATGCTCTGGCCGTAGATTCAGAGTGCCGTGTGATGATTCAATTAGTTCTCATGTGTTATTTTACAGATTTGATTATGTAGTTGTTGAATCATGTGTTGTGAATGTTTAAATACTAGAAGACTGGCTCTGTCCAGGGTCAGATACACATTTTTGAAAGAATTATATCGCCTATGTTCGTCAGTGATAATGTAGGATTCTAATGGTGAAAGAGCTTTTCAAATAGGTTTAGTAGTTTCAATAGTATCAAAGGAAAACAAACAATCAAATTTTTCCTCTTTATTATATTAGTTTTCAAGAGTGGTAATGGGGTAGGGTAAGGGTTTCTAGACGAAAGTCAAAGCTATTCATTAAATTGGTCAATTTTCTAGAAAGCTATAGCCAGTAGTGTTTATGAACAATATACTTATTTGAATTGTGTAAGAAATATCCAGCCATATACATTTTCGATACAAATCTGGGGTGAAATATGTTATTTTGGTATCATTAACTCTATTCTACTCTAGTAACTCTCTTTCTCAGTAAGTTTCTTTCTTTCTTTCTCTTATATGTTCTGTTAAAAGTCTCAAATAAAATGAAAAATCTCTGTCTACACTTTACATAATAAAAACTTAAAGCTCCGACACTACTTTAAAGTTTAAAAGGGCACTTATAACAAGATATAAACTACCACAGCGCCTCTGAAAATTACTTTCGCCCGGTGAATTTCAATTTGTTTTTCCGCCTCCTGAATCAAAGTGGATAAAGTTTTGTCGTTTGACATTTAAATACAGCCGGCCTAGATCGCGCGATGTTTATGCAAGCTTCATACACGCCGCGTCACGCGCGCCGCAATTTATGTTGATTCCAGAAAATTTCATCGCGAAATTCATCGTTGATTTACGGATGGCAGGAGAGATTAATGGATTGGTGATGAATTCATTATATAGATGTAAGGAACATATATTATATATATGTCGTACATAGACAGCCTCCGTAGCGCAGTTGGTTGGACACCGTCTGTGAAATGAGAGGCCGTGAGTTGGTTCCCCGCACCAATACAAATATTTGTGAGACCCACCAGTATTAGTCTCGGGTCTGGGTGCTTGTAAGATTGAAAAGTCTCTCGTAGTTTCTGATACTCACGACACAGGACTTCATTGATCTTAGTGTGGGGTCAGGACTATGTCACTTACTGTTGGGTGTATTTATTTTATAGTCTTGATCCTACAATAAGATAGGTACTCGTTTTATTTCTTGACTATCAACAGTTTTGAATGAATTTTTGGTATCATAACATCTAGTTTTAACAGAGACACAGGTTGCGAACCGGTAGCTTCTAATTTCTTTTCTATTTCACTCTGTTATGGCCCCCAAGATTGTGTTATGGTTTTGTCTAATCTTAAGAATGACTGACAGAAGGAAAATAAATTTTCCAACCTTTAGCACCACTGACTTAAAATTCGTCATCAATTTCTATTTCGTGTCAACCTATTTCCGATCAACATCGTGCAGCACTTAAGTCTTGTAGGAGCCTGATCGATAAAGTTATATTATTGGTTGACATTCAAGCCGGGTTCAACACGCGACTAAATTCATTATTTAGGCAGAGTGCCTAAATAGTTTTAATAAAACCAAGGCCTCTACTGTTAGAGTTTCGCAGAAATATTTTATCCATTGTATAAAATGATACTTCTCACTTTAAGTGGGACTCCACTTCATGAGTGGAGACTGATCTGAGTCCTATGATGTGATAGGAGGCGAGCCTATCGCTATGTCGGACACAAATTCCTAACTCTGGGCTGATAATGACTTCACGCCTCTGTCTCCCACGAGAGAGAGTACTGGTGCTATTCTAAATTCCTGTTCCTTTTGAATGATTGAAGATGGTTTGTGATAGGTCTTGAGCCTATCGACATTCTGGGCAAATATTTCAGAACCGGAATTTTACAATAACTCACACAAATTAGATTGCTCAAGCTGCGAATAATGAGGTAACCTACAATGTACATAGATCTATTTGTTATTTTTATCCTATTTAATATATAGACATGGTTCATACTTCATACCAGGAAGGAAAATTTACAAGGCAAATTCTTAAAACGATTTCCGCGTCAATTTTATTTCACAACCTGTTTGGAATTTTGAAATGTGAATATACAAAGGAATTTTTGTTTGTACTAAATAGAATTTTCTTTAGTTTGAGATTCTTCGCTTTGTCACGCTTTGTTGAAACGTTGAATTTTTAGAATTATAAATTAGGAAAATTTTTCATTCATAACAAATACCGGAAGGTTTTCCGAGTATTCTGCGCCAAGTGAAAAGTACAAAATCGGGCATAAATTAATCTTCATAATAAATGAGTTTCTTAATTCTGTGCTGTTTGATTAATTTCATTGTTTTAAAATGTGAAAACGTGAGGAAACCTTACATACCATAGCAATTTCTACGATTTTTTATTGTATGTAAAGCCCGCCAACCCGCACTAGGCCACTACTCGTATATGGCCTAACCCGTCTCTATCGTAACCTCGATTCTAGAGGACATCCTTGCCTTGCAGTTGGACTTATATGGGCTGATGCAGATCAAAGATTAAATTATGTAACTTTTACAAAGATAAAAATATAATTCGCGCTGTCAGCATAGTATAAGCTATAATAAGCCTTTAAACACCAATTAAAAAGAAGTTACGAGCACAAATGTAAAAAGTGTGATATGATTGTAACTTTTGGAAGTCAATAGTCATACGAGGGGCGATCAAAAAGTAATGATAATAAGTATAATAAAACAACGATTGTAGTTTAAATTTAATTCGATTTAAGTCGATACATTTAGTCCAACGTTTCTTCAAACCTAAAATACCCTTTAAAAAAAATCTGTATCTTGACTATCCCAAAATGCCTCTACAGCATCCATCACCTCGCTATCATCCTCAAATTTCTTGCCCCTGAGGTGTTCCTTGAGCCTAGGAAACAAATGAAAATCGCTGGGGGCTAAATCTGGAGAATAGGGCGGGTGTTCGACCAGTTCGAAGCCTGCTTCTCGAATGGCAGCGATCGCAATTTCGGCTCTGTGTGCAGGAGCGTTGTCCTGATGAAACAGGACTTTCGCTCGGAGTTTGCCCTGTCTTTTTTCCTTTATGGCGTCTCGCAGTCGTCTTATTTGATCAGCGTAGTAGGAGCCCGTAATAGTAGCTTCCTTTTCCAGGTAATCAACCATTATGATTCCCTGAGCATCCCAGAAAACGGACGCCATAACCTTGCCCGCCGAGCTCGAGACTTTGAACTTCTTAGGAGTCGGTGAGGATGGCCTTTTCCAAGTCATCGATTGTTGTTTGGTCACAGGATCAAAATTATGGATCCATGTAACGTCCATGGTCACAAATCGTGACAAAAATAATTCTTGGTCAGCCTGAAACTTTGCAAGATTGGCTCTTGAAATGTCAACTCGCTTTTTCTTTTGTTCGTCCGTTAACATTCTCGGGACCTAACGCGCGGAGACCTTCTTCATATTCATTTTGCTGGTCAAAATGCTTTGGATGCTGCCATATGAGATCCCTGTGACCTCAGCTAAATGTCTGATGGTTACTCTTCGGTCTGCTAACGCGATATCTTCGATGTTTTTCACGTTTTCCTCAGTGAGGGACGAGGTTGGGCGTCCCTCGCGATGTTCATCTTCTGTGGATGTTTAACCCAGCTTAAACTCTTTGCACCACCGTGCCACCGTAGAATATGGAGGAGCAGAGTCCCTCAGTGTCTCCACCAAATCCGCGTGTACCTCTTTGGTAGACATTTTTTTCAAACAGAGGTACTTGATGACGCATCTCACTTCGTGTTTCTCCATTTTCGTGTTGTCGCTCCGACTGCTGGTATTCAAATGAATGTAGCTCCTCCAAATGACGTCCTATTTATACAATTTTTTAGCTGGGAAGTGGTGAAGGACTGAGGAAGCGAAATGTTTTTTTTTTAATTTTTATCTTTATTAGAATTACCCGTTTATCATTACTTTTTGATCACCCCTCGTATATACGAGTAGTCTGTTCCCGGAAGATGTTTGAAGGAATAAAGTAAAAAATATGTTTTTTCATGCATAGCTTAGAAATAAGTCAAAGCTCTTTTCGACAGAAAACAGTACATTTTATATTTTTATACGTACTTTTACGAAACGTTTCATAGCAACAAGGTACAACAAACAATATATTGCGATACATCAATAAAATATATTGTATTCAAAGTCTAAACGTTATTGCGCATTCGCACGAGAACTGGAGATAGGTTATCAGCCGAACGACCATCAATCACGCGGAAACGTTCCATCTCTTTGTTTGTCGATGCAGTTGACTTGCCATGTTGGTATGTAAGAGAATATGCACCAAAAATATATTTACTGATTAATATCTACGGCTTATGTAACTGTTACATAGGTGTGGGTTGAATTTGCTACGACAGCCATGTGTAATAATTACATTGTTTGATAATTATTATTTTATTGTTATGCATGGCGATATGAGCATACCATTCGCCTGATAATAACAATACAACTGCTCAGGTATAGTGCCACAACCCAAAATACCATGAATTACAAAGTAATGCTTGGCATTGCACTGCGCTCGCCATCCCGATACATAAGATGTTAAGTCTCAGTATGTCCAGTTGTTCCTATAGCTACAATGTCCTTCAAAGTGGAACAAAACAGTGCTGTTTGTAGGTAGGAGAAATAGACGTTGGGGTCTACCACTAGTAAATAATAATCTTTATATAAAAAAGTTTTATTTCTGATTCATTTCCATGCATTATCTTAACCCGCTTAGGAGTTTGTCCAAATTCATTTCATTGTTTTCAATTCTTTGTATGCTGTTCATGGCTGATTTGCATTGGTAGATGGGTAGGTGTTCGGGCGGGATAGATTTAATTTTAGAACATGTTTTAAATTTAATTTTGATCTTTTATTTTTTGTGGAGACAAAAATAAAAGCTTTATTAATAGCTTTTAATAACTTTTTAAAATCAAATTTTAAACTTTTATCTTTATTGTCTTACCTACATTACGCCTACAGCGATCAATGTCTTCACCCAAAGATTAATGTAGCTATTATAAGCCGATATCTTTTACCATAGGATAATTTAATTTGTATAATACTATTGCTAGCTTTTAATACGCTTCACCAGAAATACTAGTTTACACTATCGTCTTCTTATATGTAAATCAATTGCATAAGTTATTTAATTTCATTATTATTGCGGAGATGAGACGCTGTTACGTATCAAATGATCTCATTTTGCATTAATGGAAACAAATAAAAATCTTAACCTTGAATTCTACGAACTAATGTCAATTGGAATTCATCGATTTTCGGGTTTTTGGAATAGCTTTATAAACAACAATATTTTTTATTCAAAATGACACGATTACTGAATTCATTAATCGTCTTCTAAAAAAGGAGTTTATCAAGTCGATATGTATGTATTTAACTAAAATCGTTAAATATATTTTATTTGTTTGGTTTCCAGAAATTAACTCATCTCTTAATTTTTATGAAAATATACTTTAAAAAATGATTACTGTACCAAGACGTTATAAATAGATGCAAAATATAAATGATGATTCAAATCAATTGATAAATTAATTGAGTTATTTAAGCCGCTAAGTAACGAGATGGGGGCGCATTTGCTGTCGACATAGAGGGCCGAACCTAATTATTGTGTAATGAACTAAATGTATTACATCATAGTTTTTGATACGTACTCATAACACATATTTTTCGGCTTGCTCATGCAATAATATGTATTCATAATTCCATAAAACACAATTACTTTTAATGTTCGAGAGCAATGGATGATCCATTCAGATTTATGATGCAAAATCAAAATGCTAAATTGAATTATAGTAATATAGATGCTTTGTTCTGTCAATATTGATGAAATTAAAACGGATCACATAAACTTTGCGAGATTTTAATTGAACAATATCTCAAAGCTATCGAAAGGTACAATAACAGGAACAGAAAATTGACATGACGTAACGTTTTGAAAAGACAATATTAAAGAAACAAGTATTAAAATTGATGTTATTAACACTATGGTGTACAGCTCTAATTTATTTCAACACATATAAATAAAACGTCTTTGCGTCCCAGACGTGTGGAAGCGACGACTCTCACAACTACTAGTGGAACCAATTTCCAGAACCAATTTACTGGCGAAAACACCCATCACGTGGATAATTAAAATCATTAATGAAACTCATGACAGAGTAGACATATTCTCAGGCGATTTGTGTGAAATCACAAAGGTTCTATTATAATCACCTACAAGTGATTAGTTAACCACCAATATTACTCACAACTGCATAGATTACATATACCAACCCGCACTAGGCCAGCGTGGTGGATTATATAGCCTAACCACTCTCAATCGTATTCTCGATTGTAGAGGAGACCCATGCCCTGCAGTGGGACGTATATGGGCTGATACAGAATTAAATCACGCATTATAATTACCAAATTAAGTCGTAAAATTATAAACAAAATCGTTTTGCTTTATAATTAACAATCTTGTTGAGCCAAAAGGTATTTTATTTGACATCTTTACAGCAGTGTAAAATGATATTTATATTGCTATTTATCTTGAGCTTACGAACAAAGTACCGACAATTTAAACTCGAGATATTTCAGATAAACCAAATAGAATGATTGATAAACCACACCCCCCACTATAGATCTCATTTTATCCTTAATCTTAGTTTCCATCAATCATATCTTATCGTTTACGAATGAAATCAAATCTTGAAATATCAATTTCATATCTTTACACCAAACACCGAGTTACATTGTACAAGTTGTCACGTGTTTGTAGCGAATATTGTGTGAATGGAGAAGGGTTAAGTCATAGCTTTCTCGATCTACCGGTTGTAGAATATTTCCATTCTTAAAAGTGGGTTATTTTGAGCTGATATAATACAGAGTGTAATGTACAAGTTGTTACGTGTTTATACCGAATATTGTGTGTATGGAGAAGGGTTAAGCCATAGCCTTCTCAATCTGTCGATTGCAGAGAATTCTCATTTTCAATAGAAGGAGAATATGGTCTGATATAATAAAGTGTGTAATATGGCGATTTTGCAATCGTTGCAGTTGACGAATCAAGTGGAGAAGTTGGCGCAAGTGAGCCGTGACCTCAGACGGAAGCACAAGCAGCTACAGAATCAGGTGGGTTGATAATGAACCTTAATTGTTTGATAATGGGGTTGATAATAAATCTCTTATATAAAATTTATTAAGCTAAGTCTCGGGATCATTGCAGATAGGCAGATAATAGTGTGAAGTGCTCGAATCGATTCATAATGTTAATCAATTACTAGAATCTACTCATCATAAAATACTTGGTGAATTAATTCAAACGTCTGTAATCCATTGGGGTCGGCGCATACGTTTGTCGCTCTTCAACTGTCATTAATCTCTTCATGCATGTTCATACGTTAGTGTTACTATATTTGATAGGTTTATACAAGCGGCAGTATTCAACCAATGAATGAATGTCCCTTTCGGACGACTTTTGAATTCAGTTTGAGAGAGGAAGACAAAACATTCGACACCAAAAATATATTATAAAACTGTCTATGAATAAGGCCGTTACTGACTAATATACTTTAGTCATGTTTAGATATTCCATAAATATGCTTCGAACACCTAACAATTGAGATGATCGATCGATAAATTATTTCAATTCTATAACCCAGTAACTAAGGTATATTTTTGAGTAGAGCAAATGTTACACCCAATATGATAGATCGTAGACTTAGATATATCATAGTATTCATGCTAGATTCCCACGATGTGTCATTCCAGATGCGCTTGATATGCGAGGAGAGGTCCGAACTGACGGCCATAGTGCAGTCGCAGCAACGGGACATCACCGCGTTACAGCAGGCCGACGCACAGAGCAAGGTAATTAGCCAGTAATATTCGTACAGCAAATTAATCAGACTAAATTAATTGTGAACACTGCTGCGAACGATAGAAGTAACAATCTGTGAATCGTCGTCAGTGGAGATTGTATTGGGGGAAAATTCATTTGAGGTGAACTGCAGCAAGTTTACGGCAGTAGTGGGTACATAGGATTGGATACGTACTTTTAGATTTTCATTCAACTGTTGAACGTTTTAAGTAATAAACAATTATTGGCCAAAAATGATCAATACTGAACCTAGTGCAGCGATAAACTAATCCAAGGGCCAACAAATTCTATAGTAAGGGCCAACTCCAAAGATGACATACAAGTCAACATTGTCTGACAAAATCGAAGTAGTTTGTTGGTTGTTAACAACTTAATGCACGCTGTTTTAGAATCTTTTGCATTATCTCACCATCATCATCATCTCATCATCCACCAACATCTGAATTATCTAGCATCAAACAATTTCCACAACTACTTGCATTCATTAATTTACGGTAGAGCGAAAGGTAAGATAGTGGAAAACTTTTATCTTACACGTGGACGTCGAACGTCTGAATATTCGATTTTCGATTCCGATCACAGAGTAACCTTTGTCCATCGTGTCTCCTCAACACTAGTGTAATATTTCAATGAGTTAACTATAATTTTCTTCACCTCTGTTGGTAGAAGTGCGCATCATGCGGCGCGGTGACCCCGGAGGCTCTGGACGACGAGGACCAGTCCTCGAAGCCCACGTTCAGCGTGAGGGAGCTGCGAGCGATCCTGCACGAGCGCAACGAGCTAAAACTCAAGTTGAACCGAGCGGAGGAGCAGCTGCAAGCGCTGCAAGCGGAGCCACAGCCCGACAGGTACATTTAATACAGCTTTGGGAGTGATGCAGACGTTACAAGCAACATTGAGTCGCTACAATTGCGGAGGGATGTCGCCTCTGTAAGCGTATTCTACCGTCTGTATCACGGAGCATGCTCTGACTAACTGCTCAATTTGATCCCCCCTCTCCATTTCTAAACAGAACCACACGTTCTGTTTTGTGAAGCCATAGCTAGATGGTCCAAACCACCTCGGTTTATTTAGTCTGTGAACGACAACGCAATAGTTGTTAGCTGTTATGCTCGGGCGCATTTACTCGCATTGTCGCGTCAAAGTCTAAAATGTGTGACTTCCTCTTTCATTCGATATAGCTACCAAATTGGTATTTGGTAGTGGTTTTGCAAGTGCGATGTGATGTTTTCTAAATGTGAGCTATTTTTATTCATTGCAGCAGCTCAGACACCTCACCATCAGTGAGTACGAAGGCGGTTGAGGAGGAAGAACCTCCGGTGCAAGGCCCACTGCCGGCTGAACCAGACGACGCGCCATGGAAACGCAACAGCGGAATCAGGAAGTTGTAAGTCATTCACTAATCTACTCCGAATTAAATGTTTTGCATGACAGTCTTTGAATGAATAATTGAGCGAGTGAGTGAGTGAATGCTAATTCCTGTATATACATTCTTCTCGCAACAGCGGAATCAGAAAGTTGTGAGACACTTACTAATCCACTCCGAATGGAATATTTTGCATGACAACCTTTGAATGAATGATTGAGTGAGTGTGTGATTGAGCGAGTGAGTGAGTGAATGGTAATTCCTGTATATAAATTCTTCTCGCACTGTATCGATTTACACTTGGGATAACTGGCTGTTTGGACTATTATTCCTCTTGGTGATTGGTGTATGATAACTTGCACTTTGCATGGGATTTTCATTATTAAATATGGGTTATGGGTGAACTTTTTATTTCGGGTTGATTCTTCATTTTATATATTCATTTTATAAGTATTCGTGTGCTGTTTGAGTATGATTTTAGTTTATTGGTTTGGGGTGTATCTGAATTCTTAATTTCAATAAAATCTAATATGTATGTGATTGCCCCTAACAAACAAAAAAACACGAAACAAAATAACATTACTTCGGTGTTGTTTCACACTATACAGCTTTTATTTGGTTCTGGTACATTTTTCTTTTTTTATTTTTATTTAAGTTTACGGGTCTTAGACGCATGTCGTAACATGTTTAAGCTAGGTACACACTGAGTAACAAAATTGGTTGGCTAAGAAATTATATTTTTTCAAAATTGTTTTGTATTTTTAGGTGTGTGTTTTAATGTAATGAATGGAAAATGAGACCAGGGCCGAAAGAGATCACGCACATACGGACTCGTCGCCTCACGGCACGAAGGCACGGTATTGCATGGAATATGTGATACACACAATATATTACGCTTTTTTATTACGCTTCAACCTTCCTTATCCCTATCCCGATTTTTTTTAGGTTTTGCTCAACTATTTTTGTTTTTTTTATTTTTTGTGACACGTCATGTCAATGTTTTGTATCATACAAAAAAATCATTTTATAAATATCATGGTTACCAGCAATTACATTTTTATGTGTACAAGATTACTTTAATATTATTATTTTTCAACAAGAATCATCTGGTATCACAGAGGCACATTCAGCAAGACCATCGAAAAAGAAGATTGGCTTTGATATTTGATAGATATTGAAAGAATTATGATAGCAATGGTTAAAAAATAATTATTAATATTTTTTGAAGCTTTAATTGTTCTGTTCGTTGTTTATTGTATATCCCCTATGTTATATGTGTATTTTATTTTTTAAAGCACGTTCATTTCACCAATTCCTATACCCCCTCACTTTTATATTTTATTGTTTTTTTTTTCATATTCCATATTGCCTTCGATTGGATATAACATTCTAAAGGTAAAATTATTGAACTCGATATTTTTGAAGGTTGCTTTTCAATGGGTCGACTAAAACAAATAACATTCATACAACTTGTGAAGTTGCCAATGTTTTAATGAAATTTAAAAAGCACCACTTATTTCTGGAATTGTTTTTTTTATCTGGCAATTATAAAGTAATTAATGTCATGTAAATAATTTCAAGCATCGAAAAAAGTGAGAATGATGCTATGATTTTGAATTATATATGTATTTATTGTTAAATTTATTTTGATAAAGCCAGAGTTAATCATGACATATTTAAATACCTGAATAAATTCAACTTCTATACCCCTAAAAATTAAAATCCATGTTCCCCATAAATCACCCGTTTCACCCCCATACATTCCCCCCGGCTGTTGAGCGTGTGAGTACATGTTGCGGTGCCGCGGCAGGTTCCGGCTGGCGCTGTCGTCGCGCGACGCGTCCCGCCGCTCGCCACCGCCGCGGATCTCTTTCGGCCCTTGGTACTGATTCGGAGGAAGCAGGTATTGAAAGCGCTCGGTACGTACGGCCGATGCCGGCTGAAATTTGGGTGTAATTTTGGTGGCTATTGCAAATTTACAAAAAAATCTATATGAGGTAATTTGTTATTAAACCAGAAATAACGCAGATGTTATCGCTAAAAGGAATTTTTAACCTATTTTCATCCCAGAGTGTTTGGTAAAGGGATGATTTTAGGGGTAATTTTGGTGGCCTTTATTAATGGAGGCGTGATCGCTAGTGTGGATGATATACACCCTGGGTTGATTTAATGCAGTCTAGTTATCAGTTTATAATAGGATGAAATTTGGGGTACTTTTCGTGGCTTTAGAAAAATTAATAATTCAGATGTGATCGCTAGTGTAGATGATGTTGGCTCTGGTTTGATTTGATACCGACATAATTATTAGTTTGTAAGGGGATGATCTAGCTATGATGATCTAGGGCTAATTTGGGTGGCCGTTATAACAAAAAAAAATGTAATGCTGTTTGTAAATATTTTAATAAAGTATTTCTAATTAGTGAAATCGGAAATAAATTCCTTTATTCAATTCAAATAATTTTTATAATACAGACTCAGATGTGGAGGATTGTTACTATGAAATCGATGAGGTAATTTGATAGAAAGTATAAAATACTTATACAGCTGTTATCGTTATTATGGATTATTTTTTCTCTAGGATCGTTGGGTGGCTCCTAAGAAACGGTTTGTAATTATATGAAATCTGGGGTAATATGGGTGGCCGTTAAATATTAAAAAATATTTTAATACAGCTATCAATGTCGGTGATTCTGGCTGTTGGGTTATTTTGGTTTATTAATTGAATACCTATATGTGAGGTATATAATAAAATTATGTGGAAATAGGTTTAAATATTGCATAATTTTGATAAAGGGCTTTCAGGTGGCTATCTTTTAACAAATATTCGCAAAGCGATCGAATAATTTTATCGTTTCTTTAGGACGAAACTGACGTTAAAATCTCTTTCGATCTTCATGGGATCTATGGGTCATCATTCAATTTCATTTTTTTATAATTTGGATTTTATATTTTATTCAAATCCATTCGAATCAGTCATCATACTCGATTAATCACTTATATTATAAATAAGTGTGCTAATTACTACTAATAACACAGTCCAATAGTTATTGAACATAGCTAAAGTAAACTAAATTTTGTCCCGCAGTTTTCGCAAGCTCTTTGCTGAGTCTGATATCTCCGTGGGCTCGTTCCAACGACGCTCACTGTCGACGCTCGGCGGTAAAGTATGCGCGGCCGGTGGCGCCGCCGCCGCCGCCCCGTAGGCACTCGGACCCGCAGCGGAGCCCCCACACCGGCCCCGCTAAACCTGCCGCCAGGCGCTACTCGGAAATCAAACCCACGTCCAAGCTCGACCTCAGGCAAGAGCTCCAGAACTTGAACCTCGACAATCGGGAAGTCGACAAATGGCTGGGCGACAAGTTCGAGGAGAAGGAAGAGATGGAAACGTACGAAGGTATGTTTGTACACGATGTGCCGTTGCAGAGGTCGCTGTCGCTCGACGGAGGCATCGACATGTTCCACCACCTCCGGACCATCGGCTCCGACTGGTCCGACAGCCTCGGATCCGCCTGGACCGTGCACTCCGAAGAGCGATCCAACTTCACCATCGAGCACTGCAAGAGTCTGGAGGATATCCCCGCTTCTCAGATCAAAGTGAAAAGCAGGCGCGCATCCTCGGAGGTCGACAACGCGGCCGCCGGCAAGAGTTTAGCGCTGACGGTGCTCAAGGAAATATACAAGGGCGTGGATGCAGACGGCTCGCAGATCAAAAAGTTGCAAAGATGCTACACGGTTTCCGGCACGTTCGAGACTTTCAAGGCTATGATGAGTTCCGGTGACAATTTACCTGATCAGGTGCGGCTAGGGAGAGTTTCGAGCGGTTCTAAAGTCGACGGTGCCACGGTATACCCCCAACGGAGTCTACGCAGGAGTTTTTCGTTAAAGGACGCGGCGGAACATTTCGGGGCACAAAACTATTCTGTACTCGATGACGATGATAAGGATTACCTCGAAATCAGAGTGCCGTCCTACAGAAACATATCGATTGATACGAAAGGGTCAGATAGAGACGTGGAGCAGAAGGGCGCGCGGCAAAGAAGGTTTGGCGTGTTCGACCCCACATTCCAAGGGATCAAAAGAGAAACTAGTTTGAGGAAGGAGGTTATTATTAGAAACCTCGAATGCAGAAGCTGCGAGAATATATCGATAAGTAGAAGAATAATTTCGCGTAGCGGTTCTTCGTCTAAAGTAGATTCGACTGATGGGACTCGACCGAGTAACGTTACTTTGAATACGTCTTCTTTAAGCATTAAGCAAACGTTTTCATTCGTCGGGCCTGGTGTAAGGGACACAGTCGTGCCCACAAAAGTCGTGTCGGACGTCGACACTCCGTTCCGCAGCGGTGTTGCCAAAAATGGAATAGAAAATTCCACGAACACTTCCAATACGGTAGAGTTAAGTAGAATTTGTGATTGTCAGATTTGTATGGATGTAGGTGAGAATAGGAGATGTTTCTTGCGTAGGGTTATGAGTAAGTTGTTCGTCAAGATAATATCGTGTAGGGATTACAGTAGGAAATTGACGTACTGGGATGAGAATAACAATTTGAATGAGAATGAAATGTACAAGTGTATTATGCATATATTGAAGTTAATGCTTGGCCTGTGGTTGAGACATTTAGATCACAATTAACTATGCACGAGTTTTTGGATAGTTTAGTGTAGGTTACTTTATAGTTCTCGATGCGTGGATTATGGAACAGTTCGGAGATTATTATCAGACACAAGTTTGCGAATATTGAACTTTCGTTGCCACATTTTAGTGAATTTTTGAGTGCTATTTTCTTAATGACGTGTCACTTTTTGTATTGCGGGTGTGTTGGGAAATTTCGATACTTTTTAATCTCATAATGGTACTTTGGTTTTGTTCTTCGTGTATTTTTCTTTTTTTTTTATAATCAACCTCGACTATTTTATTCGCGTTAAAACCAGGCGTTTTATGACTTGTTCCCTATGGGACTTTCGGGGTGATTTTTTAACCTATTATGGAATGAAAAGTATGAAATTTCATAATTCACCTTTTTACTGTAAATGTTTCATGTGCTATTTTATGAACTTCATCACACTTTCTCTTTATGTCAATTTCCTATTCACAAATTTTATATGATGATAATATCAAGTATTATGCATTCTTAAACTCGAAATCTACAACTAAAGATTTTATTTTGAAAAAGTTATTTTATCATAATGACATCCAAAAGTTATGTTGAATAAAAATGTTTGGCGATTTCTGTACGTATTAATTACTTCTGGAAGTTTATGATTAATTATATAATTTAATTAGAATCCTTGGTCTCGATATTCTTTTTAAAAAGTGAGTGCCATTTTTCTATCTTCCAGTAGGAAAAAAACATATTCTTAATTGGTCTCGATTATAACATGCTTTTTAATACACGTGTGGCCAAAAAATATTGTTATTTTATTTTTCAATGGCCTAAATATTATTTTATCATACTGACATTCGATCTATAAGCTTTACAATTCATATTTAAAAGTATTTAGTTACCAAATACATAGCCTAAACTTCTAACACTTTATTTATATGATGACTAATCATGCGCGACTTTCTTGCGGTACAAGGGACTGGGGGTGAATGGGTTTACGTTATTCTACCTAATATTGACAGAAATTCATAAACTCTCTTTGAAGAAAGTATGAAACTTAAAATTAACTTAAAAAATAACAATACATTTTTGACGTACCACCGTTAAGATACGTGCGTGCGAAAGAGATAGCGAATGTCCGCACTACGCCTCCGCTGTTCCTTTAATTTCGAAATATCTTCGTAATTTTACAACCAATTTTGATGTTGTTTTTTTAACAATAAATATTTTGTACTTGTGTCCTATACGCATTATGTCTTTCAGTCGTGATAATATTAATTCCAAGAAACACTTTCACTCCCGCCCCCTATCCCTTAAAAACTTCGTATCGCAGGAGAGTCCCACACGAATAAGTCAGTCCACACATCAAATATCTTGCACTTCGACAATAATATGCGATTGGAGATTACAAATTGACAAAAATCGAGTTAGGATATTTGAAAGATCAACGATAGTATGATATATATAAGATAATTCCTTAAATATCACTTAAGTAATTGTTGAAGAATTTTCCTCTATCCACTTGGAGTATTTTTACTGCGAGCAACCCAGTGATTAAGTGTTGCCACATTAAATATCGTAGTGAAATGATTACTCAAACCAATATATGAAACGGCAATGACTGGTATACACGATTTGATAATGTCAAGTGCCTAAAAACACAAAAACACTGTTACAATAATTTTTCTATGTTAAGTGCTATTTATATTATAAAGCAACGGTTACATCGCGGGCTATGTATTAGCTCGCGTTTAGTTTTAGGTGTCGCTTCATTCCGTTTATATTTTAGTATTTTATTTTATTATTTCTAGTCACAGTGTTACTGGGTACTAGATTTAGGAGTGAAAATGTCGAACTTTGTCGGCGAAATTGTTAATCAAATTTTTTGTTCATTTTTGTTTGACAATTTTGATCACGCCCCGGACATTGGAAATAAATAAGATTTTTGGTGGGATTCTGGGAACACTAGCACATCATAATTCTTGCATTTTTAATTTTCTCTCCGACCATAAGGTTACACTTAGTTGAATAATGTAAAGACGATTGGTATTCTATTGTAATTATTTATAAATTGACTGTGTTATGATAATTATATGTTTATATTATGTGATTATGTGTTTTATTTTATCTAGAAACCTATTTTACTCCAAACACATGTACCAAAATAAATATGGTGAACATTGATTTAAAAAGATTATGGTAAAGAACTGAGTCAAAAAAGCAAATGGCGGTCCTAGGGCAGATTCACAGATTATGAAAAAATATTGCATCTCAGTCTCACGCATAGTCCTAAATTTACTGTCTTGTGTCATATCCATAGATAATACACTATAAAGGTATGTCATATCAAACACTGCATGCGACTTTCCGCACCAACATAAAACCTGAGACAAACATTTGTAAATAATAAAAAGTAATATAAAGAGGATTTTATGGTTGCATTGAATAGGCTCTGAAACTAGTGGACTGATTAGAAAAATTCTTTCACCATTAGAATCCTAATTTATCACTAATGAACATAGGCGATGAAATACCCATTCCACGACCCCATACTAAGATCAAGTCTTGTGTCGTGGGTATTAGGAACTACGAGAAACTTGTCGGTCTCACATATACCCAGACTCAGTAACATAAGAAGTAGGTAGAATATGACTAGCTAATAGCTATTAAATAATGACACAAGTATTTTCGAAGTTGTAAGTGTTTTTGAGACCGATAAGTCTCTCGTAATTCCTAATACCCACGACACAAGACTCGATCTTAGTATCGGACTAAGATCGAGTTTTTTGTCGTGGGTATCGGGAACTACGAGAGACTTGTCGGTCTCACATATAACCAGACTCAGAAAAATTGCTGTGTACCGCACAAAAATGTTTCTATCGGTGGGTAGAAATATATTTTCATTACCTTCATCCGGTACAAATGTATAACCTGAAATTACTTTACAAGTACTTTCTGCCATACAACAGTATAAGATGCTGAATAGCGTGTTTCTCGATACGTGTTGTAATTACTAGTCGATGTAATTGCTCTTTCGTGATCTAAGAGTGAATGATAAAATGACAGTACAAGCTGTTGATTTGGTGAAGGGTGAATAATGACTCGGAGATATATTTGGACAAATTGCTACGTGTATGGGCGTTCCAAATTAAGGTATGATTATTTTTACTCATATACATTTTTAAATAAATAAATACATTGATTACATATTATAGCTGAATATAGGCCCCTTTTTAAAAGATGTTTTAATCTTTACGAGATTAAGATAATAATTCCGCCGCAGTAACTCAGTCCGCCCCATGACCACGAAAGCTGTAAAGTAATCGAAACGTCGGGAAGTTAAAGAAATATGAAAATTGGACCAAAATCGCGATAAAATCCGTAAACAATACTTTTATTAATTATAATTGTTGTATATTTAGATATATTCAGCAGGAAAATCGTTCGTAATTATTAACCAACGCATATAATATGCGCTGGGTAGTGTATTGAAGAACTACCCTACAGAAGACCATAATTTTATAGTCAATCTATCGGAATATTTATAGCCCAACTTGAACTAATGCTTTTAGTCCGTCATACTTGCGTTTAAAAAGATACACATGTCTAAGCCATTCAGGACAGTTACGGTACGTTAATAATCACGAACAAGTGTTTTTACCAACCAAAAACTTTCAAAAGAGATTGATTGTTGAGGAAGAGAAATTAACGCCGCGAGCGAAGAACAGCTTCAATGGATAATTAACTTGTAAATATGCACAAAATTAATGTGCACGTGTACTCTGTATTAGTAAGTATTGAGATAATTTTAATTTATTGCCAGCAACTAATCATATGAGATAAACTTGTATGATTGACGAAGCAGGAAGATATAAACTGGTTATTTTTTGTACTGATTTCGTTTGCAAGCATTCGAAGCATTCGACGTTTTTACGTTTCAATTGATATAACAAGGTGTGTCGAATCGATTCAATGATAATGCTGTTTGAGGCTACATAACCTTGGACCATGATCGTTGCATAGTATTTTATATTTACGAGATTTTCTTTAGCAACCTATAAAATAATAACAACAAAGATTTATTTTACAACATTCGGGTAAGGAAGTTCAAACAAACAGCCTACCTCTTATCCTAAGATTTTTAAAACCTTTGGATAAGGAAGTATAGACAAACAGCTTACAGCCTACAGGTATAGAAGTAATAGGTACCGCTTTATCATGGCCACGGTTTGAATAGAGCCAAATGACAGGCTAAGCATGTAGATCGGCATAATTGGCGAGTGTTGATTGCCCGTTGTCAACTGATACTCTTTCTGGACGGTATTATAAATGTATATTAATATTTTCCGCAACATGCATGCAAGCCGTGCCGATCATAGGATATGGCGGCCGCAAGCGAGCTATTTGACATGCGTAAACAGAATATTTCCCGTGCCCTCAAGATTCAGTACTTTTCGAATATTGAAAGTGAGCTTTATCATATTGACGACGGCAAACATTAGCACACTTGACAAAAGAAACAAACTACACAGCCTAGCAATAAGTAAAAGTAAATAAGGCGGGAAAAGTAAAACATAAATGAAACGAAGCGACTTTCAACAATGCATGAACTAAATAAATATATTCGTGTTAACAACAAAAGTCCATTGGCACCAGTACACAAGGCAACGCAGGCACAAGTTTTGTAGGAATTTGTTGTGTTAGGAAGCGTAACTTGTTTTGCCTGGTGTATCGTGTATGCTACTGCCAGATTGGTACAATAGGTCGTTGTCGGCGCGTTTTTTTGTTTGAAGAGCTGATGGGAATCATTATTATGACGTTATTAGGCTTCCACAGTTACATTGCTCTCTAACTAAAATAATACTTTTCCATTAAAAGAATATTTATGGATTTATCTTAAAAAGTCAAATAAATATTATTTATATTGAAATTAATTTCGCTGATACGTGTATTATTGTATTATGACCATCGTTTGAAAGTTCACATTCGTAACACAATCATTACATAGATAATAATCATCAGATAATAATTATTTGAAATGTATGTTTCCATTCTATGTACGAAAACAAGGCACAACGACTGCAACTTCCATAGTCTTTATACAAAACAAAAAAATATAAAAACTATCGCCGCCGACTGTCACTGTGGCTTACAGTTGAAGCGCGCCACTCCACAGTCCACAGCTATTTTTGAGATAACGGTACAGCCACCTGACGTTAAATTGTTCATACGCAACAGTGGGGGGTCGCGGTACTTACATTGAAACTTAAAAACTAGTACCTGCTCATACTTCAAATAGTTGTGTTGCTTCATCGTGTTAGAAGTGAACTCATGGTTCTTTTTTTGAATGAGAACGTCTTTTTTTTCGAATGCGTTGGCAAGGGTCAGAAGGACAGTAGGAGTGATTTAATATCTACTTTTTATACTGGTTAAACAAACTGTTTATTCTGCACGTAATGTTAAATACAATGCTATGCCTTTTGTATTTCCTTTCTATATTCGAGAATGACGAACTTTCATTAGGAAATTATTAACAAATTAGGTTAACATTGTGTGAGACGATCAACTTACTTATTTCTGAAAGATATATACGAAGTAAAAATCGAATTTCTTATATTTGTACAAGTCTACAAAAATTGTGAGTGCGCTCAAATCCAAGTTTCAAAATTACTTTAATTTAAATTTGAATGCCCATATTCGCCACTTTTTTTATTGCAATGATTGGTGAGCCGATCATGCCGTTCGTCTGATGGTAAGCGATACGACCGCTCATGAACAGTAGCAAAACCAAACAACGCCTTAAATTACAAAGCATTGCTTGGCATTCCACTGCGCTCGCCATCCTGAGACATAAGATGTTAAGTCTCAATATGTCCAGTAGTTACTCTGGCTACAATGTCCTTCAAACCGAAATACAACAATGCATTTACATTGCTGTGTGGCGGGAGAAATAGACATTGCGGTGGTACCTACCCTGGCGACCTCTCATATATAAGTAAGCCATATATACCAGTAAGAAAATCAAACACCACATTTTGAAAAAAGTCCCAACTATATTAGGTTTCCTATTTAGGAATTCCACGCAGATTCTAAAGTTAATATTTTTTGTCCAATTCTCTTTTAGAGGACATTCGATATCTATTCTACTGAATTAATATTTCCTATTTAATAATATCTCGAAAATATTATGCGTGTTTTCAAATACCTCAGCGTTGGCCTATAATTTTCGGTGTTATCAATACCTGTACCGGTTTCGGCGCGCAGGTTGCGACCCACATGGAAACTTTCTTCGGTTCGTAAAACCTCGCCCTGTTATGTTGATGGCGAATTGAAATTTTATAGTAACCGTTAATTGATTTTATCTTACCATCGAATAAACTGAACTGTCAATTGGTTTTTTTTTTGGTTTGGTAGTAATTGCTCTGGGAGTGATGTTAAGCCTACCAGCTTAAACCTAGACAGAAAATCATTTGGTATTAGACTTATATCTCTTGCTAAGGGATAGGGACAATAACGCAGGCATACTATCCTTTATTATGCTTGAGAAAAGACACAGGATTATAGCAAGGAGGGAACACATGAGACGGCAAATTCTTTCACAAATTAATGTTGCTACAATAAATAAAATTAAAAATACACGCCACAGTCACACACTTAATCCTGGGTCCTGACCCCACAGATCAAGTAATACTATTGAAAGGGGTTAGGCCGTATATTCCACCACGCTGGCCTCGTGCGTATTGGCGGACTTTTAGATACCATATAAATCTGAAATGAAAAGTCAGAGGTTTGCGCTGGGATTTGAACACGCGACCACTGTACATATGCAAGTAGCCGTATCGTCGTATAAATGTTAATACCTCATTCACTCCAAACGCAAGTAGACCTGCAAGCCTATAATCTATTAGAGTCGTTAAATTAAAATATTTCACACTTAACAGTAATTAACTTGTACAAAACTCGGGCGTGCGCAATTAATTTGCAATAAACATTTTTGTGGTTTCAAGACTGCCCATTACAAAGTATTGTGCCAATTCTATTGCTTAATTTATAGCAATGCTTAATATGGCTTAGAAAATTGTTTTATTTTATTTATTCGTTCTCTTGTAAGTAGCATACATAATATCGTAATATGTACATAGTGCGTAATACGTTTGGTAGGTAGAAGCGTCCAAATGGCGCCCGTATTTCGTCCAACTTATTTTCTATTACTTATAAAAATTGCACGAAGACAATGGATACAGGTCGCTTCCAACAGGACTCTATGGAAATCCTGGAAGGAAGCTTTTGTGCAGCCGTGGACTAGTCTTGATTGGAGATAATTATGGTTCGCTTTTTGTTTGCCTTTCATATACAAAAACACGATGTCTTTACATGAAACATAAAATCAGGACCATAAGGTTTTAGTAGGTACATCTGCTTAGTTAGATGATTACAACATAATCTAGTACCAATTGAATTGGTTACTTGACTATTTCAACGTAGATAGGTTTGTTTTCGATAATCTGAATCACTTTTTACTAGACAACCTACGTAACTGTCATTACTTTTACAAAGGATATAATTAACAATTCACGTCACTGGCAAAGTAGTCGCATCTGCAATACGGCCATTTAAAAAAAAAACTGAATTGAACAATACACACATGACTTCGAAAATTCAAAAGTATACCCTGGGATTCTTATCTACGTCCAACATTTTGGCAACTGCATCTGGTCCATTGCCAATAGGTAAACAGCACGTATTATACAAACACAGAAAACTTTATTTGCTATTCTTTTCTAATGAACTGAGAAATATTTCTCACTCTATTTTCAATAAGATATACCATAATTAATATTACTACTATTGATAAAATTACTTACTTTTATAAATTCTCATTTTCCAAGAATTCAATTTGGAACGTTTACATCCAAAGTAAAATTTTGTGTTAACTTTATTTTGTAGTTAAAATAACTTGAAGTTTTTGAGGTTATGCACCTGATACCAGTGATCCGGCCACTAGAGAATTCCCAGAATATATAAGTTTATTTTTGCTTAAAATATACTAAGAATTTGTACTTTTATGGGTAGAAAGTTTGGTACAGGTTGTGAAGAATCAATCTCACCTGAGAAACTATGGATGAGGTCCAGAATTGTTGTTAAGCTCTTTTGATCATAAGATAACCTTAGAAAGACGCCAATGAACCTATTAGCGCTGAGAATGGTTAGATCTAGCATCCAAATATGGGAATAACATTTTCAGCTCTGTAATTTCCGTTTACTTAATTTGGTTATTGTGCAACAAGATAATTGGGTGGTGGTAGGTCTCTTATATGTGAGAGGTCGCTTGGGTAGGTACCACCGCAAAGTTCTCCAGCCAAACTGCAGTGTAAATGCATTGTTGTGTTTCGGATTGAGGGAGAAGTAACTACTGGACATATTGAGACTTCACATCTTATGTCTTAGGTTGGCAAGCGCAGTGGAATGCCAAGCATTACTTTATAATTCATATATTCATATAATTTTACTACTGTTTATGAGTGGTCGTATCGCTTACCATCAGGTGAACGGCATGCTCGTCTTGCCATTCATTGCATAAAAAAGATAAGATTTTAATAAGAAAACATATCAAGGAGGAATAAAATAATATCTAGGCACTCACAGGAACGCATAGCAAATAAGATCAACAGAGCTAAGAGATGAATACGTATTTTCTAATTAGGCGAAATTAGTAAGCTATTTTAATCTACATATCGATCCTGAAAGCAAACCAAATACCCACGACAAAAGACATAATTGATCTTAATGTGGGATCAGGACTATGTATGTGACTATATATTTATTAAGTTTGTACTGTAATTTTGAAATTGTTTTTTTTAATTGTAGTTTTATAAATACAAAGTATTGCTATATTGTCTGACGTAACATATAGATATTGAGCACAATGGTGATTAAGGTAACAGTGCGAGTGTTTTTGCGCGTCCATGTTCGGCGCATAGCGGCACCTCGTACGCACCGCGCATACTCCGATCGTACGTAGAGAGGTTCTGTTTGTCCGAATATCGAGGCCGCACTGCGAGATGTTGGCGTCTTTACGCGACTAACATGTCTTGATACTTTATGCTATTTATATTTTAAGACAGCCTCCGTGGCACAGTTGATTAGACGCCGGCTGTTAAAAAGGCCACGGGTTCAATCCCCGCACCAAAACAAATATTTGTGAAGACCACAGGTATTTGTTTCGGGTCTGGGTGTTTATGAGACCGAAAAGTCTCTCGTAGTTCCTGATATCCACGACACAAGACTCGATCTTAGTGTGATGTATGATGATATTATGATGGAGGATGTATGGTACTATAGAGTAAGTAAGTAAGGTACCCTTACTTGGATGACTGTTAAGTACCTATAATTATATTTTATGCATTGTTTACACACATAATAAAGTTATGACTGTTTCTTATTAAGCTAAACTAACTAACAGTATATACCTTGTTTGGTAACATGGTGATATATACTCTTTCGCCATATCCATGTTTATCAATATTATATTATAATTCGCCGATTTAGAGTATTTTTGACGTTTTCTTTGATTAGTTTAACACTGATTATGTAAATGTAGGTTCAGTGCGGTCAACAACTAACAGATTTTTCATCTCTTCTCACCTCGCGTATCTATTTAATTACTTTTCTGTCATCAATCCTCGCTGTTTACGGAGTAAAAAGTAATCAAAACGTCGGGAATGTTTAACACATTGTGAAAATCCAACCAAATTCGCAATAAAATTCGTAAAAAATAGTTTTATTTCAATGTCTAACATTCGCGCGAATCTAAGAAACTATTATGTTTACGGAGTGTTAGAACATCAAATCAATAATTACAACCAATACAGATCTACACGTTCTTAGTTCTCTCTCGTTTTTGAATATACTATACCGGGTACGGTACTATAATTATGAGTCCATTACACTTAGATTACAGCTCACAACTTAGAACAAAAAAATCTTATACAGCTGAGAGTTCGATTGACAAGACGTAGGTTATAGTCCAGCTCGTTGGAATATGAGTTGACGAACAAATACATTAAAATCGAACCTAAATTAAAACCAAAATAAAAAGTATCAACATTTTCCAATCGCCCTATACAGTAAAGGTGAGCTCGGCGCGGGCGCAGCGAGTGACGTGTCGTCTTACCACTTCCCTTCTTTAGTGAACCGCGAGCCGTCGCGCGAGATGTACGTGTTTACTCCGCTCAACAATTAGTGTTGCATTAACAGTGATTATTACACGGAATCTATCGACACCAAACTTTAAAAAGTTTGTGCATGCAAGGACAGTGCGGTTTTACAGCCAAGTGGATTTTTTGGTGTATTTATTTTGACCGATTCCGGGATTGTTGTGTGCGTGAATTAGAAGGTAAGCTATTGAAATAATTGCCTTCGGTTGGGTGTCATTCTTTTGCTCGGATATTGAAAGTTCGATTCATCTTTAAATACTTATACTCGTATATTACATAATATTTATTAAAAAATACCTACACGTTTTCTTTTTCTTAATTAAGAATTTATAACTTGAAGTTACTCGCAGAATTTAAATAAAGATGTTTTTGATACTTTCACTCGAGTAAAAATAAAGGAATAGCAGAATAAAAAACCTGTAGAGTGGCCAGTCTCGATTTAATTGCCGGATTATTTCTCTCATTGATGTTTGAAAGTAGTGGCGTCTTTGATTTTAGATGCGTAGTTTTTGACCGTTGATGGGCGACGGATGGACGAACGAATGAAGGTTGCAGGAACTCGTTGGATGTAGCCTCTTTCTAACAGGTCGCTATGGAAACCGTTTGGTAAGGCCTACGTTCAGGAATAGATTGTTCGTGGCTGAAAACGATGGCAGATGGGAAATGGCTAACCGAGGTTCATCTTGTAACAGTTCATCTTGGTAAAGTGAAGGAAGAAAGGTTGTAATTTCAATCGAAGTTCTTGACAGTTATCCATAATAGATTTCATTCTTGTTATATCTTTAGGTCTCACATCGAAATTTGTTTCCATATAGTTTGACTTGCATATTAGGGAGGGTAATATGATAAATGATTGTTCATATTTGGATATAAAAGAAGGGCTAAGGTTAGAAGATTGGTAGGTATCTCATTAGTTCATTCTGCCGCAAAATTTATGCAGCAGAAAGACAATTCCACGGAATATATGGATGCATATGGAGTAATGAACACAGTAGATATACGCAAAGCTGTTTTGTTAAAATACCCTCATCAGAAAATAATTATTTTGAAATCGCTGGTTATTCTTCATCGGCTCGTCTCGTCATACCAAAAAACTCATTGCTAGTTGCTTTCTAAATACTAAAATGAAATAACCAATGCTTATTATGCTATGCTTTTTAAAGCAACAATGTTGTTGCGGTTTGCAACTCTATTCTCCTAGCCTGTCCTTGTTTCACACTGGTTTTGTATGCGTAAATTAGTGTCAAGTTTTTTTTCTAAATATGAACACGGATGCTTAATAAAGATTTATATATGTTACAATCTAATTTTGTATAATGTGTACGATTGTATCTTTGAATGGGGTAGACAGGTGTTAAGACCGCTATATACATTTTTAGTGTATTTTTAACCTAAGTTTTGATAGGTGGTGAGACTATGGTTTTACGCAAATGCCAGGCTTCTAATGACTAATAAGATATTTCATATCGAAAATAGATTGCTTGACTTGATAATCGAATTCAAAATAAGTCTACGACAAATTTAGAAAAATATGGGATTTAGATGAAATGGGGATTATCGTTTTCCTATTTTATGGATATTCAAATATATTGCTGATGCAGTGTATAACGTCTGTGAAAATGTGTAAGATAATTTCCGCTTTGATTAAAGATGTGAGCGTGATAAGAGATATTGTGTAAATCCCAGATGATGTGATAGTGTTCGTTATCTGTTGATAAGATATTACTCATAACAATGTTATGTGCAACCAATATTTTTTTTCAGTGCACTGAGAGTATCGAAATTGTGCACACATACAAATATAGAATCATTTTGATGGCAAAAAATATTTAGTAAATGTATAATACATTCTTTTGAGTAACGACTTTCTATTCAAGAAAATGACAATATCTTTCAGTTTAGTTGTTCTTATTGTGGCTTATTTTCAGTTTATTTAGTATATATTATGATTATAAACATGAACAATAAGTTTATATACCTAGCATGAAATTCAGTAATATTCAGTAGTGGAAAATTCTAGAAATTTCTCTTTACGTTCAGCGTTTAAACAATTACCGCATCGGATGCGTGTACAATGTTCGCTTTGTGATTTTAATTTTCTCAATTACGATTTTACTATCGTGCAGACGAATCAATCTTCTATATCCCTTATCCATAGTCCAGGCGCATTTATATTACTCTGAAGAGCAGTACAAGAAAAAAAGCTTATAGGTTGAATAGATTAGAGTACTAATTTTTAGGTTGTGTATATTTTGGAGTCATGTTACGTAAAACATTCTATATGATCCGTAGTTTTCTGGATTCAGGGTTTCACTTTACTGTACTGTATCATCCTATATACACCCCACTGCATGGCACGAGCCTCCTCTACAATCTCAAGTGCGATTGATAGGGGTTAGGCCATGTAGTCCACCATGTTGGCCTAGTGCGGGTTGGCGGTCTTCACATACCATAAAAAACCTTATAAATTTCTACAGTACTTAGTTGGCCTCACGATGATTTTCTTTAATATTATAGTGCGTGGTGATTAACTATAAATACACAAATGACTCCGAAAAGTCCAATTAATGATAAATTACAACCAAGCCAATGTATCGCGACTTATCTGGTACTTTATTGTACGATATGTTAGAAAAATATGATTTAATTTGGCCTGTAATAGAACAAAATCCATAATTATATATTTCCTTAAATTTCATTTCATGACTTGTGACTGAAGTTAAGAATCTTTCTATAATAATAACATTTTGTTATAGACCTTTACCATGTTGTATTTCATAACACCTCTTAAACGTTTAACAAAGGCATAATACATGTGGCTTTTAATTACATTGCTTTGTCGAAAGCGGTGCCTATTATGTTATTAAGAACTGAAGACGTAATGGTGTTACGTAAGATAATAATAGTTGTAGGAAGATAATTACCGACTGATTGGGGCGACGGTTGAGATGGCTTTCCGCGCCGGTGGTTAAAGGTTTTACATTTCGATATTTATATGTGTATTATTTGTTGTAAGATAAGTGTTAACGTCGAACACTGCAATATCCTTTTCACAATCATACATCTTTTTTTTTTGTATTTTTTTTTTGCGATGAATAGCGAGACGAGCATGCCGTTCGACTGATGGTAAGCAATACGACCGCTCATGAACAGTAGCAAAACCGAACAACACCTTGAATTACAAAGCGATGCTTGGCATTCCACTGCGCTCGCCATCCTAAGACATAAGATGTCAAGTCTCAATATGTCCAGTAGTTACTCTGGCTACAATGTCCTTCAATCCGAAATACAACAGTTTATTTACACTGCTGTTTGACAGGAGAAATAGATACTGCGGTGGTACCTACCCAGATGGCCTTTCATATATGAGAGACCTACCACCAGTAGTGTTTGTTTGTGTTTGCGGAAAAATTACAGCTAGTTCATATAATAACATGAAAATAAAAATATAAGGGCATCATTTAAAGTTTTCACAAATAAAAAGGTAAAGGTAGTAAAGGTTAAACAGTAAAATATTATTGCCGCGGCTTTGAAGTGATAAAGTCAATTTTAATAGACATTTTATTTGGTCGGTTTACAACATAATTATTCATTTAACTATGTTAGCACTACCTATCTAATGGAATTTATTAATGGGGACACGGAGTAATTTTAATTATATTTATAACTGTGAGAATATATTATATGTTGGTGACTTTATGTAGTGAGCATTTAAATACATACATACTGTATAACCTTACCTTTGTCCCAGAAGGACTTAAGAAGGAAGGAATTTAACAGCAGTGTAAATGCACTGTTGTGTTTCGGATTGAAGGACTTTGTAGCCAGAGTAACTGCTGGACATTTTGAGACTACATCTTATATCTCAGAATGGCTAGCGTAGTGACATGCCAAGCATTGCTTTGTAATTCAAGGTGTTGTTTGGTTTTGCTACTGTTGTTGAGCTGTTGTTTCGCTTATCATCAAGCGAACGGTATGCTCGTCTTGTCATTCATAACAATAAAAAAGTAGGGGTAGTTCCTGATACCCACGACACAAGACTCGATCTTAGTGTGGGGTCAAGGCTATGTATGTGGCTGTATTTATTTAATAATTTCAGAAGATAAAAGAGGCTAGACACCGCTTTTGGGTTATGTTCGATTTGCGGTTTAGTATTATTAATATAATTGTGTATCCTTTTTCGCCAAAAAGTAACAATTTGCAATTTCAGTATATGTAATAGTGTTTAGTGATTTTTGGTGTAACACTTCTTCAGCGGAAACGTCCCACAAAATTTTGCAAACGTACAAAATTCTATGTCATGACTTTCTTGCGTTGCTGTGAGAAAGTCCCAACCCGCGACGCATATGAAGCATGAGTTTATGACGATTTCATGACGCATTGTTTAAAACGTTGCAGAACAACAAGCCGCAATGGAATGTTGATTGTCCACCTGTTTGTTTGTTTATGTACTTTTGAAAACAAATAATTAATACCAACAGGTCACAGAATGAGTTTTTGATCAGTGACTATCGTTTCGGGGTGTTTAATTAACGTGTCGAATAAAAGATTTCAACGAGCTCTTTGGTACTTTTGTCTGTGAAAAAAATTTTTTTTTGGTTATTTTGTGTTTGATGTGGTTATAGGTAAGCTGGTATATTTTTGTGTATTTAATAATAATATGTACTTATGATTCAACCATAGATTTTCAGCATTGATTTTGAACTGAAAAAAGTATAATCAAACTATTTTAACGGTAATTTTATGTACCTACACATACTATGTCTGGACAAAACAGCATTAAAATAGTAAAAATCAAAACTACACCCCCGTTACCAGATTTTCATTAGCCCTTTTAAGTTCGTTCAACCATAACCACTTTATAAAAAAAAATGCATTTAAACATTTTAAATTAAATTTAATATTCTATGTTCAAAAGTGAAAACATCCTTAATCCCACGTATAAGTTAAATTAATGCCATTAATAAATGTATTAAATAAAATAGAAACTAGACTTTACCATTTGCCAAAGAATTTCTCCCATACGAGATGACTAAGGCCTGCGCGATCGGCTTCGCGAATGTTTTCGGCTGAGCACGAAAGTAGCCGAACACACACGAAGCACTTTCATTGTGCTCTCGATAAACAAGTGTTGCTTTGCACTTGTAGCCTTATTGTAATTTTTTGGTAATAAATTAGTCTAGTTTCTCTATTTGTATGTCTTTATATATAATGTATCTTTATTGGTCAATATTTTTGTCTTAATATGTTGTAGTGGGGAGATATTTATATATTTTGACTCCTATTTTTTGGTCTAGTATTTAATTATTTTTAACTGGTCTCCTCATGAGATATGAGCTTCAGTACTCAAGTCATTGGTATTTGCCATAGGATCAAAATGATCATATATCGTCAAAATCATCTAGTCTTTGGCACTACTAGACATTATGCACTACAGGCCATGAACGGTCGTATCGATTACCATCAACCAAATGGCATGCTCGTCTCACTAATCACTGAAACAAAAAAAAAAACAATATCACGGAAATTACTAATCGGTAGAATGTTTGTAATAATCAGTGGCAATCACTAACCATTAAATAATTGTTTGGGTACCGCTCCTAGGCAGTTAAACAGCCATTAAGATACAAAAGGTGCAAAAAGGAATTTTATCACAAAAAAAACAGTTGAACAAATATTTTGTTAGGTCAGTTTTAAATATTTGGTCCAAGCAAACACAGATTATTAATAAGATACGACCATGCATCGACATGGAGTCCTACTCTTGTTCTTATTAACAATCACTTCATTTGATATTCAACCTTAAAAGCCATAAAACAAGACTTAAATTCGAATGGATTTGTAAATTCTGACGTTTTTTTCTGTCTATTCCACAGAGTTAAGAACAATTTTCTGCTCTACAACTTAAAAATTAAGGCACAATTTTGTTTGTCTTTGAAATGGTATCATGGAACATAAAACACTTGTTTCTCGTGTTGCATTTTGTACCATTAATGGAATAATATTTACATTCAAGTAGATCTATTGAATGTACTTGTAAGAATAGTTTTGCAAACTTGTTTTGAGAAGTCAAAATATACATGTATGTTCTTTCTTTGCTTCCCATTAGCTTTTATTTATCTCTTTACGTTTGCGAGAAATCTCGTGGTGAATTCTTCGCAGTGGATTTATCATGGTTGAAGAAAGGTGATTATTTTTACACTGCTTTGTTAAAAACTTGGAATCTGTTTTTAATAAAGCCCCCAGCAAAGATCTCCAGTGATTTTCTTACTGGTTACACATAATTTTAATCTATTTCCAGATGAATTGTTTAAATATTTAAATAAAAAAATACTTATCTATATTTTATATTTTAAAATAGAAATATAAAACCAACACAACATTTTACATTTCTCAATATACACAGCAACTGAACTAAAGAGGTGTATTTTTGTTATAATATTGTTGGTAAAACACTTTTATAAGTATGTCGATGGTATGCACTAAGTTGGACAGAAAAACTGGTTTAATGTCACTGCTAGGTATTTCAAAGAAAGCGTTCTTTTGGGAGTGTCGCAAATTTTTGTAATCTTGGATTTTATTTTAAACATTCTTTCGCTGGTGTGTCATTGTTATTTTTATTATCTTATTATACTAAAAATGTCCACAATCCACTTTCATTTATAAATCTAGTATTTGGTAGTTTTTAGAGTGTTACAAGCAAAAACGAATGTTTACTAGACTTGTTTCTACATAATATTGAAGTCACCTTTAAATCGGTGTTAAGCTTGATTGGCCTCACGTTTTGTAGTTTTTAGAAGGTTGCACTAGTAAAAAAGTCAGATATTTAATAGACATGTTTGTACATATTATTTAAGTCACCTTTTCATTATTAAACCTGAGTAGCCTCATTATTTTAATGTCATTTTCTGTAGTGTGACCTATAAATTCCAGTATCAAATTCCTAGTTGCGACACTGCATTTTGTGCATGGTTTCTTGTTTAAAAACTCACATCAGATTTTACTAGAATTTGTGCCAGGTATGGCAACAACCTCGCCCTTTATAACATTTCTGGAAAAAGGCTTTTCAAATAGTTGGTAATATTTGTGCAATCTCTGCCCCAAACTTCGTAGCGACAAGCCTGAGCACATGTATCTATATCTATACTGATATATAAATCTGAAGAGTTTGTTTGTTTGTTACTTCTAATCTCAGAAACTACTGGTTCGAACTGAAAAAAATATTTTTGTTTTGGATAAGTCATTTATCGAGGAATGCTATAAACTATACATCATCACGCTATGACCTACCGGAGGGAAGCAGTAATGAAAAATCTGGCAAATAAGAGACTGGTCGATATTCTAAATTTATAGTCGGAATTCAACATTTTAGCCGCCATTTTGAAAAGTATACCAACACCCGGACGGAGGCGGGTCGGACCGCTATTATAAGCAAATAACACAACATACATACATTCTCCCATTCCAATATATTAACATAAACGTTACATAAGCGAATGGAATCTCGACAAGCGTCGTAATTGCGGCGACAGGAAGAGCCATTGTCTGCGAGATACCTTGAAAGCTTTGTACCCAGCGAGAAAAACTATCAATACGTGTTCCTATTGTGTTTATGTAATTCTATTGATCATGGCTATATTGTTACGGCTATAGACGTAAGTAGTAGGGTACGGTAGTTTTATTAACTATCCAGACATATGACTCCTTATAAGTTGTAAACTAGGATCGACACGAATTTCACAACTATGACAATTTATTTCCAACTCCTATTAATTTAACTTTCTGATTGATTAAAGAAGGGTTAAAGACAAGATGACGTTCCCAGAGACTCTCCGAGCTTTAATACTTGGTGTCAGCACATTGCGTGCCACTGTTGATCCTGGCTTACAGGAGTTACAGTGGTGGGTGTGGGCGGGACAGTCTCCAGCATGAATTTCAGTAATCGTTTCTTATGTCTTGGATGATTTTAAATTGTTTATGTATGTAACTCGCACTTTAACGGCGAAGGAAAAAAAATATGGGAAAACTTGTACAGGTTAATGATCTTTACAAAAAAATATTAGAAAAGGTCCCTTAAAAGGTCACAGTGTGGATTATGTCTTAATTTTTTTTAATTTTTTTATTTTAATGAATGACGAGCCGGCCATGTCGTTCGCCTGATGATAAGCGACACGACCGCTCATAATCAGTAGCAAAACCAAACAACACCTTGAATCACAAAGCACTGCTTGGCATTCTACCGCGCTCGCCATCCTGAGACATACGATGTTTAAGTCCCAATATGTCCAGTAGTTCTCTCAATCAGACTCGGTTGTCGAAGAAGCTCGTGTTATGCATAAGACGACTTAAAAAAAAAATTAAATTTAAAATAAAACCTCCAGCGTTAATATATTCAACATACGCTCTCCTAAAAGAGACAGCAACACTTACAGCCGGTCTCAATATCCTATCTATCTTTAACAAGAGATTTCGTTAGATATTTCGATGCAAATATGTTTCAGTTAACAAAGATAGAGAGGTATAGACATGTTGCATATATTAACCCATTAGTGCATGACGTCCGATAAATCGGACTACTATAAAATGGTAATTTTTGGAAAGTTCAGTACAAGACTTCTGTTAGTCGAGAGAAATAGACATATATTATTCAGCACAAGACTTTTTGAGACTGAAAATCACAATAAGAAGTTTAACAATATATTAATAAAACAGAAAATATGTACAATTAATATAATTCGATTTATCGGACTTCATGCACTAATGGGTTAATAGATAGCTAGATTAGATAAATAATTCATTTAACAAAAATGAAATGAAAATGAAGCGTAGAATTGTACTAACATAGTCATGGTAGCTAGTTTAACCCCTTCTTAAAGATAGATAGGATATTGAGACCGGCCGTTAATGTATCAAAAGTGGTGAAATAAAATAAAACTAACAGCAGTACAAAGTTGTAAACAACTTCTCGGAATATGACATAATGACGCCAAAGCGAGCTGAAGACGTAACTATAATTACGTGCACATGACACGTTACATATCTGCTTACCTCCAAGCGTTTATTTTAATGAGTACCTGCAACCTGCTTTACCAGGGAAGCTCACGACACTTGTTTTCTTCATTTGGTTTGAATGTTTTCAAATAACTTACATAGTTGTTAATGCAATCATGTTTTATTTGTTAATTTTTTCGTAAAATCAAACTTTAAATCGACTGCTAAGAGACTATTAACATACAGACGACCTTAATAATTTTAGCTATCGGATGATTTGTCCCTTTCGAACCACTTTCGAATTCAGTTTGAGTCTATCTGTATCAGCCTATATACGTCCCACTGCAGGGCACGGGCCTACTCTACAATCGAGAGTACGATTGAGAGTGGTTAGGCCATATCGTGCGGGTTGCCAGTTTGAGTCAAAAAGATAAAATATTCCATAGCTAAAATAGTTTAGATATTGAACTAGGAGACAAATATTTTATTTTTATTTTAAAGCAATCAATCTGCAATGGAAAGCCAATGGGATTGAAATTCGAGAGATTTCTAGCATACATATATGCATCTTTATCAGCTTATATAATACATCGAAATAAAGTATTTTAAATATTTATAAAGTGGTTGCAACTAATAAACTACGGTTAAATCAACAACATCTGATGATAGCGAATATCAACACTTGATGCATTCTAGCCTAAATCAAAGAATAACTTTACAAAACCTTTCACAGTAATTACCCGAGGTACATATATACATACATAAACTCACGCCTTTTTCCCAGAAGGGGTAGGCAGAGGTGCCGGGACACCCACATTTCGCCTTGTATGTTCCGTCCCACGATGTGATAGGTGGCGAGCCTATCGCCATATCTGGCACAAATTCCTGACTCTGGGTTGAAACTGAATAGAAAAGTCAATATCACTTTGCCCAACCCGGGATTCGAACCCGAGACCTCAACTTTGTGACCGTACCGTAGTACATCTACGCCACCGAGGCAGTACCCGAGGTAGCATTGAGTATTGACCACAAAACTACTCCGCTTGATTCGTGTGCATGTGTGTGTGTGTGTCTGTGTGTTTATTACATGTCACATTGAGTTCTGAATCAATGAATAGCCGGTGATAGTAAGTTGTGCAATCTTTACAGTTATCTAATAGTGTCTAGATCACGTAATGCTATCCAATATCTATTTCGTATGATTTATGCATGCATTCATGAGTGAAGATAATATTTCTTAATGGCTATAAATACATGTATATTCAGTTTGAATATGTTTTATATTTTTTATACATACGTAAACTCACGCCTTTCTCCCAGGAGGGGTATTCAGAGGTTGTTCTGGTAGCAACCAAGACACCTTTTCGTTTCGCCTTGTTTGTTCCGTCCCGCTATGTGATATGAGCGAGCCAATCGCCATACCGGGCAGTGCGGGCACATATTCCTTACTCCAGGCTGTTAATGAATAGAAAAATCCAATATCACTTTGCCAATTAAATTTTGAGGTTATGTGAAAAAAGTGTAAATACAAAAGTTTTAGATCTTTTTATTACCTACAACTTTGCCATTTGACTTTTTTCGATAGGACTTTTAGTTTTGCCGGAAATCGAGAAAAATCATTTTTTACCCTTAAAAACTCAAATCCATCCCCTTCCCAACCTCAGATCGCCCGTAAATTGTTTTTCCTTTCGTTTTTTTAATATTCCCCTCCTTTTCTAATGGGTTTCATCCTACTATTTTTTTTAACTTTTTATTATTTTTAAAGGCTTCAACCTGGTCTACTACGCCACCGCGACAGTCACTACGCCATCGAGGCAATATAATACAATAGCACTTTTTATATCTTTGTATTATAACAGAAGAAGAAGTTGGTAGAATATGACTACCTAATAATAGCTATTAAATAATGACACAAGTATTTGTGTAGGTTCTAGGTGTTTGTGAGACCGAAAAGTATCTCGTAGTTCCTGATACCTACGACATAAGACTCGATCGTAGTGTGGGATCAGGATTGTGTATGTGACTGTTATATGAGTATGAATTTAGGTGTGATATCAGTCTTTGACTGTCGCGATATGGATTTATCTAGAATAAATCGAGTTTCGCACAAGTCTGCTAAATTATGTGCAATTTTGCTAATATAAAGAAACATCGCGTTTATATTTCCCATAGTTATTCGTACATACATGTACATATTTCGCCAAAATAAAAAAAATATCTAAAAGTTCAGGTAGCAAATACTTCACCAAACGAAATTCCTTCGACATTGAATTTGTTTTTTTTTTATTTGCACCCGCATTCGCGCCACATCCGCTGACATCACCTGCTCGCGAATAATGTTTCGTACTGGGGAAGCCATGTTTTGAATATCGTTGATTTTTAATTTGTAGATTTAAGTTATTACTTTTCATTTGACTGTGGACAATCTCTCTGTATCAGCCCATGTACGCCCCACTGCAGGGCACGGATATAAACGAGTACGATTGAGAGTGGTTAGGCCATATAATCCATACAATTATGACGGTCTACTCTTTGGTTAGTTATAAATAAATAAACATAATCTACAGTCAGATACCTAGTCATGAAAACTAAGTTCGTGTTTTGTGTCGTGGGTATCAGGAACTAAGAGAGACTTTTCAGTCTCATAAACACCCAGACCCGATATATTTGTTGAAAAAAAAACGTTTGGTCCACATAAAATGGTTGATAACAATAAATACAGTCCCTAAATATCTACATAATAATTAATATAATTTATCCAGATATACAAAAATCCTACCTGTCGTATTCAATTTAACATGATACGATAAATACATCAATAACATTTCGTAATAAATCAATTAATTATCTTCAAACAATTCACGCACGTCAATTAATATAGGCTCACGCACTTTCTAGTTGATTAGCAGTGTCGATAGATTTATTACTCTGGTTGGAAAGTGGACGTATCTTCCGAGGAAGGCCACTTGCGTAATAAATGTTGCTTCAATACTTCTAATTTTGCTTGCGTTATTTTTATCCGAGGCTTTTTAGGCGACATACCTGTGTTTTTATTTGTCTTATAGGTATCAAAACACAGGTATATCAAGTTGATTTGTGTGTTTTGTTTTTATTCAAATAAATACATATATACTGTGTAAATAAAATAATTCAATTATTTTCAAATAAGAAGTAATTCTCACTTAGGAATTCGATGCGATTTATTTTAATAGATTCGAGAGGAATGTTTATATGTATAATACATATACAGATGTCCCAGTTTGTAAGACGACTTTGTTTTATAATATATACTGATTATGTAATAGTGCGTTGACCTTCACAATTGCAGTGAGTCAATAGTCATTCAGATACATATCAACCTACACAACTCCTACTGGATATTTATGAGCTTATTGTATGTTTGTATACGGACACTAGTATATTATTAAGTTTTTGGAAGCACCTAGCGATTTTCACTTACAACTTTCATTAATATTTCGAATTGAAAATCGGTGTAAAGTGACTGTGTTATGTGCTGAAGTAAACAATATTTTTGCCCAAATCCTTCTATTATTTTAGCTTTCTGATTGATTTCATTGCGGGTTAAAGACAAGTTATACATTCCCGGAGACTCGCCGATTTTCAATTCTCGGTGTGATTACAATACTAGCTTACAGAAGTAACTAATTAAGCTTAATTCTCCCACAAAATTGTAAACCAAAAAACTGACTATTTATTATAACCATTTTTCACATCTAAATCTTCTTTAAATGTGTTCGTAAATAAAACTCACTCCTTCATAGACCGTATAAAAATATTAGCCGATCAGCTTTGCAAATCACAATCGCAAATCACAAAATTTAGCTTATTTATATACCTTGTGAAATGCTATTATCGACTTCACTTGCTATTTGTGATTGCTATTGATTCCAACACTACATCGCATTGAATTACCGCCACCTATCGGGAGCAGTGTGACACAGGTCACGCATAGAATACTAACGGCCGACATCCGGCACCGGGATGTGCCGTACTCTTAAAGGAAACCAATACCCATTTACATGGAAATCTTTAACTGCTAATTGATCGGTCGTTTTGCCTCGGTTGTGAAGTTCCGCTTGCGTTTATCCTAGATTGGGTTTTTGCTGTTAAACGTTTTTATTAGGAAGAGATGAGTAATACGATTGGTGGTGGTATATCACTGTTTTTTATAAAGAAGTAAGAACTTATTAAGCAATGCATGGCATTATTTTTATTTATTGAATTTATTTATAGGCTCGCCATTATTTTCAATAAAGAGTGTAAAATAATAGGGTGTTTGTGAGACCGAAAAGTCTCTGGTAGTTTCTGATACTCACGACACAAGACTCGATCTAAGTGTGGGGTCAGAACTATGTATATGACTGTTGGGTGTTATTTATTTATTTACTAATAAATCTAATGGAAAACACTGAGGTATACAAGATTTTCTTACATTATTTCCCGGCACCGTTAATCCCACAGATAAAGTAACCAACAAGTACAACAATATTCCATAATAACCAAGTAAACAGACCCTAATAACAGTACGATTATGTGATAATTTAGCGGAGTTATCTGCGCTCCACAAAGTACGGAAACAAGCGGTAACTTGGCCGTCTTATGAGCAGTCAGCTCACTGTGACATGTTTTATCTTTACGCTCTGATCATCTGATAGAAGTTGTGTTCTGAGCTACTAAACTGCTAAGTATAGTTAGGACGAGAAACAAACTGGATAATAGTGTTTTACTGGTAGTAGGTCTTAAATGTGAGAGTTCATTTCACATATCGCACCTTTAGAATTAAAAAGACCTAACTAAAAAATCTTATTTTTTGGGAAACGTTCTTTAAAGATTTGTAACATAAGATCTATTCTATCTAATCTATGTTTTTTTGATTCGGTCTGTTTAATTCTAAAAGTGTGATATTGTGATAGAAATGACACTCAATCAGTTCAAGGCGTTAAGTAAGAAAAACGAAACAAAAATAAATATATACTTACGTTTATATACAAAGTGAGAGAGTTTAGGAGCTGAATTAGATCTAACAGCATTAATTTGGATTTTGTCTATTTGAAATACTATTCAAATTACAAATTATGCTCTATGGAAATGCGAATATAATAATTCTCATTTCCGCATGTGTTTGCATATTCATAAAAAAAAAACAAAGTTTTAAAATCGCTAATCAATGCTGTTGAAAGTAATCTCTGCATAAAATGGAGAAACACGTAACACCAAAAGATTTCTTCTCCCTCTGGTGTCAAGTTGGTCAAACTGGTGTTAAGTTACTGGTGGTAGGTCTCTCATTTGTGAGAGGCCATCTGGGTGGGTACCACCGCAGTGTCTATTTCTCCGTTCAAACAGCAGTGTAAATGCACTGTTGTGTTTTGGATTGAAGGGCATTGTAGCCAGAGTAACTACTGGACATATTGAGACTTAACATCTTATGTCTCGGGATGGCGAGCGCAGTGGAATGTGAAGCATTGCTTTGTAATTCAAGGTGTTGTTTGGTTTTGCTACTGTTCATGAGCGGTCGTATCGCTTACCATCAGGCGAATGGCATGCTGGTCTCGCCATCCATAGCAATAAAAAAAAACCGTTGATTTTATTTCGCCGTCGTTTGTTCTAAGTTAAACCACCGTGTTTATAATATTCTGAACTTTATGTATATATTATTAAACACCAATAAATAAACGATAAAAGAAATTTGTGTAATTCAAGAGTAAGCTGAACGCATTAAGGCAACTTTCTTCATTTTATTATCGTTTAAGCAATGAAAGCGTTCTCATGTCATCAACGTTATTGCCAATGAACTTGTGCACTTGGGTTTCAACTTTTTACTTCGCACCGGGGGTCTTTTAATGATGGTATTAATGTATACAATTTAAAAGTTTATTTGTCCTAAAATGACGGTAGTTGGATTATCTAATATAACAGACTTTAGAAAAGATTAAATGGTAAAGTTTAAGTAAATGGGTTAAAGTACCTGCAGTTATAATTACGGAGATCCATTTGTATTTATTACTGTGAGTAACAAATATGTCACGTAGTTAAGTATCAACTAGATTGATCCTTCATAATTTAATACTGAGATATACATATATTTTTGAATTTACTTTGATAGTATTTTACACATGTTTTGATCATAGGGGCATTTTTTTATGAAACAAATATGAATAAATATTATACTGGCTTGTAGCATTTCCTTTTCTTAAAAGAGTTTGAGTAGTGTCAGTTGATTGAGCTATTTTGTTAAAAAAAGAACAAGAAAGTAATAATCGATGAGTTCTTAATATTAAGCAATATTTAGACCCTAACATTTGGCAATAATCTGGCCTTTTAACAACTCGAAACAAGCTTCTCTGCTCTGAGATAATTTACATTCTAGAAAACATATTTTCCTCAATTCTTTAAAACACCTCAACGCTAAACAAGAATGATTACTCCACCAAATTCTCTAATAAAGTGATGCCTAAGGCAATATACGTGTAACCGCCTTGGCTTTCACCTGTTGCGTGCCGGCATCACAATTGTGAATGCCGTGCGTAGGTTGGCACTTTTAAACCGGATACCAGGTTGAATCTCATCGAATTTATTGATCGAAGATTGGGTATTTATAAATAAAATACACCCAACAGTCACATAGTCCTGCCCCCACACTGAGATCGAGTCTTGTGTCGTGGGTATCAGGAACTACGAGAGACTTTTCGGTCTCACAAACACCCAGACCCGAAACAAATACCTGTAGATCACAGAAATATTTGTTTCGTGCAGGTATCCAACCCGCAGCCTCTCGTTTCGCAGGGCTAATACACCCGGTATTTATAATGTACATAATTTTATTTATCATAAACTGCCCAGGCAATTCATTCAGGAAGTTAAATCTGCATTTATATTGATAGGCTCATACATAATATGCGTAATTAATTAATAAAATTTTATACTACTCATTATCTTTAGCTAATAAAATGTCAATTATTTAATAGTAGTTTAATAACGTTTATGAAGGTTGAACCTTTTTTACTCTGCTTTTAAATAAATATGTTTTTTGTTGCTTTGACAAGGTTAATTTATCTTAAGTCACGATTCAAATGATTGATTGTAACTTGCCCTCAGACAATATATATTTATTGACTTTGGGCAATAAATAATTGGCTAATGATATTGTCAGTATTGGACACTTGACAAAACATTTATATTGATAATCAAAAGACTGCCTCGGTGGCGTAGTTGTACTACGGTACGCTTACAAAGCTGAGGTCTTGGGTTCGAATCCCAGGTCGGGCAAAGTGGTATTGGATTTTTCTATTGATTATCAGCCCGGAGTCAGAAATTTATCCCCGATATGGCAATAGGCTCGCCCCCTATCACCTCATGGGACGGAACATACAAGACGAAATGTGGGTGTCCTGGCACCTCTGCCTATCCCTTCTGGGAAAAAGGCGTGAGTTTATGTATGTATGTATTAAAAGCATGCGCTTAGGACCCGATTGTTTAATGGTCATATAAAATTTATTAGTCGAATAAAATACTACATGAGCAAATTAAAAAAGACAATTCTATTAATAAAATTTCTTGATTGTTTGACTTATATTTTCAGTCAGTTTATAATTTATTTGATGGATTACTTTGATGTGATGTGTGAAAATCTGCCCTTAATAAAATACTGAAATATCGTTAGTGTAAATAATGACTTAATATAAGAATTCTCGCAAAAGTTGGCATTCTTCAGTTGAAAGTGATTGCGTCATGCGACACTCCTTAACAAAAGTAAAATCAGAACCGTTTTACGGATCGTAAAACCATTCATTCACGAAAAAGCCTTTTAAATTATTAGTATTTTTGTGGTGGCACTCCCGTATACGTGTCAAGAGTTAAGCATAACGTAATGAGTTACCTTGTAAAATTTGTGTAATTATTTTTATAGTCGATACAATAAGTTTTATTTTTTACAACCACCTACACATTTTATTAATTCAATTGTTAACTACGGATGGATTACTAATATCTCCATTTATGGATAACACAGCAAAAAAAAAAATGTGCGACCTTTGCCTTGTGTTCAAACAAGCAATCAAAAAGTAAGGCTGGATGTTTAAAGTTTCCTTTTGGTACTTTTTTTTTAATCCATTATAAAATAAGGCTGTATGTTGTATATTTCCTTTTGACATTAAAAAATAATATCTAATTGTTCCTTTTTTATTTCAGATAACCGTGCGTGAACTTCTATTACGTGTAAGTAATTTACATTTCAACGCGTTTAATAGTCATGGTTGAAAGTCGAGTTATTATAGGCATTTCTAATGATGCATACAATAAGAAACTGTATGATTTAGTACCCTTTCGTGCGGCCGCTCACTTAACAAGATTGCACTCATAAATATTAACACCTCAATTTGATGTTACTCTTTGAATCGACACTAAAATAATCGTAAAGGTAACTTTGTTAGTAACATTTTCAATTAAATTATTAATTGATTTGTTCAAAGTTAATAGATTTACTCTGCATTAAGCTAAGCGGACCAATTAGTACAAAAATTTGGTGGGTAACAAATTTTAAGAAACATTCATTTCTGTTCATTTCTAGGCTTTATTGATGACATGGATTTTTAATAAAGAGTTTTATTTCTGAATGAAATCCACATAAATTACATTTATATTTCTTTGGAAATACGTTTCGCATATCTAATAAATTATACCCAAGCATTACTTGATTTACAACATAATTAATTTGATTAGTGGATCCCACCAATCTGTTTGATACAAGCACGATGCCTCACCGTTATTCCTGATACAAGCTATTATATTGTCAGTAGTTTGTCATTATTGTAATTAAATAATAATAATTGTAAAGAGGTTGCTTGTAATGGGTTTTAAACTGAGCATAAATCATTTAGTTTGTGATTTGTAGTTACGTTGTAGTTTGCATATAGCGAGGTGTCGCGGGTTTAGGCCCTTATAAATATGATCGAAAATTTTTTGTCTTCAGAGTGTTATGACTAAACTATCCAATGGTTTCTTAGATTTACACGTATGTTACAAATTGAAATGAAACAAACTACTTTTTGCGAATTTTATTACGGATTTGGTTTCATTTTTTTTAACTTTCTGGACAGTCTCCGTGACCACGAAAACTATTAAGTAGACGAAACATCAGGTAGTTGTAAAATGTAAAATTAAATCAAATCTGCGATAAAATCCGCAAATAAATTTAGATTTAGTTTTAGTTATTAAATAGTTTTATTTTAATAACTAAACTGTCTCTTGTAATGTCTAAAACTCTTCATGTGATACTCGTCTTTGGAATGAGCGAATCTGTGAGTAACTGGTGCTTATAATAATTAATTATGATGTACATTGTATGTTTATAAACGTATTTATTTACAACTTTTGTTAAACTACGTGGATCCGATTTAGTTAGACACTGGATCGTTAATATCACCTTTTGTAAATTGTGTAATGGTATTAAGAATAAGCAAATACATAATTAATATCCTAAATAGTTAATACTTTCTCAATACTTTTTGGTTTTGAGGCCACGGAACATTTCTCTTCATAACCTGTAAATTGTTTGTACATACAAGACCAGTTATGCAATTTACATTATGTCACATCATTTTTCATGTAAACACGGTTACATAGCCACAGAAGTAATAATTTAATACCTTCATACGTGTGAAATACAAACAATTTAGAAAGCCGCCTTCCGCTTTGGGATGGCAACACAGCTTTCGCCATTTTCATTCCATTTTGATGTTTATGTCCGATAACAATACTGGTATTTATTTGCTAAAATTTCTTGTCGTTTCCACTTTATTAATCAAGTATTCAATATATTTAAAATTTTGTGTGATAAGAAATGTGATTTCCCCGCCTATTTTTAAGGATGTTAACTTTAGTACAACAGATAAACGATGATAAAATGTAGATGAATCTCAAAAAATACTGTGTAGAAATAAAACTATCGATGGTAATAATCATAGATTTTAGTTACAAACAGTGCATTCCTGTACGTGGTTCACATAAATAAGGAATAAGCTTACAATATGCACACTGCAGTTGCCGCGTGATATTGACCAGACAATCGCTATGTCTCTTTCAAAATTAGTAATTTGTGAGACGATTTCGTTTTCATGCTAAGTCAATGGTTATACTGAACATCGCAATCTTTTATAAATTATGACATAATAACAAGTTGCATAGTTCTCAAGGAGACGGAATAAACAAATTGTTTCTACTAGAATTAACCAATTGCACGGCGTAATTTTGTTATTACTTGCGTATTTCGAAAACTGTGGTTAGTTGCAATTAGATGATATTGTGTTTTTATTGGACAACTAAACTACAAACAACGATTTGAAACTAACAATTTTAAATTTAAATTTAAATTCTTCGGTAATAATCAAATTAGCTTACCTAATAAGGCATAACATTTAATAACATTTTTGTATTGCATAGGAATAAATGCATAATGCCATTATGTTTTTTTAGTTGAATTTACGTTCCTGTCAACGCAGTAAATCATGAATAATCTGACATAGACAAATTGCTACACAGATGAGCGTTATGACACACGGACCTTATAAAACTATTTGGTTATCACAATTCACAGGTGGCGTGAATTCACGATTCCGCCTTGGCCCAGTTGTATTTAATGGTCACCAGTAAACAGTACCACAAAAAGTACGGCCTTGGCAATAAAATATTTATGCACATAGCTCACATGCCTTCTTTATTAGCTTATGCACTTAAGTATTATTTTTATGGGTGGATATTAATTGTATACTTTTATATCTGGGATGAGGATGCGAAGGAACTTAACTCATAATGCCTTGTTTGGCTTTTAAGTAAGATAATTTATTTTTAAATTTGGAAATAGAACGTTCGATATCTAGTAAAGTATATTTGTTTATAATTGTTTAAAATTTATTTTTATGCCTGGGTATTACCAAACATTGAACCGAGATTAACTGCTTAAGGAAGTTTAACTTTAATACTTAAACAAAGAGGTCATATATCTCAGATTAAAGTACAATAATCCAGAAGGTCATGCAAATATTCCTTATCATTATGGTCTGTGTGACGTGTGTTTAAGTTGCCTTGCTCTATGAAAGATAAAGAGCAAACATTAGCATTTCATTACCATACTTCAAGATTACCTGGTAATTAAATGATATGGGCGGGACTGTTTGTCTCCATTACTGGGTATGTGACTGATAGAGAGTTGGGTATTCAATTTAAGTTCTCTATCTGGGTATGCTTTTTAAATACATAATTTAGTCGATAAATGTACCGTCCAAAATTCTTCACGATCATTATACTAAAATACGTGTTGAGTATTGTAAATAGGTGTTGAGTATTGTAAAGTGCGTGGTGGCCTGTTGGTAAAACGGACCAGACGCGGCTGCCAACTTGTTCACGGTGGTCGCGGGTTCAAATCCCAGGGCACACCTCTGACTTTTCGGAGTCATGTGTGTATTGATAGTCAATCACCACGCACTAAAACGGTGAAGGAAAACATCGTGAGGTAACCTGCATACCATAGCGATTTATAATAATTTATATGGTATGTAAGTCCGCCAACCCGCACTAGGCCAGCGTGGTGGACTATATGGCCCAACCACTCTCAACCGTACTGTCGATTGTAGAGTAGGCCCGTGCCCTGCAGTGGGACGTATATGGGCTGATACTGAGTAGGCATATGTTTCTATAAAACTTTAATCTGTAACTAATATTTGTTAGGACTAAAATATATCCAAAAGTTTTCGTATTATGCTTTGAGTTACGGAATTATACGGTCTATATACGTTTCACTGCAAGGCACGGGACTCCTCTATATTTGTGAGTATGATAGAGAGTGGTCACACCATACGAAATTCGAAACGTAATCCCTTCTAAATCCTAAAGAAGCAAGAACTTACAAAGATTTTGTGAGAGATTGCTTGAGTAGATGGAATATTTATAGTATTTCGGGTTGACTTGCAATTAATTATCTAATATATATCACTCATACTGCATACAATATGAATATACGAAGTCAACGTACTTATGTTAATAAGTAAACCCTCTCAGGTTAACTTTCACGTCGACGGCTATAAATTAGTTTCGCGTGTACTAATGAATTTTGAAACCTCACTACATATTTACATTCGGCTCCAACTGGGGAAAATATTTGACTTCACACGCACTTACCAATATTTGTGGTTGAGAAATGCTTGTTTTAGCTCCATTTATTTTGTCTTATCTCTAGAGAATAAAGAAATAGTATTGTCATTTACGTCGCTGGATATAGACCCTTTTAAATAGATGACAAAACTAGATTTCATATGGTTGCAGATTGTGCCCAATATGGCAAAAGGCTCGCCCCCTATTACTTACTGGTACAGAAAATACAAAGCGAAACGTGGGTGTCTTGGCTGCACCCCTGCCTATCCCCTTTTGGGAAAAAAGGCTTGAGTTTATGTATGTATGATGTGTCATACAGAATATAGTCCTGGTGCCATATTTAGATAGAGGGCTGGCGTCGGGAAACAAATAGAGTCTTTGTTCTCAATAAAAGCTACACCTGAATCAAATATTTGGGAGAATAATTTTTCTCAGTGTGGGTAATGGGTAAAAACCCGCCGTCTTCTCGTTCTAGAGCCTGCCCTCAACTAACTGCGGCACTGAGTCTCAATACATCTATATTTATATCAGCTCATACACGTCCCGCTGCAGGGCACGGGCCTCCTCAAAATCGAGGGTACGATACTATAAATGTGAATATTTATTGGGTCGATACATATTCACATATTTTTTTACAACTAACATATAAAAGTATAAACAACAAATGGTTTCTTAGATTTACGCGATTTTTTACGGATTTTATCGCGGTAAAAGTGCACTGAATCGAACAGAGAAATCTGTTTTATACTACAAAGTTCTTTTATACTACTCGGAACAATTATAAGGAAGACTGCGCCTAATTACATACGAAAGGGAACTTATTGTTGAACACATCGTCCCACGAATCATAATGTAAGAGCGTTCAGCGCTGTGTATGAGTTACTTGACTGTTGCCGGAACACTACTTTGTTTACTAATGAGCGAACTTAATTTTGCATGAATAATTGTATAATGAAAGTAGCGTTTGATTAGTTACTTTTTATTGCTAGTTTTAATTTTAGCACGATCTGTATTAATCTGTATAATAAAATAATCAACATTGCAGTTTTTAAATAAAATTTTTGTATCTATGCAACTTTGAAATATTTGTACTTATTTGACGACTCTAGAAAGAGCCAAAGTAAGTCTCTCATCAATAGATAGTATTGTAGCTATTAATATTTAGCGGCATATTATTATTTCATTCGCATAGTTTTTACTGGGAATTGACTGAACCTTAGTTACTGAAATCAGTTTTTACTTGACAATTGTGAATAAGCTAATGCCCAGTTATTAAAATACCTATAAAGAAGGTACATATTAAAGGCAAAAATTGTATTTTACCGGACGCCATATACCCCTCTCCCCTTCCCCTCATTTTTCCTTACCCTTCCCTTCTAAACAAAATATATTAGTAGTTAATGGCTGATGCTAATCACTTACCACAGGCGAACCGTTAGCTCGTACCGATAAAAATGTTATAATTAGAAAGTAAATTCCAGTCAAAAGTCGCGATTGCAACGGATGCGATGTAACATGAAATAACCAGTTGTTACAATTTATTGTTATGCTCAGCGTCCACACTCCGATAGATTCACTTTTACTATTAACATTCACGCGATGAGGTGAAAACAATTGTTTTGTCGGCACATGTTTAATGCATGTGAACACTTTCACAAGGTCCGTTCAAACATTTCGTCGCGTTCTTGACCTCGACAGGAATCAGGATGATATCTTATCAACAATCGCACGCGAAGCAAAGAAAGTGCATTCTGACTTTTTAATATTTTTTGCAGTTGGGTTAAGCTTCCACACGCAATGTGGTTGGCAACTAAATTGTAGGCTGAAGTGTGCTGATAAATGTTGTGCGAGATGTTGGAAGTATCACATACGGTACAATTTGGTTGCCAACATGTACAAGTTGCTAACAAAGTTATGAATCATTACAATTATTTAATCGAAAGTTTTATATCTCATTATCAAGAATTATGGCAAGATTAACGATAAACACAAATGCTTGTTAAACATGAATTCGCAATTCAAAAGCATTAAAATACAAATTCCTGAGAAATCGAAAATATGCAACCAAAAGCATATGTATCGAAAAGAAATTAAATAAGGTCAATATACTTTTGAAGGTAGCTTTTGTTAGATGATAAATATTATTAAAACAGTCAGTGTACGAATAAAATCCCTCGGTCTACCGGTCCGTGCCAGGCAACCTTGAGGGCCGTTTAAAGCAGGTTATATTATTAAATATTTCGATATATGAGTCAGTATTTTGCCGGATTCATATTTTTCTTTGTAATTAACTTTATGATACTTACTTTGGTCAGCTATTTCAGATATACCGATGTATATTAATTACATTTTAGAGATGGTGGCAAAGTGATTAAGATAGTGTATTGCCTATTTCTAAGTAAAAACTATCACTAAAGTGAAAGACAGAATTAAATTGTAGTTCCAAATTATGTGGCCTTGTATCTTATTGAAAATAGAAAATATTATGGCATTATTATTTACTGTACAGCCCATACTCTACGCCATAAATAATGAAAAGCTAAACTTTTACTAAACCCTTAAATGCAATAGAAACTGCAACATACTGCCAAGATTTCTAAAGCATTCAGCCAACGATTTCGTTAGCCATTAAAAAAGAAAATTAAAAAATACAACACACCCTCTTTTATAAGGTTAGTGTGCTAACATATTGCCACATTATTTCGCTATATTGACATTTTTACTGGTCAACAGACTTCCGTACGATTTAAGAATTTGGAACGTATAGATGAATATGGATAGACTATTTTGCAATTACTAGGTGACCTGGGTTGTTACAAAGATTTTATGACAAATGTTGCGAAAAGAATAAGACTCGATTTTACTGCAAAATATGTTTGAAAATATTTATGTGTAGTAGAATACAAACATTGTTCTGGTAATAAGGTTTGAGTATTCTTATTGTTTTGTGAAGACAAAAGTTTCTTCTGAATTCTTGGTTTTAAAATATATTAATTTATACTTTCTTTTTTCTAAAATGTTATGATAAAGATAGATAGCATCATGTTTTGAAGTGTGTTCACATAAGTCTGATATTAAAATTCAGAATAAAAAAACAGGGATATGTGATCAAATATTTGCAAAAGAGCCGAACATTTGAACCAGCGACCTTCTGCAGCATTCGGGTATTCACCCTCCGATCACGAAGGTCGACAAAAGTATTTACTCGGGACATAATTCGCTCATTTATAATCAAGTGTGGTCAAGGTATTCATTAATATTGTACATTCGAAATGAAATGTTTTTTGGAAGTTAAAAAAAGAAAAGGAACTACTTGCGGCCTTATTCATAGACAAAAATAACCAATTTTAGTTATAGAATATTTTGTCCCTTTCGAACAACAATTGAATTTAGTTTGAGGGAAGAAGACAAAACATTTGATAAGACTTTTGGTACCTAAACTAGGGCTATTACATAGACTTATGGTACAAAATTACAAAAATCATAAAATGATGTATGATTATAATGTAAACTTGTGCAAGTTCATAATCTGTTATAACTTTCCATCCATTTGATATTTCGCATCAATTATACTCGTACGATGATTTTTAAACACTAAGAAGTAAGGGATAAAAGGATTTAATTTTCGCTTTCTGCCGACACCGCTAATTATTTTTTTCTTATTTTTCCATCACAATCAATATTATATACTAAAATATGTCAATTAAAATGCTCAACAGCAATATCAGCCACAGGATTTCTGAACATGGCCAATAAAATATCCACCAGTTCTCTTAACCTCATTACTGAAGCGATAAAAACATTACGGCCAATCGTTTAGCACTTTTATCGGCGGGTGTACAGCCCAACAATCTTTTTACGAAACAGGTAGGCGGGTCTGGCGCGTTAATGGTACAGGTTCGGTTCTCGCGTGCGTCGTGTTTTGGTATTTTAATACGATCTTTGTTGCTTTTTTACTACGCCGTACCTTTCTCGATATTTTGTGGGTGTCGGAATTCGTGTTAAGGTGCCGGCCATAAACTAGGCACTTTGTGATGCGACCTTTTTTGTTTTAATTATAAATCGAGAAACTAAGTTTGTTATTAATGAGGCAATGTTTAATGCTTCAATATTCTTGGAGTATTTAGGAATTTTTATGGTTGTCATTTTTGGTTATTTTGATTTCTTTAGCTTTTTCTTACGCCTTTTTCAAAGACAGTTTTAAAATATATTTTAGTTAGGTTTGGAAACTGTAAATGAACCAGGCCGGTAGTGTTTTGGACGTCAAAATATTTGGAAAAATCCAATTTCAATTAAACTGAATTATCATTACTTATTTTAAGTGTGATTTTACTATTATATTCTTAATTAAAATAACCATTTCATACCAGAATACCATAAACACATTAAAACAACAATTGCATGGTTTTGTCTCCATTCGTCTCTCGCCTGGTGGTCGTAGCGTAATTTATGGACGGGCCCCACGTCGTTTCATGTTACAGATTATTCCCAAGGATTCAATTGAATTAGTTTTTGTTCGTGTTCGTAATAAGCGAGTTTTTACCAGCTTTTATTTAAATACAATTTATTTTGGTTGGAGAGTAGTCGAGTTTATGTCTCGTATATAGTAGGCTTATTCCAATATTGAGAATTTTTAAAATTTGGTTTACCATGCTGGTCTAAGAACTATAATAATTAAGTACATTTGCTTATAATCGCTTTCAGTGGATGAGTACTAGTAAATAAATGAAAAAAATTTATTCATCAATTTAAAAGGTATGTGTTATCCGTTCTAGGTCACATTGGGTAAGGCTTTTGTAGCAGAAAGCAACCGTAGAAGAGGCCAGATGCCCCCTGTGGAAATTTAAACTGATATAGACAAAGTATTCAGTTGACTATCATATAGACAATAAAAAAACAATTGCGTGGTTTTCTCCATTATTCTGTTGCTTGGTGGTCGCAACTTAATTTTGCGTATTTTTTCGGAGGCCTATATTCAGCAGTGGACTCCATGTGGCTGAAAAGAGAGATAAATAGAGAGAGAGCGAAATAAAATATTTGGATAGTCACAGAGACATTATAATATCATGTTTGTGACACGATTTCGAAATTATTTTAAGCATTAAACCAATAAAGACAAAAGTATTTAATCTTTCGTAAAGGTCTTATGTTGTTGCAATGATTCGCGAATATATCCGTTGTTTATATGCAATTTAGGAATCATATTCGCGAATCGACATTCAGTGTTATGTTGATTAAGTCGTGTTCTTAATTATGCATTTGTTTGCATGCAAAATTCTTCGAAGTAATGTCACTGTACTGTACTTATGAGTTACGATGAAGCTATTTACTTGAAAAAAAATTGACTCGCATATATTTTTTACTTTTACATACATAACCTCGCTCTTGGGTCTTCGAGGGAACAGACAGAGGTGTCATTTGTACCAAGTATAGTTCTCCCACCTAATTTCAGTCCTAAGATGTGATAGAAATAAATTGTATAAATAGATGATAGGACATAAATTCCAGATCCAAACAATTACACATCATAGATTCCTCCTCCTGAAATCGATTCCAGGACTTACCAATCTGAAATTTTTAGCAAAATATACTTTATGTGATAACTACATATTTGAGGCTACAATAATATACCCCCAACTTACACATTAATCTTTATAGCTTTTAATTAACCACCTTTGATAAACCTTAAGCCTTCTCAATCTTTCAATTACAGAGGAGTTTTGTGCTCAGCACTGGGTGAATAAGGCTAGTACATTATAGTCAGGGTTACCAACTCCTAAAAAAATATCCCTAAGCTCAGGTTGAAATGTCCCTAAATAACTTTAAATACAGTATAGTACTACGAATGTAATATCAAACCAACGGCGATCTATATTGCCAATCAAAACATCGGCCGATTTGTCAAGCACTTGGCCGACTTGCGGGTCGTCAATTACCACTAGGCTCTTCCGGAAAATCGATCGCAGCGGTTGCGCTATAGTTGCGTAGAATCGGGAGTGCAGTGTTGCTAATTAAATTAGTGCAATTGGACGGCAACTGTGGTAAAAAAATATGAAATATACATAGAATAGTGAAGAATTTGTTTTTGTTTTGTAAGTAGAATGCTTTTGATTTTTTATAATTCTTATTTATTCATCTGACAATACTATTACATCTGTTATATATTCTCTAGTTTTCGCATTTGAATGGAATAAGGATGTTATAAGTTTATTAATGTTGCATTTACATAACAGTTATGTATGAAAACTAGAGAATATTTTTATGAAAATTAGATTTAGGTCTCAAAATTAAATTGTGCATTTATTGGCTTTTCTTTGAAAATTATAGCTAAAAAGTACAGCTTTCGATAACACACTATCTAATACTCCTATTACTTATTCAATGTAAACAACATAAAAAAATATACCCGATAGAAACCATATATATCAAGTCAATAAATCGTATTCGTTAGTTACCTCGCATCCTTCCAATATGGCCGCCTGTTAACTTGCCGACTCGGCCGCGAAGAAAGGTTGTAAATGTATTAATAAACATTGGATTCAAGTAATTCTGCATAGTAATTGGTGGCGACTTGATCAGTAGTCGCCGATTACCCAGACCTTGCCGGCTTTCGCCATTGAGGTCAAACCGGATCGCAACTATTTTAAATTGTTGCTCACTGGTTTAGGGTTACCAGATTTGATTTAGTGTGAGTGTGCAGTATTCATGTGTGTTTTATGGCAAAAAAAAAAACAATCGAGTTTTGCAACAAAATAACATAGTTTAAGGAAAATAAGGAAATATTTAATAATGACGAACAGGTGTTGCTCTCAAATGGTTGTATTTATTTTAGACTAGTGGTCGGCCCGGCTTCACCCGGGTGTAGATACACTTTTGAAAATATTCTATGACCTAAGTTCATCAGACAAAATGTAGAATTCTAATGGTGACTGAATTTTTCAAATAAGTCCAGTAGCTTCAGAGCCTATTAAATGCAAATATTCAATGTTAAAATAATTTGTAATTTAAAAATACTATGATCAAATAGAATCCGAAATAAATAATATTTAAAATTCTAATTCATTATACATTGACAAGTTTTACCAGCCTATCCGGTTTTATTACAAATGTCACGACCATAGACTAAAATTATGGGGAAAACTGAGTTAATTGCCTTGCAGCCCCAAACATATCTCTCACTATGGCTCTATCTATTGACCTTTATTATAGTAAATTGATTTAGAAACCAGTTTAAATGTTGGTATCGTTTGTAGTGCGTAGAAAGGATATAATTATCAATGAAATCTGTACCGCAAGCAGACACATTGATTAGTGATGAAAGTTAAACTGCAATAGACCCGCACACCTAGGAAATAATTATCTACTAAGGTCTATTGAGAGAGTTTCTATAATACCGCAAAATTAAAAGCAAAGTCTTTATCTCTTTTATAGTTCTTGATTTGACTATGTTACAGTAATACACAATCCATACTATATTGTCTATGTCTTAAACTGTATTTATAGTCAGCAACATGGTCCTTTCGCCAAAATATTTTTTTAAAATAGTTTTGTCGCCGCTGTTTTATTATTCGTTATTTATGAGTTACAATGTTAAAAGTAATAAAAAAATAGAAGGAAATAATAATTCACGAGTTGTTCAACTATGAAGTCATAACGCATAAATACTATCTGACTCTGTGAGGTGACCTGTGGCATTATTTGACCCAGTCAGTGACATTTTCTGGGTGTCGCACTTTTTATATTTAGAAACTTTGATGGATGATGATAATTGCGACCAATTTTGTTGTTATGTCGGAGACCAATTATTGTTCAATAACAAATCCATGTTATATATACACAAAAAAAAAAAAATATTATTTTACTTTTATTCAAAATCACCTTTATAAATACGAAAGTGTCATTTGAGTTTTAGGTTCCAATTTTGAATTTTCAAAACCGGTCTTTTATTTTTTAAATTAGTGCATTAAAAAACTATAGCGTGATTCACTGGCATACTGCTTTTCAAATTTCGAATTTTCGTACCATCGAGGCTATTTTTTTAAATTAATTAAATGCCTTAGGTCATTTAAGCTGTATATACGGATGACTTCATACTCACGGTTTCTAGTTGTCTAGCCGTGTAGGCATTGTCTGCGAGCGGCTGCCCTCCACTCAAGGTGAATCGGTTGACTGACCAGTCGCATTCCTTTTGAGGCAATGATTGCTTTGTTTTTTTGTACATTATCGTGTATAAGTTGATTCGTAAAGTTCGGAGCGAAGTGAAAGTTTGATGATTTTTGAGTTGCATGTAGCGTTTCGCGCAGTATGATCACGCTAGTTAAATGTGTAATATTAATTTTGACCAATTGCGTGGTTTTTTGCTGCAGGTGGCGGGTTCGATTTCCGCAAGGTTACAATTATATTTAGCCGTTTGTGAGTTTGTGGGCATGTAGAATTTGCGTTGATGAAACGCATCTCCGATGAGGAGTTTTTATATTAATGGACAATATAAAAATAATGTTTTTAAAGCACGATGCTCATACATCCTGGTTGTAGGTCTCTCATATGTCAGAGGCCGCCTGGATAGGTACCATCACAATGTCTATTTCTCCCGACAAACAGAAGTGTAAATGCATTGTTGTGTTCATGCTATAAAGTGTTGGAATAAAAATACATCATTGAAACATTATTATGTAAAACCCTTTAATAAAAACACACCACAAGTTCATTTTCCATTAAAATAAAATGGTATTATTGTCCACATACGCCATTAGCTGTACCAGGGCAACATGAAAGCCTTGAAAGTTCTAACACACGGAACGACGTGGTGACGTATTATATATATTGATTGATAATAAACCACGATGACCGCTCACTTGTAAAGGACAACCACATCTTTATCTATAATATAATGACGTCATAACCTGTATTTAGAAATAATATTTCCATAAAATATTCTGTTTTATGGAATCAAATATTTAACTTTACGTTAAATAAATAAATACACATTCATATACATAAGCCTAATCCATTCCATCCAAGTCATTTGTCTTGGTGCAGGGATCGAACACGCGGCCTCTCGTTTCACAGCCAGCGTCTAAGTAACTACGCCACAGAGGCTGTCAAAATATTAAATAAATCAATACAATTTTATGTCACGTATAAACTACTTTACTGATTTTCACTTTATGAATGTAGTTTTAAAGTATATAACTTAGCATAGATAATATAAATTTTATTAAAATTAGTCCAATAAAACCCGATACAGCTTGGTCTCCCTCAACTACTCTGTTCTATACATTAGAGGAGTCAAGTTATAGTGGTGTTTAAGAACTAGAACAAACTTAGTCATAAATTCTAGAAAACTTCAGTAAACCATTTAGCAGTAAAATGCTAAGTTAGTGCTCGCTTTTTGCATCCGTATGTTAAATTGTTTGAGTTAACTTCATGTTATGTAACAAAATATTGTGTTGTCTTAAAATATTTGTTTGTTTATAATATTATTGCATAATCTCGAATGGAATTGGAAATTAGTACGTGAAATATCTTGTTTCAGTGTAATCCATAATATGTCTTTTCTGAAAAACATAAATAAAAATAATAAAATTGAAATACTCACCGACTTTTGTACAACATCGACATTTGACAGCCTCCGTGGCGCAGTTGGTTAGACGCCGCCTGTGAAACGAGAGGCCGCGGGTTCGATCCCCGCACCGAGAGAAATGTTTGTGCGGCCCACAAATATTTCTTCCGGGTCTGGGTGTTTGTGAGACCGAAAAGTCTCTCGTAGTTCCTGATACCCACGACACAAGACTCGATCTTAGTGTGGGGTCAGGACTATGTATGTGACTGTTGGGTGTTATTTATTTATTTATTTATTTATTTCGTAAAAAAAATCTAACCATCTTTTCACCTGATTTCACTCGTATCTGCCTTTACAGAGGGTTTTTTGTTATTTGCGTTGTAATTGTCAATACTTATGTAATAAACGTAATGAGGAAGATAAATCTATATTATGTTATAACTATATGTTTATGAAAAATGGAAACGACAAAAACTGAGTTTGAGGAAGCATCTAAGGTCTACCGCTTGATAGTCGAGGATACTGACCACTATACTTCCGGAAATATGAAGGGAATGGCGAAGTAATGCATCCCATACAAAAAAATCTCAATATTCAATGACTATAGATGCGGCTGCCATATCTGTGTAGCTTCAAACGTGTTAATTAATGTGTAAATGCGCCATAATTAAATCATTAAAAAAATGTTTACGAGTGGCAACATTAGTAAGTTTTTTCCTTACACGTTACAATCCTTTGATGTGTGAAAAGCACCGCGTCTAGTTATTGCCTTACGTCTAATACCGAAGTGTTTATATGGAGATAATAAAGGTCTTCTCGTTCTTAATAATTGATGACAATATATTCTGTAATATAATTAAATCATTTCGCAAGTTAATACCTGTGAGTAATAAATACTCTTTTTAACTTCGCCTTTTCCTTTTATCGAGAATCGCAACGCTAAAGAAGTATTAACTTGATAATTACGATATTTGAAAAAACCAGCTCACAGAACATTCTCGAACGTGTCATTCCATTTTCTCACAAATGTTTCATAGATTGTCGATTCAAAAGCCATTTGTTTATTATAACTTGCACTGATGAATAATCTCGGCATATATTATCCGTGTAATGGCAACACCTTTTAAACAACATTTTCTCTCACGTTCCACAGTTGAGGTCACGACGTTTAGCTAAACAACGGGCGCTGAAGCATATGCAAAACATTAGATAGGGTTACCAACGTAGAATTTTACCCGAATGTTAGGGCATTTTTGTTTTAAAGGTAGTAATTTACTTAATTGTTTACCAACATTTTTGTAGAGATATTATTGGAATTAACTTTTTTCTATTCCAATTCCTTTAATCTTCCATTTATTTTATTTGTGGTTACTTTTTGAATACTCGTGTTATTATGAAACAAATATTCAAGTAATGGAAAACGTGATGGTTATCTTTAGCATATGGACTTAACCCAGAAGCATTGACGATGCTTCAATGTCTATTTATATTACAAAACCTGTAATAAAATGTTGCAAAATTAAATAAGTGTAAAGCTAAAATAAGAACGGATTTAAAATCTTGAACATATATCTACACGGTTTAATTTAAATAAAAATAACTTGTTTATGTTTAAAATAAAGGATGATGTCTATATGCGAGTCACATCTCCGTGTTTTATTAGGTACCAACCTTGAGACTTTTCTTAAAGGTGACTCAGAGATTGTGCAAAATTTGCACATTATGAGAACGTGCATACTGTTGTAAAGCACTTTTTATTTTATGCTTTTGTTTAATTTTTATTTTTGCTTATTATGTAAATTACGAAAACGCCACTGCGGTGGTCGGTTTAACTGTGGCGAATAACTAAATATTAGATTGTTATCTGTCAGTTGATGCTATAATATCTTAGCGACCCAACACTTTGCCACATCCATATAAAAGTTTCTTAACAACATTTTACGAAAGTGAATCCAAATACAGAAGAAGAGTTCTTAGTTTTAATAATCTAAATTAATATTTCTATTGCCAAGAGTGCAAGGAGTAGAACTGTAAATCTTTTCCAATCTGGCAACCCTACGCGATTAGCAAGTAGGATAGGCATTTAAGCCGAGCGGCAAGGACGAGCGCCCGACAACCTCCGACACAGCATCTTCACATACAAACTCAGTGTACATGTTAAATAACTTTATATGTTTATATATAAACAGTATACACAATACTTAGCATCTATATGTGGTAGGAAAGTATAACGGTTCACGTGTGTTCTCTATGATCCCGAACCCTGTCTCCCTAGAGCAAAAAGGTAATTTAAAAATACAATTAATCCAGCTAGCTTTATTTAACCGAATATCGAGACCTACCGTAAAGAAATATCTTCTCAATTTATGCTATAGTTTGTTAAAATAATTACTTTATCAAGCCAAGAAAAAACATGGATACTTTCCTTCCTTCCTTCGTTTCCTTGACCCTGTCCCGTAGTACAGGGAATACAAGATATTCCTTATGTCGTAGTTATAAATTACAGATTAATTTAGGCACACTGCCCCAATCCAACAAAATAAACACAAAAAATTATCTTCGTGCAAATTGCAAAACTGTGGCTTTACATTTCGCAATCGCATTCTAGTCCAATAGACCACAGAGGCTTTCAAATCAGTGTCTCAAATTTAAAAAAATCCTTTCGACATATTAGTGACATAAACCTCTGAAATATTGTTAGAACACATTAACATAAATATTTCAATATCGTACTGATTCCATACATTAAGCCAAATTAAGAGCGATCTGTTAAAAATAACAGGTTACAACTATTGAATACCGCTACGGGTCGAATCAATATAACGGTCGTTAAATGCTAATATTGTAACATTAACCCACATTTTAATGTGCTATTTTTAACTTGATAACAGATATTGTGATATACTGGTAGCTAATCGATGTATCAGCGGAATTCGAACACTAATTTATTATCTACTAAAGGTATGGTAGAGCCATTATTATCCCATTAGCGAAATGTAGGTATGTTCATGAATATTTAAAGCGATTCCCAATCGTGCAATCAATTTCTTAATTAAATTGACTTGATTATTTATCAAACTAAATAAATTATGTAATGTTGTCGACCGGTCATAAATTGCAACATGTATAAAAAGGTCATGACCTGTATGACCTTTGAGAAAGTAAAAGAGCACTCTATTATATCCTATGTTCCAGATTGATATTAATAGTAAGATTTATACTATTACTAAATTACTAACTTGAAAGGTCAAAATTACCAGGTGCTTATATTAGTAATTACAAACACAAATTGCAGCCGATGGAGCGCAAAATACCTCACGTGGAAAGCAATTTCCGCTAAGTATCTAATGCATAGAAACTGTACTTTCAACATCTATAATTTGGAGAGTCCTCTAAGTGCAACTTCTAATGCATCTATAGAAACCTAGAGAAGAGAGTTCAGCTCACTGGACATCATGATAATGATAATAATAACAACAGTCCATGGGAACCAATTCTTTAGCAACAGCACCAGCCACTGATCTTTTTTTTATTGCTATGAATGGCGAGACGAGCATGCCGTTCGCCTGATGGTAAGCGATACGACCGCTCATGAACAGTAGCAAAACCAAACAACACCTTGAATTACAAAGCAATGCTTGGCATTCCACTGCGCTCGCCATCCTGAGACATAAGATGTTAAGTCTCAATATGTCCAGTAGTTACTCTGGCTACAATACCCTTCAACCCGAAACACTACAGTGCGTTTACACTGCTGTTTTACGGAAGAAATAGACACTGCGGTGGTACCCACCCAGATGGCCTCTCACCAACCACTAACCACCAAAATGTACATCACCATTGATAATATCAAGACCCTTAATTAAGAATTAATAATAGGTAATTTAACCAGGTCTTTAACATCCCCAGTTGCCATAGCTAGGTCGGTATTAGTATTCTGTACGTAAGCTTTATCCTTAAATGCGTGGACCCCAATATCCTTATTAAACTTGACATTGTCATTTGATATGATGGGTGACGAGTCAGTACTATAAAGTTCTCGTTTGGCATTATCAGATAGATACGTGCCTTTTCTGTCACCCTATTTCTTGTCGATATAGATTTTATTGAAAAGGTAGGACTGCCTCGGTGGCGTAGTTGTACTACGGTACGCTTACAAAGCCGAGGTCTCGGGTTCGAATCCCGGGTTGGTTAAAGTGATATTGGATTTTTCTATTCATTATCAGCCCAGAATTAGGAATTTGTGCCCGATATGGCGATAGGCTAGCCACCTATCACATCGTGGGACGGAACATACAAGGCGAAATGTGGGTGTCCTGGCACCTCTGTATACCCCTTCTGGGAAAAAGGCGTGAGTTTATGTATGTATGTGGAAAGGTAGAAGCATGTTTTACGAAACGTCAGCCAGTAATAATAGTATAGTCTTATACTCGTAGAAGATCTGGTGAAGTCATAATTAAGCAGTTAGTTTTTGTTTGAGCATTTAATTTATTTTATTACCTATTATTGAATACCTCCAATATATCAACAATTCCAAAGACTGCGTGACAAGAATTTTAATTGTAAACAAATAATCTATTAAATCAGTCAACATTGATACGTCAAGCAATATTCACGAATATATGTTACTAACTGCTCTAACGCTTTGACAATTACCAGTCCACACACAATATTCAATTAGTTAATGCTTGATAATACAATTTCGTCGCCTTACCAATTAACACGTACTAAACAAGATAGCTTCAAATTGACGTACTACACAATTAATTTTTCACGACGCACTTAAAGATTGATAATCAATCACCACGCACTAGAAACGGTGAAGGAAAACATCGTGAGGAAACCTGCATACCATGGCGATTTAAATAAGAATTTCTATGGTATGTAAGTCCGCCAACCCGCACTAGGCCAGCGTGGTGGACTATATGGCCTAACCACTCTCAATCATACTCTCGATTGTAGAGTAGGCCCGTGCCCTGCAGTGGGACGTATATGGGCTGATATAGATACAGACTTAACGATAGATCAGTTGGTAAGGTGAAAATTTCTATAGGCAGCTACGATCTGTAAGGAGCTGGATTCGTTTTGTAGTGGATAATATTGTTTTAAAATTGAAATAAATAATAAATGGATTGGTGGAGGCATGTTGGGAAGTGCGTGATGGCTTGTTGGTGAACAGACCAGATGCGGCTGCCAATATGTTTACGGTGGTGGCGAGTTCGAATCCCAGGGCACACCTCTGACTTTTTGGAGTGAGTGTATTGATAATCAATTTCTATGGTATGTAAAGTCCGCCAACCCGCACTAGGCCAGCGTGGTGGACTATGTGGCCTAACCATCTTAATCGTACTGTCGATTGTAGAGGAGGCCCGTGCCCTGCAGTGGGACGTATCCATTCAACAATTAATACTGGTGTTGGATTGACCCCAAATAAAAAGCTGGCAACAAAAAAAGCGTTCTCATTTTGAGTGTTACTATATGCCTTATCTTTGCATCGTCATAAATAGTTTGAATATTACATCGTGAAATTCCTCATAGTTTTCAACACGACAATAGCTTCAAATACGTCACGTCTACATATTACTAAATATATGTACTATTTGTTTGTTACATTTACACTGGCTAGTACATCGCTAAGTATTGTCAAGGCTGTCGTAGATTCTTGGTCTATTGAAAAGTTGTTTATAGATTTTCCTGGTATTTATTTGTCGTCTGTGTTAGACTGGTAACAAAGACTAGTGATTGTGATTTGCGGGACCAATTAGTTTGTAATTTCTAGGACTTGAAAATAAATACATAAATTAAATACTCGGCTAGTGTACTTTTATGATGATGATGTGTTATGTTTTCATAGTAACAGTCGTGATAAATAATATTTCTGTATCAGCCGATATACGTCCCACTGCAGGGCACGGGCCTACTCTACAATCGACAGTACGATTGAGAGTGGTTAGGCCATATAGTCCACCACGCTGGCCTAGTGCGTGTTGGCGGACTTACATACCATATAAATTCTTATAAACCGCTATGGTATGCAGGTTTCCTCACGATGTTTTCCTTCACCTGTGCCCTGGGATTTGAACCCGCGACCACCGTGAACTTGTTGGCAGCCGCGTCTGGTCCGTTTACCAACAGGCCACCACGCACTTCGTCGGCCAAAGAAGTTGATAATAACATATTTAAAACAATAAATGATAAAGACTGCCTCGGTGGCGCAGTTGTACATACTGCAGTATGATAGCAATGCCGTGGTCTCGGGTTCGAATCCGGGATCAGGAGCCGGATCATTGGCTCGCGCACTATCTCATCGTGGGACGGAACACATTCTACCTACCCCGTCTAAAAGAAAGGCGTGATTTACGTATATAAATAATAAAGAGGGGGTTTGAATTTTTTTGCCTTAGCCCTAAATATTACCTGAAGTATGAAAGATACGTAAACTCTTTGTACGTTGAAGGTTATATAAACAAGAAATATTTGAAATATGTATGCGGAAATCAATACAATATAATATTTATTTTTATAAATTCAAATGCACCAGCCATTCTACATTCCTTTCATAGGAGGTACATGCATAAATTAAACTGTAATTTATTTTATCGCTCTATATGGTTAACTACGATTGCTCGCAGCTTTGCGCGAATGAAAAAAAACTGGATTAAACTCCCGCTGTATATTTTCTTGGAATAAATAGTAAATAAATAGTAGTAGTTAAATAGACAATTTATTTTTATTTTATTTATTTTGTTTTAAACTCGGACCAGCAGGTTCTGGAATTCACGCGTTCAAAAAAACAAACTTTTCAACTTCATATATTAGTAAAGATTATTATCAATATATTTACAATTTTAAACCCTGGCAATATGAAACAATATCTCGATTTATTTCTATAGGTTTTTTTATAGCAATGAATGGCGAGACTAGCATGCCGTTCACCTGATGGTAAACGAAACGACTACTCATAAACAGTAGCAAAATCAAACAACCACCTTGAATTACTGGGCTCTCTCTGGGCTCCCTCTGCGCTCGCCATCCTGAGACATAAAATGTTAAGTGTCAATATGTCCAATGGTTACTCTGGCTACAATGTCTTTCAATCCGAAACACAACAGTGCATTTACACTGCTGTTTGACGGGAGAAATAGACATTGCGGTGGTACCAGTCAAGTACAGGTTAACCTGTGTTTGTTTATTTATTTCGAATGATCGTATTTATCTAAATCGTCATGAGAATTATGACTAAACACAATGATCGATGTAACGGATACAAGTCATATTCTTCATACTCTCCATTTAAAAATAGAACACTTTCGAACGATACACCGATAAGGAAAGTGTTCGAGATTTGAAAAATGTGTCGATGAGATAACATCAACTTCCTTTAGTCGGAATTCTTTGCAGAGATGTTGTTTACATTGAGTGGGCACTGCACAGAAAACTGGATGACGAATGTTTTTGAAGTGCGAATTTATTCTAATTTTTAATTACCTTTTGTGTCATAAGAAAGTTTTTGTTAGGGATTTAAAAACACAGGGATGATAAAGAAATACATAAATAAAACAATAAAAAAGTAAAAAATTAGTAAAGCTTGTTTTTTTTACTGGCTCGACAAAGTGACTGCAGTGCACCTAATAGTACAAAGTAATTCAAATAGAGCATACACATTTATGTCAGCCTCATTAAAACCGGATGTACACTATGACGGGTTATTCACGATCTTGTACGGTAGCCGCCATCCGTAATCCAGGCGGATATAAATATCCTACCACCAAATTAATATAAAAGTATATAGTAGTAAGAGTGGTCCACCAACACTCTCAATCGTACTGCCGATTGTAGAGTAGGCCCGTGCCCTGCAGTGGGACGTATATGGGCTGATACAGATATAGTAGTAAAGCAACCTACTCTTCTAGTATAACGATGGTGCTGGCAGTTATATAAAGAAAAGTAAAATAAGGATTTGAATACAGAACGGAGTTGTCAACGGCTGATGTGATGGCCGATTCAGGAGATATCACTAATGATAGTTCAAGAGAAAATATGCGAGTTATATGTTGTAAAGTGCCTTGTGTTACTGTACATGTTGTTGGAAAAGAATAGAGGAAGTGGAACAACCCAACCGTCGTATTATTTGGAGTTTTATAAAAGTATTAATACCCAGACAATACTAGATACTTTACTAAGAATACAACGGTCATGAACCAATCTTAGTTTTTGTGTCGATTAGCGAAACACAATCTCGATTGCGGAATATTTCGGTTCTATTACACTTTGCTGTTTGATTATCAACTTTATACCGGAGTGTTAAGGTTTACATTGGAGTAGAGAGAATCTTTCCGAATTGTGAAAATGAAATTGCATTGAGATGATGCGAATGAAATAATATAAATATTTCTGCGTTGTGGTTATATGCTAATAGCAATTACGGTAATATATCCTGTAAAAAATAAATAGCCTTTTAGCAATACAGATGTGATCTGTCACGTCTCGAGTTTGATTTCCAAGTGGGGTATTTTTACAATTTCTTATCTTTGTTATGTAATTTTTTTTCCACTTTTCTGATACTGACACAATTCTTATTAGATCAAGGCATAGATTAGTATTTTAAAATCAAGGGGTTAACACTATGTGTAACTGGATGTATTTTGTTTATTTAAAATAAAATATATTATATCTAATCAAAATTATAGACTTTTGTATCCCGCAACTGAGACATTGTTTCCTTCTCTAATTCTTATGTAAAAAAAGTTTGGGTGATAAAAAATAACTTAGTATTCTTCGAGACAAAGCGAGTAACGGGGGCGGTCGATGAACGCTTGTACCTCGCACTGTGGTAAGTATTTTAGGCTTTTTACTTTGCAGGCCAGCGTGGTTTATGTCCCAAAACATCGGTAGAATATATTCTATCTGAGTGTATTTGATAACCTATGGATTTCCACTGTGACAGGCTTTTTATACTGGCCCGGTATGGTCACTACACTGCGCCTGACAAATGTTTAAATTGAATATTAGCAATCATATAGGTCTTTTGAATTAATTTTTCAGTGCATGTCAGTCATTTCACTCATGCGGCAATCGAACGTACAGTTATCATAATAAGCTATTATAAAATGACTAAGTTGCCACTTTTTATTAAAATAAAAAAATTAAGTTGCCTTGGGTGGGTAGAACCATATTGTTTAAATTAAATACCATTCATATTTACCCTGTATTTATCTTTATTTCTTTTAATTCTAACCCTAACAACAAAATATGCCCAATCAAATATTTTTATATTTTTTCAATTCTCCTATAGTTAATGTCTAACTCGCATGTAATATGAAGGCAGTAACCGCGCCGAGTCCTGTCCCGTTAGGACCGGTCCAGACTAGTTCTATTTGCAGGAAGTGCCGGGAATAAGTACTATTACACGTTGAACTAATACGAGAGGATTTGTAGGTACTCAATTTTTGTTAGGTTGGTTTAGTGAGAATTTATTGATTTATATTTATGAAAAAAAGGTTTCTAGGACCACAACAAAACATCTGAAAATGTTTGTAGGTAAGTTTATATTTTTTTTATTGGCAACATTTTACAAAAATTAACCATGATCATAATTATGTGGGTACAGTTGTCTAATCGATAAGGAAAGTATATTGGCCAAACTGTGTATTGCCATCTTAGTATCTTTTCTCAACTATATAATTATGAAGTGCTTGTATAATATAATTTTAAACAACATGCATTAAACGGCAGCGTAAAACATTAAAAACCAGCATTTTGAAAGTGGTAAAATACCAGGGTGCCCAATACCCCTTTCTTCTTCTCATCTTTTTTTTCCTACGCCCCACGGCCCATCCGACTTGATGGTCCGGAAACACATCCATGATCCAAGCGTTATGGTTGTTCATGGGCGGCACTGATCACTTACAATCAGGTACCTGTTTGCTCATTTGCCGGACCAATGCCATAGACAAATATAAGAAAAATGTATATCATATATAATTTTTTTAGTAATTAAGAATAAATGTTGTCAGAATTCAAAACATTACCAGATTTCAGGGTAATATTGATACTAAGATTACAACTTACGATAATTATGTCGCCCTTTATCATATTTTTTCGTGTTTCATTTAATATTATATTTAAGGTACCCAGTTATATGTCTTGTATGGGACAGGATTTTTTTGTCACACTGTATGTACCAAAATGACATCTCAAAATAATACCGTTAGCCTCTCATACATATCAAATATACATGTTGAAGACAAGTATTTGTTAGTACTTGTGACCTATTAACCAACTTTAGTGACGGACAGACGGACATAATGCGAATCAGACAGTGATTAGTTGAATAGCGAGGTAAGAACAAAAGAGCAATGGTATTTCAAAAGTTGCTTCGAATAACTGTTAATGCCGTGTCAGCTTGTGTTAAAGAGGTCTCAAGGGATAGGTTTTATGTCCCTTACTCAATTTTCAGTTTGGTAAAATGTCTAAATAGTCAGCGATATCAGACAGCATTGGCGCAGTCGGCTGTGGAAAATGAGGCCGCGGGTTCGATCCCCGCACCGAGAAAATATTACTTTTGTGTGTTCGTGAGACCGAAAAGTCTCTCGTAGTTCCTAATACCCGCGACCCAAGACCCGATCTTAATGTGGAGTCAGGACTATGTATGTGAATGTTGGGTGTATTAATTTTATTTATTTATATCAAATTGGAAATTTTTACTTCTTGCCAGACGATTATGCCAACTACATACGCCTTTGCCGAATATACTACATAGACTTAGGCCAATGCAATGAGAGATGAGTAGGAAAAAATATTGTAGTCGATCGCCTGATTATACAGACGCCAAATCTTTTTTAGTTATTTATGCGAATAATGTTAAACGCAGGTTTCAAAGGCCTATAACTCTTTCTTCTCCCGTTCTTTTTCTTAGTGCATTTGTGCAATATATAGATATTCAAGAGCGAAGATATAAACAGATGAGCCGTCTGCTCTCGCCTTGCAAAAAAAAAACTAACATAGTCATAGTCTGAGGGACCAAAACCGACCTTAACTAATAACTTGAAGCTTAATACTGAAACTCACAATGGAAAGCGTCGCGCACGTACTAAACGTTATCTCACATATAAACCTGAGCAGACTCGTTATGTCACCAGCCTTTTACTTTGTGAAATTTGCTAAAACAAGTTTCTATTTTGCCTTGCAAAAACATAAAAGTTGCAGTTGCATATTTCACCTTTCCACCGGAGATATTTGATGCTTATCATCTCTTTAACATTATGGTTAAAACACAAACTTTTTAACGAAAATATTACATTCAAACCCCGCCATAAACACATACTCACAGATTATAAATAAAACACAAACTGAACATATATCAAAATTGACAGTTTGTTAGAAAGAGATAGAGCCATTATGCTGTTCACATTGTGAAGGTACAGATATTAAGTCTATAATGTATCTACATATGGCTAATATTTGTCCTAATATAGACTAGAAATTACCAAATACTATATGTGATATGAATAAAATTAACTTAATATCTAATAAATCATATTAACTTAAGTGTTTTTAGCCTTTATATATAAAAGTTTATGTTGCAAAGCCATAACCCCTATTAATCATATAGAAGGTCTACATTCAACAATGGTTTATGCATGGATTGTGATGGTTAAAGTTTTAAATTCCCAAAGAAATATTTTTAACAGAAGAAAGTTTCGATTTGTGACAGTTGTCTATTATTAAAAAAACATCGCTGTCTATGATTTTAATAAAAAGAATTAAAAATGAGCGACTTTCGCCGATGCTTTGTGGAAAAACGGTGTCAAGTGTCAGCAGAGTGCGTGGTCCCGTTTACATTTCTAGCAATTTTTTCGAAAATCGAATATCATAATTGTATTGATAATTTCCACATTTATTGATAAAATCGAACAAGATCATTTTAGATTTTTGGATGCTTTTGTGACATTTCAATTCATTTATTTCTTTATGTTCTTTTTGCAATTTCATGGTTTTTTAATATAGTGGAACGAGGGACCTTTTTGGTTTTTAAATGTTACAAAGGGTTTAATACTTATTTCGGACATACCTGATACCTATGTGAAACCTTTGGATTCATTTGAGACATATTGTTTATCACTACATAGTATAAAACAAAGTCGCTTTCTCTGTCCCTATGTCCCTTTGTATGCTTAAATCTTTAAAACTACGCAACAGATTTTCATGCGGTTTTTTTAATAGATAGAGTGATTCAAGAGGAAGGTTTATGTGTATAATACGTACATATTATTGCACAGAAATCTATTTGTACCCGAGCGAAGCTGGGCCGGGCTGCTAGTAATCAATATTTTTATAAAATGTTTTGAAAAAACTATCTATAATAAATTATTATTCAGTAGTATATTTTTATGATTTTCTCACGCATGTTTGACCTACATTACACATGCGTATTATTGGAGTGCCGGACGGATATACAATAAACATACATTTAAATCCCTTATACATAATTGGCAATTTAAAAATATTTGCTATAAATATTTTAATTTGAACATTGAAATACCAGTTATTCTGTATATGCCGGAAAAATAAAAAATAATATGTCTTCCTGCATAGGTTTTATCGTCCTGTTCAATCGAATAAAACCGAGTTAGGCTGTTTGTTGCCGTTTCCTTTGGCAGAGATAAATAAAAAACAAAGCGTCTATGAACAGCGCCTATAAAACCTTTTTAGGACATGAGTATGTGGCACGGAACGTGTAAATTATCATTCGCCAGGAACAGGCATCGAACCTTGGACCACATAAGAGTATACGAGATAAGTGTCACGATATGGGGGTATTTATAGTGCGATTATCTTGATAGATAGATGACATCAACGTTTAAAGAGAGCTTTAAATGACTGTAAGTATGTTTAAATAGATCTTTAGAGGACTCAAAAAAGGATAGTCTTGTTTAAAATTATGTGATTAGGCGCACAAATCGAGTATGAATGGCGCAATATGGTAGCAAAAGTTATTTGCTTTTTAGAAAGAGATGAAGCAAATAATTGCACATAGTGCAGTCATTCATTGGCTGTACATTCGGTTTGTCTTTTGCATTTCCGCGCCACTTATTATTTGATAATTATTTATGTCTATGGTGTACGATTATCGTTTATTTGAATTTAGAATGCATTGTGTATAAATTCGTATTTAGGGCTTTTTTTAACTCATTTGTACTTAATACGGCCTTATTCAAGTTTTGAAGCTTGTTTTGGTTATCGACTATTCTGTCTTCTTCATCATTATCATCACCATCAGCCTATTCGCGTCCACTGCTGGACATAGACCTCTCCTATGGCACGCCACTGAGCTCGATCTTCAACCCAACGTCTCCAACCGCTACCAGCCATCTTTCGGATATCATCACTCCACCTCGTTGGAGGGCGTCCTACACTACGCTTGCCGAGGCGCGGTCTCCACTCGAAAACACGTCTACCCCAAGCAGTACCCTAGTTCTGTCTTCTTCGCTCAAACTGAATTAGAAAGTCGTTCGAAAGGGACAAAACATTCGATAGCTAAATGGATTTAAAACAGTCTGCGAATAAGATCATTAGATTACACCTGCAACACGACTAACTAACGTGGATTTATGTAGCGAGTTACATTTTTAACTTTTTTATTTTACTTTTCTATGGTATGTAAGTCCGCCAACCCACACTAGACCAGCGTGGTTGACAATATGGCCTAACCACTCTCAATCGTACTGTCGATTGTAAAGTAGGTCCATGCCCTGTAGTGGGACGTATATGGACTGATACAGATACATTTTTAAAGGTACGAAGTTATTCGAAAAAATAAAAATATTCCACGTTACAGCGATGGATTACATAATATACATATTATGTCAGACTTGTTTATCTCTTGTCGGTGGATACCAACTCTGTCTGGACTGCCTTCACTGCAATTAACTGGTGGTAAGTCTCTCATATGTGAGAGGCCGCCCGGGTAGGTACCACCGCAATGTGCATTTCTCCCGCCAAACAGCAGTGTTAATGCAGTGTTGTGTTCCGATTTGAAGGACATTGTAGTCAGAGTAAGACTTAACATCTTCTGTCTCAGGATGGCAAGCGCAGTGGAATGCCAAGCATTGCTTTGTAATTCTTGGTGTTGTTTGGTTTTGCTATTGTCCATGAGCGGTCATATTGCTTACCATCAGGTGAATGGCATGCTTCTTTCGTCATTAGTTGCAATAAAAAAATCATCAAATATAAAGCCACTTTCGCTTAAAATATTTCACAAAACTACAATCTTAATTTTCTGATCAGTATGCTGTCCAATCGTGTCCATATTTTAAGAATGAATTAAATTCAGAATGCGAATGGTTGCTCAACACAAAACTGTCGACTTTTTACCAAACATAATGTTTACAACATAAATGTCGGTATGAATTTCACAATATAGAATGTTCTAATCGCTAGACGGTGAAAATAGTAATTAAACATGAATTTATTACTCTGTATCGTTTGAGAAATAAATTTTATTACGATTTTATTTTTAAAATTGTGATAGAAGTTGTAGTGTAATTGATTGTAGTTGGTAAGATGACGGGTGTGAAACGAGAGGCCGCGGGTTCAATCCCCGCACCGAGCGAGACAAATGTTAGTTATATCCACATAATATATTTGTTTTGGATCTTCATGTTTTTGAGACCTAAAAGTCTCGTAGCTCCTCTCACATACGAGAGACCTACCACCAGTAACAGTAACTATTTTTTTCTTTATTTTTTTTTATTGTAATGAATGGCGAGACGAGCATGCCGTTCGCCTGATGGTAAACAATACGACCGCTTATAAACAGTAGCAAAACCAAACAACACCTTGAATTACAAAGCAATGCTTGGCATTCCACTGCGCTCACCATCCTGAGACATAAGATGTTAAGTCTCAATATGTCCAGTAGTTACTCTGGCTACAATACCCTTCAATCCGAAACACAACAGTGCATTTACACTGCTGTTTCACGGGAGAAATAGACATTGCAGTGTTACCTACCCAGGCGGCCTCTCGCATAAAAGAGACCTACCACCAGTAACAGTAATTAATTTAAATATCTTTCATTCGGCTGTTTATTTGATTGCCTTAGCCGTGCATAAACAGCATATAATAAAGTACATTGCAAATTCACGGCAGTGGCGTAATGTGGTGATAATTGCGTTCAAACTACCATCCACTTGCCTAATTACTCAGTGAGAATCCATTATTTCTGTTGTTTTATTCGCTTTTGTCCTCGATTGTATTCTTTTTTTTTCATTTTGTTTACATACTTTCTGTTCAAATATTTACTAACATATAAAGCTGAAGAGTTTGTTTGTTTGTTACCTCTAATCTCAGGAACTAGTTTGAATTGAAAATATATTTTTGTGTTGGATAGGTTTTATGGCAAAATTACATTTTATTAAAGTTTGAAGGTATGGTAACTATCGAAATAAAATCATTATTTACGGATTTTATCGCGGATTTGGTTTATTTTTTACATTTTTTGTGTTCCCGACGTTTCGATTACTTTAGTTTTCGTGGTCACGGGGTATGGTAACTATTTAATGAAATATAATTTTGCCAGCGTTGTAGATTTTATAAAATTACAAAAGGCGGCCACGGGGCCCTACTATATTCATCCGAAACGAAGTCTGAAACTTCGGATGATCGAAGTTTATATACGATACGAATGCACCTACATATACTTATGGTCGTTATTGACTTATGGTCATAACCATAACTTTTACAGAGTAAGATACATTCGTATCGTATAAAAAAATTCGATCGTCCGAAGTTTCGAACTTCGGGCCCTACTATATTCATCCGAACGAACGAACGAACGAAGTTCTCGTTCGTTGGGATGAATATAGTAGGGCCCTTCGTTTCGGATGAATATAGTAGGGCCCACGGGATCTTGGTCTATTACTAACACAATTACTAATAAGTAAAAAAGTATATGCCTTTGTCTTGGAGACAGCTTTCTCTCTTGATGTTATTGAAACATCTTCATAACAGAAGCAACTTATCTCTAAAAAGTAAACAATGAGACATAAAAGTTAGAGATAACTTTTTTCAAGCCCCTCAATAAATCAACTCGCACGGAGTTCTTTGCCTTTCGCTGTGTGCTAATGGTCCTTATCAGCGGTCACTGACCTTTGCGATAACAACTTCTAAGCTTTATTGAAATTTTGTGTGATGAAACGTCTTTTTTTAACAGAACACCGGTAAAATAAGTCTGTTTTAAAATTGTATTCGCAGTGGGTTCGCAGTTCGCATCTTTTAGGGTTATCTGCGTCTATCCAAGGAGGTTACTCTTTGAATAGGGGATATCGTCTACCGTCTATGTTTCTTGTCATGGATTTTTTTATAGGTACTAGTGCGTAGAAGTAGCTTTAATGCATCTGGATGGTTCCGAAACAACTTTCGAATGTTCAAACGTCCGACGTTCGAAGTAACATAAGTTTTCCACTTCTTAAAATCAATACTATTCTCCATGATACTTATCATTCACTCCGAACTTAATCTATGGTTACTACGTACGATAGAGGATTTGAATATTTTGTGAAGTATCTAGGCTCATTCATTGAGTTTTACGTACATCGTCAGAACATTCTAACTTCGTTTCTGAACCATCCAGATGCATTAAAGGTACTTCTACGTACCAGTACCTATAAAAAAATCCATGACAAGAAACCTAGACGATATCCCCTATTTTATGTTACCCACTAAAATTCAGTTCATCCATGGATCTACTCTAGGTTTGTAACTTCAAGGTCGTGACCCTGATACGTCATACCCAGGCACGTATGTGATTCCTGTGGTTTTCTCAAGCCATGTACAAACCACATGAAGCGACATTCCTTAAGCTTATCCGTCAGAATGCGTGTACTAAGATCGCCGTGCATGTACTTGTCATGTAAATAGCGCCTTTAGAACTAAAGAGACCTAACTAAAAAATCTTATTTTTTCGGAAACGTTCAGAAAGAAAGAAAGAAAGAAAACACATTTATTAGTCACAATAAGATGATGCACACACTCGTTTAACATAACTTTAAATATCTAACTTACAAAAAAAGCAAATTAAAAAAAAAAGATAAAGATTTGTAACATAACAAATTTTGTACTTATGGAAGATACATTCAAAAGACCGAAGTATACATATTTCTGTCTTCCACGCGTCAATAGGTCCTTCTTTAAGGATCGATAGAGGTAGTCATTTTGAACCAATATATGATTAAAAGCCAGATTTTTTTTTTGCAATAGGTCACTTTAATTCTATGTATAGGTGCGATGTGTTATACATAATTGAAGTGTATATTAATAATTTTTGTTTTGTTGCAGGTCGTTCACCGTATCTACAAAGTATTGAAGGTAAATAAAATTCAAATAGTACTTTAGTAATCAATTATATATTTATTAGTTAACAAAAATAGTAATGGTAATTTTAAGTTAATATTTTTAAACTATTTATAGTTGCTCACAAAAATTCATGATGTACGAATTTTCATCTGTTCATTGACAATCCTTAGTTTATTTTAAACTTGATATTGTGTAAGTTTATAAACATGGGACAGGTATATAATTAATAAAATATAAGTTATAAATTTCAAGTAATTCGTATTCGTTTACAAAATATTCAATTATCTTGAGAATATGAAATAACAATTAACACAAATTAAATAATGCAGGAATATATGAAGTAACAGGAAAGTAGCGCAATTATTTTCAATTCAATACAATTCCCCAAATATTTGTAACTTCCTAGTGGGCTTAATTACAATATAAATACTTTACGCATTGTGTAATCATTACAACGCAGTGTTTTCTTAGTTGTGTTACTGTTATAAAAATTAGGCCTCAAACAAAGATTTCTGTTATTTCGCTCAATTTACGCCACAACGCGAAAACGTCTGATATTGTCTATGTATGTGACTATTGGGTTTTATATATTATAATTATTGTGTACTATAGAGTTTAGAGTATATTTAAATAGTATCATAACCAGAAGAAATTCTTAAATACGGCATAATTAAGTTTGTTATATAACTCAGTTCAGTTCTTATTTTTATAGCCTTTACCACCTCGAAAGTCTGCCAGTTACAAGTGTTTCAAACAAAGTTTATTCTCTAACTGAATTATTCATCTTCAAATGACAAGGTTTACCAAATCCACAAATAATTCTAAATTTAAATTCAGTGCATTTGTAAATCTACCTTCTATATTTGAATACAGCGCCAATATATTGAACCTTTTTGGCAGTTTAAAAAAAGAAATTTTCTTTTTTCAAATAGTTTTTCTCTTTTCACGTTTTATTACATTAGAAATACGACTAGTATTACGAGTAGATTACGAGTGTAAATGCTTTTGGTTTATTAATATAAAATATTATTATTGAAAACATATCTCAAACAATGCGTTGAATAGATATGTTTTTAATTTTATTTTTAGTTCTAAATTTCGCCACACGCCTATAGATTTTAGATGAACTGTAGCAGGATGTTGGTATCCGCCTGGATAGCCATTACCACACACGATGGTGGAAACCCTACATAGTGATTCACATAGTGAAAAAATATATGACGTGTGTGTAGGGTTTAGTATAATTAAATCAACAATACGACCATTAAAAACATCTCAATATTTTATAAGGAACTATTTGGCAATTTTTTGTTTTGGCATGAGCTCTCTAATTTTTGGCGGGTATATAATTTCAACAGCCTCCGTGGCGCAGTTGGTTATATGATGACTATGAAACACAGATCGCGAGTTCGATCCCTGCACCGAGATAAATGTTTGTGCGGCCCACAAACATTTTGTTTCGGGTCTGGATGTTGTGAGACCAAAAAATCTCTCGTATTTCTGATCTACAAAACATGACTTGTATCTTAGTGTGGGGTCATAACTATAATATATGTGACTGTTGGGTGTATTTATTTAGTTATTTGTCATGTATTTACTTTCCATGAAATCACAGGACAAAAAGTATCCATTATACCAGCGATACATAAATTATTATTTATTATGGTAATAATCACCAACATATATTTTGCTCAGTCATACGCGCAACCTTATGCGCGGGGGAAGTGACGTCACGTCCTGCGCGGAAGTTATATCATTTCATATAATTACCTGTCACTTATTGAATACGAATACTTGACGGTTACGTAAGACGTGCAAGTAACCTTTTATATCCTATCGTTTATGGTTGACATAGTCTCAAGATTTAGGACAGCGTCAACGCAAAATATTTGCATTACATGTTCAGAGTCTAAAGTCAAAGTTATGGACAAAATTGTACGTTTTATTATATTGTAGCCAGAGCAACTATTGGTCATATTGAAACTTAACATCTTATGTCTCAGGATGACGAGATGTTAATGTAAAGCATTGCTTTGTAATTCTTGGTGTAGTTTGGTTTTGCTACTGTCCATAAGAGATCATATCGCCTAGCATCAGGCTAAAACTATGTGTATTTGTGCCCGATATGGCGATAGGCTCGCCCCCTATCACATCGTGAGACGGAACACATGCGAAACGTGGGTGTCCTGGTAGCACTTCTGCCTACCTCTTCTGGGAAAGCGTGAGTTTTTGTATGTATGGAATATTAAGAAATGAGCTTATTTACGTCCTTATATAAAATATTCTGCTCTTGTTAAATATAAACAACGTCTTTTCACGTCACGCTATACAAGACTACAATGTGGAATGAAAGTAGGAAACAGTGAGGGAACCATTCCGCCAATTACCGTTCTTATAATGAACTCATTTTTGCACTCATTATCATATTTATTAACATTTCAGTTTAGTAGCTTGGGTAGAATGACTATCTTCTATACTTAAAGAATCATTTAAAAGTACTAAAGAAACTGCTATTCAGCTGTTATAGCAGCTATGATAAAAATGGGAAAAAAATCGAGGAAACACTCTCCGACGGGAAATCGAACCCCGGTCTTCATGTTCCCGGACCATTCTACTACCGGAGATATAAAGTAGTATATAAGTATCATATATATAGTACAGTGCCAGAAGACAAAATACCCAGTATTCAATGTAATTAAGTGTGTCAGTCCTGTATAAAGTTCATTTCTGGCACTATTATTAAAATTTCATTACATTTTTCTAATAAGTCAACTAATTTCAAACATCGACAGCCTCCGTGGCGCAGTTGGTTAGACGCCGCCTGTGAAACGAGAGGCCGCGGGTTCGATCCCCGCACCGAGAGAAATGTTTGTGTGGCCCACAAATATTTCTTCCGGGTCTGGGTGTTTGTGAGACCGAAAAGTCTCTCGTAGTTCCTGATACCCACGACACAAGACTCGATCTTAGTGTGGGGTCAGAATTATGTATATGACTGTTGGGTGTTATTTATTTATTTATTTATAAATTCTTTATTTTGTTGTTTTAACATTAATAATTACATTCAATCTAGAACCAATATTCCGCCTATCTATTAAAACACAAACCAAAAAACTTCCTAAACCAACTACGAAAGAAATTGTTAGTTACTTACCGAGATAGCATCAAATTACTTAACCACAACACGGCAAGCCACAGGCTTTGTCCAACATATTGGGTGTGACGTCATCGCCTCCAAGGCCAGAAGCCACTGACCCAACACTGGTAGCTACACCATAACGTAACACGGAATAGGATTTAAAAAAAGAACACTTTTTAAATTGGATTTTCAGCCAGGCTTTTTCAGTTTGTTCTTTTTTTAAACTGATAAATTGTTTAAATTGGAATTGGTAATGATACACGGGTAGGTACTGATAGCGCGCGAGTTGAATGCAGTCGGGGCCTGAGGTAAAGAGCGGGAGCATCTCCCTCCGCCGTTCGCACGTATCCCCTCCCGGGCCTGCAGCTTAGTGCAGTACTTCCGAGCTATCGTACGCTTGTTACGATACTCAATATATTATAGCCCGTGTTACTATTAGTTTTTTCAATAATTCACTATGACTGATCTTCCATCAAATTCTGTTAAAAATAACGAGTATTTTTTCGTCGCCAAGCACGAGAAATAGCGAAAATTGTGAATGAATAATTTGTTTTATTTGATTTTGGCGTGTAAAACAATTACTTATTAAAAATTTGTGATATTTATTATCTTGTTTATTTTTTTAATTATGTTTACCTAGTGACAAGTAACAAACTTAAAATAATGTTAAAAATATCGATATACCCACTATGGCCATCAATAATATTAGATCACCGCACTACCGCATTCCTAAGCTCTGCATTCAACTCGCGCGCTATCAGTATAATACTAAATATTAAATATTTTTTAAATTAGATTTTCAGACAGTATTGTGTTACAATTTGTTATTTATTAAAGAAAACTATTAATTGAACAATAAATTACAGTACACTGGCACAATACTAAAAATAGGATTGTAAGAGACAGATACAAATCTCTTTCAATCTTATTTTCTGCCAGAAATTCGTTTTTAAACTTTTTTTTAATATTAAATTACATTGGATCTGATAGTCTGTGCTGTGTGTATTTCGGATGAAGTAACGACTCTCGAAAGATAATCATGCTTAGTCGGTGAAAATAAAATACTGGCATTCTCAATATTTGGTATTGTATCTCACGTATGTATGTTGTATCTCACGAAATGTGGTGAAACTAATACTTGTGTTAAATGAAATACATACAATTGATTGCTTAATATCATTATTTAAACTGGCCGCCTTATTCATAGACAGTTTTAAAATCTATTTTAGCTATCGAATGTTTTGCCATCAGATTTTTTTTTTTTTGTGTTTAGTAAAGAATAAATAAATAAAAGTCGTTTGAAGGGAAAAATATTCGGTAATCAAAACGGGTTTTTAAACTGCCTATGTATAAGGTTGTAGGTATTCCCAATTCCAAATCCAATTCCAATTCCCCAAACCGTCTTATTTCTTATTTGTTTATTTTTTGTAGGTACACCAAATCAATCTTAAACTAAACTAATATTTAAAATAAGAGTACAAATGGCGATCGTATCGCTCGAGGGAATCCCTTACCGTCTACCATGGAATGGAAATAAGAGAAAAAAAAAAGAGAGGACAGTCTAAAGTGTGCTTTTAGGATAAAGCTTGAATGATAAAAATAGGAAGTCATGAAAATATTTAGCTTAATAGATAAAATGTATACAAATATATTAAAATAACATACATGAATCTTATTTCTTAATAAGAGATAAAAATATATGAAAGTTTATATTTTATTAACTTAGGCATATAGAAAGCACTATATCAATGCATATGGAAATTTCCACCGACAAATCCCATGGGGTACAATTACTTCACAATGGGTCAAAGAATCGTAGTATATGGTCTATTGTGAACAGTCAATTCTTCCGCGCACGATGTTTTGAATAACGGGTTATTGTTCCGACGGGCCGTGATTACGCCTGCATTCAAAGATTTTGATTAATACTGTTATGATGTTTAGACATTGTTTATCTCAATTAAAAATATTTTAAACTAGCTGTACCCGCGACTTCGTCCGCGTGGAATTTAACACAAACTTTATTTTTCTAAAATAAAAGATTTTTTCTAAAATAAATGTATCCTAAGTTACTTCTTATTATATCAGCTACCTGACAATAAGAGTCCCGTCAAAATCGGTCCAGCCATTTCAGTGAATAGCCGGCACAAACAGACAGACAGACAAAAAAAATCTAAGGTCATTTTCGCTATAGGTATCGTGTATATAACGATATGTAATTGGTCATTTTTTTATTTTCACTTTACAAAAAGATAAATAACACCCAACAGTCACATACATAGTCCTGACCCCACAGTTAGATCGAATCTTGTGTCGTGGGTATCAGGAACTACGAGAGAATTTTCGGTCTCACAAGCATTATACAAATATTAAATCAGGCTTTGTACAACCATCTTAAATATCTTAGGTGCAGAGTATCTTATGTCTATATACCATGAAATTTAGCATTCACTGAACTTTTTAAACTGAGACAATTCAGTAAAATATTACGATAGGTACTTAAGAAAACACTGGACCGATTCAAATCAGTAATCAGCCAGAATAGCCTAAAAGTGAACGAGTTAGAATTAAATATATCTTGGTCATTTATGATATAATTCTATGCTATAAAATATATCCTTTTGATATTCCCATTCACCGTTAATCCTAACTGAACTATACAATTACTATTCGCGATCTGAAAACCCAAGAATTAGCATTGTCTTCATAGATATTCCTTACAATGCCAGGCGAATACCGTACTAATGATAGTGGAGTGACAGTGCAAGGCGATGGTGTGGGAGGGGTGAAGGAGAGGGGGGGGAGGTACCGCTGCACGCGCTACGGTACTCGATAACGGTGACGTAACAACCTTTGATAATTAGAAGACAATGTTATGGATCATGTAACTCGATTATACGACCGGTTGTAAAAAGTTGCCAGCTTTTTAGCTTTGGGATGGCTTTTGAATGTGGCAATATGTATAAAGCGATTTTACTAAGTATAAAACGATACATTTTTAGTGTATTGTGAAACAGAATACGATGCGTAATGATATAACTTGGCAAAACAGTACGATGCGGTGACAATTGGCTTTAAGAAAAACAATTATGGCAATATTATTAAAAATGTCAATGTCTTTGTTGAATAATTTTGTATGTAAACATTTATATACATTTTCGTACGAATTTTGTTTATTTTGTATATATTTAAAATAAACAAAGATCCTATTAATAACAATCAATTAAAAAACTAGTATTTAGACATTTTCCATCGTAGTATATCGGGTTGCCATATTAATATTAAATGCGATCTTAGCGCCCTCATTATAAACAGACACTTTTTTGCCAAACTATACTTATGAAAAGATGGATGCTAGGTCGGGATCGGGTCATGTTTTACTATAAGTGTTATTATGTATGTATTATTTAATATTGCCCCACTCGTAAAGTATCTTTATATAGGATTATAAACCGTGAAGTCCTAAATTCCATTCCCAGACTAGGCACTCCATTTTGTGTACCTTTTTGAACAGGTTTTTTATTGTAATTTTATCTACCAAATTTTCTGCGTAAACACGAGAATGTCACGAGGCCGCGGATTCTGGCATGAATCTCTAACTGAGATGCCAGCAAAATAAACACGATACAACTGTACTTGCAAGGCGTGCTGAATAAAGATTAATTTACAGTTGGGCACGCGAGGCTCACAAACATCGCAAATATAGGCGGACATATTGAGGCTTAACATCTTACGTCTTAGGATGGCGAACGTAGTGGAATATCAAGCATTACTTTGTTATTTATGTTGTTGTTAGCTCTTGCTATTGTCCATGGGCGGTCGTATCGCTTACCATCTGGCGAATGGCATGCTCGTCTCGCCATTCACTGCAATCAAAAATAAAAGTCTCTGTCCGATTTAAAAAGGTAATATCAGGCATCATTAATGTGTTCTATTTAAAAGTCTTTATCACATAATATTATAAAAAAATATCCTCAATAAAATACATAAAAAAATAGGGAAACTCGAAAAGAAAAGAAAAAGAGAACAGAAAAGTATTTTTGTAAATACTACAATAATTATGACACCCAAATGCGTGTCTTGGATCGGACAGGGTTTTTTTTTGCTGATATTGTTGTACACATAATAGCGTATCCACACCCCAGTTACTTTATTTAGTTTACCTTTGTCCTCTGCTGGAAGGCCTCCTCCAAATTACGCGATTTCATCCTGTCTTCGGCTGATCGCATCCACGTTGCATGAGTTATCACGTACCTATATTAATTGCACCCGGTCGTCGTGAGACCGTAACATTTAAAATTAAAAATGGCGGCCACGAATGCTCCCACTATTCAGTAAGTCTTTTGTCTAATGAAGGTACACAAAGTAAGCATTATGGCTTGAGAAATGTCTGACCGGGTGGCCTCAATACGGCAAGTTCACTTTTATTTCCTTAAACATGGAGAATGGAAGCCGAGTATTCTTTGACTCACATAATAGATATAGTAGGATATATTGCTATATATACATATATATGTTATATTGCCTTGGTGGCGCAGTTGTACTTACGGTAACAACGCTGAAGTCAAACAACAGTGCATTTACACTGCTGTTTTGTGGGAGTAATTGGGAGGCGGCCTCTCACATATGAGAGACCTAAATACCAGTAATAATAAACTTATTTTGATTTATTTTATTTTAAGGTGTGCCGTGGACAGCCAATTCTTACAAAAAAGCAAAGATCTTCATTTTCAAAAATATAATTTTACAATTTACACTTATAATAATTTGTTGAATATTTTAAGAGAAGTTTCAGTAAACCAGATGCATATAAAATAAGTAAAATAAAGTAAATTCAGTAGAACTAGAACGGTTTTTGCGATAGTTAGCAAAAAAAAGCTAGGAAGTAGTGTAAGCAAAAAATATCAATAGTATTTTTAGAAAACATAAAAAAATATCACGATATCAATTCACTTCGTAACTTAAGTGATTCTAAAGTTAGATCCCATTATTGACCATTATTCAATTAAATGTTGTTTTTTTTAACTATTGGTGAAATGCGTGGTGAGCTGTTGGTAAACGGACCAGATGCGGCTGCCAACTTGTTCACGGTGGTCGCGAGTTCAAATCTCAGGACACACCTATGAGTTTTCGGAGTCATTCGATTTTAAAGAGTTTCTATGGTTTCTATGGTATGTAAGTCCGCCAACCCGCACTAGGCCAGCGTGGTGGACTATATGGCCTAACCACTCTCAATCGTACTCTCGATTGTAGAGTAGGCCCGTGCCCTGCAGTGAGACGTATATGGGCTGATACAGTACAGTACAGTTGGTGAAATGTGACTTGGATTCTGCCTGTTATTTATTATTGGAAAAAGGGTTTTCCTGAAATATTAAGTCCAATGATGACAAATTTCCGATACCTAAGTCTGAAAATACACATTCTTATATCTTTTTTATTCCTCTTTGTAAACCAAATAAATCTTAAAATAAACTAATATTGAATATATTAGTATAAATGGCCGTATCGCTCGAGGTAATCTCTTACCCACTACCATGGGATGGACACAAGAGAAGAGAAAAAAGACTGGGCAGTCTAAAGTGTACATTCTTTTCTTTTTACGTATTTGTTTTAAAATTTCTATAAAATTACAAATGGCTCGATTTTCGGCAATTGTTTCAAAAGCCTATTAAGGAATATCTTAATATACTAGTATTTATCACTGAGCTACAAAATACATGAATAACGAGACACCAAACACTCATTCCCTCTACAAAACCCAATAAAAAATCTAAACAGAAATCTTCGCTTGACAGATCGATAGCTTTTCCAACCTGGCATCACGCTGGGCAGTCAATACACTTTTTATCTAAAGTTGCATCACTAGCCCTCCATAGATTGTGCAATTAATCGGCAATCACAAAATGTCGATACTTTCACCACATCGATAAACCGAAACGGAACGTAATTAAAATGTCGACGCCTGTTTGTTTGGCTCGGGATCGGATAATTGCTATTTATAATCGATTAATTAAATCGATTTGAATCGATCATTTATTACTAATAATATTTACGAATGTTAATTTGATCAGTATTATTGTTTTGTGATAATTAGGCAAAGTTATATGATAAATATGATTTGACAACCTCTGTGGCACAGTTGATTAGACCCCACCTGTGAAACGAGAGGCCGCGGGTTCAGGCAGGAGAGAAATGTTTGTGCGGCCTACAAGTATTTCTTTCCGGTCTGGGTGTTTGAGACCGAAAAGTCTCTCGTAGTTCCTGATACTGACAACACAAGCCTCGATCTTACTGTGGGGTCAGGACTATATATGTGACTGTCGGGTGTTATTTATTTATTTACACATACATAAGCCTGGAATCTACTTATCATTCCCAGGCTACTCAACGCTTATGTATAAATTTCCAAATTTAATAAAAAATTGGAATGCTTAACCTGGGACTCGGGGCCAGGACCTTGCCGAATATTAATTCATTGATTTCCTTGTAAGCATTATTGTTCCATCGCGTTATTCTTAAATATACATTAACTAATATTTTCATTGTTATATTTCACCTTCTCTGCCTACCCACAAACACACGCTGCGTTCTGAGGTCAAATAATCAATATCAAATAATTACAATGCATATTGGCAGTTTCATATTATGATCTATTGTTATTTTAATGTTTTCAATGACGCACAATATAATGCTAATCATTAAAACCATTTTAGAGTTTTCAAATACTAATACATAAGTGGTAGAACTTCTTCAAAGTTGTAAGTTATTCCAAGCAATGATATAATTACTTAACAATATGATTTTATGAATAGTTATGTCACCCTCTATCAGTTTAACTTAAGTAGGATTGAAAACAATTTTCGTTACTCGAAAGATAGTCTTATCAATCTCCCTTTATCGTCTTGAAATCCACCTTCTTCAAAGATCAATAGTGTATCTAAATTCCTTACATTTTCTATGTTTGAATCATCAGAAAATGAAACACTTATTTCGTCTTATTATTTTATTGTTCCTTTTACACCTGTGCTTCGTTCTATTCCCCCGTATATTCCACCTGAAATTCACCTTACATTTTAATGTGTTTATAAAGGAAGTTAAATTATACAGCCTAGAACCTACATAATTTCATGGGCGGCTGTAATCACTTTCAATCTTCTTGGTCTATAGTACCAATTATTCTGCCGGCCCTAAATTAGGTGCAACTTACAAAACACAATGGTGTATAAGTACCTATTTATGACTGTGACAACAGCTTTATGGCAATGACACAATGCATATGAGTTGCCTTTGTATATAATTGTTTGATATTTTGTAAATGTTCTCACCTTGTATATTAAAAGCATGGAAAATTAGGCTGTAGTTTCTGCTCAATCGATTCTGTACGGTGTCGCAATCGGTGCTTGTATGAGGAATATTGTTTTGCTGAATATATCGGCATATATCTGACATATACAGCTGTTTATCATATTAGGTTATGTAAAGTTCTTTAGATACTACAATATTTACCAGGAAAGTCTTACTACTAGAGATTTACATAACAAGGATCATGGCTAATTCTTGGATATATTTGGTTGGCTAATTTTTTTGTCATCCACAGGTATATTTTGTTTCGGGTCTGGGTGTTTGTGAGACCGAAAAGTCTCTAGTAGTTTCTGATACCCACGACCCAAGACTCGATCTTAGTGTGGGGTCAGGTGTGACTGTTGGGTGTATTTATTTATTGGATGCAAAGTATAAATTGTTTTAACAATTAAAAAATTATGATGATATTCAAAATGAAGATAATAAGTAATCAATCTAGACTATTTTTTTTTTGTTTTGGAGGCATATTACCCGAACCTCAAGCAATGTTTTCTGTTTTATTCACTTATCTCTCGAGGATAGAATCCACGGCCTTTCGTTCAACAACTTATACGTCATGTCTCCACAACACAAAACATAACAAAAATACGAAATCCCGTTTCCAATCGGCACAATTATCTCCATAATAAATGCGAGGCGTTCGATATTAACCTGATTTTGGATCGATAAATTTCAAAAATTCGATGTTCACTAATTTTGCCGAGCGTGTTATTAACACAGTTTTGTCGGCTGACGATCTACTAACAACCGTTATCGAATCAAAATTCTACACCGTGTTTTGGACAAAAAATACTAACGTAGACCGGTTTTTGATGAAAAAGTTAGGCGTTTCAAAGCTGATGCGTTCAAAATATTTAACTATCCTTGGTGACTTTACACTTTGATTCTGTACAAGTTATAGCTCGATTTTTCTAATGTTACCTAACTTTTGCTATTTAAAGAAGAAGGAATATCGTGACGAATCCTGCATAACGAAGAATTATTAACAAGATGATATGCAGTCTTCTATTGTAGGCCAGTGCGTTCGACTAAAATACCTATTTTTAAAGCTAAACATTGTTCTGTGCTTCTTCGTAGTTGTGAAGTCCTGACAGAGTGGTCGTGGTCATGTTAAGCCGATTGCTGAGCGGCAGTTTTTGTAATTCGCCTCTACGTGTCTCGATGTTTAGCGGAGCGGGAATATTCATTAATAGAAGTGTGCGTCTTATATTAATCATTCATTACACGGCTGAAAATTCATATTACGGTAACCCTAGGAAAATGAAATGAAGAACACTGAAAAGATTTTTACTTATTCTATTACACAACTGAAAATTCAAATTAAACCCTCGGAAAAGGAGGCTAATGATGTTAATAAAACAGAAGAGCTTAGAGATTTTTACTCTATAAGTGTTTGACTTCAAAAAATATTGAAATCGCTCGTCTATTTTACAAAGCAATTTCCAGCACGATTCTTGAGTAATGCCTCAGCTACGTGAAAATGTTGCTCAATTCGTACGTATCGCGTTTCGACGCATGCATACCGACTCAGTGTCACTGCCCAGATGAAAGCTGCCAACCTAATCATAATTGATTTGGGCAAAACGGCCATGAATGCGTAGTGCTGCCAGCCTAATAATTGATTTGGGCAAAATGACCGTGAATGTCAAAGCGCAGTAATGACGTAATTATGAAGTTAATGAAAGAAAAATATTATTATATCCGATTATGTATATCTAAGTAGTATTTCAAGGTCGAGAAATGTCGAGCTTCGTTTCGGATGTGCATACACAAGACGACAATGATGAAAGTAACTTGAGGTAGCTTTGGAAATCCATAGAGGTCTATGTTGGATATTGTTACTGATGTTGATGAAAATCAACTTGGTAATCATGTAATAAGAAGCAAAAAACCTGTCATCGCGTTCTGGGATCAGCCAGTACTCATCAGGAATGGAGCTATATGTATATAAGTAATTTGTATTCTAATGGAATGTGGCGAATTTAGAACAAAAAATGAAATTAGAAATATCTATTTGATGCATTGTTTTAAATATGTTTTCATAATAAAAACAAGCATTTATACACGTAATCTAATAGTATTAGCATGTCTAATATAATAAAATGTAAAGAGAGAAAAACTGTTCCTAATTTTGACAACATGACAACAATGCATTCGGACGCCAAAAGATCGTAGATAATCGATAAATTATGCGCTAGTCCATGAATAATAAATAATAATAATAAATAACGCCCAACAGTCACATACATAGTCCTGACCCCACACTAAGATCGAGTCTTGTGTCGTGGGTATCAGGAACTACGAGAGACTTTTCGGTCTCACAAACACGCAGACCCGAAAGAAATATTTGTGGGCCGTACAAACATTTCTCTCGGTGCGGGGATCGAACCCGTGGCCTCTCGTATCACAGGCGGCGTCTTACCGCCTACGCCACGGGGGCTGTCAGTGCTGAATGTGTCAACACTATAAATTACAATCATGTACACAGGTCGTTTTTTCACAAATATATGAATTACCGAATCGGAGAAGTGTAGCCAACCTAATACATGAAATTTACAGAATGGCCGTCAGGTGTGTTGCCAACGTAATAATAGTGACGATTTAAAAGAATTGCCGTTGCGAAAAATACAATAATGTGTCATTGTTGAATATTCGTCGACATGAGAATTAGCTATTGGGGTCATTGGATCAATTTCTTAACGCTGATATTTTGATGTTACAATGAAGTTTATACGTTTTTTATCTCTAATGTTATTTGTTGTAATTATATGTGAGGATAATGATTTGCTTGAAGCGTCAGATAGTTTCATAATATTGTTTGTAATTTAAAGTACTATTTTAATTAAATGTATTATTTGTAATGTTGTTCGTAAGAGAGAGATAGTGTATTTAAATCTTTTATGGTGAAGATGGTGCAGACACCAGTGAAAGGAAAGTAAAAAGGTGGGCAAAGATTGCCACGCAATGGAACCTTAAGGATGGTAAGAGGCGACGAGACAAGCCTTGGAAAAGGTGACGAGATGACGACGTGACCAATTTAGCAGCACTTGGATAAGCATCAGCAACTGATAGTGATAAGTGAAAAGAATTGTGGGAGACCTTTGCCCAGCAGTGGGACAGAACAGGTTATAAAAGTAAAAGACAAATAGTATCCACTAAAACACTCAAGGCTTGCTGAATTTAACCAACTCCTCCCAATCGTAGAGGAGCCTCGCGCTTTGCATAGCACATACAGCCTTGGCCAAAATATATAGCACATACAGTGGCAACGTTTTAATTGTTTGGCAATTGACCACCTGAGTCTTGCCCTCTTTGTGCCAAACCTGGATTTTTATCTTCTCTTCAGTATCAAGTTCACGATTATTCGGCATTTTGAATGATTAACTTTTTCTATAATACTTCACAAAAAGAAAACACACATAGCAGGTACTTAACACGATCAAGGTGAAACATAGACCAACAAGTTGCTTAAAATATTCGTCAAAAATCTCCTAAGCTAGTTTTGAGGACCAGATGTTTTATGGTACCTTAAATTCCTGTCAATTCTTTAAAATGAACGGAAATATTTCACCCTATTGTTTAACAAATTAGTTGTTTTTTTTTAATATTTTATAAGTTGCACATGTTTTATATGGGGTGCCTAATACTTTTGGCCAAGGCTGTAAACACACAGATATTGATATTTTGCTCAAAGCACTATAATCAACATTTCAAATTCAATTTGCATAACTGTTAACAGTTAGAGCGAAAATATTGCTCAATAAAAGAAATAGACAACGTTATTTTAATTGCCAGCTAGCAATTACTTAACTCAAGGTTAGCGCGGATTAGGTAACTAGTGCGTGAGAGAATTTTAAAACATTGTATGGATTTTGGGATTTTGGACTTGATAATATATACATGCGTCTTTAAGGTTTTGACATTTGGAAATAATTATCTATTTATCTCGGTGCAGGGATCGAACTCACGGCCATACTGTTCCTAGTTGGCGTCTAACTAACATTTTCCTGATGATAAAAAAGCGCTGAAATTGTTTACTAAAGACTGCTCAGGACTACACAGTAATCCCAACGTTGCATAATATTTCAGGCGCAAAGAAATTATATATTATTATATGAGGGTTACAACTTGGTTGAAAGAGACACGAATAGCAATGAAAGACAGAATAACATAATATTTTTTTGTGAAACTACATTTCGCTTTTTAGACATTCCAATACACCAACGTATAAATTAACTTAAAGATTACTTAATGTTTTTATTCAATATAATAAAGAAAATCTACGATTGATATTCATGCCTTGTACTACGCCGCACACAGAACAATACGTTTTATAACACTTGAGTAGTTCATATGCCAAGTTCAATCGTGAGGCCCGGGCAACGCTGTTCTTTCGTAATGTTGCGTATGTTATGGCCATTATGTGAAGCCTGTTAATAGACCCGACATAGCCGAGACGGTCGTCAAAGGTTCAAACCGAGCTCTAAATTTTATTTCATAATAAAATTGCAGTTTAATGGTAAAGGAAAACGACGCGAAGCAATCTTAAAATCATTTCTATGTTGTGAAAATTGCCATATCGCCCTAGACTAGCGTGGTGGACTATATCTTAATTCCTCTCAATCGTACTTTCAATTGTAGAAAAGTCCTGTGCCATGCAGTAGAACAGTATATGAGCTCAATTATATTTCTCTATCTCTGTCTTTTGTTTCCTCCATGTCTATCTCTCTGTCTCCAGCCACAAGAAATTCAATGCCGAATAGGTCTCTCAAGGGTTTACAAGGAGACTTTTTATTTGGATTATAATATGCTATCCATAAGCCAAGTTCAATCGATCGTAAAATCCGGTCACAACGCTGCCCTTATTTCGTAACGTTGCGTATATTATGGTCATTTGGCAAGCGCCATACTGCTGTACAATATTAATTGAGAGTACGGTTTGATAGGAATATCAATAGATTCTTTGCCAATTGTAGATTTTAATAAGGGAATATTAAATAGGAATATTCCGTTCTTACTTATTGGAATGTGGAAAAATAGTTACTTCAAATGTGGTAAAGAATATAGTCTAAATTTTAATCGAACACAAAAGCGAACATTACAAATTCGATTGATTTTTTGTTTTATTAGTAGAATAAAAAATATAACTAAAAGCAAACCTTGGGGAAAGAAAGGGGGTAGTAAAAGTTAACTAGAAAAAATAATATTTGACTGGTTATAGAACTATGTAGAAATACATTGCGGTGCCCCTGCTAACCAACTTGGTAACCATAAGCATAAACAGACGAAGATAAAATCCAATTCAACATGATTAAGGTTTTTCAATATCAGCTAATATGAATCCTTACGCTACGTATCCACCAAAGATGTATTAAATAAACCCAACATTCACACACGTAGTCTTATCCTCACACGAAGATGTCTTGAGCCATGGGTATCAATCTATCTAGAACTACGGCATGCTTCTACTACATTTGACAGCCTCCATAGCGGAATTGGTTAGACCCCGCCTGTAATAGATTATATATCAATAATGATAATCATTAATATCTTTTTACTAGACTTTTTGACATAATACAAGCAAGCATTTTGAAAATTATTGCAAGCGACGACTTATTTCAGTAACGCTCAACTGTTGTTGCAATGATGCGTCGCACCACTTAAATCAGAGCACTTTATGACTTTGTCTTGTCCCTATATTTATGTCAATGATTGGTGAATTATTTCCTCATTAATTACTGATCTCCCTTATCTTTGGATGCTCAGCCCTACACCTAATAACTGACTCTAAACACGTATCACGAGTAATGAAGTTGCAAATTTGCCGTACGGTACTCACAATGGGTTTACCGCTACGAATAATCTAGGACTGACGCGTAATGCGGTAGGGTTTATAACCTTGCTAATGTTGCTTGTTAACTAATAGTAGTAGGAAATTGAATGATGTTTTATAGAAGGTATTAATATTTAATAAGCAGTATATTTGTTCTAGATTTTTTATTTGATTTAGTTGTGTTCGGATATTATGTCAGATTTTAACTTCGATCAACAATATTGTTGGTCAATGGATTTTTTCGCGTTTTAACATAATAAAAATGATAAAGTAATCTTTACAATAAGAAATATCAATGATGTCCACACTAAAAATGCCTGTGTTTTGGCCATTGAGACATGAAAGTATGGATGGTAGGAAAACTTTTAAATCTTGTAGAAAAATGTAAACTGTGCAAAAGGTTTTCAGATTTTCGTGTTCCAGCCTCTATAGTAAGAAAGCCGGCATATTTTTATCAATCTGCAAATAATTCACTAACCAATCGTGTGGAACGTACTTCCCTAACCAACAAAAACAAAAACAAATGTTGCATAATAAAAAAAATCGTTTTCTTTTGTTCCAGTATCAACCAATCAACAAATAATTCAATAACCAATCGTCTAAAATTTTACACTTTTTGCAAAATAAAAAAAACTTTTTCTTTTGTTCCAGTATCAACAATGACATAACAGCCCATCAAGATGGCGTTACGTTTGAAAAAAGACATTAAGAAGGCGTCGTACTACGTGTGGTTCCTGGGCGCCCAGGAGTCGCGAGGTCTTCGTGGCGAGGAGTTCGCCCTTCCAGCCATCAGGTTGTTGGAGGAACGGGCTCGGGACTTGGAGCCTTTTAAGGTTACCTTGCAGGTACATCTACTAATTGATTGTTATATTTTCTATTCGATTTCGTTGAGGTTTATGGACAAGATGGATATTCCCGAAATTTCAAGATACGGCTCTTATTGTAGCGTTTCAAATGCAATGATGGTTGGTGATTTGCTAATTTTGTGTTTTAAAAACTCAGGTATAATAATTGAAAGAACGATAATTTCAACTTTATCTCACTAGCAGTAGGCTCAAGTACTTGTTTTCTTCATGGAATCAAGTTCTTAATATATTTAAATTAATTATAAATTGGTGCGTTCCATTACACGCAAAAGATTTGTAAACGTGACAAATGTGTGTACTCTTTAGTCACAAATTCATAGCCAGTTTTTATAAGTAGGATTACTTAAAGTTTTTATGTTGAAACGTTCCAATAATGGAATAGAAGTAGGCTTATAGCGGCTTTTATTTCTCAAATAACAGATTTCTAATTTAATTTATAAATTTAAATAGTAAAGAGGTAATTTATGCGACGAAGCCTTTTAAATTATCAAACTTTCGGCCTCAAAAAGACTGCTTATCAACGAAGCTAAAGCGAAGTCGAGAAGTACTTATCAGAATTAAGCCGATGTTAATAAGTACTTATCTTAGTAGTCTGAGGAAGTATTGGAACAGTTTAAGACAGGTTGTAAATTGGTAGTAACAGACGACAACTTTCTGTTTTTAAATGTAAGTTAAAGTTTGAAATGAAATTACATGATTTACTCAAGACTGGGTTAATTCGTGATAGAGTTGATGAAATGTTTCGCTTTATTAGTCCAATGGCAGCAAGGGCTGTGTACTGTGGGGTGCTGGGTTCGAACCCAACTTTGAACTATATACACCTACTTTTTGGTTTAAAAAAATCCTATGCTTGCTTGTGACTGGAATCTCGGCTGGCATAGCGCCTAACATAGGCTTACTAATTTTTGATTGGCTTCTCCCGACATCACTTCATAAAACCTTTTGCAAAATTCAAGATATATTTGTTTTAGTTAAAAAGCTGAAGTCTCGAATTCGAATCCCAGATCGGGCAAAGTGATTACTTTTCTATTCATTATTGCCCTGGAGTCAGGAATTCATGGCTGAAATGGCGATAGGCTCGTCCCCTATCACATCGTTGGGAGAAACATACAAGGCGAAATGTGGGTGTCCTGGCTCCTCTGAATATCCCTTCTGGGATTTTTCTCATTCATCCTCCTTTGTCGTCATTTTTCCTTGTGTGAATCAACCAACTTACCCATTAACACCGCAAACCTCACATATCATCTGAATATACACACGTAATGTAGGTATGTAGGTTATTATATTGCTACATTATCGGTTAGATAACAAGGAGCCGATATTTACGTAATTTTAAAGTTACATGAAGCACATCATACTTTCAATGACCTTTCGTAATGCTTATGCCCCAAAACCGATAATTCGCCGGTTTTGTTAATTGGAGACTGGACTGGCGCAATGCTAGTTTGTATAATACATTTTTGTATCGATTGAAGCGTTGCGGCGGAATTATTGAAGTGTTTTTTTTTTATAAGTACACAATCTTACGCTTTTTATCCCAGAGGGGTAGGCAGACGTGTTGCCAGGACACCTACGTTTCAGTGAAACGTTGACGTTGTGTTTTCTATGGCACGATTCGACTCGATTGGGGGGAGACTATTTTTCGTTGCTTTCAATGAAGAAACGAACATGCCATTCGCCTGATGGTAAGCCATACGACTGCTCATGAACAGTAGCAAAAAATAACAACAGCACCTTGAATTACAAAGCAATGATAGGCGTTCCGCTGCGCTCGGTATCCTGAGACATAAGATGTAAAACTATTACCATAGCGGGCACAAATTCCTGACTCGACTGAAATTAATTATAAATCAATTTGCAATCGCACCCTAGTACATTTGAGCTACCAAGGCAGCATTTTTATTCATTATCTTCCCCCCAGGTATCCCACAAAGGCCTGAAGATCATCCAGAATGTAACAGCGAAGGGTAAGCAGCAGACGATCAAGCACTTCATCCCTCACGGCAGTATCACGAGCGCGGTGGTGCAGGGGGACGTGGTGGCGTGCGTGCTGTTACTCTACAACCCTCTGACTGGGTGCCCGGTGCATGTACACGCTTACAGGTAAGGTGTATATATTTAGTATAGATTATAGTTATATATAGGGAGTAAATATGGTGTGTTGGAGCATGTATATCAGTTTTATTGAGCTTGATTTTGAGACGGAGTATATCAAGACTGCTACCGAAAACGAAAGCGAGTGGTAGTTATAGTGAGTATAAACACAATGCAATTAAAAATTTCGCAAAGAAACGCGTTTTTTTGTGATGTGATTAAATATAATTTTGTTTGAGTGGTAAATCCATAGTTTTAGTTAGATTAATTATTTAAACTCTTGCGTACCATAGCGGCTTAAAAATAAAAGGGCGTATTTACACTATTATTCTAATCGTTGCCTCGCGTCGGTATTTGCAAAAAAAATGTTGCATTGTGTAAAACTACCACCCGGCTTCGTTTTCGGTAGCCGTCTTTATACATATATCCTGTATATAGCGTCATATTTATATTTTAATAATATAGTAGAAATTTGTAATTTCTATATTGCTATATTATTAATATAATATAAATATCAAGCTATAAATACTAATATTTTTTTGCAAAAAAAAAAAAACAAGCGACGGTTATGTTTATAGCGTATGTGCCCTTTTATTTTTAAAACCGCTATTGGATGTAAGGGTAAAATTTTTATTTTAGCAGTAATTATACATATATTTTATAGGTATATAACACTACGATATTTCAAAAACACAAAAAATGTCGTGATTCTTTGCGAACATTTTACTTCCATTATGTTTGTAATCACTAAAACTACCATCCGGTTTCGTTTTCGGTAGCAGTCTTGATAACTCCGTCTAAAATCAAGCTCAATACAAGTGATATACTGATGTACCTACGTAACATATTTCGTTACACACGAATTCGTTAAGAATCATTAACAGATCGACATATTTTTTTCTAGAGATATTTATAAGTGAAAATATTGAACGCAAACAATATTTCAGCTAATAAAATATCCGATACTTGATAGAGCATCAATTACTTGGAATTTTATAAGCTGAGCTATTGTTTATAAGTAGGTAAGATTTAACATGTCACTGCCAAAATTAAATTTTACTTCGTAACATCTGAGAGCCAAGGACTAAGACAATGACACGTTGTTTAACCCAGATTTCATTCATGAGGAAAATTCGTGAGTGAATGCTAAAATTTCGCAAACTTACGAGTGTTACTTATATGTATAGCTTATGGCAGCCCTACTCAACTTGCGACTCGGCAACTAAATCTGTATACTTACTAATATTTACAAGGAAAAATAACATTACACAGATGCATCACCGATTCACTAGCTAAATAGACATTTGACATTTAAACATGGCCTCTCGGAGAATGTCGTATTCTCGGCAATTTGAAGCGGAATAAACGGATTCAACTCGATTTATAAGCTTTGTACTCACTCGGAAGTAAGGAAGCAAGGCTCTATGGAAAATGAATTTGATATGGGTATTTATTTATGAAATTGAACACAGATTCGCACTATAAAATGTAATGAATACGATTTGCAAATATTGGAATTGCTATATATTGCATTCAATGTTAGGTCAAATATAAAAGGTTGCTTATATGAGTAACAATAATAATAGTTTAGGAACGCATTTTATACAGGGTATATCAAGACTGCTACCGGAAACGAAGCCGGGTGGTAGTGTAAACGACTTCAGACACAATGCAACAGAAAATGTTGCAAAAAATAGCGAATTTTTTTTGGTATTTTTTTCCTATGATCGTATTTGGAGGGTAAATACATTTTTTTACATTTCTTCCCGCTTCGTTTTCGGTAGCCGTCTTGACATACCCGGTATAAACTACTATTGACCAAAATTAAACTATACTCGTACATCATTTTTGATGCCATTCTGTTACTAGTTTAGTCAAACCAATTCATTAATCCTTTTAAAAACTGTTACCATTTAACAACATTATGATTATTTAATAAAACACTTAAAAGGATGTCTTTAAATATCAATCAAGTAATATTTACGAAAGTTAATCGGAAACATGCGAATATTTGCAAAACGTTGGAAACAACAAATTATGGTATAACTTACGACAGAGGATGCACTATCCGTTTGCTGTTGTAATGTTAAATGTCAGGTGGATGCCTTTGTGTTAAAAACCAGAGGTTCTCAAAGTGGATACTCTTTCGTAAAGTCTTGGACTAAAATGTAACAGAAAGAATAGTACATGTACTATGTATTCTATATTCAGGCTATTCTCGAACCAAAGGGTTTTTTATTTATTATTTTCCAGCACTGTTAAGTTGTTGAATGCTCATCGAATGATCATGTCGAATTTGTCATCTCACTATTCACATACATCACATTGTATTCCCACATTACTATTGCTAAGCTAAGCTGCTGAGTGTCCAGCATAATAGTAGGTATCACCAGATAACATTCGATTTTTACACTTGGCTATAATAAAGACAAAACAAATTTTTATACTTTACGCTAAATCAAAACTCCGATTGAAAGTAAACGAAATTACTACGTAATTCACCGGGTAGGTTTTTTGAGTCCAACAGGTAATTGTACCGTACTGTATCAGCCTATAATCCCACTGCTGGGCGTGGGACTCAACAACTGAGTCCCACTGAGAGGGGCCAGTGGTAATATGTTTGAGAATCCCTGTTATAAAGCGGCCATGGTAACATCAGAACGTAAATACTTCTATAGGAATGCGGTCGTCGGAATTACTGGTTGTATGAATATTAAATACTGGTGCCTCTTTAGTGTAAACATCGGCGAAGGTATTATATTTTATTCAATATTTTATATAAAACCTTTATCTTTGAAGCGGTAGGCACAGGTGATTTTCCAAAGATATTTTTCAAAGTGAAAATATATCGATTTTTTTGCCTTACCTAAGATTCTTACCAAAGCCCTTAACGGCTTACACATTTTTTATGATTAATTTTATTATGGCTTAACAAAATGACCTCACTACTTATCCAAGATATGAAGGATAGCCATTATATAAATTGATGTCATCTCTCATCACCCACAAATACTCCACAACAGAACATAAACATGTAGACAATTTGTAAAATGCATTTGCCCTCCCAGCAACGGTGAAGGAAAACATCGTGAGGAAACCTGCATACCATAGCGATTTATAAGAATTTCTATGGTATGTAAGTCCGCCAACACGCACTAGGCCAGCGTGGTGGACTATATGGCCTAACCACTCTCAATCGTACTGTCGATTGTAGAGTAGGCCCGGGCCCTGCAGTGGGACGTATATGGGCTGATACATACATACATACATACATACATACATACATACATACATACATACATACATACATACATACATACATTTGCCCTCCCAGCAGCAAAAATATTGTTAAGTAACCAACGCAATATCATAAAACTAAATCATTTGTGAAATAATCGAGGTGTTTATAACAGCCATTTGGTATTGTGGGGTAAATCGCATCATGCACGCGTTTCAGTAGAGATTCGCTTCGATCCACGGTTATTACAATGCGTTTGTTATTCCGCGTATGTCGTAGTTAGTGTTGCCAGGTGTCCCGCTTTACGCGGGACGTCCCGCTTTTCAGGGGTTTGGTGACGCGTCCCGATTGAACCTTCGGCGGGACGCCAAATGTCCCGCTTTTTGACCACCCCTCTCAGAACGAATAAAAAACTAAATATTACACAATTTTATTTATAATCCGTACTGTATTTTGCGTTTTCCTACAATTCTAAAGTTGTTTCCATAGGCTGATTCCAAAAAAATACAGGCCTTTAAATAAGTTCTCGTGGTTTGTTCACGAATTCCTAGCTTTCTTATTTTAGCACATGTGCAAGATAATACTGTTAGTGAACTTATGTCTTCGTGAATATTAGCTAGCTCCAATGAAAATTCCTTCGTAACAATTTCAAGTTTCATACCGCTTAGAGAGTATTTCTGGCGAATTTTACTTTACGACATGTACATGTAGATGTATTTTTAAAAAAAAAAACGCATCTTAACTTTATTTAATTCTCTACGAGCATTATAGCGAGCATAATTTGTCAGAATTCATGTGCAAAGGCGTGTCGGAAAATATCAATTTTCATCTTGGAAATAAAGATCGCTCTGGTAAATCGAAAAAGTTATAGTCTGAGAATTTAAGGAATAACTCGATGAAGACCCATAGTAAACACTAGAGGAAAATGCAATTTTTTTAAAATATTTGGAGTAAGTTAAGAAACTTCTGCTTATCCCTTGCGCTTCCATTATTATAATAATAACCAAAAACGGTTATTGTCTTTGAGAGCCTATAGACACGTGACGTTTTTCGATGTGATAAGTATATGCTGCTAGAAAGAGGGAGAGTAATAATGTGTGAAAGCGAAAAAAATATAATTCCCTCTTCTTTAATAGGCGTCCCGCTGAAGAACTCATAATCCCGCTTATTTCAATATCCTGTCCCGAATTTTCAAAAACTAAAGCTGGCAACACTAGTCGTAGTGTATGTTTGTACAGCTCTTATGCTTATTAGAATAGTTTTTGAATGTTTTTTTACTAGAGAGTAGGGGCTATGTAAGCGGCCTGTATTAAATTTATTAAATATACAGCGTACAGGGTATATCAAAACTGCTACCGAAAACGAAGCCAACCAACACCAACGAATTCCCAAGAATATTGGGCCCAAAACTCCCAAAACTCCGTAGGTTATAGGAAATAAATTGGAAGTCAGGACCTTTACACTTCGTCTCTCAACATCATAATCGCGTGCGCTAGCAGAGGCTTCCAAGGGCCGGCCCACTCTCGAACCGGTTCTTCCAAAACACACTATAAATTATATATTTACTATAAATAACTGCGTATACACCCGTCACGGCTCGGCCAATGTTGACATACCACGATTACACGCGTCCATAGACAACGAGTGTTGCCAACATCGTGACAAAACCTCCTTGGTAGTGCGGACGCGTTGTCTATGCTAAATAGCTTTTATTTGCGTACGTGATGCTATTTACTATCAATTGTGTTCGTGTGCAAATATAGGAATAAATAAATATATAAGTAGAAATCACATAGTTACGAGACCGTACTAGAAAAGTGTTTAGTATCAGAAATTATTTGAGACTGCAATAAACAGATGTTTCATTCCTCATTTCGAATGAATTTAAACAAATAAGCGAACTGTTTCATAGCCGGCGTCTAATATATAGGCTGTTCTGCGAATATATCACAATCAAAGTTATTTTAAATGTAATTCAAAGAGCTTAAATCATCACACTTCAAAAATAGAATCATTTTTTTTTTTTTGTTAAAAATAGCAATCAATTTTAACCTCATCAGACAAAGATACGCAGGCTGCTCTGCGAATTTAAGGTATTGGAGTAATTAAAAAATATTACTTATAGCTTAAGTCATCATACTTTAGAAATAAAAGGAAAACATAAATATTTTTAATGAAAATCACTCTAAATCGTTGTCACTTTTTTCCCTTCTTTCTTTCTTCTTCAATTTAAAACTCATCAGAAAATTCATCCCGATTTCCATAAAAATATACCTAGCTATATTTAAATTTATAAACAGGATGATTGCTAATACACACCTGGATACATCTAGCAGCCAACATAACCAAAGCCGTATAATAACTAGATAAGTTAAGAAAAATGATCTGGTTTCATGGCCGCATGCGGATCAAGGAAACATCCTGATTCAAATCTCGCCAGTCTAGTTCTTGAAACCTAATAGCTGCTAAAAAGCGGGGTGTATTAGCGATTGCTCGATATTTTGCGTATAAAAGACTAGTGCAATAGGCGATTTTAGGTAGGGTAAATTCTCATGGGTTCTTCAGTGATAAGCGCTGAGTGTGACGGCTTAACAGCGATCAAATACTAAAGAATGTTATCATTGGTCAAAAGATCGCCTCATGAAGATTTTTTGTTAAATGTCGTACTCTTTTAATCGACACAAAACACATGCTTTATGATTTTGTGTTATCACTGCTGTGCATATCCATTTTGTGCAAACTGACATATTGATTACTACTATTACAGTACTAAGATAATTTGCTTTTCTCGCCACAAAGTCCCTTATATTGTGCTAATGTAAATGGCAATCGACATCGAAAAATGTCGATCGTATTTAAGAATTGCCACCCTAATGCAAGTGAGGGCATTAACCTAGACCGAGCCAAGCTTATACCCTTAACGAGAACGTGATAAAATCCTTGTTTATACACCACTGAATTAATTATACGCTACAAAGTGCTTAGGAACATAAACCTAAACATTATCAAACTAGTTGTAGATGTCATTAGATATTTTAAGCCTGCTCTTAAACCCTTGGTCGAGGAGACCAGTGCTAAGCAGATCTTCAGGTATTTGAAAGATAAAGAGTAAATATATATAGTAATTAATATTAAAATAAATACTAATATCATAAAGCTGCAGAGTTTGTTTGTTTGTTTGTTTGAACGCGCTAATCTCAGAAACTACTGGTCCGATTTGAATGATTCTTTCAGTGTTGGGTAGTCCATTTATCGAGGAAGGCTATAGGCTATACATCATATCACGCTATGACCTATAGGAGGAAAGCAGTAGTGATATTTCTAGCAAATACGAGGAAATTTTGTTCGTTTTTCGTGGTCCGATTGGTCAATATTCTAAACTGATAGTCAGAATTAAACATTTTGACCACCATTTTAAAACGTGTATGCACCCGGGCGGATCCGGGTCCGACCGCTAGTATTAAAATAAAATAATAAGTAATTAATATAAAAGATTAAATACTATGTGTATTGACTTATCGTAAGACCTATTTAATTGCCTACATGACTAATAATCGAAAAATAAAGAAAATAAATTGAGGAAAGCATAACTGGTTACCTCTATTGTCAGTAGACTTCCAACTAAGCGAGGTCTCAAATTGGTTGTATCAACGCTGTCTATATTCCTATACTAATATATAAAAGTGTAGCTTTTTTATTTCTTTATTTGAACACTATAATCTTAGGAACTACTGGTCCGGATTTAAAAAGTGTTTTATTATTGGATTGTCCATTTACCAAGAAAGGCTATGGAATATTTTTTTATTTATTTATTTACATCTTCATTGTATATATATTTATACACAAAAACAAAAACAATTGTATTATATTTTATGCCCGTACAAATACAAAATAGAACTTGGTACTGTGATTCAAGAAGTAAGCATTATGTCATTGCTGTCAGAAACTATTTATTTTATTTGCTATATACATACAGGGTATATCAAGACTGCTACCGAAAACTAAGCCGGGTGGTAGTTTAAGCGACTTCAGACACAATGCAACAGAAAAAGTTGCAAAAAAAAGTGACAATTTTTTTTTGTTGTTTTTCCTATGACCATATTTGGGTGGTAAATACATTTTTTCCTAAAATTATAGTGTTTACCCTTTTATTTATAAATAATCTAGGGTATAAAAGTGGTTAAATTATTATTTTAGCAAAAACTATGGATTTACCACCCAAAAATGACGATATTTAAAAAATCATAAAAAATAATTGTTGCGTTTCTTTGCGAAATTTTTAGTTACATTGTGTTTGTAGTCACTATAACTACCACCCGGCTTCGTTTTCGGTAGCAGTCTTGAGATACCCGGTATACACGTAGTATACAAGCGGACTTAATGCCAGAGATATTCTCCTACAGTCTACCTTTGGGTGAAGCAGAAATGGAGCAAGCAGGTTTATTTCTGATTAAAATATATAAAAAACATTTTGGTACATAATTTAAATAAATGTATCAAATAATACATACAACTAACTTAATATTTCAAATCAGTTTCTATTCTCCGAAAACAATACCTGAACTACAAAACACTTTTCTCTCACCTCCCAAATTACTTGCATCCACCTGGGGTTCGAACCCACTACCATTTCACTAACAGCGCGTGTTAATAACGTATCAAACAGAAAAAGCTTTATAACCTCCGCACATACCGATCTGGAACGCGATGTAAGTCTCTATTGACCCCGTTACTAGTCCGGTTCGCCTCGCCATTCCTGGTCTGATATCCTCGTGTTTTTACAGGATACACCTTACCTAGCTTCAGGGCTAGGTTAATGCTCATTAGTTATTATTTAGCTGGTTTTTAGCATAGCTAAGTAGTGCCTAATAGTTTGCGGGCAAAAGAACATTTTTGTATCGTATGTTTTTTCACCTACCAACCTTGATTATATGAAAATATATACGAGGTCCTAAAGTATTCCATGGTGCCTTCTCTTTATTGTACATAAACTCAACCACTATACAGAAAAAAATATTTAAAAAGTACAAATGTCGGTCTTATCGCTCTACAGCAATGTCTTACAGACAACCGAGTATATTTTGATCGAAGATTGGTACGGTATACATATGTCCCGATACACCTTCTTTGGGGCCGAAATAGTAGTGACTACTGGTCTATAACCGCCATTTGAAGTAATATCTCAGCATGCAAAGTATATGCACTGTGGTAAAAATTATTTATTTGAGCAATATATTTGGTAATCATTGATACAATATTTGCCTCAATATTGTCCTGTACAAACTTTGTTTCACAGACGTGATTTATGCTAATGTAACTCAGGGTTGTCATAGTTTTCACCAAACATTGCCAAATGAGAATTTATTAAAAAATTAAACTATTCCGCCTAAAAATATATTTTAAGATGACATTTATTTACCGTTCCATGGCTTTCTAATGAATATACGTGTTTTCTAGTTCATAGGTGAACACGATGACCCCCGCACAAAAACATAGAAACCTAATAACTTGTCGCATGCGATGGAAAATCACTCGATGTCACGTCAACACGTCCTTTCACTAGTTATATCGATAATCGATTTACACAATCGATCGTTGTGAAATTGCGCCAGACACGAAAAATTGTATGTGACAATGGGCTTCACAATTTTAATTGTTATACCTTAAAAAGCGCATGTAAGCTACTAATTCTCAAAGGCAATTTTTTATTAATTGAAGTTTCGGACTTTGCATTATAGTAGCTAATTATATGAATGTTCCTTAGTGTGAAAAGGTGACATTGACAAGTTTCTCGACATCATTGCCCACAAAACGTATAAGATCGTTAAATCCGAAAAGTCATTGATAGGCCTGTAATCAACATTGGGACAAAAGTGACCATTAGTAATATTATTTTACGACTCCATTTATTACTCTATGCAAAACATTCGAATTTCAAAACAAGCTTCACCGGAACTGTCAAAATGACAGTTAAATGCACAGATAAAAAATTAAGAAAAAATACTTTCACCGTTTGTCGCGTGCCAGTTTCGTGTACATAAAAATATTATCGGTAATGAACGGTCGGCTAAGCTATTGAATGGCTCGTTAATAAGCCGTGAAGTGGAAATTAAAATTCTTTATGGTTGTTGATTCTTTTCCTTTACACCATTACGTTTGATGGCCGTTTTCAACTGTCAAATAAATGAAAATATTGTTTCTGAAAACGAAATGTTTTGAATGAAAATATGATTCGAAGTTTGTTTATTGAAGATCTTATTATATACCTATTAAATGGTATGTTTATTTTTAATGTATTACTAAATAGTAAATACACTTATTTTCTTGATTTCAATATACCAGACATATTGTAATTTAGCTTAAATCGCCTCCTTGAATTTAATTCCTAAGACAGAGTAACTACTGGACATAATGAGACTTTTGACTTTATAATTCAAGTTTTTGTTTGGTTTTGCTACTGTTCATGAGTGGTCGTATCACTTACCATCAGGCGAACGAAATGCTCGTCTCGCCATTCATTGCAATGAATTAAAAAAATAACCAAGTAGCATGGTTACTTAACATAACAAAACAGCATAACACCACTTATTATATTTAAAAGTCTTCCAAAGGAAACAATCCAAAATGAAATCGATGCCAGCACGGCACAGAAACACGCGAACACAACAAAATTCCAAGAAATGTACATTACAAGTTTCTTTCCGTTCTCTTATTTAATAAAGTAACTGTGTTTCTGTTTAAGCCGATCATCGGAGAGCATTTTCGGAAATAGGTTTGTGTCCACCAATTGATTTTGAGCAGTACGTAATGGTTCCTAAAAGTTTCGCTTACAAAAACATGAATTTGAAAACATCCAAATCGGATGTAAAGTGACTAAGCCTATATACGTTCTACTGCAAAGCACAATCGAGAGTATGATATTTGTAGTATCGTATACTATAGTATACATGTAAAATATATTTTTATTAATTATCATTTGTAGTTCTTTAATCATCCTCAGTCATAAAAAGCCTAGGACTAGACTGCCTAAAATAGTTTTATTGTTTAGTTTCCACAGTGACAATGCTTAAAATCGACCATACAATTTATTAAGTCCTTATTTACGATTGCAAGGAATTTAAGCTACAGTCTACTACGCTGGCCTACTGCCCATGCCCATATTTCTTGTAATAAAGACATTCTTTTGGGTTTTAGGTACTCGTGTCTTCTCACAATGTATTCCCTCATTGTTGAAGATACTCATAACTATGAAAATGATATATTGGTATCCAAACTCGGATATTAGCTTTTTCATTTTTGTGTAACTCTGAACAAATCAATCAAAATGAAACAAATCCAAGTATATAATGAACATTTCACAATATTAATTGGTCATATAATATTTTACGACCTACTTTGACATTCGCTGTCAAATACCAAATTAAAATGCAAGATGAGTCACACAAACTGGATTGAGACAGCACCAAGATAATTTACTAAATTATAATTAAAAGCCTTTTTAGCCAAGATGACAGCTGTGTGCTATACCTACAATGAACGGAAGATTAGACGTTCGATTCCCAGTTTTTGCAATCGCATTGGATCTCTTGAAAAAAGGTAGATTTGAATTGTTAATAGATAGTAAATTCAAAATATATTTTTTATTTTTTTTTATTATTGAAATTATTTGACGGTTAACCCGATTTTGGACTTCATTTTGGATTTTGGATTTCATTTAAATAAATTGAATTAGTTTGAATAAAAAAGTTTGATAGTACTAAAAATAAATTAAGTTATTATGACTTCAGGGCCTTTCTGTTTACTATATCATACTTACTATAGCCCGAAATCGAACCTGCGTCTTCCATTCAATTAACCAATAAGCCTTTCAGTAATAAAAACTCTCATAAAATATTAATAAGCGCATATTCTTGTATCTAATGACCTGCCAGTCACCTTGACTTTAAAATGTCAGCATTCCATCGTTAACCTATAGTTTCGAGTTTATACCAGATGAGAATCCTATTGTCGCTCTTATACTTTTTTGTATACGTGACGACTTGCCGGGTACCTGTTACACCGTCATGTTCATTATTTTACGAAGAGCATGTTCGTTCGACGTAGTAGAAAGTGTAAATAGTTTAAAAAAACTAAAAAACACGCTTTATATAGAAAACCCAACTAAAAAATAGAAAATAAATTAAAAAAAATTTGAATTAAGAATATAGTTGGGTTTTCTATATAAAGCGTGTTTTTTAGTTTTTTTAAACTATTATTTATTTTCTACTTTTTAGTTTGGTTTATTTATAAGAGCGTTTTTTCTTATTTTCAAATGTCTGTCTTATCAACTGTCGATGGTAGGTTTTAGGCCGACATGTATGTATGTATACGAAACAAGACGCAATTACTATAAGAGTCCCTACGCGCATGCGTAGTTCGCGCACTAGCCCTCTCTCTTACTCTCATGCAAAGGATCCGGAACGAAATTAATGAATCCTGGAGAATCTAATCAGGATAATCATATATTTTAATCGAATTATTGTATTGTCATCGGTCTTTGACAGGTGTGCAAAATTTGAATGAAATCTGTCCGTTTAAAGTGGGTCAAAATCGCGTCTTAAGGAGTCGGTTACAAACATACAAACAAACATACAAGTGAAGCTAATATAAAGCGTGTAAAAAGTGACTGATGTGTGTTGAAGGAATAATCTAACTCCTAATGTGTGGTGTGATTTTATTTCTATATGTTGATGCAATGAATGGCGAGACTAACATGCCGTTCGCCTGGTGGTAAGCGATACGACCGCACATAAACACTAGGAAAACCAAACACCTAGGATTACAAAATAATGCTTGCTTTTTAGGGGAATAAATAGACATTACGACAGATATACATAGACCCTATACATTAATCTGAGTCGTTCTTGATGTATATTGTTACGCGTCGGTGTAACACGCAGCCAATGCATGCAACTGTTAATTAACAAGCGTTGAATGCATCAATAATTATTGTCGATTGAATGCAATTTCCCCGTACTGACGTCTCAGACGTTAAGTTAGCATTCACATTGTTTTTATTCGCAAAGCTATTAGCTTTTTTATTAATTAAATAAAAGACCATTTTAATCGCTTTTTTAATGAATAATTGGAATTAATTGCAAAAATAAATGATGACTTAAAAAGGATACACAACTGAACAATAGGAAGATAATAATATGAATAGTCTTCAATGCACCACAACCAATTAACAATAACAGCTGATTAATTTAATAATTTGTCTCCGTGCCATATTAGAAAATATGTAAAATGACTAATGAGAGATCGCAGCTCCATTCTTGCAAATTTTATTTATTTATAAGCACACATAAACAATTGAAATAATACGATAAAAACACACATAATAGTACAATTGGTTGCCTTATCGATCAAAGGCAATGTCTTACAGACAATAAACACGGGATAAATATTTGTTTCAGGTCTTTAGGTCTTTCAGTAATAAAATACCTAAATTCCACACATACTTTCCCCCATACACAGGTCACGACATAATATGTTCTTTTAAATGAGAAATGTGTATTTATTTATTTACATATTGACACAAATCACCTCAACGTGGGTGAAACAGTTAATTTGACACACAATACCAAACAGCAAATTACCAAACAATAAACCATAAACAAGTTATTCAAACATAATGCAGAGCGTCGTTGTCTATTACCATAACCTAATGAATAACTTTATGAGCTGTTACGTAATGTATTTATTATGGGCTCGCTTTGACTTATGACACGTCAATAGTTGTAATAGTTTTGAGATACATGCGTAGACTCACGCCTTTTCCTAGAAGGGATAGGCAGAGAGGCAGAGTTTCGGCTTATGTGTGTCGTCTCACGATGTGATAGGGTGCGAGACTATCGCCATGCCAATTGCCAGGTATCTGACTCCGAGCTGATTATGAATAGAAAAATCACAAAAAAATCAAATAAATTACAACGTAGGGACAATAACATTTCACTACACATCGACAATTTCATGCGCGACCGTCATAGGTAAAGACCAAACCGTTTCCTCACAAGCCATTTGCGCTCCCTAGTAATTCCTAAAAAAATACTTTTATTCTCGATACGTTCACGTTTGTTCAATTCTAGTGACAGGAGAACCTTACTTTATCCCTCGCTGTAAAATGACGTCAAAAACTATCGTCGGTAAATATTGTGCGTAATAGTACGTGCTTTATAGTCAACCGGAAAGTTTGGCAATAAATAGCTATAATATCAGAATGTTTCGTGTCACAACAAAGCGTTGGGTGACACGTGCGGCGAGGCCTTTGATAATTCTATTTGAAGGCTTTGTTACATTTTAATAGATAATTAAAATTGGTGTAGACTTTTTCGCATTTTCCTTGAGATAGTGCTGCTTGCTTCCTATAGAAATAGGTCAAGACTATGAATTTCTTCATAATTTGAACCTATATACATTACTACAACCTAACCTATACATCACATTACTTAAATTAAATATTTCGTAATATCATAATTAGATAAATATTTCATTGTTAATAATAAAATGCTGCCTGGTGACTTAGCAGTTTAGTTTTAATAATGACTAAAAATATTAAAATTGTGTGAAAAAATTTTATTTGCGTTGTCGTTTTCAACACTGAGAATAAACCAACATTCGTTTATTTAACATACATTTAACTGTCATAGCACCACAGCACATACTTTTGAAAGATGGTAAGTATACAAAATTTATACCAAAACATGAATGGACCGTCTCAACTTGTGTACCTAATTAACAAAATCAGAAAGGTCATCAGATAAAAAGACAATGATACGAAAGTAGTAGGTAATAAAAGTATTATAAAAGTAAAAATGCTTTTAGTGCAATATTAATTATGTTTTAGTGAAACCAGGCCGCCACTTTCCCTCAAATAGTGAGTTGGTTTTTTTGTTCGCTCCCAAGTATTCTTTTGTGGAAATGTTGTAGGAATTTATTGTTTCTATAAAAACATGGCGGCCTTATCTTTATTATTGTAGCTTGGAAATTTTCGGAAGATGTAGTTTTATCGAAACAAATTGTTGATTGTAAAGAGATCTATAAATACCTAGATTTATGGGAATTTAGAATCAAAGACCATTTTAATAATATATCGCTGGGTTTATCAACTGCTATATAGAAAATCTAGAAATTCGTTAATAATGATGTTTTATGGTATGACTGTAGATAAGCTTGATTCATAAAATCACAAAAAAAAACATGCAATATTTTATAAAGTACGGAAAAAATCTTGTCGATCTGTTTAACCACTAGCAAACAATTTTCTCGTATATTATGCTAGTTATTTATAAACATACTTAAACATAATCAAATAATTTCTGTACCCACTGACAATTTCGTTTCCCTTTTAATATCGCGACCCTCAAATATGTGTTTGTTTTTTGTTACTTATTACAAATCAATCTCCCAACAGATGCGATTCAGACCACACCGCCGAAATGCTATACACACACCTGCAAGCCTTGATCGAGCGTCCAGAAAACCAGAAAAAATTCGCCGACATAGAACGCAAGTTGCAGATGAGAGGGGCGCTTCCCTCGTCCAAGAAGCCTCCAGACTCTTCCCTGGGGAGCGAGGTGTCCAGGGAGTCTGACTCCGGGAGCAACGAGGAGAGATGCGTGGCGAACCTATACGACAGTCTGGCTGCTGAGCTGAAGCAAAAGTTGTCGACAGGTAAAAAAGGTTTAGGTCAGTCGATTTTTTCTGATTTTTTGTAGGTAGCTGCTTTGCCACGCACTGTAGTTTGGTTTGTATTTGTGCTTTGTAGTCCTGTTGTAGTGTTAGACGCTTATTTTCAGTCATTCTGTCTAAGTATCTGTGTTTGATAAAATCACGGCGACCGGAGAGAAATTATTATTATTCGCCGTGGAATAGGTACTTTGATGCATTTTAAAATTACCTATCGCATGAAATTGTCCTATAATTTGACTTAAATATTTATTTCTATATATTGGCCTGTTGGTAAACGGACCGGATGCGGCTGCCACTGTTCACGGTGGTCGCGGGTTCAAATCCCAGGGCACACCTCTGACTTTTCGGAGTCATGTGTGTATTGATAGTCAATCACCACGCACTAAAAACGGTGAAGGAAAACATCGTGAGGAAACCGGCATACCATAGCGATTTATAAGAATTTCTATGGTATGTAAGTCCGCCAACCCGCACCAGGCCAGCGTGGTGGACTATATGGCCTAACCACTCTCAATCGTACTGTCGATTGTAGAGTAGGCCCGTGCCCTGCAGTGGGACGTATATGGGCTGATACATATTCATATGAGTTTGATATAGATTATAAAACATATACTGCAGCTTTGTAGGGAGTATTTTGCATAACGTTGAAAACCCAATAACAAAAGTTATAAGCATTGCTTGGTATGGAAATGGATGCAATTGTCCTTTAATATAATAGTTTGAACAATGTTATGTATCTAAACTATATATGTATTTATATTTAAAAACCCGTAGGTAGTTACTTATTATAATAGCTGTATGTTGTTTGTGTTTGTTGCACCTGCTTTAAGTAGACTAGTAACTAATTTTAAGTTCATTTATTGTACAAATGTTACAACCTCCTTACCAGATTTCCCATATTTAATTTAAGAAAACTGAAATAAAAAAAATCACAAATATTATTCTATATTTAAATCCCGCGCCAATATTACTCAATTTAAAAAAAGAACATCCATAGATAGAATCCTGCCAATAATCGATAAACAATTCCAAATTCAAATTTCAGGTAAAAGCCCCATTCTCCTGCCACCGCGCGACTACGACACGGTGCACAGGCAGAAGGGAAACCTCAGCAACATCGACACTAGGAGGTGCCTCAACCAGAACATAGTGGGGGTGAACGCGCGACGCAAGCTAGAGTCGTCTGGAGGCAGTTCTGGCATCGGCAGCGACTTGGCGCCCTCTCCCGAGAGGAATGACTATACTAGGCAGCACGATAATCACAGCACTAGTGGTATGTATTTTTTTATTTGTCAAAAGATGTGGTTGTAAGTTTGTTGAAATTGTTTTTGTTATTTGTCGATTTCGTTCGTGACTTCGATACTTAGAACTTATTATAGACTAGTTTAAATTATACGTAGTACTTTGGTCTACATTCTATAATAATATTATTTGCCTTAAAATAGACTCCTAATGAATCATCCTAATAAATTACGATGGTAATAGTAATTTAATTATTCTTAAACACTGATTGTGTCGGAGAATTGAATGCAAGAAGCATTATTGCAAATATAGCTTTTGAATATAAACGAATACTTCTTAAGACCTACGCATACAGAATAAGATAATACAAAAAATTACGAAATTATACTCTTTTACAACGTAGTATCATTTTTTGTTTTATTGATTACGGGATGCGTTCATAGTTAAAAAAAAAGATATTATTTCCGTGTTTGTTATTGAAACCGCGGTGTAATTTCAATAATGACTGCCACAGCACAAAACCGTATGCTCATGTTCGTTTGCCTTGCTTGAAAAAAATTAATGAACCATTAACTTTATAAGAATGTTAAAAAAAAATAGGGCTGTGATTTTACGATAATCTATAAAATTCTTAATATTTTGAACTTTAATAAGAGTACGAGCTTGTAGAATATTAAATGTAGTTTCAGAATGCATTATGCAACAGATATAAAGATGTAAGCTGTGAGGTCATAAGCTTATTTTTCCATGCCACGTTAATTTTACCAAACCAGTTTTAAAATTATATTCTTTTAGGTCTCCATCTTGTCAATATTTTTTAACAATCATGAAATATTATTATTGAACCGGTTTTTTTCTAACACTATAAATTTTTCGATGCGCATTCAAAATACACTTTTTTATAGAATATGACGAGGCTCATACTACGCATTTATTTGTGTGAGTAAAGAAAAATACTTTTATGCCGCGATGGCGTCATGCAGTCGTGACCTGCCATTCACTGGCAATTTATATAGGGCTGTCAAATGGACGAAACCAATGTGAATTCTAATTTTTAATGTCCTCTAAAAAGTATTTGGTGCGTCCACATTTTAAGGTTCAGTTGAATATATTATAACTTTAATGTATGTCGATATAATTTGGTAAAATATATTTTATATCACGAATTCTGTGTCAATCTAACTAAATAAAGTCAATACTTACCAACTTAATATAATTATGTTAACTCAACCTTATTTTCTTCCAACTTCAAGGCTCGGCAAAGTTACTAAATTTTCCTAATTCTGTGGATTTTATGGGCAGCAGTAATCACTTTTTATCAAATAAACAGCTTGCTTGAATTTTTGCCATTCATTATAATTAATAAAAGTATAATGTACTGAAAAACACCAAGACAAGCGATGAGTTTCATTATCCGGTAACATTAATGGCATTGACGGGTATGAGAGCTGGATATTTCATTTAAAGAAGTAGTAATATTTTAAAATTGATGACCCTAACGCACTGTACAGTGCGTGCCAAGATAGTGTTTACATCACAGGTTTGCGTTAAGCATTATTATTACCGGTTTTACACAGACAAACGTAAAATCACATACATATTTATAGCCTTTCTGCCCATGACTTTGTTTCAAAACACAATAGACAGCAGTAGTATTTATTTTTAATATTTTCGAGATATTTTAAACATTCAATTTCACTAAAAAATTATATTTTTGCACTACTTCCAAAACAAGGGGAAGCTATTGGCATATCAAGCATTAAAATGAGTTCATAATAATTTTATCAGTTTAAATAATTTTCTTAAAATCAATACAGCTTATAATGACATTATTTCATTTTAAATAAGTATTTTATGCCTCCATAATTCACAGTACCATCATCACATATTATCGTATTTCTCTTTTTATAAAGCTGAGGAATTTATGCCGTGTGCCAAATATAATTTCGTTTATAATCTGTGCACACAACAGGTTTCCGAACGTGTCTTATTAAAATCAAGATGACGACAGCGTATACGGCTGTAATTTTGAATCTGTGTTATCATGGTTTAAGATGATCTAAGCGGCTATGTGTTTTCCTATGACCTTCTCTTATGTGCATGAAAAAAGTACATATGTACATGTTCAATATTATGATAGCACTTAAATAATGTTAATGATACTGAAGATATTAATATTATTAGTATAAAATATAGTAAATATAATTATGATCAATTTACTCTTAAATTATTTTGTAAGACATAAAAACCATTACTGAAAAAAAAATTGGTGGTACTGATTTAGGCATCCTTAGCAACACCACGATAAAGTAGTTTAGTATTATTTGAATATGAAATGAATAGGTACAAAACTTGTCACTTTAATCTCTTCATTGCTTATTATTACTGATACTTTCAACTAAGCCAAATATTTACACCTATAGAAATTATATTTTATACATAAACTTATTAACACTACTGGAATCCAATGATGAATAGCATCCAAACATGAAAATAATCGAAGGTCAACAACAAATTGTCGGCAAAATATTTGCACGGACAAATTGTATTAACATGGCTGATCGCATTTATCAAGCCTGCCGTCGTGACAGGTCAATCCCAGTTATTAATAGACGGCGACTTGTGAATATTTCATTTTTTATGACTTCATCAAATTATGTTCCAATCGTTATGGTATTATTAATTTGAGAAATAATTCGATTATTTCAGTGTGTCATTTAGTGGTTAGAAGTCTTCTCTATAAGCTACCACAAATTGACTGCATTTAATTTATAATTCTAAACTGAAAATAAATAACTAATACAGTGCTAAGCAATCAAGTTACAAACTACGTATATAACATGACGTCTATATTCAGTAATTGTCCAATTATGTTAGAAATGTGCAAGAAATGCAACCACTTCAATCACCTAATTGTATCCCATTCAATTTCTTTTTCACAAGCGCGGAAACACTACAGCGTGTACTTGAGAAGTTAACACGCTGTCACCTTATGCTGTCACTTCCTTCTTTTTGATCGTGTACGGTCTCATGGCGTGCGAATGTATTTGTCACGCTGTTGTCAAAATAGTTTTTTTCTTTTTGCATTTTATTATATTGGACAGGTTAATGTTATTAGATTACGAGTATAATTTCTTGTTGTTTATATTAAGAAACATATTTCAAACAATAAATAAATTATAAATAGTGAAATAAATGTTCCTAATATTTTGATAACAGCATAAAAATAACACAATCGCACGACAAAAGACCGTAGACGATCTATACTACTTTTTAAATCTTTGTAGTTTGCACTGTTTATTTTAAAACATTTAATACCCTCTAAAATCACACAGTCCTGACCTCTTAATAAGATGAAATTGTGCGTATAGTCAAAATGATTGTAAAAAACAAACCTCACTCACAAAAAGCGAATTACGTTTCGAACCCAGGATCTTACGATGCATACATGCTGTCACTCGACCAATAAGGTAACGTTTTTTTTTTTCAACTTGCGTTCGGTAAAATTTGACTATCAGACATCCAAAATATGTATGAATTTAATATAACGTTGTCTACTAAAGTTTTTCCATGCCTGATTGTAAACAATCCATATTGAGTCAATTAAATATTTCTTTAACTAATACATGCATACCATTATGCTATAGCACAATATGAGTAGAATATGTAAAAATTAACAGTAGTAAGTATTTCATATGTGAAAGGTTGCCTGGGTAGTCTATTTCTATTTCTCCCGCCAAACAGCAGTGTAAATGTTGTGTTCCGGTTTGACATTGTAGCCAGAGCAACTACTGGACATATTGAGACTTAACATCTTGTGTCTCAGGAAGGCGAGCGTAGTGGAATCCCGAGCATTGCTTTGTAATTCATGGTGTTGTTTGGTTTTGGTGCTGTCAATGAGCGGTCGTATCGCTTACCATCAGGCGAATGACATGCTCCTTTCGCCATTCATTGATATAAAAAAAACTAAATATTTTTTGCTTAATATGTGCATACTACATTTTAGTATAGCATAATATACACAGACCTTCAAAGTAAGATTGACATCACATTTTGGATAAGGACAAGCAAAAAGTCCAAGAAAGGCCAAGCAAAGTACCTTTACAAAAACCCTAGAAGCTATCGAATAGAATTTGTATGTAGTTCAAGAACAACGTCAATGGTACGTGGGCGGGCCATTGAACAAAGTGCATGGTAATGAGGTGTTATGAAATATACCTGTTATATCATTACTATGATTAGCTTACGAATCAATTACTTGAGGAATGTGATAGTAATAATAAATTAAAGTTATTGGTAGTTTTTCTAATTGAAATAAGGCTTGGTTGTCTTCTCGTTTGGATAGACTTTATAAAAAACCCATTTATAACTCACATCATATAATAAATCGTCATGATATTTATTTATTAGTAAGACATACCAGAATGTACTTGGTAAAATTCGAATGGACCTATTAATAATTCAATTAATTGATATACATTTTTAAGCGACTTCAAAGGAGGAGCAATCAATTTGCATAGGTGTATGAACAGTATTCATAATGATTTAATGTGATAAAATATTTTGTCACGACATATGACAAAATAATGAAATTGAATATGATATATTTACACTTCATGATTGTATTAACATTTTATCTAAATAAATACACGTCTTACAATAATGACGTAGATCGGTATTTTAGAATCTGAGGTAAAAGAATATTTTTTTATATATTTTAGTTTTGTTAAGCAGTAGATTATATTTTTCTCTCTCGCCATCTCTCTTCAAAGTCAAGTAAACTACTGTTTAACAAATGTCTTCTTCAAGAATTTCCAGTACGTTATGTACATTTGTATAACACGTATTACGAGTAGTACCTATCTATGTTCAATTAATATTTTTCTTGGTGGTAGGACTCTGGTATTATGGGCACGCTCGTCTTTCCATCCATTGCAATTAAAAAAGTCTATTCACGAAAGGTATATCTTTATGTAGTAAATATGTCTTCGCAAGGACCATTATATTTTTTACATTTTTATATTGTTTAACCAAACAAAGCAGACAATACATAGCGGTCAAGGACGATGCAAAAACAAAGATGTCTCCATCAACCCTTTGTCTTACCTTTGAATAGCAACTTCTCATAGCTTCCTAGTAATTTAGGCTCTTTCCCAAGCCTAGACAATAGTGTGGGAGTGAGAGGCAAACAATTTCCCATCAAAAAAGACAGAGACGAACAGTTTCCACTGGGAAAAAATTGACAGGTTTTTCTGATGACTTCCTTAGGAAAATCTTGATTCTTTTGTTTATACAGAGGTGCTAAACGTTTGTTACTATGTAGTACCTATATTTAATAGTGTTGATGCTATTGCAATAAATGGCGAGACGTCCATGCTATTCACCTGATGATAAGCGATACAAGTACAACAAAAATACAATGCAATCCTTGACATACCATTGCGCTCATCATCTAGAAACACGCGATGTTAAGTCTCAATATGTCTAGTAGTTACTCTAGCTACAAATGTCCTTCAAACATAAAACACAACAGTGTATTTACAGTATTGTTTAGCAGGAGAAAAACATTTATCTCAGCATTAGTATCGACGCCATAACCTCTACTTCACAGCTTGTCCAACCAAAGTTGCTACGGAGGCTGTCAAATATATTCTAGCGACAAAAAAAACGTATAAAAATTCAGTCAGTACTTACCGCGTAGAAACGCATAACTTTCAACGCCGGTGGCCAACTTTTGTCCTTCTGCGAAAACAAACGAATATCTACGCTATTGTGGTTACATTGTGCAGAGAACTAGAACGGCAACAATATAATGAAAACGACAGTATTGCCGCCTTACCCAAATCTCATACAATTAAAAGCGCGCTTTGTTGAAGACTGCTTTTGATTACTGTGTAGGGTTGTCAAGTATTTTTTAAGATAAAAAAGTATTTCTGCAGATCTATATTCCTCCTGGCAATGTCCGTTTTTTTGTTAACCTTTTCTATTTTGCCTTATATCAGATATCCTCCATTATAAAACCTATGGCAATGGTCCAGGTCCAAGTGTATAAATTACCATATATTTTAAATGCGAAAAACGGTTTCACACATAATCACAGGATTTTAACGGAAATCTGTTTCGATATCGTAGGACCGTGTCTAGCTACTTCTTTGAATATCTTTGTACGACGTTAATTAATGTTTAAAGTACCTTCTAAATTAGATGTAATAATTACCACAACTCTCTTAGAAACCTAAGAAAGATACACAAAATTGTACAATATGACAAGATAACGATTATCAATACTTTGAATTAAAAAAAATATTCCAAAAATCTTTTAAATATTTAGCTGTGCCAACCCTACAATGTGTGAGCGTTAGATTTGTATGTCAATTTGTGCACAAACAAGTTTAGTTTTAAGTGTTGAGATGACTCTACCGTTAGTGTTCGACGACAGCAGGTCAAGATGCTAGTAGGATAAACTGGACTAGAATATGCTAAAACATATTCTGTCGACGAATATATGGTATTCGTTGGCGGAATATATTATTTTGTTTAGCTTGAACTTCGCGAAAGGAATTGTGTCAATGGAGAAAATAATGCAACTGTTATTGTAAAAATTGTTTTATCTTTGTTTGAAGACCAATGGTCATTTTAAATGTTCTAAGTGTTGTTCTAAGAACAAATTAAACTAACATTTGATTGTATGGGTGCTGAAGAAATTGTCTTTATAATTTCACATTCAAGCAATAGGCTTCACCCTCAATAACTGACCAATGTGGCGGCAAAAATACACTATTATACTACAATAATGTAACTAATAAATAACTTATATTGTTCCAGAGGAGGACTGGGCGGAGAGCACGGCGTACATGATGCACGAGGCGTTCGAGGCGTCACCCCCGCGCCGCGCCACCTCTCCGCGCCGCGCATCCCCCGCGCGCCGCGCCCTCTCGCCCAACAACTACGAGCGCGGATACACAGACGACTTCGCCGACCAGTTCCGTGACCAGCTCGCGCCCTTCCGCGACCACACCTTCGAGCGCCGCTTCCGCAACGAGTCGCTCGAACGGAAACCCAAGACCGAAGCCTTCGCTGACGACACCACCTACAGGAGGCGGTACATCGCAGACGCCAAACCGTCCAACAGAAGCATAGACAGGGTCGAAGACCGACGGTTCGGCAAACTCCAAAGAGGCGCGAGCGAAGGCAGCCTGAAAGTGGCAGATGCTTCACCGAAAGACCGGTTCAACGTAGCCAAGGAGAAGTTCATGAATCTCGAACGTGAGAGGTTCAACCGAGAGTTGGAGCAGCACATGGCCATGAGACGGAGCATGTTAGAGAGGAACAGTCGCTCAACTTCTTCCCCCGAGGAAGAAAGGAGGGATGAGCGTCAGGAGAGGAGGGACTTGAGCTCCAGGAGGGAACCGGAGCGCTCTCATCTCGATCGTCACAGGGAACCTGAACGACGCAAAGATCAAGAGAGACGCGAGCTGGACACCAGGGAGCTCGCGCACAGGGAGGTGGAGAGGCTGCCGCGCGTCGGCAGGAAGCGCGATGACGTCAAACGGTACGAGTACGGAACCGAGGACTACTTGAACAGGATCGAACCCAAACCCCACAGGGAAGAGTTCGACAGATACAGGGAGAGGAGGGAACTGGACAGGCGTATCGAGGAGGACGAGATCATAGAGCCAATGGTTGAGAATAGGAGGAGGGATTGGAGCGACAGACAGAGGGCCTTCAGCCGCTCGCGTTTGTTGGAGGACCAGCGTCAGTCGTACGCTGAGGGTGATAGGGATAGGTACTACGAGCGGGACTATAGGGAATACCGGGACCTGGCGGATCGGCAGCCGACGAAGTTCCGCCACAGCTACGCGGAGCCAATTCCTCGCGGCCGCCTGGGCACCGTGCGCCCCTACTGACATGCCATAATAGAGTAGACGATATATGACGATATACTAATGTATAAAAGGTCTATTAGGATACCGATCCTTGGTACTAAGACTTCGAAACTTACAGATCGCTAGATTTTAAAGATTTCGCAAGTCGGTGAAATCTTTGAAAAGAACGCGAACGACTAATATTTCCTTTTCTTACCTGATTTATTAACATTAGTTTTAAAGGCACTACGGTGGATAGATATATAATCCGAAGTATTTTAAATTTTGCTTGTTCCGGGTGATTACTGAAATTAAATTCTATTCCCACAAAATTCATCCCAAAAACTGATGATGATATTCATCCGATGATGGTATTTTGTTAAATAGCTAGTTGCTTCGGTTTTTCAATTCGCCATTTTGTGGTGCCTGCTAGTATAAAAATACTCAAACGGACAGTAAAATATAAATGAGGGATATATTGTAAATACGGACAGTACCTTTATTCGTTATAATATAAATAAGTCTATTAAATGCATGTTATTGTTATTAGATTATCCCGTCATGGTTTATGTTATCGAAATTGAATTCTTATTTTTTTAAATATAGTTATTATTTATTTTTGTAGTTTAAACTGTGTAAACTTGGCGATTTGTTGGTGTAAAGTATTTTACGATATCACTTTTTTTCTCGTCTAATTGTCTCTTATCATGTTTTTTTATATCATTCACAATGTCAGTGCCTAAAAACTCCGTCCATGTTTGGAAATAAATATTCTAAATCTCCCAATCTCTCGACCTCAGTTGATTTTTATATGAATAATATACATTGTATTTCAAGTCAAATTATTTACATTAAAAGCCTCTCAAATATGAGTTCAACCCGAAGGAGTAATATTAAAATTATGACCCAAATAGCTTCCATAATTAAGAATAAGTCATTGCCGACTGTTAATTTCTTTATTACTGAAAAATCCGAGTTCATTTCTAGGAACATTCTAAAATATGTTAAAAATATTTTACACCTAAACGCCTATATATTAAATAATAGGTACTTGTCTACTCCCAGTAGTCATTATGTATGAACAAAAATCGTACTTAAATATTAGTTCTTAATACGATTGCAATTATTTTGTTATCATTTTGTTTTATGCAAAACTATGTTGCTTTTTCATATGTTTAGGTGTACTATGAAAAATTTTACACATATTGTAGAGGGATGTCGTTTGGATGTCAATCCGTCATCCTAATCTAGGATGGGATAGGTTATATGAATCTTATTAGTTGCTTATGTAAGTTTAAGAGCGTGGATTCGACCCCCAGGACAGGCAATGAATTTTGCATGAAACTTTCACTTAAAATGCATGATTGGCCTAAACAACGATTTTTCGGAGGCTGTATAATCAAATGCCACTCAATTTTTGTAACAAATGCTATGGCTGACATATGTGTGAGAAACGAACAAAAAAAAAGTCTTATAAAATTTAGTCATTACGTAATATGACCTGTTTAGTATAAGACTAAGTTAGGATAGTGCTCAAGTAAAGGTATAGCTTAATATTGGAATTAAGTACTAGTAACATATGAAAGGCAACTGGTATTGTGTAACCCAGTGACAAAATCCATCCGATGTATCTGATTTGTTTGTAAAATAATTAATAAAAATAAATATTTGTATACACATTGTTTATTTATTATTGCCTCACTTACGTGTTTACTAGTCTCTTTTATTAAGAGGATATTAACGATCATTTTATCTTTAGAAAAGCTTCTATTATTTTGAATTAGGGATAAAAAACAACAGTAAATTATCACATGGAACAGTCAATTATATCATCATTACAATAAATATGTTTTGAGTCGCACAAACAGTTATCAAAATCCTCACATCACATCAGGTAATCGTATCTCATATCCAAATCCGATTTGAATTACTCTGAAATTATAACATTTATATTGATTGTTTGACAAATAATAACTTATAAGAGAGGGTAGGTAGATTTATGGATATGACAGGCGATAAATATTGACCTACCCTCAATCTTTTTTGTCAAAACTACGTAATATTTTTACTTCCTATGAGATTATGCCGCCCTGGTACTTCTACTGTCTGTGTTATGCATCAAAATAATATTTGAAAATTAAGAGGGGAAAAAAAAGAAGGTTAGGTTAGGTTTGTTGAAGGTTAGGTTAGGTTTTTGCAAGTTAGGTTTGTTGGACTCGAGAAAATGATAAAAAGTACTAGGAGTACATGACATATCAGGAGGTTAAATACGATGGACCAACTGTCACTTGACACATTATTTATTTTAACTCCTACCTCCAATACCTCCTGTAATATTATGTCGCCCTAGTACTTCGCCAGTCATTCATAAAGAAAACACGATGGACCAAACGTCACAAACTTGATAAAATACTTATTTTAGCTCCTACCTCCATTACCTCCTGTAATATTATGTTGCCCTAGTACTTTTTCTGTAATTCTTAAGCAATATTGATAAAAATTATTTTAACTCCTACCTCCACTACCTCCTGCAATGTGATGTTGCCCTAGTACTTTTCCAGTCATTCTTAAGCGATATTGATAAAATTTATTTTAACTCCTACCTCCACTACCTCCTGCAATGTGATGATGCCCTAGTACTTTTGCAGTAAAATATTATAAAATATAGGAGTTTTCCACTTAATTTCCACCTAATATCAGTATTAAACTTTGAAAATCATGGCTCTACATATATTTTTGTTTTCTGTTTAATAATCTTGTTTAATCCAAAGATAACTTAGTCTTTTCTTTTTTAAGGAGTAAATAAATAAAACAACACTTAATATTAGTTTATTTTTATTTACAGCTGTGCACTAGGCGTGCGAGCCAGTTCTTACATTAAAAAAAAAACAAAATATTGCACTGAATTGCACAAAAGTTACAAATGAAGATCAAGTTTCATACAAATACATCATACACCATACCATACACGTCTACATACTTAATCATGTAATAAATAACCATTTTCAGAGAAAAAAGTTTTACAGAATCGTCAAAAATAATTCTAGAGAGACTCGGCCGTATTTCAAATAATAAAAACATCACTGACTAATTTATAAGTACATTTCCGATTTAAATACTAGCAGTTTAAAATTATTTCTAACAGGTTTTGAAAATATATATCTATATAATAATACAAAGTGTGTAAAGAAGTAAATTTAAAAAAGAAACAAGAGTTTTATTTCTAACACGAAAATCTTTCGAAAAAATTAGATACCAAACAAACAGCGCCCCCTATCGGACATGAGAAGAAACCACACTTTCAAGACGTCTACTTCGTGACGAAAACACTAAGGCGCTGTGCACACAGAGCTACTTAAGTTAAAGAAATTTGTCAATTCTCTGAATTTTACAATCGTGGCAACTGCAAACTGTTTATGCAACTGGCAACTTTTATATTTACAGCAATGTTAACTGTTTCCTTTACCCAAAGTTGATCTGTGTGCATAGCGCCTTGAGTTAGTGTTTGAAAGAAAAAAATAGAAATTTCCCATCTTAAATTATAACATAAAAATAGTATCAAGTCATTAAAATATCTAATTATAATTATGACTCGGATTTATTGCACGCTATGTATAAAACGTTATTTTCGACAATAAATAACTACATACATAGTTCTACTTACACATATCGATATACTTTATATCCTTATTTTATTAATAAGGTGGTATACGTTTATATTAAATATACATTGCACAGTACAAAATTACATTTGGAGTTTCATTTTCGGTAATCACCCGAAACAAAATCATGTTTTCGAAATTCACCCGATCTTCGTACTTAAACTGCCATTCCTTCATTAGATGAAAAAAACCTTTTTGAAAATATGAACATATCTTAGGCACCAAATATTGTTTTTGTATAAAAATATAATGACAAAATCATATTTTAAAAATCATTTAAACTTATTCAGATAACAGATTTTTTAACTTCTTTCTCAACTGACTCTTTATATCACTACCTAAACTTTTATCCAAATAATTTTCATCCACAATTCGGCAAAAAATTTCAAAAAGGATTTTAATTTCCCCTCACTCAAGGAAGATACCCCAGAGTGTCTTCAAGACTGGCGTTCCTACTTAAAGGGCGGTGGTCGAACATCCTTGCGAGTGGAGGGGCAGCCCTCGGCGGAGTAGGGGGGAGGGGCGGAGGCCTAGGCCTGCGCCCTCCGGCGAGGGACCTCACGTCAGTCCGCTGAGAGAGGCGCACATCAGCGAACAGTGCTGCCATCTCGGCTGATTTCTTCACACTCAATGCATCGTGGGAGCCAGCTCCGGTGCTTCGTACTGAAATGTGAAAAGTAGGTATTTTTTATTTATTTATTTTATTTGGGTGGCTCACAGCTATCAGCAGCAAACAAACATATATGTTACAAATTGTATACAAAAGATAGCCAATTACGAGTTATAGCAGGTAGGTTTTAAAAGTTACAAAGTTATTCTTATTAATAATAAGAAAAAAAGCAACGACAAATAGGGTAAAAAAAATAGTATTGTGTAGTTATTCAAAGTTCTTGTATGATTATAAGTTAAGACAAACAATAAGGGATAATCACAAAATTGAAACACGCCCTCTTCAAATGAAATATTGCAGTATTTACTAAAAAACTTATATTGTGTACAGAAAATAAAGAAAGTGGCCTGGAAATATCAATAATTTGATTCTTTTTACAACATTTTACATCACAACCATGTAATGATTTTGTTACTTTATTGTAAATATTTTAGAATTATAGTGTGAGTAGTGGACATTTTGTTTGCTAAATCCTTATATTTTTATACCAATAACATTAAATACTCTTTCAAACTTTAATGTGGCTTGTTTAAAAAGAAATAGATTTAAAATGTGAAAATGGAATGAGGTATTTTGAAAAATGTAAAAACAGTATCTTTTTGATGTATGTCTTGTTGGTGCGTGGTCTGATCGTGTAATGTATAAAAATGGATGTAAAACAATCAGAGAATAATATTGTAATCGAAGAGATGGAGTTTCATTCTTAGCCAGAGACACCCTTCCTACAACTACAGTTATAAAGTATGACAATCTGACGGCCTTTCTTAACAACCATATTATATTCTAGCTTACAAACAAATTTCATATATTTGTAAATTATTGTGTGATTATATTTTTAATACAAAACTCTTCAGAACCTGCGCCTAAACATCCTCCATTATTATCTAAAGAGCCCAGAGAATTCTAGTTCTTATGAGCAGATATATTTACTGGTGGTAGGTCTCTCATATGTGAGAGGTGGCTTGGGTAGGTACCACCGCAATGTCTATTTGTCCCGCCAAACAGCGGTGTAAATGCACTGCTGTGTTTCGGATTGAAGGACATTGTAGCCAGAGTAAGTACTGGAGATATTGAGACTTCACATCCTATGTTTCAGGATGGCAAGCGCAGTAGAATGCCAAGCATTGCTTTGTAATTCAAGGTATTGTTTGGCTTTGCTACTGTTCATGAACGGTGGTATCGCTTACCATCTTGAACCTGTATAAGCCTATATACGTCCCACTGCAGGGCACGGGTCTACTCTACAATCGAGAATATGATTGAGAGTGGTTGGTCCATATAGTCAAGATGTTTTCCTTCACCATTATAGTGCGTGGTGATTGACTATCAATACACACATGACTCCGAAAAGTCAGACGTGTACCCTGGGATTCGAACCCGCGACCACCGTGAACATATTGGCAGCCGCGTCTGGTCCGTTTACCAACAGACCACCACGCACCACGCTTACCATCAGGCGAACGGAATGCTCGTCTCGCCATTCAAGGCAATAAAAAAATTATTATCATAATGATAAGCTGGTACTGACCGGTAAGTCTCTGCATGTTGCGGCTGCGCGTGTCCCTGGGCTTGTTCTGCAGCAGCAGCTCGTAGTCGAGCGCCAGGCTGTCGGAGCTGCGCGCCCTTCGTGTTCGCTCCTCGCGCCGCCGGTGACCTGTACCACTTGACCTGGAATCACAACATTTACACATTCAAGATTCAGAAATCTTCAAAAACCAGGGGGAGGTCATGGCGGTCATAACCCCCCACTGGACTGGCTCCAGAATGACAGAATTTATTAATTTTCTTATTGATAAATATAATAAGCACAGTTAATTATTTTTATGTCGATAAATTAAGTAAAAAAGTATGTGTGTGTGTGTTCACAAATCACGGCTGTAACAAATTTTAAAAAATCATTAGTCCGATCTTCCCCAACAGAAAAAGAAAAACAAGGAAATGTAAAATCCGATTTACCTAGTCCTAGAACCTTTTCCATCGTATTCCTCATATCGCTTGAGCCTCTCGGAGTAGGTCCTCTGCGACGGGCTGCGAAGGTACTCAAGACTCTGGGAGCTCTGCATCACTCCCCTCCTCGGGCCGGCACAATAGCACTTATTGCTGTCAGCACAGCTCTCAGAATCGCATGAACAGTAGCTGAAATCTCCTTCGTAATATTCCCTGGAACACAATATACATACATAAGCAAACGTATTGAAGAGGAATTGGGAATAAAAAGAGAGGCTTATTCACGTTTCAGGCTCTACTAATATTGAATTTAATATTAGGAAGTTATAGTATTTTTCTGTCACCCTTGTATAATACGGCGCGGCGTGAGAACTCACTGTGAACATTTTTTTTTAAATTTCTTATACGGTCTAATTAATTTAAACAATATCAAGCTATCCGTAGGGTATGTTCCATTACTTTCAAGAAGGTAAAACTATTTGCTTCAATACAATGTTTCGAACTGGTCTTAATACTTTACTTTCACGAATATTTCTGGAGCATACAAAAGCATACTTCTTTTAATTTATAAGAGTTTAAATATCTCTTGAGTTTACGCAAACTGGTTTATTTAGTACGCAACAAATAATGGACGAAATTATTTAGCAATTTCAATAAGGACGAAGCGAAATCACTTCATAAAGGATGTGCCGTTAATTTTTATTACCCCCCCAATTAATATTCCACTTAAACGTCGATTTGGGTTGAAGAAAGGTGGATTTGCTGCAACTCATTCATTAATTCAGTTAAATGAATTGCAGTTAAATTAAGACAACCAGGTTTAATATTGTACACTTGACATTTCATTTTGTTAAAAAATATCACTTACAAGTCTAGGTCTCGACTAACGATGTTTATTTTAAGAAAGTAAGGAATTCCTAAATGCTATGACTTTCGACTATATGAAAACTATAATTAGCTTTGTACGAAACTAATTATTTTGTACTTATTTGACACAAAACATATTCACGTTTAAATGACGATAAACTTTTAAAATTACCCACAGATCATAAAAAATTTATTCACTAAAATCAAGATCTTTATGACAGTCTAATTCTAAAATAAAATATAAAAAAACTTCCTTCCTAGTGGACAAAATAATCATTTATGTGCGTAAATATATAGTTAACAAAAATGCAGTGAAATCTGTATAATAAATAATTAATTAATTGACAAACAATAAATTAAGCTAGTCAACGCAAAATATTCCAAAAACGCGAGCAATTAAAGTGTTTCAAATCTCAAAACTGATCCTAGTGAAATTACGAATAAAACTGTAAATAATTTTAATTTGGTTCAGTTACTCACAAGCCGTCGCGTCCACGCGGCCGCGCCACGCTCTGATTGCCCCCACACGTTTCATTTCTACACCCAACATATTGTTTATAATGGACCATAAATAATAATAAACAAGACACGAATTCCTCTGTACGGCCGCGACGATACTGCAAATGTAATTAGCCGCACACTCACTTTGTCCATTTGAGATAAACGACGCTCAAGATATGAAAGCAGAGAAATTTTTGGCTATAAACTGTTAAAATTTTTGTAACGTCCACTAATTAATCTTGTCGAGAATGAATCGTGACCACTGATTGCGAATTCAAATAGAAAATGCAAGAATGTATTGTGGTCATTGTGATGAACTAATTTATGTACATATTTATATGGAATTCAATTATTTATTAAAAAATATTTTAGTATTTAAATGATTTGGAAACGGTTGCTTAATTTGTTGCGTAAATATTAACCTATTTGAAGCGAATGTTTCGACAAGAGTCTGATAACTTGTTCATTTCTACGCAGCTTTTGTCGACTTAAAAATACCGCATATTTTTATACACGCAAATTTAGGTTTATGTTTTAATACGGAAAGTTACAGGCCAATAATACAAATAAAGAGCATAACTGGAAAGTTTAAATATAAATAACTTACTTCGAACAATCTTTACAGCTCTTGCTTTTGGCCAGCAGTTTTGTTTTTGTCGATTCTTTCTTGAGTTCAGTTGCGGAGCAGTAACATTTCGATTTGCAATCATCTTTAAGTGAACAGTAGCATCTATCGATGCAGCTTTCCGATTCGCATTCTGAACACGATACGTATCCGCTGGAACTATTCCGGTTTTGACCGCCAAGACGATTGCTCAGAGTAAGAAAATCCGAGTCTTCAGATGTGGACGTTCTTTCACCTGGTCTCGAAATTTTTCCATTTCTTTTCGACACGTGGACTATTTTGTCCCGTTTGGAGTTCCTTTGTCTCGTCACCTGTCGTTTCGGTGGTGGCAACATTGGCTCTTTGGGGTGAAACTGCCGCATGTCGTAACTGGACGTCGAAACCGAACTTTCCGATACTTGTTCTTTGGCGGTGGCCAATGTTTGGAAGTCTAGTGCTGTGAGACCTATTTTGTTGTCTTTATCTCGAATTTCCTTACCAAACGGGAGCCGGAACACCATGCGAAGTCCGTTCGCACCTTTAAAGATCTTTCTCCTCTTATTTTGGAATGTACTGTTCCTTCTGAGAATCTTTTTCTTTTGTTTTTTCATTATCGCTTTACTGTGCTGGAAGATCTCGTCTTTTGTTAATGTTACTGCTAATTTGAGTAAGAACTCTTTGTATATCGGTTTTAAATCATTAAACGACATTCCTTCTGCGTCTATTATGGCGTTGAGAATCTCATCCATCGAGTGTAAGTTCTCCTGAACTTTGAATTCATTGAAAAGTTCATTGAACCCTAGCGGTGAACCGCCGCCTTTCTTCCCATTATTTCTGAAAAAAAATATTACAATTATCTATTTATAACCATTTTCTAGGTATGGATGCAAGTAAAAATAATATTTCTGAAGTATCGGAGCTATGGAATGCAGCGGATGCGGTTGCTTTGGCGCAATTACGTGCATGCGAGGTGTCGAAACACAGCGCTAAGCGCATGCTATGCGCTTCTCGACAGGCTATTTTAGTAATCAAGCCGACCGATCATGTGAGAACACCATCGAACGAGATGCGAGTGGGACAAGCGCTATTAAAATGGAAATGACGCCTTCAAGCGTGCGATTGGATTTCTAGGAAGTGCATTATCACAATTAAGATTTAATGAGTTAACTAACATACCTGTGTCCGATCGATTTATATCTCGTCAGACCGCCCGCGTTGAGGAAGCTGCCTGAACGCGGGATCGCCACTTTGGTCAGTATGTCACCCGATTCACTGAGAGATTTCCGCCCGCTCTGGTTTCTTCTTAGAGGCTCCTTGGGAGGTTCCGGTGGAGCTTCCGAAGGTTTTGATGGTATAGGCGGCGGCAAAGTCGGTGGTCTTTGTATATTCTTTCTTCTTTCCAGCTCTCGAAACAACTCTATCTTCTCCGATACCTTACTGCGTATAGAAGATTCGCTACCGCTGTTCGTATTTTGGAGGTTTTGGAGTTTGCTGACGGCAGGGTGGGGACAGCTCTTAGTGCCAGATTTTCTAGAGTCATGCGTGTCACTACCACTAGTATCGTTATGTTTTATCGAATCTAGTTTAGCTTTAACTTCTTCCACTGTTATCCTCTTAGGTTCGGCGGGAGGGTTAGACGGAGGTGGGGGAGGATGAGGGAGGTCCTCAGACGAGATCTTCTTAGTTCTCTCCAGTTTGTGCTTTTCGGTGTAGGACTCGCTAGCTGAAAACCCATCTGCCCTGTCGCTGTCACCGCTCATCGACGACGTACTTCGCTTCTTACGCACCGGTCTGGCCGGCAATAAGATGTCGTTCGGCGACATACTGCTGCCCACGCTCATGCAGCTCACACCATTTCGATTCTTCAACTTCTTCTTATCACTGTGGCCCTGACGGCTCATGTGTGACATTAGGGACTTGTATAACGTGGCTGCTATCACGATAGCATCCTCGGTCGTCTGGCATACAAACCCATGACACTCCAATTGCTTAGCAACTCCGATCTTCCTCATCACGACAGCGAAAAGCGGCGAATGCGAATTTTCGTTGTGGGAGAGGATGTATTTGTTGTCCGGTGGCTCTAATGTTTTAAACAACGCTTGTCTGTCTATATTATCAGGATCTGTGATCAACGGCAGGAACGCGTAACATAGTTCGTTGTCGTTCGTCTCCGAAGGTTGGACGACAAATTTGACAGCTGACCACACTGCTATCGTTGGGAAAGGGTTTAGTTGTTCTAAATCGCCTTTTTCATCCTTGTACCGTACTTTGAGGCCGCTTTTTGATATTTCTAATCGGCCTGTTAAAGCGCTTTTGTGGTGGTGATTTCTTCGGTACGAAAAATATAGGTTTTTGAGAGGTGTTTGGAGGCCTGATAGGCTGGTGACCTTATCGTGTAGGGGTGTGGAGCCGAGGTAATGGACGCTGAAGACGTGTATGCCTATGCTGTCCATGGGTAGTCTGGACTCCCCTGCCATGTCGGCGAACATCCTCTCGATGCGGTCCTGCACCGTGTTGTTGACTTTGTTGCTGTTGCTCTGACAATAGCCATCTTCATCTTCGTATATTGTTACTTTGTTGTCGTGTGATGAACTGACCTATGAAAAAATAAAACGATTTAAATTAAACCAACTCATATAGAATATCGTGTTTAAATGGAAGGTAAAATTACGAGAGTAAAATATTCAATCTTGCCTACATCAATTTAAGAAGCAAACAGGAAAACATTAATGTTGTTCTTTGAATGTACACAATAGGGAACATGCACCAGACTTTAAACTAAGTCAAAATATTTTATTTTGTAATCTTTATTGATATAGAATTATACCTTAAAGATATTTTTTTTATAATAATTTATCAACTCTAAATCGGTAAAATAAATACTTAAAAAATGACATTTCAAATTTGCCGCGCATTTTTTCCGAAACGCGATCTATTGCTTGAAAAGGAAAGTGACGACAATGGTTGCGTTCTTATGAAGTTTTAGCTTTTTGTTTTACGTTTATTTATGAGTTATTTTGTGCTTTCTTTATACTATTAAATAAAATTGATTATTTTGTGGCGAAATACAGTTCTGTAGCAATTCATGAAAGAAACTTAATCCAAATACTACGTTGTTCATAACGCAACCTCTGACGTCACAGCGAGTTCGCGCCAACATGGCGTTTGAATGCTTCAAAACTGATAACAGTTTTGATTATTTTTTTGTACTCTTTTGATTGATATTTTCAAAGACTTATATTTTTTTCCGATAATGTAATAACATACAGAATTGATTAAAAATATAAAAAATGACATGCATATTCCCTATTGAATGACATTAGAATTTTACAAAAGTCTTTGCTACAAATTTTAAACACATATAATCTGTACCTAATCGCTAACTTTATTTCTTCTACACCACCACAAACCACCACAAGGCACTGACTTCAGGAACTTAATTACCATCGTCCTCCCTCCCTTATCAATTACTGTCCAATATTCATCGGATCACTAGATTGACTGGTGGCAGTTCTCTCATATTGGTCAGGCCGCCTTGGCAGGTCCCACCGCAATATCTATTGCTCCCACCAAACAGCAGTATGAATGCACAGTTGTGTTTCGGATTGAAGGACATTGTAGCCAGAGTAACTATTGGACATATTGGAACATCTTATGTCTTAGGATGGCGAGCGCAGTGCCAATGCCAAGCCAATAACCTTACCTTACTGTCCCTCCGTTCCAGCGCAAACCCGGCGGGGTACTGCGGCAGGCTGGCGACAGAGCGGCTGTCGTCGAAGAGGGCGTCGATCTTCTGCTTGTACAGCGAGGTGGAGGACACGCTGGGCGCCCGCCGCCGCTCCTCATCCCGCCCGCCTAGACGGAATCCGCCCACGCCGCCGCCTTGGTTCTCGCACGTTACCATCTGTGAAGAAGAGTATATTTAATTTTCATTATGAGGTGTCATAACTACTACTAATGATTTATCATCGCCGCATGTAACACAAGTTAAATCATTATTTGGGCACCAGAGTTCAATCTAATACTTGCGCTTTAACTTTATTGTTGTATTCTTTTTTGCGTGTACTTTAGTTTTAGTGGTTTTTATGTCTTTCCTTTGTTTAATAAAGTTTATTATTATTTTTTATTTATTTATTTATTTTATTCTTTTTTGTACACCAAATAATACTTAAACTAAAACTTATATTTAACATAAAAAGTACAAATGGCAGTCGTATCGCTCAAGGCAATCTCTTACCGACTACCATGGGATGGACATATCTGAAGGAAAATGAAGATAGGGCAGAAAAGTGTACCGTTAGAATATTGCTTGAATTATATAAAAAAAAAATGGAAATTATTAAAATATTATTATAAGAGATCTGTTGCATATGAGTAAGATATCGTCTATAGTATTCCCTTATTTGTCAAGGTCTTCAACAATAGAGATGACTTCGGTAGGTTTTAATTTGAATTTTTTAATACCTGACCCTTTTGGTTATTATCTTGTAAAGCAGCGAAATGGTTGAAATGGGAATAGCTACACGTAGAAGAAAGACGCAAGAAAACCTTTGAGGGGAACTGATAAATAGAATAAGACTTGGATATGAATATAAATATCTATATTTATATAGTTTAGACTGCCTCGCTGGCGCAGTTTTACGATTGCAAAGCTGGGGTCTCGGGTTCGAATCCCGGGTCGGGCAATCCAATTGGATTTTTCTATCCATTATCAGTCCGAAGTCAGGAATTTGAGCCTGATGTGGCAATAGGCTCGCCCCCTATTCGCGGGACGCACAACGGAACACGCAAGGCGAAACGTAGATATTCTGGTAGTACCTCTGCTTACCCTTCTAGGAAAAGGCGTGAGTTTATGTATTTAGTTAAATACTCATAGAAAAAGACAAATTTTGTCTGAAGATGATAATGATAGAGCAACTCGTCTGTCCCACAGTCTATAGCCTACGGGAATATATGTCTCAAGCAGTGTTTATTGTGATGTTTGTGTAGTGTTCCTAAATGATGCCGTATATACTATGCTGTAGGGATATTTCCTACAAAAAACTATGATTATTAATCTGTTAACCGGGGAGTTCCCGTTCAAATTATGCAACATGTACCGGGCGCGTATTGTTTCGCTAGGACATGTCAATTCATAACGAGACACGCATCGATGACGTAATATCATAGTGGATCGAGAAATGCACGTCCTGTCCGTTCCAGGATGCACATTAATTTTTGAGGACTTACTCATACGTCATACCCGTACCCGATATTGTTTGCGCCTGTCGCATTTATACGTCTTGCCCGGTTAACAGGTTAAGAATGAGTAATTTCACAATTGTGTAATTTCATAGCAAGCTTTCATAACACGATGATAAATTAAAAAGAAACATAAATAATAAGCAGCATCTTATATTAAAATCAGTTAATTATTTTATCATTGCACAAAAAATAACAAATTCATATACAATATTGCATATGAAAAGGAAAATAATAAAAAAATTACGCAAAACTCGCAGATTCTATCAACTAAATGCAAATTAACTATTTCTAGACATTTCAAATAACTATAAATACTTGTTATGCATGCAGGAACAGTCAGTGACGACATGTTACACAATATCCTAAAGAGAAACTAATCCACTTCTTATTTATCGGTGCGAAACGATCACTTATTTCTTTTTACATTTTAATTAAATACATTTAATAGTTGCAATTTCATTCTTGAATAGTTAGAAGTAATTATTGTCATTATTTATTGATAATGAAAGTCCTGGTTAAATGACAATCAGAATAGGTATAAATAACAAAAAAGAAGACTATTTTCCTGCCAAAAAGCAGTGTTAATGCACTGGTGTGTTCCGGTTTAAAGGATGATCCATTATAGCCTGAGTAACTAATGGTCATATTGTACAACATCTTATTACTCAGAATGGTGAGCGCAGTGGAATGCAAGTATTACCTCGTAATTCGTAATGTCGTTTGGTTTACTGCTGTTCATGAGAGGTAGCATGGTTTACAACTCATATTTACAAAATAGCTCGCCATTCATTGCAATAAAAACATAACCAGAATATAATGTAATAAAAGGAAGTGTGTGGTAGCCTGTTGGTAAACGGACCAGACCAGAGTCATGTGTGTATTGATAGTCAATCACCACGCACTAAAACGGTGAAGGAAAACATAATGAGGAAACCTGCATACCATAGCGGTTTAAAAGAATTTCTATGGTATGTAAGTCCGCCAACCCGCACTAGGCCAGCGTGGTAGACTATATGGCCTAACCACTCTCAATCGTACTGTCGATTGTAGAGTAGGCCCGTGCCCTGCAGTGGGACGTATATGGGCTGATACAGACAGACAGATCTTCTAAATCAGGTGATAGAATTCGTCTTCTTCTTCTTTATAGAATTTCTGTAGAGTGAAAAAAAGGATTAAATAAATAAATAAACATGTATATGTGGATCCAAATCTATGCCTATTACTTATGACTGTATTCATTAACACGTCACGCATTACACAGATTCGACACCGTTTTAGCTCTCTCATTTACCTGCTTGGCTGGGCAGCGTGGTTGGAAAAACAATAGACGCTTCGCTGGTTATTCCTGCTCTGTACATTACTCGATAACGCATGCTATCGTAATAAATAGTCTAAGAAACCTTACTGCCGTGCTCAGAGACATTCAACATCCGTGGCGCAGTCGGTTAGACGCCGCATTTGGAACGAAAGACCACGGGTTTGATCCCCGCACCGAGAGACATGTTTGCGCGGCACACAAATTTTTTTTTCGGGTCTAGATGTTTGTGAGACCGAAAAGTTTCTCGCTGTTTCTAATACCCACGACACAAGACTCGAACTTAAATATCTTTCTCTTTCTTCTCATTTTTAATTCTCCATCTCATGGTTGTAAGAAATTGTTTTTAGCAATAAGACTGCCATTTGTACTTTTCTTTTTGTTTCTGTGTATTTTGTTCTGTGTATTTTTATGTATGTTTATATATATATATTTATTTATATATTCATTAGGTGTTTATACTTATAATAATATGTCCATTTAACCATTCGTACACCTCTTGGTACCCCAAAACCGTCGTTCCAACTAATCCATCCCATGGTTGTCTGGAAGAGACTGCCTCGAGCGATAAGACCGCCTTTTGTACACTTTTTTTTATATTTTTTCTTTATTAGTTTAAGGTGTACAATAAAGTTTTAAATAAATAAATATTTTTTTTTAGTTTATGTTTTAAATGAATAAATACAAACGTTAATATCTGCATAAACATAGAAGTTACTTATTTCACATACATTTACATAATATGAGGCACCGAGTGCTAGAAAATCACAAGGAGTAATTCTAATCATTAGTATGCCTAATAGCTCCTTTCAGCAAATTGCAGTAACCACGTTAAGTAACAGATTGCGCGCCCCTGCATAACGCACACGTAACAAATAATAATAAAACTGCCTAGTTTGCTCATGAAAAATTTTAGTATACACTACCGGTCGGGCCCTGGTGCAGATACACTTTTCAAAATGGCGGCCAAAATTCAACTCAAATTTAGATTATCGGTTAAACGGACCACGAAAAGCGAATAAAATTACGTCGTATTTGCTAAATTTTTCACTACTGCTTCCCTCCTATAAGTCATGGCTTGATAATACATAACCTTTTCGGAGACTTTTCGGTCTCACAAACACCCAGACCCGAAACAAATACCTGTGGATCACACAAATATTCGAACCCGCGGCCTCACGTTTCACAGCCGGCTTCTAACCAACTGCGCCACGGAGGTTGTCAGTAAACCATAAAACTGCATAAATGGTAGGGGTAACGCTGTTATACAAGAATGGAAGGGGTAAGACCGTAAACCTCTATATCTATACATCTATATAAAATTAAAGTGTCTGTTTGTAAAATGAAAATACAAAAAAATGTCCAACTACACATCGTTATACCCACGATAACTATAAGGAAAATGATTTAAAAAAAATGTTTATCTGTATGTCTGTCTGTTTGTTCCGGCTAATCTCTGAAATGGCTGGACCGATTTTAACGGGACTTTTATTTTCAGGTAGCTGATACAATAAGAAGTAACTTAGGCTACATTTATTTTAGATAAAATCTTTTATTTTAGAAAAATAAAGTTTTTGTTAAATTCCGCGTGGAAGATGTCACGGGTACAACTAGTTTTGTATAAGTTTAAGTTCTTACCCCTTGAGTACTCCAATTACAGTGTTACCCCAACGCAATCGAACCTGATGATATGAAAAAACATGATTTTTAATATCACATCATTCCATAATGTTACTAATAAGGATCTAATTATGGGAAGTAATAATATACGACAAACTAAAAGAAAGTTGTATTTTTTAACAAAATAATTTTTTTTTCGATTATATTTATGCTGGCCTACATCAAAAATGGAATTTTCTTTTTCTTGTTTTACTTACATTACAAGCTTGATGTATTTTAATGTATAAAAAAGTTAAGAAATCTGAATAATATATGTAAAAATAATAGCAACAATTGATTGCAAATTATTTCGCTTCCATAATAGAAAACGACGAAACATTATTCAATATGAATTTTTGCAATAAATATTTTATAACCGTTTTCGCACCGACTCGTAATTAACAACATATTATAATGATGATATAAAACTCTCTATCGATTAAAATTATTCATTGAAAATGTAGTATATAATCGCTTCCTTCTTTTGATGAGGAATAAAAGTATATTCGTATACTACATTGGGGTAGAATATATGATGTAACTTTTGGGGGGTTACTTTATGCTCCGACAAGAAGTTCGAATATTCGGACGTTCGACGACCTCGTATAAGATAAAAGTTTCTCCCTTTCTTTTTCTAAAATCAATACTATTCTTTATTATAACCATTCATTCCAAACTTAGTTTAAAGTTATAACTGTAATACATTAATACATGTGCAGAGTAAAAGAAAGACATTTATCACCATGACAATATATTAACGACAGATTTATCTAATAGTACACCGTTCGGTATTCAATGTATGCGAGTGGCCAGATACATAATGTTCAAGTAGCCAGATACATTACAATAACGTACAATAGAGATAGATTAAGTTTGTAAAGTATTCATATATTCGTACAGTTTCACAAATAAATCTATTTAAAAAAAAGATAATTTGATAAAAGATAATAGACTGTGGAACTCACTTCCAGTCGAAATAAGACGGGCACGAACGCTATCGTCTTTTAAAAAAATGATTAAAGACCATTTCCTTTCTCAACTGGAGCATAGCTGAGGAATATCTTGTCCATTCGCCTCTTTGGTAAATGTTAGGATAGGTATATATTTATATATATGGTAAATTGTATGTATGTGTATTTTAATATATCTTGTTGGTATATATTTGTATATATGTATATATATGTCAGAGATTTAAATGGATTGCTGTTATCGCCCGACATGATGGTTTTAATAATCTATCAGTGCGCACGTTCGGCGCCGTTCCGGCAAGAAAAACAATTACGACAATACCAAAATTATTATTTCTCGGACAGACTCTACTGACAGATCTTTTGTACGTTGCCATGGGCAACCGATAACTTACTAGACGTCAATCAAGTCAGACTGTGTTGCTATTCCAATAAAACTCATGACCTATGCAATCTCTAACACGGCCATTCTGCAATGCAACGCGCTCTCGCGTTGCTTCTCAATCTCTGATCCAGGCTAGATGATCCAGCGCACAACGCATACACAAGCATATTCCAAACAGCTTTAAACCTCACACACAAAGCTAAGCGTAAGGGCTTTCGGCACTAAAAACAAAACCAGGATAAAGCGAAAAAGCTTTCAATCCATCCATCTGCAAAGCGTATTGACTTTCAACAGAATGAAACCAGGACAAAGCGAGAAAGCTTTCAATCCATACATCTGCAAAGCGTAATGACTTTCAACAGAATACAACCAGGATAAAGCGAAAATGCTTTCAATCCACACATCTGCAAAGCGTAATGACTTTCAACAGAATAAAATCAGGATAAAGCGAAAATGCTTTCAATCCACACATCTGCAAAGCGTAATGACTTTCAACAGAATAAAATCAGGATAAAGCGAAAAAGCTTTCAATCCACACATCTGCAAAACGTAATGCCTTTCAACAGAATACAACCAGGATAAAGCGAAAATGCTTTCAATCCACACATCTGCAAAGCGTAATGACTTTCAACAGAATGAAACCAGGATAAAGCGAAAATGCTTTCAATCCACACATCTGCAAAGCGTAATGACTTTCAACAGAATACAACCAGGATAAAGCGAAAATGCTTTCAATCCACACATCTGCAAAGCGTAATGACTTTCAACAGAATAAAACCAGGATAAAGCGAAAAAGCTTTCAATCCACACATCTGCAAAGCGTAATGACTTTCAACAGAATACAACCAGGATAAAGCGAAAATGCTTTCAATCCACACATCTGCAAAGCGTAATGACTTTCAACAGAATAAAACCAGGATAAAGCGAAAAAGCTTTCAATCCAAACAGAATACAAAAAATAATTCAATTCAGTACCGAACGTCAACTCAACTCAGTTTCTCTGGACTAACACTAGATTACCAACTACAAAAGGACGAATAGTGGCTTTATTAGAGTCATAACGAATTTTATCTTTCATCGCCTGCTCGTCCATCCTGCTCTTAGCCATTTGTCTTATTTCAGATTAATTCTGTTCGTTCCTCGTATTAGAATCTATCGCACCATACCATTCCTTACTCTCTACCTAATATTACGTCGTAAGGTAACAAATGAGAATCAACACTCACCAACGTGACCTCGGCATATAATCCATTAAACTCAGCAATCGGCGTCATTTTACAAAATAGAAAACATGGCACGGAACCAAAACTTGTGAGATGGGTAAATGAGGCGCCTTTCTTATCAGGTAAAAATAAATCAGCAATTTCCTTTTTAATTAATGAACATTCCGAACCACTGTCAATCAATGCTTGTACTGTCAATAAATGCAAAATATAACCATAGATGCATGTTTCAATTTGTTTCAAAAGACTCCTTTGAGGACGAACAAACGTTGACCGATTTTAACTGCAATAAATCATTCAAGTTTTCGTTGCGTTGTTTGATGAAACAAATAAATTCAAAATGTCTAGCTTTGTAACAATAAGAACAATGTGTAATAGGCTTATCGCTAGGTTTATCAACAGACGCAAAAGAACGAGTACCACCGTCCTTATTTTTGTTATTTAAATGTGAACAGTAGCATTTCAAGTGTCCGACCTTATTACAATAATAACAGCGAGGGTCAGCTGGTAACTCGCAGTCTCTATGACACTTGGGAGTTTCATGTTCATTTCGCATCTTATATTAATCTTAGAATATGAACTAAAATGCTTATCTAGTTCCAGAAAACTGGTAGGCGTATTTTTGAGTAAATCTGTACGTACCTGAACGTCCGTGATGCCCGAGAGCACCACCTTTATTACATTAGACTCACCACAATCAGTATCTAACCAATCTATCAATGCGTTGGTTGAATACTCGACGAACGACGACCTGATCGCTTGTGTACTCCACCATGTCGCGAAACAAGTCGTAGAACCTCCTGGTCGAGAGGAACTGCAGGTGAGTAAAAGCAGCATTCCTATTTTCATAGTCTGTCCACGAGTTATTCTTCATATGGTTTTCAATCTCATTGCACCATTGAGCTGCAGTGAACTGACAGTTGTCCGGATCAAAAGATGGTACATAAACCTCGCTTGCTTCTCAAGTTCCTGGAATCGTCTACACTCGTTAAAGATTTCTGGTTGATATTCTGGAAGCCCGTCATCATATTTTGAAAAAACATAGCCCAGGTTTCAGGCGTAGACACGCCATGTCCTTCTTTCCTTGATGTTGATGGACCCGCCGCATTATCTCCTTGAGTGGCCCGTTCCGATCGCAAATATTCTTCAGATTGGGTAGTAGGCATTGCGGTAGACATGCGGGATGATTTTAACATCGATCCCACCGCTGCTGTCAGAGATTTAAATGGATTGCTGTTATCGCCCGACATGATGGTTTTAATAATCTATCAGTGCGCACGTTCGGCGCCGTTCCGGCAAGAAAAACAATTACGACAATACCAAAATTATTATTTCTCGGACAGACTCTACTGACAGATCTTTTGTACGTTGCCATGGGCAACCGATAACTTACTAGACGTCAATCAAGTCAGACTGTGTTGCTATTCCAATAAAACTCATGACCTATGCAATCTCTAACATATATATATTATATATATTACTATTTTATATACCTTAGACTGCCCGCTCATTTTTCCTATTTTCAATATCCATCCAAAGGTTGCCTGGAAGAAATTACCTAGTGTGATAAGGCCGCCTCTTGTACTATTATTATTGTGTTGTTTCTTTACTGTATTTTTATTTTGTGCAATAAAGGATTAAATAAATAAATAAATAATTTCTTATCTACAAAAGCATATTACAGTAATACAGAGTTGCTATCGGAAAAGTTAAATTGAATATATAACTATCTAATAAATTGAAAGAAAAATCATCTGGATTTAATTGTCTACTAAATTATGGTCGTTGGGGCCGAAAGGTTCTATAGTGGAGGCCACGTTCAGGCAAGTGAAGTGTCGGACGACCTGGCTAAGTTGCAGGAAGTCGCTGGATGCAGGCCGCTTCCAACAGATCGATGTAGAGATCTTTGGGGGAGGTCTATGTTCAGCAGTGGACTTCCTGTGGCTGAGATGATAAAATTATTGTCTGCCAATGTGGCGGGTCATAGTCGGACGAGTAACAATAAACATATTTGATTTGATTCGCGTACGATGTTCGTACATTCGTCGGCGTGTCGGAGTAGAGAGTAACCCTCTAGTAAAGAACCACCTTGTACGAGTATCTGCCCTGTAGCAAAGGGACGTTTAGATTGTCCACCACGGTACCCTGCTTGTAAAAGAAGGCCACTAAACGCCATTAAATTTAATTAAAAATGTATCGCACAGCCGATCATAAATTGGCATATCAACCGTATGCTGCCAATACCTCCTAACTAACATTTTCATCAAAATATTGTTTTTTACATCATCTATTTAATATTGCTTATATTGTCTTATTAAAACATCAAACTAATCTAAAATAAATAAACTTGGATTTTGGATTCATAAATATCATCTGTATTGTTTATTGCATGGTAAACTTGGATTTTGGATTCATAAATATCATCTGTATTGTTTATTGCATGGTAAACTTGCCTCAGAACGCTTATGAGGTATTGGCAGCTTAAAGTCGATATGTATTAATAAATCAGTATAATTTATTGTTAATAATGTCGGTGGAAGATTAATAGCTCGACACTGAAAGATCACTTGTTAATTTATATGGCTAGTCGCCATTCAGTTAAAAACAAGTCGTCTTTTATTAGAAGTAATATTTATCTGATACTAAATTAGATTTATCCTTTGAAAATTAATTTTACGTAATAAATAATCTCTTGCATCACACGTCGGCTTCGATATTATGCAAAATTCATAACACATTGATGCTTAAAACAATTCCAGTTATGAATGTTATTGTGAACATCTATAATTGGTGCGCATATCAGAACAAAACTGGTGGTAAGTCTCTCATATGTGAGAGGCCGCCTGGGTAGGTACCACCGCAATGTCTATGTCTCCTGCCAAACAGCAGTGTAAATGCACTGTTGTTTTGGTTTGAAGGATATTGGCATATTAAAAGTTACTACTGGACATAGAGAGACTTAGCATCTTTTGTCTCAGAATGGCGAGCGCACCTTACCATCACCAGCTTACCATCACCCGAATGACATGCTCGTCTCGCCATTCATCATCATCATCATCATCATATCAGCCCGTATTTATCCACTGCTGGACATAGGCCTCTTCTCTATCGCACCACTTTTCTCGGTCCTGTGCAAGTCTCATCCACAATTTGCCTTGAAACTTAATGATGTCGTCTATCCATCGAGCGGGTGGTCTGCCTATCTTCCTCTTGGCCTCTCTAGGCCACCATTCCGTTACCGCTTTAGTCCACCTGCAGTCCGTTAGTCTAGCCAAATGTCCTGCCCACCTCCACTTAAGCCCAGCAATGCGTTGTCCCACATCAAACACACCCGTTTTATGCCGGATCTTCTCATTGCGGACTCGATCCCTGAGAGATATGCCTAGCCATGCATAGCTAAACTCTATATGTAATCTACAATGGCGTGTATTTGTATACTGTTGAAGTTCCTTAATTAAAATAAAATACAGTCATGATGATAAATATACTTAATTTTATTAATATTATAATATGCACTCACATTTGAAGCCTTTGATGGGCCCTGGGCCCAATATTTATTAGCATTTTGTACCGCGAACACCCGCTAACCACACCTGCAACAAAGAAATAACACTAAGACACAGTCAAACATACGTTTTCTTTAACTATAATTAGCACCGAAATTCAATAATTTTCTTTTGCAATATTGCTTCATTCTTAAATAGGTGAGTTGGATTGCCAAAGATCTAACAATTATTATGAATTTTCCTTCTCCTTCCATTTTCTAAACCTATCACTGGCCCGTTGGTAACGGACCAAACGCGACTGCCAACAAGTTCACGGTGGTCGCGGGTTCGAATACCAGAGCACACCTCTGACTTTTCGGAATGATGTGTGTATTGATAGACAATCACCACGCCTTAAAACGGTGAAACATAGTGAAGAAATCTGCATACCATATCCATTTGTATAAATTTCTATGGCATGTAAAGTCCGCCAATCCGATCTACGCCAGCGTGGTGGACTATATGGCCTAACCACTCTAAATCGTACTCTCGTTTGTCTACCATTGAGATTACTGCTAGTCTAGTTTACCCGTGCCCTGCAGTGAGACGTATATGGGCTAATATTGATATATAAAAATCAAACTCACAGTTTCATTTACTGGTAATAGGTGATAAGTTAAATTACATACAAAAAAAATCAGAAACGCTCTCCTCTTTTTAATATTAAAAAGTACATAGTTTATACTCTTGCCTCAATGTACTTCAAACCGGAACACGACAGTGCATTTACACTGTTATTTGGAAGGAGAAATAGACATTGCCGTGGTACCAACCCAGTCGCGTCTGGGTGTTTGCGAGACTGAAAAGTCTCTCATAGTTCATGATACCCACTACACAGGACTTAATTGATCTTAATGTGGGATCAGGACTATGTATGTGACTGTTGGGTGTATTTATTTATTTATATGAGAGACCAGTGTAAAAAAGAAACACGATAATAGTCCTACTTGCTGAAATTGATGTGGTCTGTGGCGTGAAGCAATCTCTTTTCATATCCTCTTCACAGGATGGCGACCGCAAATTGCGTACGTGCTTAAAGGAATAAGTACCTGACTCCTATAAGGTCTGTAAACCCGCTGGTTATTGAGATTTACACATTCCTGTGGGTATGTGAATAGACACGATAAATAGCTTAAGTCGGTGGAAGCAATCTGTACATACAGGTAATTTCATATTTCAACACTAGAGTTTCTTGCCCGTTCTTCTCTAGTGAAAACAGCTTTCCGAACCGGGTGGTAGATAAAAAATGGCTGAATCTAAATGATGTTGAACATTTTGATGGATTCAATAAATTATTTTAATTACATTTTCATATTCACACTGCGACGGAAAACGAAGCCAGGTGGTCGTTTTAGTGACTAGGCATACCGGAACTTAAAATATTGTAACAGTAAGTAAAATCTTTTTGTATTTTTGCCTGTCGTCGTCGTATTTGCGTGGTAAATACATAGTTTTTCATAAAATAATAATAATGTACACCCTTTTATTTTAAAGAAAATATGGTACGCAAGTGTTTCAATTATAATTTTAGCAATCACTATTGATGTACCATCCACACAATGATATTATAAAACATTTTAGTTATAGTAAACTACCACCCGGCTTCATTTTCATTCGCAGTCTTTTACCCCGTATATTTTAAGCTATTTTCGAGCAAAAATATTTTAGAGTTAGGCTTATATTTAACAATGGACTTAATGGCAAATTACTACATAATATATTTAGTTTATGTAACGCAAAAACACTCGTAACTACCACGCACTATCTCATTCATAAATATATGCAAATGACGATATAAAAAAAAACGAAAGTATGCCTCTTATAAACTATGTTAATCTTTGCATATTGTTTTAGTCTTGTTAGGATGTCTATTAGGAAATGGATTTACATTTAAATGTAGCCTCCGGGGAATGATTTGTGATAGCGCATGTCTAAAAATAGACTCAGTGACTTTCAACGGAGTGTATTTGAATTAAATCGATATTTAAATTTAGCTTGTGTGGTGCGGTTGGATGGAAGTCACTAGTCAGTTGTGAAAACTGTACTATAAGGGTTAGATCCCCGCAACGAGACAAATGTTTAATGTACCAAAAATATTACATACATAAACTCACGTCTTTTTCCCAGAAGGAGTAGGCAGATGTGCCAGGACACCCACATTTCGCCTTGTATGTTCCGTCCCACGATGTGATAGGTGGCGAGCCTATCGCTATATCGGGCACAAATTCCTGACTCTGGGCTGATAATGAATTGAAAATCCAATATCGCCCAACTCGGGATTCGAACCCGAGACCTCAGCTTTGTAACCGTACCCTATTACAACTACGCCACTGGGCCAATCCAAAAATATTATTTATTACTTATTACATTTTTTATTTGTTTGTATAATTTCAAAAAACTGATATCCTATTTTACTGTGCACAATAAAGAATTCAATTTAATAAATAAATAAATTGCTTCGGCGAAGATTGCACGCAATGGATTCCTGAGGTTTTCAAGAGGCGACGAGGTGACGACGCGGCTTAATATTTGGCAGCTTATTACTGCATATTACGGCACTTAGACTTAGGGCCATGTATGTGTTTGTCGGGTATATATCTTTATACTAGCTGAAGAATTCTATATACTTAACATATTTTTATTTGCCCAATAAGAGCAACACATATACGCAGCGTAGCCTTAACAATTATACTTGTTATCATCTATATCCTAAAACCGGTAATAATGGGGTATTCCACCCTTTTTTAAAAAGTGTTCCTAAGGTAACACAAAACACAAAAAAATTATCAATTTTTTATTCGATCGGCAAGACCCATAAAAATCCATTTGAAATTCATATTTTAAATTTATGCGCGCAAATGCATGAAAACGCTAGTCGTCATGTTCCATAAAATGATACGTCACTCCTTGAGTAAAAAACTTTTCTTTATTTTCAATAGACATGAGTTGGTATAATTAAACTCTCCTTTAACGAAACCGTCGTTCATTATAATATGTTAAAAAAATATCGTATGGAAGAATACTGTTACAACTTCTCTGTTTACTTAATAGGTTAATATGATTCTACCCGCGGAGTGACGTAATGACTCCATCATGGCGGCTGCCGTTTCGCATCTTTTTGGGAAGAATAAAAAAATTGAAATTTTCAAAACGGATTATAAAATTTATTCTTTAGAGTTATAAACTGAAATTAATTTAAACTCATTGCTTATTACTCTACTATATAATATATTTATTGTTTTTAGATTTTTTCTCTCTTATATTTGAATAATTTTCAGATATTATGATGATATTCAAATAAGTACCTAATTCCAATATCTTAATAAGATTATCAATCGTTAAAGATAAAAAGCTCCAAAACGGTTCTCCTTACTTTGGGCCCCAGAAAAATTAAAATATTATATATTCAAAATGGATTTTAAAATCATTAACAATGTAAATAATTAACCCGTAACACATAAAAAGTGCATAAATTCCTACTTAATTTTTACCTTGATATTTAAAAACTAGATAATCTTCAATATAAGTATGCGGATGACAAGGAAATATTATAAATCAACCAATTCAAAAAATCTCGTTTAATTTATTTTTTCGCTCCCATTCATCAAATGATATATTTATTGGTCACGTAGACAATTTAAGAGCTCTTATGACAAGTCAATACACATAGAACTAAACTTAATGTCTATTTCTCTCGCCAAAAATAAGTTTTATATACAATATTGTGCTCCGGTTGGAAAAACATCGTAGCCAGAACTAATACTCGATATAATGAGGCTTAACATTTTATGTACGGCATGCTCCTCTAGCCATTCATTGCAGTAAAAATGTGTATCCGCCACTTTTAATATCTTTTGAAGGTTGGCGAATTTTAAGAGCTATATTTTTTCAAATATTAGACGCTGCACTTTACTTACAAAATATATTTAGACCTTATTGTCTATAGCTTCGAAAATATGTATATTCTTACACATTCAACGGTACACCTAAGTAGAGGAAATAATGTCAATAAATATGAAAGTGCGGGTTCGAATCTCGGTGTCAGTGACTCGTTCAGATCATTAATAACTAAATCGCAGGGTCTATCGGTGGAGGAAAACCTATTGCAATCACCGTTACATAGATTGTATATTCAACATGTAACAAGTTAATACGCCATATTAGCCCAGAAGCAGTTTGATTAACCTGAGAGGTTGTGTTTTGTGGGTTCGATTCTCATTCAGGCAATTCATTTTGTAAACTCTATTTTTTGACAGATTCCGTGCCGTAGTTGATTAGATGCTGGCTGTGAAACGTGAAGTCGCGGGTTCGATCCTCGCATTATGATAAATACTTCTGTGATTCACAGGTATTTGTGTCAAGGCACTTATAGTTTCAGATACGCAGAAGATTTTAGTATGGGGTGAGGACTATGTATGTGACTGCTGGGTGTATTTATTTTATAATAGTTGAGGTGACGAGCGGACTGCACTGTAATGCAACCAGCAATACTCATGAAGTCCTAAGCAATTTTGCTCCTATGTTCTGGCTTGACATATTTTTTTTAAATTGCAATGAATGGTTAATAACTGTCCCAATATGTCCAGTAGTTACTCTGATTACAATATCTTCCAAACTGAAACACAGCAGTGCATTTACATTACTGTTTGGCGGGATAAATATACATTTCCTATGAGGAGAAATATATATTAGACCTAAAATGTGCCCCATAACGTGCAGCCCATAGATCGTCTACGATCGTCTCTGGTGTTATCAAAATATTAGGAACAGTTTTGGTCTCTTAACAATTTATTATATTGCAAATGTTAATACTATTAGATGCATCATATCATCATATCAGCCACAGGAAGTCCACTGCTGAACATAGGCTTCCTCCAAGGATGTCCACAATGACCTGTTGGAAGCGGCCTGCATCCAGCGACTCCCTGCAACCTCTACTACCTCTACTGCTATTAGATTATGACCCGAAGTTTACGTATGAGTATAAATTGCTTTTTTTATGTTTTATGGATAGGTCCTAAAATGAGAAGAGCCTGATCCGTATCGCATGTTAAAACTTATAGCAGACATGAGCTTCTCACAAATACATTAAGGAAAAATAGTTTTAATGCAACTAACGTTCCTATGATTTTTGAGCGGAAGGAATGAAGTTTATAAAAATCTAAAACACATTCTTTATTTCGCCACATACGAATAGAAGTCGCATACTAATCAGGCAGAAATGACACCGTCAAACTGCTCATCTCAATCTAGTTAGTAAACTAATTAATAAATCCTGTTTAATCCTAACAGCCTTTACTATGTCCAAATGTCACAATTATTATAATCAGGTGTTTGCGGTCCATTTGCATTGCACATTAATCGGAACATCTTTAATATCAAGGTGAAAAATAAATTTATACGTTTCGAGAGGATTTAGTGCTTCTATATGTCAAGGCTGTTGATTGCTTTCGTCATTTATATAGGCACATAAACCAAGGATTTTGAGGTGGTTCCATCATTCGGTTTTGGTTGTTAATAGTTGTAAAGAAAAACCTACACATATTTAAGTACATCATCACCATTATACAAGATATATCAAGACTGCTACCGAAAATAAGAGTGGGTGGAAGTTTTAGTAACTCCAGGCATAATGCAACTAAAAGTATGAAAAGAAAGCAAGGAACGTTTTTTATCTTTTTCCTGTCGTCGTATTTGGGTGGCGAATGAACAGTTTTTATTTCTAAAATAAAAGTGTAAGCCCTTTTATTTTTAAAGACGCCATGGTACGCAAGAATTTAAATAATAATTTTAGCAATAACTATGGATTCACAAACAAGATGATATTTAAAAAATCACAAAAACTGAGCCATTTCTTTGCGAAATTTTTAGTTGCATTGTGTTTTACGAAAAAAACATCCTTTCGAATTAAGAACCTATTCCTTATTTAGAAGTCAGTTTAAAATCTTTTATGAACACATTCTTCAAGGAAAACCATTTTTCATAACGACGCTAATACACTGTAAAATAACCTATACCGTATTGCGTATTATTTGCCAATATTCTTTCAAACATAAAAACAGTTCATATACATAATTCGCAAGATCATAAATACATCTTCAAGAATAATAATTCCTGCTGCTCTATATTATTGGACGATTTAATTCCGACCTTCAACTTTACAACACAAACTACCGGGTTCACGAAGCAACACGTTTCTAACTGAATACTACGTGGGAACTATCTAGAAACCAATCATTGGCGACATTATTAATTAGACTGGTGTGGTGATTAAAATTAATCGCATTTTTTAAATTAATAATCATAAAATTAGACGTCATACCCTTCAGGATGTAATATAATACGAAAAGTTTATTGATCAGCAAATATTTTAATAAAACGGTGAAGGAAAACATCGTGAGGAATCTTCATACCGTAGCGATTTATAAGAATTTCTATGGTATGTAAGTCCGCCAACCCGCACTAGGCCAGCGTGGTGGACTATATGGCCTAACCACTCTCAATCGAACTCTCGATTGTAGAGTAGGCCCGTGCCTGGCAGTGGGACGTATATGGGCTGATACAAAAAATATTTTAATTACACATCCCTATTGGCAAATCATACAAAATTAATTACCGCAGTTAGAATTCGTACACCCAAGCTTTTGGTTGACAAGAATTTAGAATAACATAATTATATGGCGTGAATGGTTAAGATGATTTTTAAATAGAGGCCCTTATTTCATTCCGTGTGGGATTAGATAAATATTGTTGGTATTAACAAATATTTTTTTATTGCCGAAAGAGATTAAAAATCTCTCGTATTTTTTGATACCGATTAACTAAGCTTTTTTCATGTTGTCACCTTGCCTTTTTCCTACTTCAATGTACCGAAATCTCTGTCACATTTTGCAATCGCAAATCCCTTTTTTTGTTCTTGGAAAGAACATTTTTCTTATAAGAAATAAAATAAAGTGGGCTTAAAACCAATCAATACCCGTTGATTACCAAGCAATAGCAACTAGAGGCTATAAAAATTCTTATCACCATAGAGAATACAGACGCAGGCCACAATGAATGGAAAGTGACCGCAGAGTTGCGTTACCATACGAGAAACGTAATTTAAACAATGGCTCGTGAAACGCATGTTGTAAGATCTGATTGATTTTGAAACTATTTGTAAGAATATGTTTTTTTAGTATTTAAAGTTTTCATTTGTGGATTTCCTGTGAGACAGTACCGCCCCGAGCCTGACCATTTATGCTGAGTCATGACTGAGAACAGTGTGCCTCTACCACTTCCAACTTTGGTTCCAGTTCGTCTTCATCACTTCAAGCGAATCTATCCTACTTTGAAATGTCCAGCAACCTCGATCTAAAAACTCCATAGCACACCTATTCTAAAATTGGTCTTTCTGAAGGTAACAGAGGTAACTGCTCTGTTTTATTAATATTTTCTTATAACTTTGATTTTTATCTTTTTTATTCTTTTTTAACCGACTTAAAAAAAGAAAGACACGCTCTATTCCTCGGAAACTTCTTTTACGTATATTAGTCGGCAATAAAGCAATTTTTATTTATTTTTCTTTCCCGTGACCCGTCCCGTTATATGCCGCCCCGTTTCATCTCATTCTCACTTAAGGCATATAATCCAGTACCAATCCCTTTGAATTTAAAAAGTAACAAATATATCGGTTTATCGCGCACAACCGCACAGACAAACAAACAAAAACATTAAAATTTATTGTTTTAGGTTTTATTACGTTAATATAGTACCCCAATATTAGTTTTTTTTGGCCGACTTCAAAAGAGGAGGTAATCAATTCGACTGAATTTTTTTTTTTTGTATGTTTGTTACGCGATTTCGCCGGCAATTGGGAACCGATTTTGAAAATTTCTTTTTTGTCGGAAAGCATGATATACAGGGTTGGTCCCATAAAAAATTGGTGAAGACCTGATGAATATCTTCGGATCTGCTGACCAGAACTCCTTAGAATTGAACAGTCCAGCATTAATTCTTTTTGCGTTTCATTAAATTTAAGTATATTACTACAAAGAGTGGATGAAAATGGAAAAATGGTGGGGGTGGGGGGTAGAAAATATGTAAAATTGTACATACTCAATATCTACGGCAGTGCTTAATCGATTCAAAAAATAACTTTTTTGTCAAAGAGTATATATGTAAGGTTGGACTTAAAAAATTTATTGTGAAGACCTGATGAATATCTGCGGACCTGAAGGGCAGAACGCCTCAAAATTGAACAGTATAGCAATAATTCTTTTTACATTAGGTTCAGTATAAGTGTATTACTACAAAGGGGGGGATGGAAAGGGGAAAGTAGAAAAGGGCATGGTAGCGGGAGAATATATAAATATACATACATAATATACAAATATACATACTTCACATGTCCAACATTACATAACTGATTTAAAATAGCTTTTCTTCGGAACGAATGATATGGAATGTTGTTGACTTCGATCAAATATACACTAGATACACAGTTCCCTGTAAAAGTTCTGTTAAAAAGTGGCACCGATGCATGACATTAAAAAGAGTAAACAAAAAGATCACATATTCCAAATATATTAACACAAATTCCACCTTATTCCTGGACATTAAAGTAGCTTTTCACATAATATTGTCTAAAGTTCTGCGACGTTTTGGAAGCAACGGTCGGTACTTGACTGAAGGCGAAAGAGTGCTTAAAGCACTCTTTTTTGGTGCCATTTTTTAAGCGCTCATGTTGTATCTAGTGTATATTTGATCAAAGGTTGTTGACATAAAATATGGTGAAGATCTAATGAATAAGTACATATCTGAAGAGCAGAACTCCTCAAAATCTTGCAGCAACGCAATGATTTTTCTGCTATTAGGTTCAGTGTATGTGATTTATTAAAAAAAGGAAGTGAAGAAGGCGTAGAGAGGGGGGGGGGGGATGAATGCTTACCACGCATAGGTGTACTCAATATCTCTGGTGGGTTGAGCTGATTTTAGTGATGTTTTTATCATAAAATCGAAAACAGGGTGGCTACATGAAAACTAAAAAGTAATAAATAAAATAATATTAATTAAAAATTAAAAGACCGACTTCAAAGTGTACTACAAAGTAATAAATAATATAAATTTCATTGTGCTCGTACACATTGATTAATTTTATCATTGACTTGACTAGCCAACAAATCTTAAATACATAATATTTTGAAGGCGGGTCGCCAAGTGACGAACACGATGACTTAAATTTAGTTTGTGTAAAATATCCTGGTCACAGATGGCAACAGGTCACTGTGGAAATCATTGGGGGGAGGCCTATGTTCAGCAGTGGACTTCCTTTGGGTTGATGAATGGATGGATAGAAAACATCCTGGCGAAAAATACGCAAGTCTTACACGCAATATTAATTCGTCTTAATGTATATTAAATCACGCCTTTTCCCAAAATGGGTAGGCAAGGATTCTCCTAGTATCAATCAGGACACCCTCGTTACGCCTTGTGTGTTATGTCCCTTGGTGTGATAGGGGGCGAGTCTATCACCATATCTGGCACAAATTCCAGATTCCGTCCTGATAACTAATAGAAAAATTTAATATTACTTTGCAAGTCCTTAATATATCAACACTGTTGAGCATCGGACCCTTCCCTTTCTTATACTCGTACTTTCCTCACTATGATTTCTATCACTGTTAAAGTGCTTAGTAATTGAATATAAATATACAAGTGACTCCAGAAAGTCAAAGGTGTACCCTGGAATTAAAACCCTTGACCACTGTATCTGTTATCGTATCCAATTCATTGCATCGCACACATGACACATAATAGTTCTATTAAAATTTCGACATATTTACACGTAGGATCAATATGTTAAATTAATTTGTTTCTAATTTATATATCGACTTTACTGAGCGCCCAACAATACAGGATCTATAAATAGGTAATAATTAATTGTAATACATTTACTTAAATTGGTTCTTGTTTGGTACTTGGCGACCCGCCTTCAAAATATTACGTATTTAAGATTTGTTGGCTAGTCAAGTCAATGATAAAATTAATCAATGTGTACGAGCACAATGAAATTTATATTATTTATTACTTTGTAGTACACTTTGAAGTCGGTCTTTTAATTTTTAATTAATATTATTTTATTTTCATTTATATTCCATGTACAAACATCGATCGATTTCAAATTTATTATATGTATGTAACATATAACGGTAACAATGCACCCGTAGCTGCAGACCATTAAATATCATTAATATTTAACAAAGTGAAAGCAAATTTACGTCGGCATCCATTGATTTATACGATTATTTAATTAAAGAGTCTGGTCGATTATTCGCTTTTCAACGAATTCATTCTGCATGAAGTGTCACTTCGTAAAGATTTTCGTACTACAAAAAAATCTTGTATACACAGTATATTCATACTACAACCTAAAACAAAGTTAGGTGGTACTTTTAGCAACCACAGACACAATGCAACTAAAAATTACGCAAACAAAACGCGCAATTTTTTTGTGATGTTTTAAATATTATCCTATTTGGGTAGTTATAAATATGACACAATAATTCTATAATTCTTTTAGATAATACAAGTCACTTTAATGCTGTGGGGATAATATTTGCTAACATAAAGACATTATTACAAGGTAACTATTTCTAAAAAATGAATCAATATTGCATTTACACCTACTAGGTAGACGAACGACCTAATTAAGGTTGCAGGAAGTCGCTGGACACAGGCAGCTCCCGACAGGTAAATGTAATGATCTTTGGGGGAGGCCTACATATGTTCAGCAATGGGTTTCCTGGCTGTAGCTTAAAATGAAAATGTAAATAAGTTTTTGAATCCATTAAGATGTTCTACATCATTTAGATTCAGTATTTTTTTATCTACCATCCGGTTCAGAAAGCGTTTTCACTAGAGAAGAACGGGCAAGAAACTCTAGTGTTTGCTCTTTTCAAAACCAGTTTACAATTTAGTCATTATTACAAAAAATACAAGCGGTTTAAATCAGAGCAGTTCATTAATAATTAATTTGTTCGTTAAACCAACGAACTAAATGCATGGTACAAACCAAAACCATCTAATAAAACAATCCTTCTAAGAATCAATCATCAACTGCTTGGAAATAAATTGCTATTTTTTTTTATCAAATTGTATTAATTGCCATTTTAAACACTGACATTATTGTGACTTATGACATGAACCATTGTAATTGTAAATGGAGATATAAAAAAAAGGAAAAGGAAAGAAAAAAAGAAGACAGTTCGTGTTGCTGAGGGAGTTTCTTGCGCCGTTTCTTCTTCACAGCTACTACACGTTCCGAAGCGGTGGTAGCAGAAATGAACGATTCAAAAGATCTTGTGAAAGACTATTTGAATAAAGAATATTTTGATTTGATTTGATTTGATTCAAACCTATAACCTCACGCAGTAAGACTCCAAGCCCGCTGCGCTAACCGTCCATTACCAAATTCAATAACTCGGATGAGTCTCAGCAGATGAAACGCAATGTGCGCACGACATGCAGTGAAAGCTGATACGTCATCGCACTAACAGTAATATCGGATTACCATACTATTTGTATATGGTATGTAAAGTCCGCCAACCCGCATTAGGCCAGCGTGGTGGACTATACGGCCTAACCGCTCTCAATCGTATTCTCGATTGTAGAGGAGGCCCGTGCCCTGCAGTGGAACGTATATGGGCTGATACAGATACTATTTGTATATATTTGTTAAAATTTCTATGGTATGTAGTGTCTATGGTATGTAATTATTTGTACTTGCAATACTTTTCCTTTAGGTAGATTCTTTCCTTTACACTTTAGACTGCCCTATTTTTATCCTATTCTTTAATTTTATTTTGTTTATCCATCTCATGGTTATCTCCAAAACTTTACTTTGGGCGATAAGACCGCCAATTGTACTTTTATGTATGTGATTTCTCTTTGTATTTTTATCAGGTTTACAAAGATGATTTAATATTTCTACTTTACTTAGTTTCTGATGCCCAGACACAAGATCTTATCGATTTCAGTGCGGGATCAGGACTATGTATGGCTGTATATATTTATAAAAATACTCAATACTATTTACTTACCAAACAACTCGAATTTGCATTTAAATCTTATACATTTGTGCATACTTGTCAGGTCAGCTTTCCTGCGCAATTCTAAGCTACACTTTCTTTTGCAGATTTACGTGACAAATCGGACTTATCGCCTGATGGTAAGTGGTTAAGTTGACAGCGGCTTTGAGTCGACTTGGCTTATCTTAAATAGAAACAGCACTGAGTAGTTTATTATAATAACGACATATTTAAACTAAGCGAACGCACCAGTGACTATAGTCTAAACTCTAATTCAAGATGCAAATTTTAAATAAAAAGAATAATATTTTCTTTACTGGTGGTAGTTTTCTCATATGTGGGAAGCCGCCTAGGAAGGTATCACCGCAATGTTTCTTTCTTCCGCCAAACAGCAGTGTAACTGCACTGTTGTGTTTTAGTTTTATGATATTGTAGCTAGAGCAACTACTGGATATATTGTTGCTTATACTGGTTCACCATCCTGGCCAGTGACACCTCGGTCTATCATTTAAGGATATTGGCCTAAGTATGACCCCACCACTTTGTAGGATTCAGAGACAAGAAATGAGAGAAATGGATTACAAAACAATATAAGGCATAGTACCCAAACGCACATGTTTGTAGGCCTTATAACACACGATATTACGTAAATACCTACAGCGTTTTCCAAACAAAACCAAAGTCGTAGACATAGCACATAGGATTAGCAAGCTGAAGTGGCAGTGGGCTGGCCACATTTTTAAAAAAAACCGACCACCGCTGGATCAGACGTGTTCTTGAGTGGAGACCGCGCCTTGGCAAGCGTAGTGTAGAACGCCCACCAGCTAGGTGGAGTGACGATTTGCGAAAGGTCGCTGGCAAATGCGACAAGCCAAAGACAGAGTAAAATGGCGCAATTTGGAGGAGGCCTATGTCCAGTAGGGGACAACAGTTTAGGCTGATGATGACAGCGTTTTCACAATGACACTAATAAATATTTAGAACTACTACTGTCTTCATATGCAAAAATAACCAAAATATTTTTATGTTTACATGCCTTGACATCGTTCAAACTACGACATTTAGCTCAACGAAAACAAAAGTTCATTGCAAAACTACGTGATGGACGAAATATACGTAAATAAATACACATATGGCATCCTCGCTTGTCGCTTCATATTTAAAGTAAATGTAAATACACTGTTGTGTTTCGGATTGAAAGACATTGTAGCCAATGCAACTATTGGACATATTGAGACTTAACGTCTTATGTCTCAGGATGGTGAGCGCAGTAGAATTTCAAGCATTGCTTTGTAGTTCGTCCTTTTTGTAATTTGTAATCCTTGCAAAACATAAACCATTTTATATGAGAAGTATATAACAGAAACAAAAAATGGACTTACGACATACATGCATAAACTCACGCCTTTTTCGCAGAAGGGGTAGGCAGAGGTGCCAGGGCACCCACATTTCGCCAGTATGTTCCGTCCCACAATGTGATAGGTGGCGAGCCTATCGCCATATCAGGCACAAATTCCTGACTCTGGGCTGATAATGAATAGAAAAATCCAATACCACTTTGCCCAACCCGGGATTCGAACCCGAGACCTCAGCTTTACCATACCGTAGTACAACTACCCCACCGAGGCAGTAAAAAAAAACAATAAAGAAAAATAGACTTACGACGACTTAGAAAATAACCACTTGAGTGATGTATAGTTAGCCTACACGATTTCAGGGCAGTTGATTAATATTACGTTATCAACCACGCAATGGCGAGTTTTTGCTCCATTATAACGTTCTTCGAGAATGTTTAGTAATAACAAATGGATGAACTTAATTATAGTAGATTAGTGTTGATGGTTCCAGGTGGATTATGTTATGTAGGTTATATTGACCCGCGATTCTGAATACATAATGAATATATAACGAATTTCATTACACATTCCTTCTATCGCTAGGAACCAAGATTGAAATATACAAAATATATTTAGATTTACTGTCGAAACCCTACGTGGTACAGTGAGTTAGACGCCGACTGTGAAACGAAAGGTAACAGGTTCGAATGTTTGTGTGGCCCACAAATATTTGTGTCGGGTCTGGGTGTTTGTGAGACCGCAAAGTCTCTCGAAGTTTCTGATATTTTGACTGATTCTCAATGTGGGGTTAGAACTATTTATGTGACTGTTGGGTATATTTATTTATTTATTTACAGTATAAACTAAACTATGAATATAATATTATCATGAACTATACATTGTATGCATAAGTTATTACGCATTATATTCAAATATTCCTTCTATCGCTAGGAAACAAGGATAAGTAAACTTTTAAATATACAAAATATATTTTGATTTACTGAATAAAATAAACTATGAATTATATTATTATGAGCTATATGTGCTGTCTATTTCTCTTCGTATTATCCACTGAATAAGGTTAAATGGCGTACATATTCAAACACCTAGATGTTTTAATAAATTACCATATTTCCTCCCACTGCTATAACATTGACATCGAAGAAATTTTCTAAACAGCGACACAACTTTCAGTATTCATCTGTCTGACTAACAAGATCGAGACAATTTAAGACCCAATATTCTTAGCTTGTGTGACACTTACATGTTAGAGAAAATGGTTCTATTTAAATATTAGTGACAGCCTCCGTGGCACAGGCGGTTAAACGCCGCCTGTGAAACGAGAGGCCGCGGGTTCGATACCCGCACCGAGAGAAATGTTTATGCGGCCCACAAATATTTCTTTCGGGTCTGGATGTTTTTGAGACCGAAAAGTATCTCGTAGTTCCTGATACCCACGACACAAACTCGATCTCAGTGTGGGGTCAGGACTATGTATGTGACTGTTGGATGTTACTTTATTTATTGTATTGTCGCAAACGTCCCATTTGAGACCATGGGCCCCATTTTAAAACGAGAGTACGATACGATTGAGAAAGTTTAGTCCATGCATTTAATAAATTTTATCACTATTGACTACCGATGAAGAATCCTATCAAGATCGCTTTGGGCATAGTCCACCATACCATCCTGCATGTGCAGTGCGGTTTAGCGGACTTCACATGCCGTAGAAACTCTTGAAATTCTCTATGATATAAAGATGTCCCTACTGTGTTATCCTTAACTGTCAAAGTGTATGATAATTGACACACATGACTCTGAAAACTCAGAAGTATGCGGGGATTCGAACCCGCGACCACCCTCTCAGCAGACACGTCCCACCCGTTGCCAACTGGCCACGCTTACTTAATAGTCTACATAATGAACTATCTGTATCTGTATCAGCCCATATACGTCCCACTGCAGGGCACGGGCCCACTCTACAATCGAGAGTACGATTAAGAGTAGTGGTCATAGTGAACTAATGTGAAATATGCTATAATAAAAACTAGTCTCATTGAAAAACATATGTCATTGTTTCATACAACAAAATTATGTAAATCAGTTGGCATGTAATTCTTTACAAACAATGCGGGTTTCCTAACACGTCGTTTGAAAGCCATTACAACTTGACATTTATATGCATAATTTAGGAAACTGTCTGCTTAGCCGCCTCGGTGCCGGTAGTGCAGTTGGACTGTACGTTTGCAACGCTGAGGTCTCGGGTTCGAATTCCGGGTTGGGCAAAGTGATATTGGATTTTCTATTCATTGTGAACCCTGAGTTTTTTGAGCTCGATATGACGATGAGCTCGCCCCCTATTGCATCGTGAGACGGAACACACAAGACGAAAGGTGAGAGTCTAGGTAACATCTCTGCTTAGCCCAGAAGGAAAAAAGGGGTAAGTTTATCTACGTGTCTAACTATCAATATTGTTATGCTATTTAGAAAGTACAGTGAAAATATTGACGTAAAACTGTGTATGTATTTATGACCTTACCTCATTATGTTTTTTTATATCATTGGTCACCTTATGGTAAGTGATCACTGCCGCCCATGAACATCTACAACGCTTGGATGTGTTGCCAGCCCATTAAGTCGGGAGGGGATCGAAAAGAATAAAGGATGGAAAGAGGGCATCCGGCAATCTCACTCACCGAACGAAACGCGACAACAAAGCTGTTGGTTCACATCGATATCCTGTGAGACAGGGGTACCGTCCCGGACGAGCCTGTATAGTCATTCTGAGTCATGACTGACAACAGTGTGCCTCTACCACTTTACATCCTACGAATACTATAAAGTTGAAAGTTTGTGTGTTTGTTACTTTTTCACGCTCAAACGGCTAAACCAATTTCAATGAAATTTGGTATGAAGTTGGCTGATACCTTGGATTAACACATAGGCTACTTTTTATCCCTGAGAAATATTTCCGTGGGATGAGTAAGGAAATCAAATACTTATATTTGCTAATATTTTAAACTCATATAGATAAGGGATAATTTGGGATAGAATATAGGGCAAATTAAATGGGATATACGAAGAAAGGATTGCATGGCTTGAATCATGGAACAATTGAGATGGAACAGGAGAGGATATAACGGGACGGGACTTAAAAAGTGTCTGCACTCGGGTGAAGCCGGGCCGGACCGCTAGTATATTTATATACTTTCCCGTGGCAAAGTGAAATAAATACACGTAGCAGTCACACAAATAATATTGACCACACTTTAAGATACCAAGTCTTGTGTCGTGAGTATTAGAAACTACGAGAGACTTTTTGGTCTCACAAACACATAACAAATGTTTGTGGACGGTATAAACAATCACTATTAGGGATGTAAGACTAAAAAGCCTCTCTTTGAATACATTACAAGAGTCTTGAATACACCAGAAGAGTGATGCCTTACTGAAGAGTCAGTGTTATTGTTTGTATGTATTAACGTTTACAGTCTCCGTGGATCAGTAAGATATACGCCGACTATAAAATACGGGGCATTCACAGATCGGGAATAATCTGCAGGGCAACCCCTTGTGTCCCTTAAACGTTTATTTGTTAGGAATTAAAACCGTCGTGAAATTATTTTATATTTATTTACTATAAATCATGGCCTACTAAGCAAGCTGTCTCGTATAGAGAACACGAGCAATGCGTCTTGTTTCGGCGCGGTGCAAGCCGTTATCTCACGCGACATTCTCAACAAAGTTTCACGCGTCATCACCGAACGTTCGAACACGATTTCTGCGTGAAAATGTTACTTATATTACTTGAATTTGATTTGGTCTTCTTATAGTTTAAGTTGCCAACCCGCACTAGACCAGCGTGGTGGACTATATGTCTTAACCACTCTTAATCGTACTGTCGATTGTAGAGTAGGCCCGTGCCCTGCAGAGTGACGTATATGGGCTGATACAGATACAGAATAGTTTAAGTTCGGTTATATTGTGATTATTTTTATTAATAAAAAGGAATAAAGATATTATGATAACTTATTTATAACAATGCTTTATATGAGATGAGAGCGAATGGTTTTGTAGCCGACAGTAATAAATGAGTGAAATATAGTGAATTGTGTTCAACAACGGACTCTGACATGGCCGAGATAAGAGTACACAGATGGAAGAATTCTATGCGTTTAATCAAAAGAGTTCAAATGAATAAAAAAATAGTTTAGCAAATTGCAAAAAATTGTAGCTAATTATTGTACGACTCGCATCCTGTCTGACTTACACAATCCAATTGAAGACCAGCTTTCCCAACTCGATAATCGAACATATTTTACTGGTACCAACCAAAGAGGTGACACTGTAGAGCTTGCAGCTCTACAAAACATCTTATATCCAGGCAAGTGGGTAGAGATAACTGTCGTTCGGGTGCGCAGTTATACCACCAGCTTCTACACTTCCATATTAGTGACTTATCATTTTCGGCAATTATGTTGAAGTAGGTTCTTCTATGACTAATAATAATAACAGCCTCGGGGGCGCAGATAGTTTCAGGCTGTGAAACAACATTTCGCGGGTTTTACACCTCAACAAGGTATAATCCCAGACTAACTAGAAAGGTATAATTAAACGCTAGTTTTTACTTTGGACTAATTAAAAATAAAGCAAAGGACACTAGACACATACAGCCTACAAATTCTTACTTAATAACATTGCAATACTCCTCGTTAAAATCAAACGATATTTGTTTTTCTTTTTTTGTAAAATAAGAAATAATAAATAAAGTATATTTCTTTAGATTTACGTTTATAAAATTATACCTCGTATCGTCAAAGAATTCCATCGATAGAAACACAAACCGCATGTTCCCAACTGTACATAAATGACCTTGTATGTAGCGTTATGCTCACAAATTCAATTTGTTTTCCCGTTACATTGAAATAGTCCACGGCAAGCTGGATGAATCTAGGTTTATGTGCTAAACAGGTTTTATCTCGGCTTCAGGGTTTAAAGCGATGTAAATTTTCAAGCGCGGCAAGCGCTTAATTGTACATGATAATGTTTATTTAATTGTATGAGTTTTGTATGATTTATTTATAAGATAATGTTTATTTTATTCTTGTCTAGTGTTGCAGTGTGAATGGAGTTAAACTTCTAAATTTTGTTTAAACTTTTTTTATTTTGTAAGATGTTTCAATTGGCAAGTCATACTATCACCGCTACGGAAAGTTAAGGAAGAAACGGTGAAAGAAACTGTACATCACGGAACGTAATAGATCAATTTGTAACAGAAAATATTGATTTATAAAAAAGCCTACAACCTTACTATCAATACATCTGCGATACAGGCCAAGAGCCTAATGCAGTACCGCAGTGAAACGTCTATGTAAATAATACTAGCTTTATAAATGTATTGTGATACTGTTTTATTGTAATATTTTGGTAAATAAAATTTATGGTTATTTAAAAAATACAGATTTGAGCAAAACAGCTCAATAAACACATTTTTTTCTCGAATATTTTTCTCTGGTGTTAATTTATGAACGCAACCCAATTAAATTAGTTAATGTTTTTGCCGCTGGGGGCGCTGCTCTCTCTCTCTCTCTCTTTCTCTTTGCCCGCCCTTTTGGTAACGACACGTTTGTCAAACATTCCTTTTGCAACATACTTATTTAATTCAAAGTAGTGGTTTATTCATTGTGAAATCGCTCTACGAATAATTCCTTCATCTGGATATAATCACATGGGTATATCTTGCATCACAGATGCCTCCTCAGTCCTCACTCATTACGTTACGGAGAGTGTAATAAGTTATGATATTATACATCTAACATCTTCGCATGATTGGTATTAGATCATAATATAGGAAACCATTACAGGGGATAATATGGTAGAAGAATAAACTACACATTTATCACGTAAGTTACTTATGAGAATGCATATCACGAATATAATAATAGGTATGTAATAAGAATCCTACACTATTTATTTATAGTGCCAAAAAATCACCTACGGAAACTAAGAATAAGTTCCATTTTATAATAGCAAACAAAACAAAAAAGATAAAAGCATATTCCGTAAATAAATATGTGACAAAAAAGAACGTTGACTTAAAGTAAAAAAGACCAGAGTATCGAGTTTTATTTTTATCCATTTTTAGCTTATGTATACTTTAGTGTTGATTTACGATTTTCCTTATCTAAAATAGAATTATTATTTTTTAAGGAATATGAATACTATGTTTGATGCCCATCACATGTTCCTTAAAAATTCTGTGATTGTGTCTGTTTACAGTATAATATCTATTTACTTATAAGTTGTTAAGTTAAAATTTATATTATCTTCAATGCCTGACTAAATATTGCATATCATGTATTGCTCATTTTTCATTTAATTTCAAGTTGTGAATCGAATACATAAGTTTTTTTGAGAATATAAATTTTTAACTCAATAATTCCTCTTAACATTCCATCTTCAATTTTCTTTGCATAGGTAGAACGTCTACGATCTTGTGACGTGCGAATGCGTGTTTGCCATTATGATGCCAAAATATTAGTAACAGTTTGTCTCTTTTCAGAGTTTATTATATTGACAGCCTCCGTGGCGCAGTTGGTTAGACGCCGGTTGTGAAACGAGAGACTGCAAGTTTGATCCCCGCACCGAATCAAATATATGTGTGAACCACAGGTATTTGTTTCGGGTCTGGGTGTTTGTGAGACCGAAAAGCCTCTCGTAGTTCCTGATTCCCATGACTCAAGCCTCGATCTTAGTGTGTATTTATTTATTATTATTGTATCACACATACTAATACTATTACATTACTAGTATAAATGCTTATTGTTTATATTAAGAAAACACAAGACAAACAATGCGTAAAATAGAGAAAAGTTCCTAATATTTTGACAACGGCCTGACTACCACGTTTTCACACGCCAATAGACCGTGGACAATCTATACATTTATTTGCATCAAACTGTGCTTAGATTTTTTGCCCAGACCACTCACCTACTAAACTTCCAATTAGTAAAGCTAAGTAGGTTTCACAACATGTTTTTCTAGTTCTAACAGGTCTCATCAAATGCGATTTAGTCAAAGGTTATTAACGGTTGCACAGATATAACAAGCTGAAAATTATTGTGTGTTTTATGATTATAATTTATAGATTTCTGTGTCGTAACCGTTAGTTCAAGAATACACGATTAAGAATATTGATAAAGTGTAAAAAATATATAATTAAGTATATAATTAAGCAGGTGCATTTTATTTGTATTTTTGTGGCTGTATAGAGGCTGCCAACTGTAAAGTAATGGCTTCGATTCGACAGCATATTGGACGAAAGTTTTATTAATAATTTAATAGCCGACTATTTTAAAGCGCGCCTTTCCTGCCGGCGATTTTTGCCGTTAGTGTAATAATACTTTTAGACTACGACATAAATTCTGTAATAAATGTGGGACATGAATGTCTGTACTGTTTACACTAGTACACTTGGACACAACGTGTTCACACAGCGTCTGATGCGACACTCATTATCGTGTCACAATAAATTTTGCATCAGAGACACTCGTGTCCATACAGAGACACTTCGATGTATACACTAAGTGTACTGTGTAAGTATCATAGTCTAAACGTACCTTAAGACTTATAAATAAATAAAAAAGTCTTTAACCTATAAAGTCAATATGGGCTTTGTAGACATTTTGAAATGTAGACTCTACCTCTGATAGTTATTTACAAAATAAGCTTCTTTTTGAAACGTTTAGGCCTTGTCGAAACAAACTTTAACCATACCTTTAACATTGACAACACTGACAACTCCTTTTCCCGGGAGGATTAGATAGGAGCGCTGCCAGGACATCCATTTCGCCATCCACATTTCGCCTTGTGTTTTTTTATTGCTATGAATGGCGAGACGAGCACTGGCCTGATGGTAAGCGATACGAACGCTCATAGGCAGTAGCAAAACCAAACAACACCAGGAAATACAAAGCAATGCTTGGTACTCCACTGCTTACTTGTGTGTTGACAATATCGATGCTATACATTTGGCATCTTAATTTAATGACACTGATATAGTTGAAGTTATGGTCAATGTTATATGATGCAACTGGGCCTATAGCGCAGGCCTTTGGTTATACAACCTTTTATTTCGCCAAAACTCACTGAGGTCAATCTCCAGTAAATCCCAAGCAATTAAATTTCACATTAAAATGTAAATTTCGGATGGTCCGCTCGTTAATGACGCAACTAATTCTCATAATCCCTTGTACTTTCACCGGTTCGTAATTCCTTTACACTTTGTTTACTTCAAGATTTACGTAAGTCGATTAATTTACATCTTGAAGTTATTGAGTTGATTACTCGATTATAATTTTTTAACTGCCTCGGTGGCGTAGTTGTACTACGGTACGCTTACAAAGCTGAGGTCTCGGGTTCGAATCCCGGGTTGGGCAAAGTGATATTAGATTTTTCTATTCATTATCAGCCCAGAGTCAGGAATTTGTGCCCAATATGGCGATAGGCTCGCCACCTATCACATTGTGGGACGGAATATACTGGCGAAATTTGGGTGCCCTGGCACCTCTGCCTACCCCTTCTGGGAAAAAGGCGTGAGTTTATGTATGTATGTATGTAATTTTTTAACAATTACTTTAATCCGTGTAACAATATTGTAATTACTATCGGCCCAACTCGGCTTCGCCGGGGTGCAGATATATATATTTTTAATTATTGTATCGCCTATGTTCGTCAAGGATAACGTAGGATTCTATTGAATAAATATTTTTTCAAATTGGTCCAGTAGTTTAAGAGCCTTTTCAATGCAAACAAATAATTCAATCTTTCCTCATAATAATGAAAATATGTTAATAATTATTGTGGCAGAGCCACTTTGTACGTTGGACTACACTAGGAATGGGCCAGCTAAACCGAAGTAGTACCTATCTTACGAAAAATTGACGTCAATCGACGACTTCGCTGTTGTGCTTCGTTCGATGAGCGATATTTGATTCAAATTTATCTGGTGGAAATACGATATAAATTTTAATATTTTATTTGATGTCGCGGCATTGACAAATACCTTTTGATAAAAAATTAAATCCCTTGCCATTCCGTCCCGGTCTGCACTGGCCTTTATAAATAAATAAATAAATGAATGGCGAAGCGAACATGCCGTTCGCCTTATGGTAAACGATACGAGCGCTCATAATCAGTAGCAAAACCAAACAACACCTTGAATAACAAAGCAATGCTTAGCATTCCACTGCGCTCGCCATCCTGAGACATAAGATGTTAAGTCTCAATAGGTCCAGTAGTTACTCTGGCTACAATGCCCTTCAATCCGAAACACAACAGTGCATTTACACATACTGCTGATTGACGGGAGAAATCGAGTGGTACCCACCCAGATGGCCTCTCACCCACTCAGAGACCTACCACCAGTAATTATTATCTTTATTCTTTTTATTCGTATTTTGCTTAAAAACTCAACTTACCTAAAAACCAATAGTTTTAACTTTCCATTTCTCATATGGGTATCGCGCCTAGCCATAACAAAAACCGGACTCTATGCAAATTATTACGTCACACATTACAGATTCCGAAATCCGAATAAATCGATGGGTAAAAGTGTTTTGGTAATTTCATAATTATCCTAACAGCGAAAGTTATAGGCGAATTTCCGATTTAGATGAAATATGTCGATATTACATTAATTTTAATTACATCATAACGTTAATAGTCGTTAATTTTTATCTCTCATCGAAAGAACATTTGCTTTCTTCACTTAATTCGGTATTAGCTCATTTATTATCAATGTTGATGTTTTATACTTTATGTGATATTTTAATTTTGTTAAACGTTTCTGCTTTCGCTGTGATGTTTAGTTTCAGGTATTTTAGTGGTAATTAAGATTAACAATACACAAACAATTTAGAATTAAATTCAAATTTACAAGCTTCAACTAATTGTTTAATATTTTCTATCTAGTAAAAAGTAAAACCTTGTGATAATCATATTTTTATCAATAAATTGTTTAGGAATCTGACTATGATACAAGTGTTAATTTGGGACAAGAGTTCACAGTTGAGAATCCTATCAAACTCAACACTAGATTATTATATAAAAACATAAAAATTCTGACCCACAGCGAAAACAACAATCATATAACCCACATATTGCACAACTTAGTAAAAACCAGTTTAAAACTATAACCTATTCATAGATAAATACACCCAACAGTTATACATAGGCCTGACCCCACACCAAGATCGAGTCTTGTGTCGTGGGTATCAGAAACTAAGAGAGACTTTTCACTCTTATTAACGCCCGGACCCTAAACAAATACTTGTGGATCACACAAATCTGTCTCTGTGTAGGGATCAAACCCGTGACCTCTCGTTTCACGATCTGCGTCTAACCAACTGCGCCACGAAGGCTGTCATAATTAATCAATCATATGTCAGAGATGTTTAATTGGCGGTCCCTTTTTACTGCCTCTAACTGGTTTTGCTAAACGATTGCTTAATATTCTCTGTGGTAGGTACAATATTCTTGTTTTCTCTTCAATATATTGTGAAATTTAAAAACCATCTCCAATGATATAGACATTTGTTTTTCGGATGACTATCGCGCAATCTGTTATATTTCGCATGACCTGCCCCAATATGTGATTTTATAGCCATAACAGGCAAAAATTCCAATCTTAGATAACTTATATGTTGCACAGAAAATAAAATACCCGACTTAGAAGCAATGTTAGGACCCCAGGATTAGCTTAAAAACGTTTTCCACATTTAAATCAACTTTATTAAATAAATAAATATACCCAACAATCACACAATTGTAATTACCCCACCCAAAGATATCTTGTATCGTAGATATCAGAAGCGAGATACTTTTTTACTACAAAACCCAGACCAAAAACAAATACATAAGTCTGGACTACAAACATTTGCCTCGGCACAGAGAACGAACCTGCAACATCTCGTTTCTGAACCGTCGACTAACCACGCTGCCACCAAAATGAAATTTTGTAGAAAGGTGCGCAATCGAAATAGCTGGTGTCAAATCGATTCGATCGGACCCTTGAAGTGAAACCCGGTGCAGATGGTCAACATTGACCCAGATGCTGGTAACGGTAGTCCGAATGTCTAGTACGGCACGCCAAGTTACGGTAACCGTACCGACTTGATGTAATCTCAATCATAACTGCGGATATAATATAATAGGAGTTATTGGTAATTTTACCTCACTGTATCAGCCCATATACGTCCCACTGCAGGGCACGGGCCTCCTCTACAATCGAGAATACGATTGAGAATGGTTAGGCCATATAGTCCACAACGCTGGCCTAGTGCGGGTTGGCGGACTTTACATACCATAGAAATTGCTATGGTATGCAGGTTTCCTCAAGATATTTTCCTTCACTGTTATAGTGCGTGGAGATTGACTATCAATACACACATGACTCGGAAAAGTCAAAGGTGTGCTCTGGGATTCGAACCCACGACCACTGTGAACATATTGGCAGCCGCGTCTGGTCCGTTTACCAACAGGCCACCACACACTTCAATTTTATCTCAAGGCTGGTAAAAAATGTTCTGGAGTTTGTTACGCACTGGCGTACGCGTACGCCCACATAAAGGGACTAGACGATAAACCAGTAACAGAAGAAAGATCTATGACGGCACAGCTATAAAATAAATATAGTCCTATTCCCGCTATTTTACTTATGTGAGAGGCCGCCAACTTAACATCTTATATCTCAGGATGGCGAGCGCAGAGGAATGTCAAGCATTGGTTTGTAATTCAAGGTGTTGCTTGGAATCCTATGGAAAGCCTATATTCAGTAATGAAATAGAGTCCAACTTAATCATTAGTATAATAAAGTTTCTCAGCCTTCCGATCGATTAATCAATGTGAAAAACTTTATGGTCCATAATCTTAAGACTGTTGCCAATATTAATACAATATCAGGCATACAAAAAAGTCCCTTTTGCGGGCAGTCACCTATTTTACATAGAACATAAATGCCTTCCAAAAATGAATTTGTTGCAAAATATATGTCTTTTCATAAATCTGAATGTATTGGATAGAACTACCTATAAAGTACACAGATTTTACGCCAACATTTTCTTTCACATTTTAAACATGTGATAACGTATTTCAAAATATTGCTTATTTTTAAATAATAAGGTAATCTACTAAGGCTATTTGTACTTTTGATAGTATGTAAGGTTTGTATCTGTATGTGTGTCAGCCCATATACGTCCCACTGCAGGGCACGGGCCTACTCTACAATCGAGAGTACGATTGAGAGTGGTTAGGCCATATAGTCCATCACGCTGGCCTAGTGCGGGTTGGCGGACTTACATACCATAGAAATTCTTATAAATCGCTATGGTATGCTCACGATGTTTTCCTTCACCGTTTTTAGTGCGTGGTGATTTACTATCAATACACACATGACTCCGAAAAATCCGAGATGTGCCCTGGGATTTGAACCCGCGACCACCGTGAACAGTGGCAGCCGCATCCGGTCCGTTTACCTACGGGCCACCACGCACTTCCAGTGTGTAAGGTACATTATAAAAAAATATTTCTAAAAAATATATTTTGAAATTTGATAATTGACTAAAGTGAATGTAGTGAATTTGAAGAGTTAATAAATAACCAAGACGGTTACTTAACGATTTTCCTCTGAACAAGAGCCTAATTTTTATTACAGTACTAACACAGATAATTACCTATACTTTCAATAATGATACATTATACATACAAACATCCACCCACAATGCAAACGATATATATTCAAGCTAAAATACTAGTAATTTACCAGAGAAATTAAACAAATTGCAGGCGCGCGACGCGACAGTGCAAAGAGTTTCCGTGTGAAATGGGAAACGAATGACAGTTTAGTGTTACACTTGGTTTACTCATCGTTACGAACTATTGATTACATACATACCTAAACTCACGCCTTTTTCCCAGAAGGGGTGGATAGAAGTGCAACCAGAGCACGTTTCGTCTTGTTTTATTCTTCACTAGATGGGATAGGAGGTGACTCTATCGCCATATCGGGCACAAATTACAGACTCCAGGCTGACAAAACCAGAACATGTTTCGTCTTGTATTATTCGTCACAAGATATGATAAGCAAGCCTATCGCTATATTGGTCATGGATTCGTCACCAAGGGCTGATAATGAATAAAAAATCGAATATCACTTTGCCCGACCCGGGATTCGAACCAGAGACGTCAACTTTGCAATTATACCGTAGTACAACTGCTCCACCGAGACAAGTTTATAATAAAATAATTAATGAATAAACAAACACAACAGTTACTCTAGATCTTACTACCCACAAAGATCAAAGGTCCTGTTTTAGTCATGAAAACTATCTCTGTCTCTCTCTCTCTTCAGCCACAGTAGTGGCCGCTGATTATAAGCCTCTTCCAATTATCTCCACATTGACCTGTTGGAATTTGCCTGCATCCAGCGGCTTCCCGTAACCTTAACAAGGTCGTCCGTTCACGTAACGTAAAAATGTCAGTCTTATCGTTCTAAGCGATTTCTTCAAGACAACTTGGTATTAATCAGTAATAAAATATTAACCCTATTTAAAAATATACCAAAACAAACGACCGAAGGAAGCGAACCAGAGGGACAAATGATGTTTGAGATATTCTAGCCTAAATACATCCACATTTCGGAGGTGCATGAGTGGTCATAGTTAACAATCACTTAATTTACAATGTAATTTTATTAAGAAGAATACCAATTCTGATAAAGTCAATTACAATGCAAAAAAACACATATTCTGTATTGATGAACTTGCAACTTTTCTAATGCATCTTTGCCTTGGGCATAATGTATTGTAGCGTCATCACAAGTAAAATTTCTTGGCTTACACTTTTACTACCAATCAGGACCACGGGAACCCAGTGGACTGAGAAGGGATATCTTCTCTATCCCTATCTATCCCTCATTGTCGTGTGTACGTAAGTTATGTTTTTTATCATTATCATTTTTTTATATTTCCTTATTATTTTCTACTTATTGATTTGTGTTTTTTGTATGTCTGTTCATTTAATATAAAATATTATTAAAGTAAGCTTTTGACAAGGAATAGAACTTTTCTTTCTTTCTTTCTAAGAGTGACAGAGACAGACACATAAATAGAAATAAAGTCTAAATATATCCAGTAGTTACTCTGGGACATTGTGTCCATCAAATCGGAACATAGCAGTATATTTACACTTATGTTTGGCGGGACAAATAGACATTGTGGTGGTACCCAGGCAGCTACTCAAATATCAGGCACCTACCACCAGTAAATACATATTACATAATATTATATTTCTTGCCCATTAATCTGATATATATAAGTCAAAATATCACCTAATTATTGAATCAATACGATCATGCCATCTCTATTGTGTAACTGATGCGGTGGCCATTCGAATCCCGAAGCTCAAGGCAGGCAGCTACATTCGAAACGGACCAACTTTCCGCTTCGACCTTCGACAAATTCAATGGAGATGTGCGGATGTGAGAGAAAATGTTACGTATTAGTTAAGAGCTGTGTTTAACTAGATCGAGGTGTTTTTAAAGATTTTTATAATAGATAAACGTTGTATACTATTGTACTATTTTATCACGACTTGTTTTTTTTTTTAACTTCCCGACACCAAATATTAGAACTTGTAATATTCGTACGAACATGATAAATAATACATCCAAGAATTACAAACTTAGCCCTGATCTCACATAAAGATACAAATCCTATGTTGTGGTTATTATTTTTTTATTAGAGACTAATGAGACTTTTTGGTCTCACAACCGTAACTAACTGGCAAACGAGCACCTGATGGTAAGTAACTGCCACCCATGAAAATCCACAACGCTTGGATCATAAAATAAGTTGTCGGCCCATCAGATCGTAGGGAGAAAGGGGGGAAATCAGGAAGACATGGGCATCTGGCAGTGTTACTTAATCCTTCTTAATAAATAAGTACCAGTAACAATAAATATTGTATTCTATTGTGTGGTAGTTCAATAAAATATTTACAACGTAATAACTTATGTAGTTTTCACAGAATAAAAGTCACCGTCGCTATATACAAGTACATAAATCTAGTAACAATGTACAGTAAATAAGAATCTTACATGAGTATTTCATTTAAGTCTCGTTCATCAGGTTTATTATCAATGTGTAACGTAGTGTAAGAAAATTCATTGAGCATAATATTGTATGCCGATGTTACGGGTCATCTTTGCTCAAATAATTAAAATAAATAATTTATTCAAGATAATCTTGTACGGCTACTATCACGACAAACAATATTCAAATAATAAAAATACTGAGTTAAATATGTAAGTTTAAAAATGTAAAAAAGAGTACTTATGAAAGCTCGTGCCCTGTATTGGGACGTAAATGGGCCGGTACAGCATAGTACAGTACGGGTAGTAACTTTCTAGGCAGATACCAAATATAATAAATAAAATAAGTTGAAAATACGTGATTTTAGAATTCCATAACTGAAAAGGAAGTGACAACTAAACAATTTTGTTGTATGTTTAGTTTAATGTGTTTGTTACGACAGCCACATAACTAGACAGAGACAGCTTCTAAACGCACCGAAGTTTTGTTTATAATAAAGTATATTAATTAACCAAATTATGTTACAATTACTTAAAACTAATTAAAAAACATAATTTCTAAAATAATATCTCTCACATGCCGCTCGTATTTCACACCTTGATAGGTAATGCTTGATTTATTAAGTACATTCATTTATACAGTCACCCAACAGTCTCATACTAGTCCCGACCACACACTAAGAACGAGTCTTGTGTCGTGGGTATCAAGAACTACGAGAGATTTTTCGGTCTCACAAACCAGATCCGAAAGAAATACCTGTGTATTACACAAATATTTGTGTATTATAACTTTGTCTACTTTTTGCACCAAGTCACGAATGCACATAAAAAATTAAAGAAACAATGTTAAAAGATCTTTATTACGTATAATAATATTCGATCATAATCATAAAATCTAACAAAACTATAGACAAAAACGATTAACACCTATTATCGAATTATTACAAAAACAATTATTCAGTAATATCTGTTAAATTAAATTTAATGGTATTTGTGCCTGACATTTTTATATATCATAGGTCCGGCAAACATTTAGAAACCTGATGGTAAGTGATGACTGCTACCCATGAATATCCATAACTCTTGGATCATATATATGTTGCCGGCCCATCCAATCGACAGAGGGGCGAGAAGGAAAAAAAAAGGAAAAAACATTATAAAGAATCAGATGTCCACACGAGGACATACAACCTAATATGTCTTCCTATACAGCCTCCATGATTGGTTGACAGTTGTGAAACGGGAGGCTATGGGTTCGAACTCGTACTGAGACTAATTGTTTGCCCCACAAATATTTCTTCCAGGTTTTTATGAGCCGGAAAAGTCTGTCGCAGTTTCTGATACCAACGACACTTGACTGGTATCTTAGTGTGGGATTAGGACTAAGTAAGTTTAGGGTCAATATGTTATATGTCCCTTTAGCTGGGCCTACGTGTTTAGATCCACTGATGAGCTACGACTGTAACACGCTTCTTTTCCTTAATTTATCCAAAACATGATATATGAAACGATCAACATTGCTCTAACACTCTCCTATTTCTATATTTACCGAAAACTTGCTCGCACTTTTCAGCATTTTCCAGAATATTTAAACTTAAAATTATATAACTGACACAAATTCCTTTAATGTCACTACACATACATACAAGTACTCAGTACTTGCAATACTTTTAAAATTGTTATCTCCTGTAATAACAAAAATAAAAACATACAACATAACCAACACTCCCATATGATCAAAAGCATCATAACAGCCAGTGTTGACTTCTGCCGTAATTTCTAGAATTACGATCGCATTACGTGCATAATGTTCAGATACAGCACAGATCTGGAAAGTATCAATTTTCCACGTAGAAAGTGCCGAACACTACGCGCACTCGGGTACGCTATTTGATTTATCATAAAACCTCTTTACATTGACGTATGTTTAATTGGAATATGGAAATAGGAAAGCAGATAGTAAATTAATTTTATAGATACTGAGATGTCTAGTTTTAATATAGATTTATCTATCACTATATATATTAATGCTAAATAACCATTATCTTGAGCGATTACAAGTCCATCACAGGTAAAACACAAATAAAATATATATTTCAAGGTTCTCCACTTCGAAATTTAGCCACTTAGGTTCCTTAGTGGAAGCCACATATAAACAAGCGCGATGGACGATAACCAATACGGTGAACAAACGTTCTAATGTGGATACTAGGCATTCCTTTCTATGAAAATACTTATGGTATATGAATGAAAATGTTAATATTTACAAATGAAATGCTCAAGCTAGAACGTGGACCGCGCATTTCTATGACTTTGTCAAGTAAAACCGTTAGTAAGTGTAGATAAATGAGTCATAAATCCATCAAAGACCTTATCTTTTCTAAAGTGATCAATTTCAAATAATAAGATCTCCAAGGCCGTCGTTCAAATCAATTATAAAAACAAATGACAGCAATTTAGAAAATGAAGAGGCGAAGGCCCTTATCCGTACATCCCATGAAAGTGCAAGTTGAATCGCCAAGGCGGTCCGTTTCTTTTTTTTTTATCTGTCGCCATCGCTTACCAAACGTGTGGAGGTCTTTTTAACGCGACCTCTAACCATAACTTTCTCCGGAGTCAAAAGCCCGACAATAAACTTCCGCTGTGTCATTATGAACTTGAAATATAAAGAACGTATGATTGCCAATCCTTGACCGAGCTCTCATCAAAAACGCTGACTGACAAATGGATGACATACACGGAACAAGATGGCGACCATTGTCAAATGCTTTAAGCAATTTCGCGCCTTATATGGACAATGGACTTCTGAGTAATAAAACTGGTGTATTACTTGCCTCTTACACTGGTAAACAATGACGATTATTATCTAAACCAGTTAGTGTAATAAAATATTATATTTTTAACACATGGAACGCAACGGCAGCCATGACATACTGCCAAAGTATATTATGTGTAACTTTTTATTCGCAACATAATCTGAAAAATTATAGTTTATGACCGCGTGTAATATACAGAGATTTTGTCATGTTCAAACGGAGAGAATTACGTAAAATCTATGACATTAGCATTAAGAAAGTCAATGAATATGCATACAAACTTTGCACAGAAACATAAAATTAAAACAAATGTAAGTTTGTAACTCCGCTGAGAAATAATGATGCGTTGCCTTTGCGTGTTTGGCAAGAGCATTTCATATTGACTTAATAAAATAATGTACATCAATAATTTTATCCATTAAGCAAACTTGTGTTACGAAGTGCCATAGAGAAACCCGAGTCATTCTGAAAGTGTGCTGAGTTCAACTGTATAAAGGCGAATTTGTGTACAGCAATGAGCGTCGCTTTTACCACCGCCTAGCGTAAAAATGAATAATAAAAGTGTGTTAAATTTCACAATTGAAAGTGGACGGATAAAAATTCGATTTAAAATCGAGATTTTAAGTTATTCACGAAGGATTTGAGATTCGGGAAAAACCGTTATGATTTGATACTTCGAGATGCCCAATTAGTGTTGTTATTTATTACATACTAGTGGCTCTTCCCTGCTTCACCTGGTTGGAGATATTTTATGATTCCAATCCACTCCAGATAGATGTTATTATTCGTTGAAACTGCAAACACATTCTGCTATTCGGAACCGAGTCAATAGAACAAATAAAAAACCGTGAAAATATTCTGTCCAGCCAGTCTCAAGTTATAAGTGTTCGAATAAACCCGACTTTGCTTTATTTAAACGGTTGAAGAGCAAACGGCTCTCCTTGTTGGTAAGTGAGTATCGCTTTGTTAGATATCTACAACACTTGGAAAATAAATACGTTGCCAGGCTTATAAAAACAAAAGTGAAGCGGAGGACAAAAGACGGGAAGAAAAGGATATTCAGCTTCTTACAATCTCCACCGTACAAAACACGATAGTAAAGTCATTGTTTTTCTACAAAACATATATATTTCTCTCGCGAAACAGCATTATTCAGACTTAACATATCATGTCTCAGAATAGCGAGCACAGTAGAATGGCAAGCATTGGTTTATGTTTCATGGTGTTTTTTGCTTTGCTACTGTCCATAAGCGGTCATGAATGGCTTGTCTAGCTATTCTTGGCTATAAAAATCACAGTGGTACCAGTGGCGTAACAATAGGGTGGCAAAGTGCGCAAAATGCCACGGGCCCCCGGCCTAAGGGGGCCCCCGGACCGGCAAGGCCCTGGTCTGACAGGGTCTCAGGCCCGACAGATCCCTGGCTTGATAGGGCCTCAGGTTCAAGCCCGACAGGGTGTAAGCAGATAAGAATATAACATTAATAACGAAATAATTATTAATAATAAACAATTGACTACATTTTAAACATAACAAACATTTCTTCATCATGTATTTGATTTAAATGTTATATTTTTGTTTCATTATAGTCTAACAAATATGATGAAGTGAAACGATTTGTGATTGAGAAAGGTTCACTGTAAACCCAGAGACCATTGGGTTAACAAGAGACAGCGCCAATAATTAAAAAATAAATGAATAAAATAATAAACAAACGCCCCTAGGTTTCGGTGACGATATAATCTTGATGGCGGAATCGCTGGAGGAGCTGCAAAAAATGTTGGACGGTCTGGATTCAGTCTCACAGCGAATAGGTCTAAAAATTTACTTCGACAAAACCAAAGTAATGATCCACCCTCACCTTGATCCAACCTTTCGCTTTATGTGGCCACCAGCTCGTTGTTGTTCCCAAATATACTTAACTGGGGCTTACCCTTTAACTAGGTAGAAAAACTTTGAGAAAGAGGCTACGAGTCTTCTCGTCAGCTAACACTTTTTTCCCAAAAGCTTGAAAACGACAAGTGCCTACCAGAGCCTACGGTACCTACGGTGCTGAGCTCTCACAGCACGGCTGGTCTAATGGCTTATGGTCGCTCAGCGAGCTATGGATCTTGTTTTCCAAAGAGACACCGCGTGCTATGCGCGGTGTCTCTTCGTCTATCCGTAATGAGCTGATCGGACAGAGAACCAAAGTTATAAGACATAGCAATCTGAAGTGGCAGTGCACTGGCCATATCTTGTCTTGTGTTCTTGAGTGGAAACCGCGTCTTGGCTAACATAGTGTAGGACGCCCGCCACTTAAGTGGAGTGACGATTTGCAAAAGGTCGCTACCACATGCTGGATGCGACAAGCTGATGACAGGGTGAAAAAAATTTGAAGGAGGCCCATGTCCAGCAGTGGTCAGCAAAAGGCTGATGATGAATGTTTGAGTTGAGGGTTATGACGACTAGAAATAAATTTTAGATGCGCTAAAGAGATACGAAACATCGAAAGTTCACTTAATTAAAACAAAAACCTTTTCGTGGCCATAGAGAAAGCGCAGATAGCCGTAATAAAGCAGCTACTAGCATAATGTGATACTAATTTAGAGGAATGGTTTTAAAAAAAGTCAAAGGGCCAGATAAAATACTTAAGTTCGAAAATTCAAAAAAGAGCTAATTGCTGTTTTGGGCCCAAAACCTCCATTATATTTGATACTCAAGATTTTTCTAAAACAGACCAATTATGTGAAGTTTATCGGTACTATGTGATAGAATGAAATGAAAATGGAATTACAAAAAGCAACATACAGTCGAATTGAGAACCTCCTCCATTTTTGAAGTCGGTTAAAAACACTCTTTAATCATTATTAGAGAAACCTTTTTAGATTTTATGCAGTGATATTAGATCATAATCCAATGACAAATGGATTGCAGCGGCGGGCCATCCGCATTGTGAATGATGCAGACGTTACGAGCAACTTAGAGTCGCTACAACTCCGGAGGGATGTCGCCTCTCTAAGCGTGTTCTACCGCCTGTATCACGGGGAGTGCTCTGAGGAATTGTTCAACTTGATCCCCTCCTCTCCATTCCTTACCAGAACCACGCGGGCTGGCTTGCGAAGCCACAGCTTGTCGGTCCAAACCATCCCGGCGCGAACCAAACGGTTCTCTAATTCTTTTTTGTGCCGCACCGTCAGGCTGTGGAATTGTTTGCCATCTCACGTGTTCCCTCCTTCCTACAATCCTGGGTCCTTCCGCCGTGGTGTGAAGAGGCACCTTAGCAGGCCGGCATAATTGTTTCCATTGGCATGGGACTGCCGTCCGATGCCAATGGATACTCTGCCTGGGCGGCATTTGCGCTTACCAGCAGGTGCAATGCCGCCACTATGTCGGGCCACAATAAAAAAAAAAAAAAAAAAAAAAAAATATGAAGCCATGTCATTAAAAGATTCTGTGCTCTTCTGTATAATCCCATATAAGTGCCATTGCAGGGCACGGGCCTCTCCTACGATCCAAAGTACTATTGAGATTGGCTAAACCATTAATTATAGTCCACCACGCTGGTCCAGTGGGGGTTGGCGGACTTTACATACCATAGAAACTTGCAAATGGCTCCGGTTTCCTCACGATGCTTTCCATCACCGTCATAGTGCATGGTGATTGACGATCCATACACACATAACTCCGAAAAGTCAAAGGTGTGCCCTGGGATTCAAACCCGCGACCACCGTGAACATGTTGGCGGCTGCGCCTGGTCCAACAGGCCACCACGCACTTTAAAATATAATGATAAAAACGAAACTACAATGTATTTTTTTTTACATTTACAAAGGGCCCCATTTGATGAATTTTGCCACGGGCCCCCGATGGGGTAGTTACGCCACTGAGTGGTACTATCATGGTCGAGCCAACCCATTCCTACAATAGCCTCAAAGCGCTTCTCTAACTGTCACATGTTAGAATATGCCTAAGATAAGCGAAGCGTTGCTGTACTTGTGAACTTCTAAGAACGTACGCTACTTTTAATACGGTATTTTATCTAAAGTGTTACAGTTTAAATATTACGCGTTGTTTTCCTTATATTTACTGCTATTTCACTATGTAGATGATATGTTTCGATTGAGGTATTGTTTGCATTGATTGAAGTTTTATACATAAACTCTTTCCCAGGAGGGGTAGGCAGAGGGTCTCCTACCTGGGCAACCAGATCACCCATGTTTACCCTTGTGGGTTCTGTCCCATGACGTGATAGGGGACGAGCCGATCGCTTCAACGGGTTAGCAAATTCCTGACTCCGAATTTGATAATATATCATATTATTTTCCCTCACTTGACTCAGTATATGCCCCCGTCAGTCCTTATCCATGAACCAGGGTAATGATGTATTTTGTACATTTCAGAATATTATCATAAATTTCCATATTTGGCAAAAATAAGTTGATAAATTTTAAGCATTTTCCATAAACTTTTCACTTAGACATATTGATGTAGCAATTTGATAACTTTTTATTTTAGTCTAAAGAGAAACCAAATTAATAAGATGTTTCTAAGTAGACTTTTTGCGCACGAGAACAAAACTCGTGGAGGTTGGGCAACAAATAGCCAAATTAAAGTAGGACTGGGGAGGTCACGTCTGTCGTATGTCTCCCCAAAATATTAAAAGACCACGTGGTAGACCGCGCCGAAGGTGGAGAGATGCCTTGGGTCATTTTGATAACAACTGACGAATCAAAGATTCGATAGAGACGGATGGAAGAAGGAAAGGGAGAGGTCTTTGCCCTGCCGTGGGACATTGTAGGTTAGGAAAAAAAGTGCATGTCAAAATGAGTTGTTATTCAATTCATCCTATTAATTTGCAACAATGAAGCCTCAAAAAAGTCTTTTTTGTTTCTCTTTATTTTTTTAAGAGGGGTTTTAAATACAAATATTTATGTCACCCTCATTGGGTGAACATACAAATATTTGTGAACAGTATGCCTCTGAACACGGTCTTAAGTATAATTCCAAGAAGAGCCAAGTACTGATTTTCAAGTCTGAAAACTTTAAGCCTAAAATTGCCTGCTCTATAAAACTTGGAAACGACATGCTTCGAATTGTTGACAGTTATAGGTACCTGGGTCACATGGTTACTGATGACCTAAAAGATGATCTAGATATAGAAAGGGAACGAAGATCGCTTGCTGTAAGAAGCAATATGCTCGTCCGCAGATTTTCACGAGCTACGAGACAAGTAAAAATAACCTTGTTCCGTTCTTACTGTCAATCTTTTTACTCCAGCAGTCTCTGGATCCGGTATACGCAACGAGCTTATAACATACTCCGTATCCAATATAACAACGCTTTCAGAATGTTGTTGGGGTTGCCTCGATACTGTAGCGCATCAGTGATGTTTGTCAATGCACATGTTGATGGTTTTCACGCAATAATGCGTAAGAAAGCTGCTTCAATTCTTCTAAGACTGCGTGGTAGCTCCAACAGCATTCTGAAAATGATTGCCTCGCGTAACGATTGCCCTTTTCAGAGGCACTGGGTGGATAGAGCGATAGGAGTTATAAAATAAAAATCTGTATCTGTATCAGGCCATATAGGTCCCACTGCAGGGCACGGGCCATGTAGTCCACCACGCTGGCCTAGTGCTCTATGACTAATATAGTTTTTTAAGTAAATCTTTTGTTACTAACACACATATGGACATACTTTGCTGAAATAAATGTTATTATTATTATTATTATTGGGGTACGTCACATACAACTAATCACCGCTACGTCTTTTAATACCTAACATAACATATTATATAAAGATTTAGCTTCATCCGACAAGGGATCAGACAGAAAAGTCATGTAGTAACACATTCTATCGGCTGTTAAAGATACATACAAATCTTACAAGAAATGAATATACGAGTATTTATATCACAGGATGTGTTGAAACTTCGTTAAAATATCGCAACGCTTAATAACAGAATTAATTAAGGCCAATCATCCCATATACAGCCTCTTTCAAACTTAAATGGTAACGGTACGTTGTAATAATAAATAGAGCGCGGGCCTTCTCTACAATCGAGAGAACGATTGAGAGAGGTTAGGGCATACAGCCTACCACGCTGGCCTAATGGCTTTGGGGGACTTTACACACCAAATTCTTAGAAATCGATCTGGTATCAAGGTTTCCTTACGATGTTTTCCTTCACCGTTATAGTGCGTGGTGATTGACTATCAATACACACATAACTCCGAAAAGCCAGAAGTGTGCCCTGGGATTTGAATCCCGTATATACATTTGAATTTCTATTTAAAATAATCTGAAAAGCGATAAGAGTTTCCTTACGGCAAATATATTAACTTAGTCGAACTGCCGTACAGAGAGACATTGTAAGTCGATTAAAAAGTTCCTTAACAAGATTTTCATCGTAAAATCTAGACTACTGATTTAAGTACCATTAAATGTCACTGAGTGTGGTACTAGACTTGTGAAAATGAATACAGCACAAATTAAATGAACTACATCAAGTGACATCAACCTTTGCTAAGACAGATCATCGCGTTGCGTTTAAACATCTGAATAAGCGAAATGCTTTTCGTCTACGCGGCGTTTCTTATCTTTAAGTTAGGTTTTCGCAAAGGTCAACTAGACACATAAACAATGATTATATCTCTTTATAATCCTACTTCACTACATAGTATAAAATAAAGTCGCTTTCTCTGTCCCTATATCCCTTTGTATGCTTAAATCTTTAAAACTACGCAACGGATTTTGATGCGGTTTTTTTAATAGATAGAGTGATTCAAGAGGAAGGTTTATGTGTATAATACGTGCATATTATTGTAGAGAAATCTATATGCACCCGGGCGAAGCTGGGTCGGGCCGCTAGTATATTATAAATGCGAAAGTTTGTGTGTTTGTTACCTCACTACGCTCAAACCACTGGACCAATTTTAATGAAATTTGGTATGGAGATAGCTGAAATCCTGGATTAACACGAAAGCTATTTATCCCAACAAAATATGTTCCCGTGGGATGTGCACGGAATTGAAATATATTCGATTCTAAGCCAAAGGAATGGGATGGGAAGTCTAAAGTACAGCAGTAACATTGACTTCAAATATTTAAAACAGTTATCTCACGAAATAGTTCCTGTGTTCCTAAAGTGGACTGGACTAAAAAAGTATCTGCACTCGGGGGAAGCCGGACCGGGCCAGACTGCTAGTTATAATATAAACCACGAATAAAAATTAGAGTAAATTATTATTAGTTTTATGGCAGGATAAACGTGTAGCTAACTCACAATTTAGACGAACGACCTTGTTAAGGTCGGAGTAAGTCACTGGATACAGGCTGCCTTAAATAGGTCTGTAGCGATTTTTGGGGGAGGCCAGCAGTTGTTATTTGACAGCCTCCGTGGCGCAGGCGGTTAGACACCGCCTGCGACACGAGAGGCCGCGGGTTCAATCCGTGCACCGAGAGAAATGTTTGTGCGACCCACAAATATTTCTTTCGGGCCTGGGTGGATGTGAGACCGAAAAATCTCTCGTAGTTTCTAATACTCACGACACAAGACTCAATCTTAGTGTGGGATCGGGATTATGTATGTGACTATTGGGTGTATTTTTTGTTTAAGATTATATTACTACGTAGGCGCGGCAGAGACAGAAACAGACATGATACGGTAACGTTTAGCTATGACACAACATTTTGTTCGCAGTGTCCCTTCTACTATGATATCAATGTTCTCGTTAAAGATGAATGACCCATGGCTATAGGAAGGAGGGACTACATGGTCCCGCAAACTGTTCCACGACATATTGCGACGGGTATAAGAAAGTGTGCCAGATATGAGCTAAACCAGGGCGCGATTCACATACGCATGTTACTAGTTTCCGAGCGATATTTGGTCTCACCATAGTATCAAAATCCTTCGCCAAACGCGCGTTTGGGTCTTGTTCAAATATTGGCGTTTGCTATGTTTGAACCAACATTCCGTAAATGGGATTATAGTTCCTTGGATTGTTGACAGATAAATCAGTTTGGAATCGGTATTAAAATATATTAAACTAAAGGTTTTTATAAATCACCTATCGACGCAATGAAAAAACATTCTTGACCAGGTAAAAAAAAATTGTGAAGAATAACTATAAAAAAATGTCTTATCTTTGATTGTATAACTAATACGTAGATGCGTTTATAATATTAATCCTTGAAAAGGAAGTGATTACGTAAAATAATATGACAAAATTAATCAAAATTTGGCCCAAAAACTGAAGTTATACAAGGATATTAGCATTTTAATTTCGCAACAAAGTCTATATTTGGTGGCATAACAGTCGAATAGACAATAAAGTCAAAAATAGCGACCAGAATGGACCACTTCCGACTTAAAATATAATCTTTATTGAGGCATAATATATACATTAAATAACAAGTTAATTGATTTAAATAGAATTTTTCCTGTGTTAAAGTTTTAATATACTTGCATTATTTAAAAAAAAATGTGCCTCGTAATTCGACAGCCTCCGTGGCGCGATTGGTTAGACGCCGCATGTGAAACGCGAGGCCGCGGGTTCGATCCCCGCATCGAGAGAAATGTTTATGGCGCCCACAAATATTTCTTCCAGGTGTTAGCGAGACCGAAAAGTCTCTCGTAGTTCCTGATACCCACGACACAAGACTTGATCTTAGTGTGGAGTCAGGACTATGTATGTGACTGTTGGGTGTTATTTATTTATTTATTTATAATTAACACTATAGCTAGCCACATCATATGTCTTGTTATGGAATGCATTGATTGATTGCCTTGATGACGGGCCTCCTCTAGAATCGATAATATGATTGAGCAGAGTTACAACATATAGTCTACCACGCTGGTTTAGTGCGGGTTGGCAGACTTTACTCACCATAGAAACTCTTACAAATCGCCATGCTATGCAGGTTTCCTCACGATGTTTTCCTTCACCGTTATAGTGCGAGGTGATTGACTATCTTAGAACATGTTTAATCCTCTATGGCCTTATTAATTAACTCAGATGATCAAAGGATTAACTTTATGCCAAGGTTTTACAATAGGCTCGATTATTTTGTTCATTCTTTTTACTTTTAAAGTCAGTGGACTGCCACAACAGGATTGTCATGTTAGGCCGAAGTACATCCGCGTAATTAAAATCGTGAATACCTCTTTATTCAAAACTAGCGGCCCGACCCAGCTTCGCCTGGGTGCATATATTTTTTGATTTCACTCCACACCAAAAACATGTTGTTTTTCGTATAAACTCTTGTATGCCTAAACTTGACGTAGCTATCCTACTGTCCGGCTCAATCCCGTCTCATCCGCCTGTTCAGTCTCTTCCCAATCCGTCCCGTCCCTTCTCTTTATTATCCATCCCGTTTTATAACGTGCATTTAAATTTCGTCCTAACAAATCTGTGATCTATCCCAGCCCTCTCCCGTACCTTCGATTCTATTTTACTTTATGTCCCTTCTCTCCACAAACATCCATATATATCTTATACAACGGGCCGTGCAGCAGAAATCGTAATATTTTAATTTCACCACAACTTCAAAACCAAACGTCCAATTTTAATCATTCAAAGACCAAATATTATCAACATAAACTGTACTTATTGATGAAATAATTTATTTTGATAAGCATTAATAGCATGAGTAAAATAAACGCGTTTAAATGTAGCCCAAAAAAAAATCAAGATTTTTAAATAAAAATGTAGTTGTTGTGCCTCACTCGACATAGATAGGTATAGTGTGTCGCGGACTTTTTTGTAGATATTTATAAGATCTACAATTAATTATAACATTTTATGGTTCTATCTTTTGTAGTTTAGGCAGCGTACGCAAAATAAGTAACTTCTTTGGTTGATTTTTTTTAGTTTGTGTCCGAAAAATCCAAATATCATACGGAACCCTATTTTTTTCCAAAATAAAATATAGTCTATGTTACTCGTGGATAATGTAGCTTTCGAATGGTGAAAGAATTTTTAAAATCGGTTCAGTAGTTTTTGAGCCTATTCATTACAACCAAACAAACAAACAAAGTTTTCCTCTTTATAATATTAATGTAGATATCTGAGTTAATTCTAAAGCCTTGGACTAACGTTAATCCCTTGTTCATCCGAGTTTATAGATAAGACCCGTGGTATGCAGGTTTTTCCGCGCCATTAAAATGCGTGACAATTGACTATCAAGTTTCAGTCCACATAATATGACTCTGAAATGTCAGAGATGTTCCCTGGGATTTAGACGCACGAATAATTGTCGGTAGCCGCGGTCGGCCCAATACTGGCTATCTTATACCGCATTTAAATTTAGCCCATTTCGGAATTAAGCATAGGACATGGGGAATATACTGGGAAACGCGAGAATGTGAACCAGGTCATTTCAGGTGACGTTCTTCTCCGCATCCTCCATTTAACTGTTTTGCAAGCAGGCATAAAAAACTAAAAAAAAACGTCATATGAGTTCCGCTCGACTGTTACGTAAAAACTATTTATATACCTGGCCCGCGCCAATCTAGATTCCACGATGAGATTTTTTAATTTCACCTCGTTAATTTATTTTCTAAATGGTAATGTTTATTTAATACTGTTTTACACTCGTGTTATGTACTGTTAGGAAATTAGATGTTCTATTATTACTTCCGTCAAAAATGTTAGAAGTTCGCATCAATAGTATAGTGGCTATAAGCGCTGTGACTAATAAGGTCGTGGGTTCCAAGTTTAGATAGAATAATTCACAATAATTATCTGTAATTCGTCATGGATCCTATTTTACTTAAAGTAATCAACTTACTCTAAGATTTTCGTTTTAAAAGACATGATTTACTGTGAATTTTCTTGAAAGTATCACATAAAGCCAGCAGAATCCATTGATAATTACAATCTAGTAAGGCCATTTTTTTTAATTAAAATTTATAACTACTGAGTAGTTAAAATGACGCCTAAAAACATGATTACTGGGAAGAAAAAATGACATTCTACAATGCACCTAGTGGACAAAGGGATAAACCATCTAACATCGAGACGACCAATTCGCAGGGCATCAGATTTTGAAATACATTGCGGGTTTCTTATGAAGTGAAAATGAACACGTTTCGAAATATCAGGCATTAGCGTCCATCGTAAGTGCAAGCGATTAGCCTCGATAAAGTCGTGATGTGTTATTATTGCACCTAATGAGACTAAGTAGGCGTAACGGACATACACCGAGTACTTTAGAATCATACGATTCACTTGCTTCCCGGAAAATAAAACCTTAATAAAGAGAAATAGACATTTTATAGTCGAATTGAGTAGAGCCAGCAAAAAACTTACAGGATTTTTAAAGTCTGTAAGTGGTTTTTTAAACTAATTTCGTTGTAAAGTAAAAGTGCTGTTTTTTAAGTAATAGCTTCACATTTTTAATTTGTTAGTCCAAGAAAAAGTAATATTTCACATCATTTATAATAAACATTATATGAAAAACATGAAACGGAATCAGAAAAAATATTGTTATAACACAAATATTTACGTAGCCTTGTTTGAATAATGCTGCGAAACCGCTACGACTTGTTTTCATAACCCACTAAAAATGCTACATACATAATGTCAATCAAGAAAAAAAATTCATGCAAAACTCACCATGATACAGTCCGAATTCATCCTCTTTAGTGTAAAATCCAATAAGTATTTTTTTATGTTGCAGTAAACGTAGTCAAAACAAAAAAAAACTGAAACGAAGATGTTCGAAATTCAAACACAAAACGAAATGCACATCACTTGTCAAATTACGTTCGAAATTCGAATCACGCGCGCTCTAATCATAGTCATTATTTATTTTTTTGTGTCGCGTGCGAGTGAACGATGGAAATCTTCACACTTGGTTCGGAAGTATGGCGTGAGGCGTGCACCGATTGCGCCGGACGGTGGTCAACTGTTCGGATCGACAGATCTCTACGAGCAGTATGAGCAGATTCAACACTTAATACTTATTATTTTAAAGTGAAAATTATGCACTGTCATACAATTATTTTTTGTCTTGTATTGTTTTAAGAAGAAGGACGTCGTAGGTAATCAGATCTTACCCTATGACGACATCTTGAAAGTTTCATAATTATCGTATTAAAATGTGCCAGTTACTTACAGACTTTCACTGAGTGATGTTTCTAATGATGATAATAATATTCATGAACATTTCGTACTCATTACAGAACAAGTGGTCATTAATATTTAGCGAATACAATAATAATTAACTGCAAGATGACCGCACCACTGAAGGGCTTCATGTGAAAATATAATTTTACCTACTTTGTGGTCACTTTACCGGGAATATAAATTTAAAAAAATAGTAAAAAAATTAATTATGTAAACAAAAAAAAATGTATTTATTATAACTATTTCAATTCATATTTATTTTAATACTTTATAAATAAGTATTGTTATCGAGTATTCCGCAACGCCAATTTAAAATAGACTAACTAACTAGATATAAATTATTCTTTCATTATTACAATTGTAATGTGATTACCCACATTTAAAAAAATGACTACGCAAATATTACCTACTACGTATTGACTGCACTCAGTATTCAGTATCATGTACACTATAGGCATATCAATACGCTTTCCTCTTTTACTACTAGAAAACATCAATTTGTCTATTCCATTATAAAATCCATCATAAAGACAATAAGGCTGAATGCGAATGACTTACGCCAGTCGAGTTCAAAAACTAATTTGAATATTAATCCAGTCATCTGCTACGATACAACATGAATGCGTTGGTCGTGAAAGCTGATCCGAGAGAGCGTTTACCTTTGTCCAAACGATAACTGTTCAAATCAACTGAAGTGCGTGACTTGTATGTCTGACTTTAGGTCTGCAACCAAGGTCGTTTGAGGTTTTATTGGAGTCAAAAATATTTTCTTTGACCTACTCTTATACGCACGTTTCAGCGTAATGTTATTTTAGTCCATTTGGCATTTGCATTTTGTCTCGACTTTTGTTGTGCGTATACCCAAATTATGGAATTCGCTAACGACGAGACTAACGAGGCTTTTCAAGTGAGTCTGTTACTTTTGGACAAGCATGCGTCATCTTACACTTTGATAGCCTAACATTAGGCGGAGAAAGGTCAAATGAAAATAAATTTAGTATAATATCAAAATTGATGATTATTTTACGACCGACCGCCTGTCTTTTATCAACCATTTCAGAAATAAATCATAGTGCACCACAATTTAGCTTTATACGAGCTGTCAGGCTTCACGAACATATGACATTCTTAAAGAATTCTCTCGGTTACATATGAGGGGAGCTACTTAATAATCTGAAGCGAACTTCCAATGTTCGAACGTCGTAGGTGAAACTGTACGAAAGTGCTTAGGTAGGTACCCCACAATATGTTCCACACCACCATCGTACGTCGTAACCATAGACTAAATTCTGAGGGAATAAATATCATAGAGAATACACAAGTTAATACGCAACAACGGGAATGGATAAATGCTGAGCAAGGAGTACGCGAAATGCGCGATAACTCACAGTATCTCAGTTCGAAGGATCAAAAAACAAGAATGAAAAAAGCTTTCTTTCAAGGAACAACAAAATCGGGTCTACTACTCATTCTTTCACTGTTATAGGTACTGTTTTTTTACAAGCCCTGGTAGGCAAAGGAGCTTGCCGCTCGCCTGATAATTAGTGGTCACCGCTATCCATCGCCCTTCGCACTGCCAGAGGTCCAGTACAACCAGATCGCTACCTACCAAAAGAAGAACGCTCCCTTTAAGCCTCTCTTGAAGGAGGACAAGTTTTAAAAGGTTTGCAATAATCTGGTAGTACTCAAACACCACCAAATTTAACATTTACACTACGAGGATCTAGCAAAATTTATCGTACACCACGTTGAGCTGTCTCAGTTATGCTAGAATGTACAATTCATCATCTGCCAGCCCAAACACTTAATCAACATATATATTGATTTTGAAAATTTTACTCTGTAATCCTAGTAAATACATATAACCCTGAATGATTAGACGTCAATATCTGATGAAATAAAAGTATTATTTATGGATTTTATCGTGGATTTGTTTTAATTTTTACATTTTCGACTTCTATTCGCCCTGTGACCGTACAAGCTGTAAAGTGATCGAAACGTCGGGAAGCCGAAAATGTAACCAAATCCGCGATAAAATCCGTAATTAGTAGAGTTATTGAAATAACTCTGTGTAACGTTATATCTGTTTTCTATTTTTGTTGGTACTTCGACCACTGATATCTATCAGTACAGAAAGCGTACCCGCTATCTCCGCTAATGTCCAGACACGCGACTGCCCATGCGCGCTCGACAGATGTCAAGAATACCATAGACTAGAGAGTTTATAGAAACCACACATTTGTTTTTATGTCTAGTGAAAACTCTTTGTAATAAAAATACCGTTATGTATGACTCAAGAGGTTGTAAAGCGTAATTATTTAACTAAGAACATGTTTTGGAGCGAAAATATGATGGAAATAGGTGGTTATGTTAGACTTTCATACCATATAATCCGACCATTCATAACCCAATGGAGAATTCTGAGTCACTCCTTAAGTCTATACTACAAAAATTTCATTAAAAAATACAAAGTATTAAATACTACGAGACTAATGTACTACACCGATCGTAAAGAAATTACGGACAATTGTAGCCACAAAATGAAAGAAGATGTTACCTTTTTATCACTGAAGTCAAATTCAACAGGAAGTGAACTGGTTGGAAAATCTGAACAAAACAAAAAAATAGTTTTACACCCAGGATTTCCTCATTGTAACATGAGTCCTGAATATTAACAACGATTTAAATGTTCTTGTGTTATGCAATATAAGATAACCTATTTAATAACTTCGTCTAGAATCTAAATAGCCATAAACATGTCGCATCTGCACCATTGCATATTCTATGAATAATATCGCCATTACCGACTGCATGGCGATCCGTTATGCGCCTATTAATTATACCAGGCTGGTTCTTATACAAATGATTGAACAGTGATTCGCGTACCAGTGGTTCTTAACCTTTTATGAGGTATTATAATACTTGTCATCAGAAAAATCGAAACACCTAGCAAGTTTATGTTTTGTAAGGATTATCAGAAAAATGTGTATTTTTATTTGAATTTAGAACATTAGGGTTTGAAAACATCATATTATTCAATAAAGAATGATATTTGACATATACTCGTATTCCTAAATACACATTTTTCTTTTTTCCATTAAAATTCTTACATAAACTTGCAAGATGTTTAAATTTTCCTGATGAGAATTGTAAAAAAATAATAAATAAATAACACCCAACAGTCGCATACATAGTCCTGACCCCACACTAAGATCGAGTCTTGTGTCGTGGGTATCAGGAACTACGAGAGACTTTTCGGCCTCACAAACACCCAGACCCGAAAGAAATATTTGTGGGCCGCACAAACATTTCTCTCGGTGCGGGGATCGAATCCGCGGCCTCTTGTTTCACAGGCAGCGTCTAACCACCTGCGCCACGGAGGCTGTCAAATTATTGTATGTATTTTTATTGGTGTATAATTTACTAAAAAAAACTTGCGGACGTGTTAACTTTTTATGAAGTATTATTTTTCTTTGCACGTACCACTAAATATTTGTTAGTTACATAATTTTAAGCGCTAGTTATGCCTTCATATTATGCTGCAAATGCATTGTTTTCTGGATAAAGGTTTTTTTTTGAGATACTACGAGTATGTAATATGAAGAAAAATAATCCTTAGGATCGAACCTTTTGATTGATATCTTAATTGCGATTATTCAAAAATCTTTGAATGCAGTTCGAGTTGTTTTCAAAATCCAAATGATGTCTTCTTTCAGTAAAATTTACTATCTACAATTTAAACTGGTGGTAAATCTCTCTCAAGTGAGAGGCCGCCTGGATGGATACCACCGCAATGTCTATTTTTTCCGCCAAACAGGAGTTTAAATGCACTGTTGTGTTTCGGATTAAAGGACATTGTAGCCACAGTAACTACTGGACATATTGAGACTTTACATCTTTTATCTCAGGATGACGAGCGCAGTGGAATGCCAAGCATTTCTTTGTAATTCAAGGTGTTATTTGGTTTTGCTACTGTTCATGAGCGGTCGTATCGCTTAACATCAGGCGAACAGCATGCTCGTCTCACCATTCACTGCATAAAAAAAATATTTTAGGTACTTCTCCTCCGTGTGGCATCGGCGTGCGACGCCCTGTATATGTATGTAATAAAAAATATAAGAAGAAACTACAAGGACAACTTCAGATGCTTTCATAAACCGTTAATGCTTTGACCACTGGTTAAGAACCACTGCAGTGAATGAATATGCAGTGTGACGGTGGACGTGGATAAATCACTTGCTCTAGGAAGGTGTTCAAGACCTGAATGCTTTCAGAAGTGAAACGCCTCTTTATAATAATGTTATCGTTTTGTTTACTGATACCGTTTTGCTCACGGCGACGCCCGCGTGAAATAGTTTTAGCAGGATAAAGTTGCGCTATACATGATGATATCGATATATGACATTTAATTTAAACCATGTGTTCCTAACCACCGAAGTATGAAGTTTGCAAAAAAGCTGCGTAGTTTTGTCGAAAATCGAGATTTTAGTTTTCACGGCTTTTGATCAACCCATATAGGTGTAAAACGTTTTACCACTAAGTTATGAACCGACCCGAAGCTCATCTAAGATTCTGATCAAAAATCTTAAAAACTAAAATCGATTTTTTTGGCTAAAAATCGAATCGGTTTTTTTTTTCAAATTTTGCACAATATCACCTGGGATGAAAAGAAGCAAGTGGGTAAAATTAAAAATTAAATACCGTATGTCAATTTCACTCTGTATATTTTCCTGGGATAAAAACAACATGTAGCATTCGTTGATAAATGGACTATATGACATTTTTTTCCATTCAGGCGTTGATTAAAACACCATATAGAATTTGTTAATAAATGGACTGACAGTTTTTTTTTTTCAATCCGACAATGAGTTTTTGAGATAAGCGCGTTCAAACAAACAAACAAAAAGGATTTTGTTCTTTTTTTATTGTGACGCGGTTTTTTTATTGTATAAGGACTCACCTATTGGCTCTGGAGTACGCTTGCAGTGCGTTGCTGAATGCAAGCCGCTACCCGCTGGAGACCCTTGAGGAAAGCCTATTTTCAGTAACGGCTGAAGGGAGCGCCAAAAACAAGTAGTTAATTACAGCCTTTCTCTATAACTGTCTTCACTACATAGTATAAAACAAAGTCGCTTTCTTTGTCCCTATGTCTCTTTGTATACTTAAATCTTTAAAAGTACGCAACGGATTTTGATGCGGTTTTTTTAATAGATAGAGTGATTCAAGAGGAAGGTTTATATGTGTAATACATACATATTATTGTACAGAAATCCATTTGTACCCGGGCGAAGCTGGGCCGGGCCGCTAGTTAACAATAAGTTCAACGGCTGTCATTATATTTATGCAGGTATAGGTCGGTTACATTTTAAGATTCAACTAGTTAAGGTAGATAAAATTAAGCTCAGAAGTGAAAGTACTGACATCTACATTTTAACTCTGGTATTAATCAGCACGAATAGTTTAGATCTGATTCAGCTTTTACACAGCCTTCGCCGATAGTACGTAAAATAATAGAATAACTTTTAAATAGATGGCGCTGTTCCAAAATTTTAGTATCTTAAACTTGCCTAAATAAAAATTTCATGCATGGAGAATAAGTGGTGATAATAATAAGGTTCACCATTTTATATGAGGTTCAATCAGAAAAAGTGTCGACTTAAAAACGACACACAATTTTTTTAAAAATTGGCCAAAATGGCGCTAGTACTTTACTGGTGGTAGGTCTCTCATATGTGAGAGGCCATATGGGTGGGTTCCACCGCAGTGTCTATTTCTCCCGTAAAACAGCAGTGTAAACGCACTGTTGTGTTTCGGGTTGAAGGGCATTGTAGCCCGAGTAACTACTGGACATATTGAGACTTAACATCTTATGTCTCAGGATGGCGAGCGCAGTGGAATGCCAAGCATTGCTTTGTAATTCAAGGTGTTGTTTGGTTTTGCTACTGTTCATGAGCGGTCGTATCGCTTACCATCAGGCGAACGGCAAGCTCGTCTCGCCATTCATAGCAATAAAAAAAAATAGTATAGCAAAAGTACTGATGTATTAGTGGTTTTTGACATTGTATGTATGTATGTATGTATCAGCCCATATACGTCCCATTGCAGGGCACGGGCCTACTCTACAATCGAGAATATGATTGAGAGTGGTTAGGCTATACAGTCCACCACGCTGACATTTGGTTTTTGACATTGGATACTTGATAATACTTGAACCGTTTTAGGGAAGATTTATCTTTGAATTCTTTGATAAGTTGTTCAAGTGAAAGTACAACTTAGCGCGTTTTCGTTACAATCTACCATCTCACCTCAGAAGCGTAATTTTAACGTCATCTTACGACGGTCATTTTTCATATACATACATAAATTACACACATAAACTCACGCCTTTTTCCCAGAAGGGATAGGCAGAGGTGCTACCAGGACACCGCCCATCTTGTATTCCGTCCCAAGACGTGATAGGAGGCAACATTATCGCCATATTGGGCACAATTTCTGACTCTGGGCTGATAAGGAATAGAAAAATCCAATATCACTTTGCCCGACCCGGGATTCGAACCCGAGACTACAACGTTGGAACGTCATAGTATTAAAACTACGCCACCAAGACAGTCGCAGATGTGAAACTTGTCAATATATTCCAATTTAGCATGATATTCACTTGTTCTGTGTTATCCCATACAAGAACTATTTCATAGATTCCTCATATGTGAAAAGCCATCGCTGTTATACAGTTTTGTTTATTTCTGCCGCCAAACCGTGTGTCAGGACTGCAGTTTCCAATTTGGTCGACAATTTAACAAGAAGTAACTGGAAATTAAGAGTCTGACACGTAATTATCGAAGTGACAAGCGCAGTGCAAAGCCTAGGAAACTCCTATTGTTTCTAATATTTATGTGCAGGCCTGACGTTTACCAACAGGCGATGAATCTGCTCGAGTCCCCTCTTCGAAATTCGAATTCGCCATTCACGGATTAAAAAAAATTCTAAATGTAGCTGACTGCCGTATATACAGATGCCAAATAAAATCCGCCTTTGTGACGCTTGAATAATTAGCCTGTGTATATTCTGTTTCGTGACGACGAAATTGTTGTTTCTCTCCAGAATAAAAATGCATTTTACAAAATATTACATTCTACATTTTATTAAAAAATTAAAATGAGCTGGATCGTTGTTTATCGATATATCATTATACAAATGGCTAAAATATAATATACATTATTAAAATACGTGCCTTTGAAGTACCCGAGCTGGGAATAAACTGATTAAATTTAAATAAATTCGCACATAAGGGATAAGATTATAATGAAGTTAGCTTATTATGATTTATCACCCAATTTAGTACGTGGTTCGGTGTTCTACTAACTTCACAACCGTTCCAAACTTAAATATTTTATGTAAATGTGTAAGATTTTTTATTAATTATACCGGATTATTAATGTGCTGTGAAATTGTATGCTTGTAAAATATATTCCCATATTATGAAAATAAATGAATTTGGAAAGGGTACGCTATACACACGATATTAATGGCACTCATAGCCTAAAATATTTTATTTGAGAATACATGACATATTTATAACTAACTATTTACAAACAATTCCAATACATAATGATATATGCTTACATGTAATATTACTTTAGGTACTCGAGCGAAAAACTAGTGCTTAACCATTTTTGATGCAGATAAAAATGTACAAACAACCCTAAATAGTGATTGAGGAGATAAAGTTTGGTATTGTCTATGGAAATCATTTTATTAGGTTTTAAATTCTTAATTCGATAAATTATTTATACATTTTTATCTCCATCAATTCCTATACATTAAATTAACGGATACCATTGTAATACTTTACATAATAGATTAAAATGTTTCTCATTTTTACATACGTTGATATACTTAAAACATAAATCCGACATACAAAAATACGAAGGACTTTGGATACATTTTAACTATCAATTCCATTATTTATTACCTTGACATAGCAAATCTTTTACCTACTATTTCCAATGCCCGCTTCTTTTCAAAACCTTTTATTATTACATGAATATGAATATTACATACGCAATATTATACACAATTATATTTAAAAATAAAACCATTTAAATAAGTTAATACGACGTATTTCCGCAAATAGCGATATTTCAATACACAAGAATGTATTTAGGCCAATCACGTGGTGCGGCATTTACGCGCGAATTTCATTTTCTATTGTTTATGCGTATACGTCACAATGACGTCTAATGTTTGTCAATTTGACAGTTCTACAATTTGACACATCATGGAATTTCTTTCTTTTGAAGTTCTATCGTTTTATTTCAAATCTAAAAACATTGTAATAAGGCTTATTTTTTAAAATCAACAGTTACAATCGTTTTAACTTATTTAAACGGTACACCTATACAAATATGCATTCAGAATCAGTGTAGCAATATAACAAATGCAAGAGATATAACTAAATACACAGTACTTATAACTAATATATGTTATGTGTGACTAACGCTCTAGTTTTGTACACTGTTTACATTCAGGATCAGTTTGTGTATCACATCGCTTGCAGGCGCAGACATGAAGCTAAATAGCTGCAAATATACCCTTCAGATGTCTAAAGTAAGCTTTACTCTAATATTTCATTTGATAAATACACCCAACAGTCATAGTCCTGACCCTACACTAAGATCAAGTCTTGTGTCGTGGGTATCGGAAACTACGAGAGACTTTTCGGTGTCACAACATCCAGACCTGATACAAATGCCTGGGGATAGCAAAAACATTTGTCTCAGTACGAGATCGAACCCGTGGCCTCTCATTTCTCAGAGGGCGTTTAAACAACTGCGCCACGGTAGCTGTCAAAATTTTAATTTTGTTGCTATTTTGTGACTTTATTGCAATACGATTAGTAGGTTCAACATTACATTAATTCTTAAAATCGTTTTCGCACAAGCAGAGATTTTTTTATTAAACCAATATTGTGAGGTCATGGTAGGTAGCAAAAGCTGACATGCGTATTAATACATTTGAAGGAACTTGCGTCTTCTATTTAGATTCATGTCTATGTATGCAGTATATAAGGCGCTGTACACACAAAGCAAATTTATTTGAAGGAAATTGTCAATATTTTCATATTTCAATAATAGTTACCAGTTACCACAACAGTTTTCACTTGCGTCGTTTGTAAATTTCCTTGAATTTGACAAGCTTCTTCGACTAAAATTGTTCTGTGTGTACAGCGCCTAAGAAGTCTATTTTTATTAAATGTCTATGCCAAGTTGTCGCTTACACTTGCAAAACGCATTTAAAATAATAATGATAATAAACTAAAGCGGACACATTGACCAAAACGTTAGAAACAAAAAAGTATTACATCGTACCACAATATCTATGTCTATCCCAGTCACTCCTAAGCAGTTGTATCTTCCATATCTCTTTACAAGACACCAAACAGTACAGTAAAGCATCGCTATTCCTATCTCTGTCACTCCTACGACGTCACGCTATCTTTTTTCTCGCTCTAATGATTTCCCGCGTACCTAAGACATGCGCACATATTTTGTTCGATACATCCGCTCTAGTAAATATCTCATTATTAAAAACCCTTTATTTATTATTTAGATAAAAAATACGTATGGTTTCCAAGTGCTAGCTTAAAATTGTATCCACATATTTAGTTGAGACAATAAACACCTTTCGTTGTATTTTTGCATGATAAAAATAAATTGTATAGCTATAACTAAGAAAATAAAAACGGCTTTGTAATGTTTTTACCCTCGAATGTGTCATTGTTATTTTCTTAGTAAAGCTAGATTTTTTTACCAGACTACAACCTCTTTTCCCCTATTAGTCATGAAAATACTAAGTGATATTTAACTGAATATTAAGATATAGTTATATGTCCAAGTAATAGTATAGTATGATCTTGTAATCCATGTAGAATGACTTATTGACAATTATTATTGTTTTTATGGAAATCTTAAAAGACTTAAATAATTCACATCATCCATTTTTGCAAATCCATTATATGTTTTTTTTTTCATTATTAATAATACGAAAAATTGCAAATATTACGAGTACAAAATTTAAAAAAGTTATTCCTCTCCATATACAATATTAACATACGATAATTCAACCGATTATATTTACTTAAATATCCATTATTAAGGCACAATTAAATAAGTAAATGACTAAATAATTTTTACATCTAAATTTTCATCAAAAATATATCTTGTGTATACGTTTTGACTATTTACTTAAAATTACTCATAAAAATTCCACCAATGTCTGCATTTTACGATTACGAGAGTAAATATATCTTAAAATTAATTTTATTTATATTTCGATGTCTTTTATGAATAGTAACTGATGTAAGATAAAATATGTTGTGAACATTTTTGTATCCTACGTATCATGTTTGGTATTTAGAATATTTCTTCCATTAATCACTAAAATCAACTCATTTGGGAATGTTTTTAACTATGCCAACATTTTTTATTAATAAAAATGCGTGTAATGGAACGTTAAACAACCAAGGAGTCGTGTTTAAAAAAAAGAAAGCAAATAGGGTAAAATACACGATGATTGGCACTCAGACCTTGGGCATCTCTTATTAAGTGTTAATTTTATTATTTTACTACAATAAACTGCAGTACATTTCACATAAAAAGATTTTGTCTTACAATGTTATACAATTTACCGCCTCAAATAAAAAAAAGCTTTTTTTTAAATTTCGAGTACCGATAATTTAAGAGTGCCAAGAATGTTTTATTTTACACTAATCGCTTTATAAAATGTTAAGAAATAATAAATCGATTCGTTACGAGTTGTACAAGAATAATTAATAGTTACCTAATTACTAAGCTTTACGGTAATTTCCCAATCAATTTCGTAGTCAAAGCGACGTTAATTCGTATACTGGTATTCCGAAACACCTATGTTTTCTACCAGTCGAAATAATAGGTTGATTATAAACTAATTGGTATATGACATGAGAGATTTTTATTTTGTTGTGTTTTGTTTTATCTGTACTTTTTTGTCTGTGTGTTACAATTCCTATTTGTCATTAAAAATCATGTTAAAAATAGCAGGATAATAATAAATAGCAATTTAAATCATAGTGGGAACACATCGGTTAAGAGAGTTGAGACTCCTGAAACTGTAATTAAAATTTAAAGCTTACGGGGTTTTTTTTTTATTACAGCTTTTTATTAAAATTGTATATCTTTCGTTATATCTTTGTACACATGGGATTAGTCTCTTTTATTACTTTAAATACTTTTAACAATTTATATTGGGGTAAATATTCAGCACAAAATCGATACCTTAGCTAAAAAATGTAACTGTAACATAGATTGTTCGTGACAAATCGGAATAAGTCGGTCAGACAAGAAGGCACAAATATAAACCTTATATAGATGTAGTAGAGTTGATAATGTGTTATTTGGTTCGTTGGAGCTCGAATGGAGGTAAATTGAGAGTTGTTGACGGATGGAAGCACGCGCTCAGCTGGCAGACGGGTGTGGCTTAGTGTTATCTGGAAATATAAAATTACGTTATATAATTTATTGGATATAATGAACACAATAACATGCAGTTGTTTACGAAAAATATATACACCCCAAAGTTACATACATAGTCTTAACCCCATCGAGTATCAGGAACCACGAGAAAATTTTCGATCTCACAAACATTTGTCTCAAAACGGGGATCGAACCCGCAGCCTCTCGTTTCACAGCCGGCATTTAACTAACTGTATCTACTTGACATAAGACTAAAAGTAAATCTATGAGATCGGAGTTCAAATCACTACCTGTCACAAACGGAGAGACAAGGAGAAAAAAAATTTAAACCCTTGAGTAGACCCATGTTCACTTGACTTGTTGGGACTGTAGTGCGTGACAGTAGTGTTGTTTGGTTTTGCTACTGTCCATGAGTAGTCGTATCGCTTACCATCAGGCGAAAGGCAAGCCCGTCTCGCTATTCAGCACATTCAGCTATTCAGCAACAAAAAAAAAAAAAAAAAAAAAAAAAAAAAAAAAAAAAAAAAAAAAAAGACATCCCATGCCATAGCAATATACACCTTACATTTCAAAAGTCGTCGGGGATAGAGAAGAGAGATATATAAAACTATAATCCTTGTTGAGACCTATATATAATAACTTTTTATGTCTGGAAAGAGAGATAGCGAATTAGAAAAAAAGAGGGTTTTTTTTAGGCTAATTAGAAGGCCGTCTAATTAATCGGCCGTAGGGCGGCAAGATGGGTCGACGATATTGTCAAAGTCGCAGGCCGAACCTGGATGCGACTGACAAAAAACAAAGAAAAGTGGCAGAATATGAGAGAGACCTATACCCAGCAGTGGGAACCTATAAGCTTTGGATGATGAATTAGAAGAAGGCAGAAAGAGAAGGAGATATTCACCTAGGAGCGTGTCTGTTTCTGAGCAGATGCGGAGGCACCTCCCGTCGTTCCACCTCGTCAGTGCCAAGCTGCAGCCCAGCCACCAGCTGCATGATCTCGCGCTCCTTCTTCAGTTCCTCGCGACCTGACTCCACCTGGAAATTACACAAGGGACTATTAAACATTGTACTATTTACCCTCAAGTTTATTGTATTGGATTTCTATTCACTATCAGCTCAATGTCAGGAATTTGTACTGTGGATTAGGCTCGCCTGCCCCATCGTGGGACGAAAAATACAAGGTGAAACGGTGTTGTCCTGATTGCATCTCTGCCTACCTCTTCCCGGAAAAATGCGTGAGTTTATGTATGTATGTAAGTTTAGTATAGGTCAGAAGCTAAGCTCATCCGCCATAATTTCTACAGAGGAAGAAACTGAATGGCTCTAGCACTGTCTTCGGGAATATAGATTAAACATTATTCTATATTGTCTGAAACCCGATATTACGTATAGTCTAAGCGGCATATTGTATTTATGATGCAGGAGAATCATATATTTACGTCCGTCCCCTGGCCTAAAACAAACATTTTCGGGATTAGGTTTAAGCCGCATTAACTTAATGCAGGTTTCTTGACAGGTTTGGTTTATTAGACCAAAACCATAAAAATCATGATAGAAAGCAGCACCAACCACAAAACCTCCAATTGGTGATCGTTAAAAATATGAACTTTTAAAATAAAGACAAGGCTGAATAAACAATGACGCCTTGGCCTTTCTGAAAAAGCATGAATACTTTTGGCGGGAGATTGCATCAAATTGGTTTTTTCATAAACAATTTACAACTTGTAAACAATTAATTTCGATATTTTAAAATTACATTAATTACAAGTGATTTAACGATAATCACAGTCAGAAAAAAAAAATTGCTAGTGCCAGATGTTCAATTAGCCGGAACTGAACACAAAAACCGAGGATAGAAATAGCAGGAAGCAATTAGATTTTGCACAAAGACCAGGAAACGAGAGATTTTTGTCTTAGGCGTCTTAGAAAATTGCATTCTCGAAGCTTTTATTCGAATTTCGAAGGTATAAAACCTGACGAACTATATTTTTTTTCATCTATCAGGTTTGTTCCAAAAAGAGGGATAAGTTATATTGTTGTATCGCTATGTTTAAAGTTCAAGTTTAGATAGAAATGTTAGAATTGATCTAAGCAGAATAAATAAAATGTTATTTTAACGATCTTTCCTTAGATTTATTTATTTCTGGTATTACATTTACTTCATTTTGCGTTTTTTCGATTATCGAATGTCAATGTCGAATTCGATTGCGATTCGATGATCTGCATATAAAAAAAAATAAGCCGATAAATCCAAAGGCACATTCAAGCTTACTGTGTTTATAAACGATTTATTTCTACCATATTCAAAGAAGTTAATCATCGTAACGTAAAAAATGTTTGTTGGCATGCGGATTTCGTCATGACATCACTGAATAAGGACGCAATTTCGAATTAAAAGTCATTGAGGAACTTTCGCTTCTCCAAGAATAGGTGAGGAAATTGTAGGCTTGGCGAGATCAATACGCCTTATTAGGCCTTTTTATCACCTTTCTTTTTTAATATCGTTGTCTTACATTTCACAATATTTTATTTATATTTCATCTATTACATCTTATCACTAATATTAAAAGTATGGTACAGTAGTTGAAGTAAATAAATAAATAAATAAATCAATTATAAAATTCTTTTCATTTCATTAATTTCTAATTAATAAAAACTTGACATGTACAATTTACATATATACTCGTAGTGTATTATCTATGTGTACAATAAAAAGTAAAGCGAAATAATATTTTATGTGGCGACAACCTAATTTAATTGACAAAACCTACCTACATTAAAGGCGCTGAAGAAATATTTAGAAATACAAAAAATACAGGAAACTCCAATAGTACATCTGAGCAATTTTCCACATCCCCAGCCTGCACATATTACAGTAGAAGACTGTCCCGCCCTCACACCGACCACTGCACCTCCTGTAAGCCAGGATTAACAGTGACACGCATTTTATACCAAGCATTTAAGCTCGGCGAGTCGCCGGGAATGTCCAACTAGTCTTCTTAAAAGTATTCTCAACGTATTACAGTAATGTACAAACGTATTCGATTACGTTAAAGTCTGAGTTTGCACGTAACTCGTTGCGCAACAGCTGTTGCTAATAGTTGCAATAGAACCCAATTATTGTTTCCTTATGGTCGGCAACGCTTTACACGAAATATTGCTAGTGTACGCGCGAAATTGTCGCAAAATGCTACACCTAGTTGCTTCGCTATTAGATCCCCTGGGAACTCTTTTATTTTTAATGATTCTAAGGTATAAAAGATTTAAAATTATTATTTAAAAAAACATTTAAAAAAATTGTCGCGTTTCTTTACGAAATGTAGAGTTGCATTGTGTTTATAGTCACTAAAACTACCAACCGGCTTCGTTTTCGGTAGCAGTCTTGATATACCCTGTATTTTTAACACATAAGGAAATTATTCAAATAAATTTTATTCAATTATAAGTAGAAATTTTGGGAAGAAATATATCTGCTCCTGTGGATGGGCCACGAGGTCGGATAAAAATCGCTTACTATCAAGGAAAATATATGAGAGCCAATGTATTTATACGTAAAGATGCCAGACTGACCTAAGTAAACACGATTAAGCTGAGAATACGCAAGATGAATATAAATTAATCCGACCTTAAAATATATTACTAAGAAAAAAAAAAGTGAATCTTTGTATGTACATCCTCCGTGGCGCAGTTGGTTAGACACCGACTGTTAAACGAGTGGCCGCGGATTTGATACCCGCACTGAAACTTTTTGTGTGATCCACAGATTTTTTTCGGGTCTGAGCATTTGGAAGACCGAAAAGTCTAGAAGTTTCTGATGTCCACGGCACAGGACTCGATCTTAGTGTGGGACTATGTATGTGACAGTTGGGTGTATTTATTTTTATGTTTTAAAGTTTACTTAATAAAAATGTCATCGGGCTAATGTACCATACTCATACAAAATACCCAATAAAATCCCAGAAGAAAACCGCTTAAAAATACAATAGAAAACTTTCTTGAGTCTGAAAACAACCTCGACAACTAATAGTCGGGGCCATCATTCGCAATAAATTCTTACGTTTACGATTGTGGCACAAATGAACAATAATTATTACATCCACCGCAACATACGAACAATTATCCGCATTTAATAGTTATTTGTGCGGAATTTAACCTTGTGTTGCTAACAATTGCTTTTTTATACACATACTTACTTGGCAATAGTATGTTATTGATTCTTTTATCTGGTATGTCACATTTATATGTCAAGCATGAACGTAATACTTGTTGGAAATTGTTTATCGAAGGACTGCATGACTTTAATCCTTGTTGAAATATTTTCTCCATTAGATAGTTAAGACATAAGATGTTAAGTCTTAATATGTCCAGTGGTTAATCTAGCTACAATGTCCTTCAAACCGGAACAAAACAGTGCGTTTACACTTCTCTTTGGCCGGAGAAATAGATATTGCGGTGGTAGGTACGTACCCAGTCTCACATATGAGAAACCTACTACCAGCAATATCAAAATTAGGTAGGTAATTTTATAATTCCAAATTTAGTACACTCTAGAGACGTTAAACAAAAAAAAGTTACTAATTGTTGTATATTTAGATCTAAGCGTACTTGGGTAGTTAGAAGAAACCATATTTATGTATTAATTAGATTACTCAGCCACAGGAAGTCTGCTCAATATAGACCTCTTTTAGGATTTCTGTCGGAAGCGGCCTGGTGCATTACTCTATACTTAGACAATAAGTTCGAATATTCGCACGTTCGACGTCCACATACAAGACAAAGTATTCCATTTTTAAAAATCAATATTATATATAGGTACTTTATGACACTTATCATTCACTCCAAACTTAGTCTAATGATACGACGTAAGATGGAGGATTAAAACATTTTGTAAGATATTTAGGCATTTCGTACATTTTTACGTACGACGTTCGAACATACGTCGTCGTGTCGGAGTAGAGAGTAACTCCCCTACATCCAGACTTCCTGCAACCTTTATAACCTCTATCTAACTTGGACATCCTTATTATATCAATAGGGAACACTTTAATAAAAAAACATACAACAGTTTATCATACAAGTATGTCGCGTTTCGGAATAACCAATTTTTTAAAACGATTTCAAATATATCAATTTCTTTGCAAAGTACTAAACCTACCTTCGGGTGCATTGTAATTTGTTGTTATAACTATTATATTAGTATACTCATGTATAATTTATTTGTTTATACATGCTTTATTGTACACCAGAATAAAATACGCTTACAACATAAAAAATACTTAAAAACTAAAGATATAAGGTTGCAATAGGCGGCCCAGTATGAAAAATATACTCTATGGACTTTTCGCTAGCTGCGATCTCTTCCAGGAAACATTAGTAACTCTTTTGCAGAAAAACAAATTCAGCATAACATGGTTTTTTTTTCCTCTTACACGTGAAAAGTTAAGCAATATATATTATTGCTTAACTTTTCACGTATACTACCTATAGTATACTATAGTATACTACCGAATCAAAAACATCGTAAGCCCACACTCACATTTGTCATTGGTTATGGTAATCAAAGGTTGGCCGACATTACAACATAACGTGTGGGTCGCCTTGTATACGGAACTCGTACTTGCTTGTGGCCTGTAGGCCGTATATTAATAACCAAATTCTTTATTAATACTATGTTTTATAATATTTTTATCTTACCTCTTCAGTTCAATGTTTTGTCACCCGCATTGCACGGAGGGAAGTGGACATTATTTATTTCCAACTCCTCCTATTCATTTAACTTTCTGATTAATTTCGTTGCGGGTTAAAGACAAGTTAGACATTCCCGGAGACTCGCCGAGCTTCAATGCTCGGTGTCATTACATTGCGTGCCACTGTTGATCCTGGCTTACAGGAGTTGCAGTGGCGGGTGTGAGGGCGGGACAGTCTCCAATATTTTTATCTTCTACCTATCTTTACTCCAGTATTATACGGGATAAGTAACATTACTTTGAGCTATAATACAGCCAATTGTACTTTTTATGTTTGTAGTTTTATTTGTATATTTTGTGTGCAATGAAGTATATAAATAAATAACTATTATTTATTTTTGAATTATCATTTGAATTAAATTTTTAAAACCGACGTGAACTAGGTATGCAGGTTTCTTCACATTTTTTCCTTCTCCGCTAAAACGAGCGCTGATTAAGATCTATGTATGTAATCTGCGGGGAATTACTTTTAACTATTAGTCATGATTTCTCATAAAAAAACGGTATTTGGTAATCTCAGTCATTAAAATAAACAGCTGACTTTACGACGGATTTCTATAGGACTATAGTCCCGCTTTAGTCACGCCGGCGAATCCATATTGTCTCAATCTATTACTTTGTAACGGCAATTAACTACAAATATCTCAATCAAACCTTTCACTACAAACTAAACAGTAAAATTGCACACGGCCAGTGTCAAAAAGCCCATATTTCTAAACACGAAAAAAATGTAACAACACCGCCAATTACACCGACTAATTACCATTACATTTCATTTAACACCGTTCTAAAAAACGCAACGTTATTGCATTGAATGTTTCATGCTATCGCAGGCACGCTATTTCGTTTGTTTCGTATGACTAAACCGTATTGACCTACAGAATGAGTCAGATTATCTCGCATCCAGGCTAAATCTAGATTCTAGATTGTGGATCTGAATTTCCAACATGAGTTATGAACTTTTTTTATCCTGACTCAAATTGGCGACCACGAAGAGAACAATGAGGATAGACAATTGTTGAAAACATGGCTTTAAAAATTATGTTTATATTTTGAAAATCTAAATCGCTAAAGATATATTTGATATTACTGAAATTATAGCATCTAAGTACTGTATAGTATTTTAACTAGAATTTCAATAAATTACAAACATTTGGAATTAAGAATTTTACTTAAGAGAGCTATAAAACAGGACTGTTGAAGTTTCATACGAGAACCAAATCAGAATTTATTTATTAGCTTAAATTACAAGCACTATGATAAAGTTGTCCTTCCATTTTTGTTTTTAAGAATATGAAAATGAGTATTAGTTAACACATATTTCGTAAAACGTGTGAAACTGTCTAAAAATACTTTATCGCACCATTAAAACAAAATTTCCACTGTGACTGAATGAAACCACTTTCGCGATAAGAAATCTGCTTTTCGACAGCTCGATGACAACAGGAAAAACTGGTTTATAAGCAACATAAAACACGTGTGAAAAACTACAAAAAAAACTAAAAAACCAACTAAAATACAGAACAGGCTGGGCGTGAAAGTGACGCGAGACGAGAATAGAAAAAAAAGTGCGAAAAACCAACAATGCATAATTCAGTTAACATGAACACGATAACAGTTTGTCAAACGAGCGGTTTCTATTTACTGGGGTTTGGGTTTTTTCTAGTGTTGCTAAATTTGGCTCTACGTTCTTGTACTGTTGTGTTAAAATAAAACTAGGAACCAAGTATTACTGTGGTTCAATATCGAGTCTTGTGTGGTTAGTCAGCAAATACTAGAGACTTTTCGGTCTTACAAACATCCAGACCCGAAACAAATATCAGTGGATCATAAAAATATTTGTCTCGGTGCGGGAATCAAACCCGCGGCCACACGTTTCACAGCTGGCGACTAACCAACGGCGCCACGGATGCTATCATCATTATAAATTATTAAAAATTATTAATGATTATATCATATTCATTAACAATACAAAGATTAAAAATTCGATTATTATAGTTTTAAGTGTTCATTTCCTTAGGACCATTTATTTGTACTAACTATCCTTCAAACAACTGTTTATTGTTCGTGTTCTATTGTATTGACTTGAAATCTACCGAAAAAATATAAACAGTAATCATTTGGATTTTACTAGTAATTTGAGAGGAATTCTGTCTTGAAAGAGTTAAAAAATATATTTTATTTATAAAAGTTTATCTCGTTTGAGAAATAGGGTCTAACAAATGAATACCAGTATTCTGGCAAAACTTAACACAAAATACTTTAACGTTTGTTAAATATTTTTTAACCAAACATAGCAGCAAAACAATTAAATTAGTTTCAAAAATAATTCTTAACTTAAATATTACCGGCCAGCATTTTCAAAAATCGAACACGACAAAATTGACATTTAAAAACAAAACCTTCACAGTCATCCAAAGAGTTTGAATCATTAAAATACGCCCTCTTTCGTCCATCATGATACCATAAACAATAACATTGGTGTCACACTTCCTACTGAGTGCAGCAGTGTCACATTCATAGCATCGTTACGGTACTTCGGTACGAACCCGACCAACCAGCCCGGCAAGCTGGGGCTATCGCAAATCGTCAATCGAGCAATAAGTATTAAATACACATATAGCTGGAGTAATTATATGTTTTTATATTAATGAAATCTTTATATAGCTTTAATATCAGGATTATGGAGCTTTGTAACAGAAACTATGAGATATCCGAAATAAAAAAGGATACGAAGGCCTAGATTTATGTAAGTTTCGTTTCATTTCGAATAAGGTAGAATTTAAATAAGATATAACTTGTGAGGTTAGTTAATCAACATATTGTATGAATTGTTATTTTATTTTACTCTTACAATTTCAAGAATAAATATCCAAATCTAAAATGCACCAATAAAAGTACTACACTGTGTCTAAAGGCAGCTAAATAATTCAATTATTTTTAAATTCATATTTACAGAGAATCAATTGTTGTACACATACAGACTAAAGTCGATGTTAATATTCATGAAAATAAATCATAGTATTTGGATTAAGTCTATATAAAAATGTATGTGAATACAAAATATAATATGCTGTATAATTTATTTGTAAAATCACAAATGATAGCTTTACATAATCACATGTGTAATCTTATTTCTTTATCCTTGAACCCAAAAGTCGTTTCAAACATTAACATTTCAAACGGCGGAATTTGCATCCAACTTTGTTATTTAATAAATATTTATTATAATTTGTTGGTAAGACGCAGCGCCGACCGTATAACGTGAGGCTGTGGGTTCGATCTCCGCATCAAGACAAATATTAGTGTGATCGAATTGTTTCGACTCTGGGTATTTGTGAGGCAGAAATTAACTTAGTTTCTAATAATAATACCCACGACTCAAGACTTGACCTTAGTGCGGGGTCAGGACTATGTGACTGATGAGGGAAAATAAATAATCTATCGCCTATATTCATAAGGGATTATGTAGGATTCTACTGTGAAAAAATGTTTGAAATCGGTCCTGTAGTTACAGAACCTATTCAATGCAAATAAACAATGAAATCTTTCCCCTTTATAATATTAGTATAGACAAACTAGCAAAGGTTGTAGGAGGAACCTAGTAAACCAAACACATCACTCAATATATAAAATAAAAAAATCTCCTCAAAAAAATAACAACTTTAGATGCCTTAAAACTATTTTTACTTAAGTACATACATATTTTGTGAGAAGCTGGTGTCTGCTGTAAATATGTCCACGGTTTACCCACAATAATACAATTTATAGACAATTATGCATTCTTGACGATTCTCACAAAATATTCACAACCGAACCTCTTAGTACCTACATATTAATAAAGATCTTAATCATTTGATTACTTGAATATAGCCCTATATCCTTGAAACAAACATATTCATGTAAATAACCATTAATTTGTATGTATTGACAATCATGTATATACCTAACGTAAAATAGGTAACGTATTGAGTATGCCTGTACTTGATAAAATTGCATAAATTATTGCCAACGCGGTCTAGAAGTATCTTATGAAATAAGCATTATATTTTGACAGCCTTCATGGTGCAGTTAGACACCGGCTATGAAACGACAGGCCGCGGGTTCGATCCCCGCTCCAAGACAAATATGTGCGTGATCCACAGGTATTTGTTTCTGGGTGTTGGTGAGACCGAAGTGTCCCGTAGTTTCTGATACCCTCGACACAAGACTTCATTAACTTAATGTGGGGTCAGGACTATGTATGTATGTGACTGGTAGGTGTATTTATTTCTTTGTACCTATAGAAAAGACATATAATATACTTGAAAACTATGAATAGAAAAATCATAGTTTTTAAGTATAATACATTATTCCTACTGTTTAGAGTCTTTGAAGCTCAACTGATATTGGTGCTGTGGTCTGTATAAGTACCAAAAAATTAACAATTGTTTTAACGAGAGTCTTGCGAACTACATCAAATATGATGTTTTTTTTTATGAGTTTCAAAATCTTTCTCATTATTTGGCTACTAGTAAAAACGCAGTTTTTGTCTCATTAAAGAAGGTGATAGAAAACACCTTTAGGAAACCTGCGATTTGTAAGAATTTCTATGGTATATAGAGTCCGCCAACCCGCACTAGGCTAGAGTGATGCACTATATGACCTAACCACTATCAATCGTACTCTCGATTGTAGAGGAGGTCCGTGTCCTGCAGTGGGACGTATATGGGCTGATTCAGTACAGTACAGATGTCTCATTAATTTCGTGGCAACTCATAGCCCTCACTATGACGTTTACATCCAAGCTAACGGTAGCATATAGTCAGTAATAAAAAATATTATCAACTATTTCATAAAATAGCAAGGTCTTTTGGACATTACTTTCTATTAAAATAGAAGAAGTCATTAAGACTTTCTGTTGACGTAGAAGTAATGAAAACATTTAGCAATGACTAAGAGGATAATAGCATTATTTCGAAAGTGAATTTCGAGTCGGCAAATATAAAAGGCGGTTTCTTGAACAGGTGTGATTTGTTTACTCAAGGGCGAGGCAAAATCTTCCGCAGTTTTAAAATTTATCTCACGTACGTATTTACATATGTTTTGTAGGAAGAAAAATTAAAAAACAGAATAATTAATGTTCAAGTAATACTGGTTAGCAATACTGTGCCTGTCAAGTGTACATAAGTTAATCAAGAGAAGTAATTGAGGATAAAATAAGACAAAATCATTACTTTACAATTGTATTAATAAAGGTAAGAAATATAACACTGACTAATGCAACAAGATGTTTTCAAAGGAATTAATGAAACGGTCAAAATCAGTTAATAGCCATAAGTTTGAATGCCTTCATAATATTATATATTTAGTTAATGAAAATCTGTTAACAAATAAAGTAAAATGATAGCAAGAGAAATATAAAGGTTCTCATAACTATGAAATTATTTGCTTAAATCGCTTAAAACTTTCAGGATTACGAGCAAACGTTCAAACCTTTCTAACACTAAACACCAATCCTAGAATATTAGTATTTGAAGTAAACCAACAGGTTTAACAATACTCAGAGCAGTTACTATGTGTGTTTTGTAAGGCGACTTACTTTCTACAGGCTATGCAAACACTGCATGCACGCGCCATTAGCATGCGTGAACGCATCCACAGCTGATTGTGATTCTACGGCCGCATTTACTTTTAAAATCATCGACGTTTCTATTAATCCTCCAAGGTATGGTTTGACGTCATAGTTTGGATTATAACCAATAGTATCAACTTTAACATTGGTTTATCCTCTCCTTTTTGTACATAGTTCACGTTGCCATGTTTTGGAGACATAATATTGTAACCTTTCAAGCCCAAAATAAAGCGTCACTTTGACCTGCAATACTATCAAATTGTAGAATAGTGTCCAGCTTGAGTATTCTTCCAAAATTCTTAGGTCCTAGTATAGGGTCTAGAAGCAATTGCTCAGACTAGCTTAATTGTGTCGAAGGGCGAAAAGAAATAAATCTAGACGGTACCTACTGTATTTACCATCGCAGGTACAATGTAGTTCCAAAGTGATAGCAAATTGTCAAGTTATAAACACCAACAATGTTGAAAATTGTAAAATTAATTTGTATTGCGCTGCACTTAATATCAAATATAATGTATTCATTGTAGTGGCGATAAAAAACATCAAGTGCCGATTTTTTAAAACTAATGAGATGAAAAGGAGAAAGAAGAAGAATTTAAGAATCCCTAGATAATAATAATAATAATACCCGACAGCCACACACATAGTCCCGACCCCACACTAAGATCGAGTCTTGTGTCGTGGGTATCAGGAACTACGAGAGACTTCGGTCTCACAAACACCCAGACCCGGAAGAAATATTTGTGGGCCGCACAAACATTTCTCTCTGTGCGGGGATCGAACCCGCGACCTCTCGTTTCACAGGCGGCGTCTAACCAACTGTGCCACGGAGGCTGATGGAAATCTCCGGCTATCCCAGTCACCAAAAGAAACGCAATAGTAAGGCTGTTATCGAGTATGTTTAAAGCGAGTAATTTTTACCACCCACCAACCGCGATTCAACAATTACAAGTAGCAATTAATCGACTCTGCCCTTGCCGTTTTGATTTCATGGCCTTCGTGACATAACAGGAAATATGATAAGTTAGTCGACAATCGCTTTGCATCTACGTTTCAAGACATTGGCGAAACTCGTAGAAAAGAATCTTGCTCGTTTTTTTTTTTGTTCTTAATAGCTTCACTTTTGTACAACCTTTTTAAATGTTCATGTCACGATCATTCAAAACAATAAAAGAGATAATTAGCAGGTTGAAAGGTCAAGATTTTTCTTATACGAGTAATTATAGGTTTTCGGTAGTCGGCTTGGTTTGTATTAATTCGAATATTATTCATTAATCGTGTTGAATTTTATATAAATGAATATTGACTGCCTCGACTGCCTCGGTGGCGTAGTTGTACTTAGGTACGCTTGCAAAGCTGAGGTCTCGGGTTCGAATCCTGAGTCGGGCAAAGTGATATTGGATTTTTCTATTCATTATCAGCCCGGAGTCAGGAATTTGTGCCCGATATGGCAATAGGCTCGCCACCTATCACATAGTGGGACGGAACATACTGGCGAAATGTGGGTGTCCAGGCACTTCTGCCTACCCCTTCTGGGAAAAAGGCGTGAGTTTATGTATGTAATGTTTTTTTTTCTGTAATACTTAAACTGTTCAACTGTAAACAATCCTTAACAAATAATACAAAAATAATAGCTATATTAGGTTTTTTCAGCAAAATAATCTACATTTCCCTTAAATTACAGCAACGTAACGAAGAACGTTACAACGATATAATCATCCGTGACAAAATTATTAGTAGCCACAAGTTAAAAAAAAAACGAAATTAAATTAAAGCCAGTAGCCACAAGTTCAAAAAAAATCATTAAAGCCAATAGCCACAAGTTAAAAAACAAACGCAAGTCTCTGCCATAAATTGCGTAGTTTAATCAAAGCCCAGCCTACTGTCAATTAAGAATGCTGATGCACAAATGATAAATATTTAATGCACCTTCCTCATTCCACGACGATACAAATTCACGACGAAACCAGTGGCCGTGAATTCTTAATGCTTAACACACGATTTGCGGCTGTGGTTCGCACGTTTCTTGCAATGGTTCTTTTAGCATTCGTTAGACAAACAGGTCACCTGATGGTCAGTTTTTTCAAATTCAACAAAGGAGAGTGCCTATTCATAGATAGTATATAGTATCGGTAAAAAATATCGTTAGTCCCGATACTGATTAAAATTTATTATAGCGTTTTTATGGTTTGTCCTTAAACGTTTTCCTGTATCCCAGGCGAATTTTTTTTATAAAATAAAGTAATTTTCATCACGTTGTACATTTTGTTCATATCGACGATGACAAAAAAAATATTTTTATTGGACTTTCAAGTTCATTTTTCTAAGAACTCCGCCTGGGTCGCAATTATGTTTATATTTATTGAAAATATTTATTTTTTACTATCCAGAAAAATATGTTTCAGCGAGGCACAACAATCTTCGTACCGATACTAAGTTTCATAGTAAAATGGGCATCCTTTGGGGTCTTGGATAACTTTTCTATTTCAATTATTGAATGATAAAATTGTATGATGAAGGTAATGATCAGTACTTTGCCAGTATGTAATGGAAAATCAAAGGTAAGAATTAATGAATGTCTAACGCCCGATAATGGAACGCCATTCAAATAATAAGTTGTTCTTAACAGCGCACGGCCCACTTAGCCAGTACATTTAAGCGGGATTAACGTAGTTAAGCGCAATTTATATTTAAGTTGCGTTCCAGTATTTGGGCGTAAGATTGTTACAATTAAATAGAGTTCCTTCTACTTGACAGCCTCCGTGGCACAGTTAGACGCCGGCTGTGAAACGAGATGTCGCGGATCTGATCCCCGCACCAAAACAAATATTTGTGGGATCCACAGGTATTTGTTTCTAGGTGTTTGTTAGGCAAAAAGTCTCTCGTAGTTTCTAATACCTACGACACAAGACTCGATCTTAGTGTCCGGTCAGGACTATGTATTTGACTGTTGAGTGTATTTCTTTTATTTACTTGCTGTAGAGCTTGCTTATATTGATGGTATGCAGGTATACTGAACATTATTCATTTTTATACTAGCAGACGACATAATTACGATGAATTTGAACATAATTTTACTGCATTCCAAGTCATGTTCGAAGTCTACCATAATAACTCAATGTAGTTTAAAAAACGAATGTTCACCTCTCTTGCCAAATTTAATGACACTTCTTATCTATACATGGCACAGAATCGATGCTGATTGCGTAAATAAGAAGGACAATAAAAAGCAGGTATTGAACAAACACTAAAGCTTTACAAAATAGACAATATTTACAAAGTAAAAAGTATTTGTATTATTACATCGTTTGTAGAAAGTAAGAGTCACTTAACGTAAAAGAAACCGCGGTGAATAAGCCGTATTTAATAGATTTCTCAGCAAATATTTGATTGTCTATTGTTACGCAAATATTGACATGTTTATATCCCAGTGCTGGGATCGCTATCTATAACTACCTTCCTCCTCTACGGATATACCACTTTGGGCAGTGGCGTAACAATAGGGTGGCAAAGTGCGCAAAATGCCACGGGCCCCCGGCCTAAGGGGGCCCCCGGACCGGCAAGGCCCTGGTCTGACAGGGCCTCAGGCCCGACAGATCCCTGGCTTGATAGGGCCTCAGGTTCAAGCCCGACAGGGTGTGAGCAGATAAGAATATAACATTAATAACGAAATTATTAATAATAAACAATTGATTACATTTTAAACGTAACAAACATTTCTTCATCATGTATTTGATTTAAATGTTATATTTTTGTTTCACTATAGTCTAACAAATATGATGAAGTGAAACGATTTGTGATTGAGAAAGGTTCACTGTAAACCCAGAGACCATTGGATTAACAAGAGACAGCGCCAATAATTAAAAAGTAAATGAATAAAATAATAAACAAACGCCCCTACGTTTCGGTGACGATATAATCTTGATGGCGGAATCGCTGGAGGAGCTGCAAAAAATGTTGGACGGTCTGGATTCAGTCTCACAGCGAATAGGTCTAAAAATTTACTTCGACAAAACCAAAGTAATGAGGGTGGATCCCTCACCTTGGTCCAACCTTTCGCTTTATGTGGCCACCAGCTCGTTGTTGTTCCCATATATACTTAACTGGGGCTTACCCTTTAACTAGGTAGAATAAATTTTGAGAAAGAGGCTACGAGTCTTCTCGTCAGCTAACACTTTTTTCCCATAAGCTTGAAAACGATAGTTTTCAACAAGTGCCTGCCAGAGCCTACGGTACCTACGGTGTTGAGCTCTCACAGCACGGCTGGTCCAATGGCTTATGGTCGCTCAGCGAGCTATGGAGCGTGCTATGCGCGGTGTCTCTTTGGAAAATAATATCCGTAATGAGCTGATCGGACAGAGAACCAAAGTTATAAGACATAGCACACAGACTTAGCAATCTGAAGTGGCAGTGCGCTGGCCATAAATTGTCTTGTGTTCTTGAGTGGAAACCGCGTCTTGGCTAACATAGTGTAGGACGCCCGCCACTTAAGTGGAGTGACGATTTGCAAAAGGTCGCTACCACATGCTGGATGCGACAAGCTGATGACAGGGTGAAAAACATTTGAAGGAGGCCTATGTCCAGCAGTGGACAGCAAAAGGCTGATGATGAATGTTTGAGTTGAGGGTTATGACGACTAGGAATAAATTTTAAATGCGCTAAAGAGATACGAAACATCGAAAGTTCACTTAATTAAAAAAAATACCTTTTCGTGGCCATAGAGAAAGCTCAGATAGCCGTAATAAAGCAGTTACTAGCATAATGTGATACTAATTTAGAGGAATGGTTAAATAAGTCCAAGGGCCAGATAAAATACTTAAGTCCGAAAATTCAAAAAAGTGCTAATTGCTGTTTTGGGCCCAAAAACTCCATTATATTTGATACTCAAGACTTATCTAAAACAGACCAATTATGTGAAGTTTATCGGTACTATGTGATAGAAAGAAATGAAAATGGAGTTACAAAAAGCAACATACAGTCGAATTGAGAACCTCCTCCTTTTTTTTTGAAGTCGGTTAAAAACACTCTTTAATCATTATTAGAGAAACCTTTTTAGATTTTATGCAGTGATATTAGATCATAATCCAATGACAAATATGAAGCCATGTCATTAAAAGATTCTGTGCTCTTCTGTATAATCCCATATAAGTGCCATTGCAGGGCACGGGCCTCCCCTACGATCCAAAGTACTATTGAGATTGGCTAAACCATTAATTATAGTGAACATGTTGGCGGCTGCGCCTGGTCCAAGAGGCCACCACGCACTTTAAAATATAATCATAAAAACGAAACTACTATGTAATTTTTTTTTATATTTACAAAGGGCCCCATTTGATGAATTTTGCCACGGGCCCCCGATGGGGTAGTTACGCCACTGACTTTGGGCCTTCAATTCAAGTAGGTGATCTTCATACATCATATAAATTCTTGTTCTAAACTTTATGTTATGCAGGTATACGATGATTTACGTGGCTGAAATATAATACTCCCAGATATGATTCCCACATCATAATAAAGTGTGATAAAATGCAATAAGATTTGAAACACCAATTAAGAAAGGGTCATGGGAGATTTTGTGCTTAATACAAGTTTCGCAATCGAAACTTTGAATTTGAATTTGAATGCAACAGTTCCAGACCAGAGAGGCGATAGCTACCACCGCAATGTGGATTTCTTTCGCTAAACAGCAATGAAATGCATTGTTGTGTCCCAGTTTTAAGGTCACTGTAGCCAGAGATACTACTGGACATAATGAGACGTAAAATGTAAAATCTCTCAGGATGACGAGCGCAGTTAAATGCTAAGCATTGCTTTGTAATTCATGGTGTTGTTCGGTTTTTTACTGTCCATGAGCGGTCGTATCGCTTAACATCAGCCGAATGGATTGCTCGTCTCGCCATTCATCGCAATTATAAAAGTTAAAGTGAAGGACTAAAATATAAGCTCGAGTAAGTCAGTTAGTACCTACTAAGTAAGCATTTTTACGGTAGAGCAAAACGTCGTGAGCAATCCTCCTTAACATACAAATCTTAACAAGGTTAGCGCGCTGTTTTCTAAACTTTTTTATTTGACGTCCTAATTCCAAGGATCAACTAAACTAGCGTTTACTTTATTCTTTATTGAAAGTAAAACATTTCAGAAGACTTCATTTCCTATTAATTTAGTGAATCTTGTTTGAAGTCGTGAATGGGATGTGCTTACAATACATCACATAAATGCTATGTTATATAACGCACTAACGATACTCCAGTCACGATAGAATTGAAACAATAGCTGTTATCGCGCTCGTCCATGCAATTTGAGTTGAATAACCATATTTATTCCATAATAGAGCTACAAGAAATATTCATAGAGAAGAAGAGGTCATTAAGGTTTCGTTGTAAATAAATAGAGGCTTTAGTAGATTTCAGTTTTAAATAGATATTTCATAATAAACATTAAAAATCTAAATATCCCTAATTTATGAGACGTCGATAAAGAAAAAAAAGAATGTACTTTATGATACATTCACAAAAATAGGCAATGGAACCATACAGCCTTGTCTGTCACGGATCGTTAAATATTTTTTATGCATACTAATCGATTATTCATAATCGAATACCGCTAACAAAAATAATCGAGTACATTTCGATAGTGAAGTCGCTTGTAGGTCACTGGTATCTGTCCATTCACATCGAATAATGCGACACTACGCCCGTTCAAGGTTACAGCTTTCACACGATCAGCTGGCACACTCGGAATACCAGTATCCCTACTCGAATTGTTAAAAGAAACGCATTCATTCAATGTATTTGTGAAGAAAAGAAAGCCTGGATAAATAATCAATTTTAAATGAGAGCATAAATTTCCTAATAATTAAGAATTCTTAGTCCTTGTACGCTATGTAATATTAATATATTTTTGTAACAATATCTCTGATTTTCCGTGATCCTTGAATATAAAAAAATGGTTCTTATTCCAAATCAATGTATAATGATAAACTCTAAATCAACATTTTTAATAACTTCAATAACCATTTCCTACAACGCAATAATAGTTTCTCAGTAAAAACTCCATGAAAAACTCAAATCCATTGAATCACAATCGATACCTGGAGCAATTCACATCAATTTCCGAAACTACAGGCGGTCGCCGCAATGGACCATCGAGAAAGTAAAATACACAAAAAAAACACGTCAGTCGAGTTTCTCCCGCCAAAACCGAGATCACTGACCGATTGACATTCGATGGCAGCCATGTCGATACCGGGAAACCGAAATGCGTATTCATTTTGCCAAGCCCATGCGTTATAATGATATATTAGCACCAGGTGGACGAACCACATAATACCAGTTGGATTTGAATAAGTCAGTGGTTTTTTTTCGTATTACTGGGCAGGTTTAACTCCCATAGGATGTTACTGGTTTAAAAAAAGCAATGTATTTGCAAGTGACAGAAACATTCCATATTCTGTTTCTTCGACTAAATACTTGGATGCGAAATTTTTTACGAGATCCTGGAATGTTTAGCCTGACTTTATGATTGACGTGCTGTCTTACATGTAATACGAGAAATAATTAATTTCCAGGAAAGAAATTGTTTAAAAATATGTTTCCAACTTAGATCTCAGATATTTACAAACGTTCTATACGTAGTAACAACTAAACTAATGAGGCAAAAATGATAAAAACTATGGAGATAACATTGCCAACCCAATTACACACAAGATATACATGAGATATTCGCAAAGCCATTCATTTTACCACATATTACACAAATTAAAACAGGTTTTAAATATACCTAAAATATATTTTTTTAAATATACTTTTCTGCTCAGCTCCTAAGTATTGTGACGTGAAGTTAAACATTCTTAAACTTACTCAAGAATGAAATGTAAAAATATATTTTCAATTACGACTGATAATTTAAAAGATTACTGCGTTCAAAAAACTCTTCAGCTTCTTCGCGCAGGAAATTATCACTACCATATCCAACATGTGAAGATGTAATACTGAACACCCCAATTTCATTTCAACATGGTCCGGCACTCAAGGCACTTATTCAATATCGCAACAGAACACAAATTATGTATAAACAAGTGACAATAACTGTAATTTACTACAAACTCCGTTACTCTATAGTTTACGGCCCGTAAAGAATGTAATTTATGCATAGTTTCAAGTAATATTCGTGGGAGACGGCGCAATAGTAACGTTTAATCAAAATTATACAATGTAAATAAACGATAAACAAAAGAACATTATTGATTATAATTAATGTTGGCACCTAATTGACACAAGTATGTACGTACATAAGTGTGATGCGGACTTAAACGCCAGGGCACACTTCTGACTTTTCAGAGCCATGTGTGTAATAATATACAATCACCACGCAATATAACAATGAAGGAAAACATCGTGAGGAAACCTGCATACCATAGCGATTTATAAGTATTTCTATGGTATTTAAAGTCCGCCATACCGCACTAGGCAAGCGTAGTGGACAATATAGGCTAATCATATTCATTCGTTACCTCGATTGTAGAGCAGATCTGTGCCCTGGAGTGGGATGAATATATAATATAGACACAGACCTCTCTGCATTTAGATGAATATGAGGTGATATAGACACAGACCGAAAGTTTAGAATGGTAGAACCCCTCTGTAATGTCTTTGGACTATAGTAAGAATACTGTGCTACAAAAAACTGACTTGAAGCGACAGCTTTCTTGTCGTGTTTCATTCAGTGAGTAGGGTTGCTAAAGAGTCTATACTCTTGTTCTCTTCCCGTACTATATCCCTCCAATATTTTGAGACCTATCATCCTAGTGTTAAGAGTGTGTGTTATAGATGTTCGGGAGTTCATTTATCATCGGATGAGCTGTCAGTTAAACGAACCTATCCTATAAAAGACTAAAACTTATAACAGCGAAAAATTAATGAAGATAAGTACATAGAAATGTAAAAATTATTAAAACAGACGACCTTACACTATTTTAAATAGCAAGTGAATAGAATGAAGTACAGAGAAATGTAAGACTTATGATAATAAACAGCATTAAACTAATTTAAATATTTAAAAAGGCAATTTTGTTTGTATATTCATATCTTAATGATATTTTGTTTCCCACGGTCAATGTTAGGGAAAATAAAATAATTCAACATACATACAACAACTTGTTATTTTTTATTTGTATGTATTTCTTTTTCCCATAAGAATTTTATTTAATTATAATAATGTAAATTAAGCTAAACTTATGTTATGTTATTGTGGTTATTAAATTACAGTTATAATAATAAATTTAGGGGCAGACAGTACAACATATCGATCAATAAGTTTTCTAATATAAGTCTGCTGAAGAAATAAAGAGTACACTTCAAGTTTATCTCGTAACTTAGAGTCAAACACAGATCTTCACAATTCCCTATACACCGCTGAAAAGCCACAATAATAATCTATATTCTATACTAATCTATACTTAAATTGTAAAAAGGGAAAGTATTTGGTTATTTACATTGAATAGGCTCTGAAACAACTGATCCAATTTTAAAAAAATATCACTGGAATCTTACATTATCCTTAAAAATAGAAAAAAGAATACGTTCAAAAATATCCGAACCCGGGCGGACCCAGGCCGGGCTGCTATCATTCATAAATCTTGTAAAACCAGTATCTTATTACAAATTACTATCCCCATATTTAATAACATACGCATTCTACTTATTATTAAAACTAGACCAAGGAAGACAGTTATCATAATTTATAACTTATTTTAAATATTTAACTAGCTGTAACAGCCGAATATTTCATTTTGAGTGAAATTTATATTTTAAAAACCCAATTATACATGTTGGTTTAAGAATTATTAACAAATATTAATTATGGCAACAAAGTTATAGACAAAATTAATAGACAAAAAGAAATATTGGTTATGACTATTAGCCTAGATTTTATAGGCAAGAATATTTATAAGCACAAAACAGGTAAAAAATTATGAGAGGAAGAATAAATATACGAGATCTTTTAACTGTACTACAAGTATCTTATAAACGTATTATAGGAAACGTGGTATTTGAGCACTTAAAGGAAAATTCAATACATGGGGATTACACGATGAAACGATACAAACTCCGAATGTTCGGACGCCATACGTAAAACTTCACTAATGTGCCTAGCTACGTCAAAAATTCGAATGTTCGAATCGCGATGTTTATCTTTCGCCAGTCGATACATTTGTCAGCCCAATTGTAATATGTACACAGAATGGATCTAAAACACGACATAAGTGGAACACTATGAGGGTTCCTTATCTGCTTCAATCAGTGGTCGCTGTTCTGGCAGATAGGAATACCCACATACCAGCAAATGCCCGATGTTTAAAAAGGTGGTTGTAATGTCTGTCGAAATGAGACAAGATATACGCACATAAACGAACATAAATTACAAACAAGCAAGATTAAGAATTTTTATGTCGACGGGTAAAGCAAAAAAATAAACTCGTTATTACAAGATTATGACTTGTCGATTCTAAAATCGTATTGATGGCATCGATTTTTAATGAAACTGATATCGATATGTTTGTTAAACAATTTACGTGCGCGTTCTAATTATGAAAATCACCTTGCTCTTGTAGACGATCGTGATTCGCACATACATATTAAATGTTTCTTTTTTTGAGTATTGTCAAATAAGGCTGGACGTTTTTAGAAATGTCAAAGTCAATTATGAATTCAGAACCACCCTCGCAAATATCATATCAAATACACTTCATAAAATGTAAGTGGAACAAAATGACTAATGTCTAAAAAGAAAACATGATATTTTGCTGTCTATAATTCAAAAATTACCGGTGGTAGGTATCTCATATGTGAGGGGACGCCTGGGTAGGTACGACTGCAATGTCTATTGCTCCCGCCAAGCAGCAGTGTAAACGCACAGTCGTGTTCCGGTTTGAAGGACATTGTAGCTAGAGTAACTACTGGGCATATTGAAACTTAACATCTTATGTGTCAGGACGGCAAGCGCAGTGTTCAATGTTTGGACTAAAAAAGTTTGAGAGACACTGGAAGACAGACGTGAATTTATGTAATAATAATATCTGATTATCCAATAGGCAAGCGTGCAAAATTTATTCACAAGGCATTACTCCACGTTGGTTTTTGAGCAACAATTATTTCACAAGACAATTACTGTTCAGAAATCGCGATTTCGGTAACAATGAAACCTAAATATTTGGAATGCCTACCTAAATGCCCGCAATATTTTTATACATGGGATTTTTATGCCATAATTGACAGCATAATTAATGGTAAAGGGGAGGCCTTTGCCCAGCAGTGGGACACAGTATAGGCTATAAAAAAAAAATTGACAGCATTCGTGGCGAAGTTGATTGAAATCCGACTGCGAAATGAGAGGTCCTGGGTTTATACCCGTAACGAGGCAATATGTTTTAAGTCTGGGTGTTGGAATACCTAAAAGATCTTCATAGTTCAGATAATCCCGACATCTCAATGTGGAGTCAGGACTATGTATTCACTATTGGACGTATTTATTTATTTAATTTTAAATGGTTTCATTGACATACTGCACCAACCTTATAATGGTGGGATAAATAGAAGATTAATAAAACGAAACGAAATCTTGAATAAGTATTGTGTGAATGTCTTCAGTATAATATTAATCTGGAATATTATTACTCAAATAATTTAGAGATCGTTTTGACTTAACCAATCACGTTCTTTCTTATAAAAAAGGGGAACAATAAGATCAAGCCTCATCTGTGATTATCTAATCTGTGCCCTTTGGATGAACTACAAAGTTCAATGCTCTTCGAGATATAAAACTCGGTCTTTAAAATCTTCAATGAATGCATTTCTGTAATCCTTACTAATAATTGTGAAAGTTTGTATTTATGGATGTTTGTACCTCTTTCACACAAAAACGGGTCGACAGATTTTGATAAAATTTGGTATAGGCCTTAGAGTATTCGCTTCTTGAAAAACGTAGATATTTTCTTCTTGTAATGTTGGTAGCGCTCCTATATTAGTGAAAATTTATTTAATTATTTAGCAAAAAATGCTATAAATTCATTTTATAGCCGAAATAATATTTCGCTATTATCCTTTTAAAACGAGTTTGAGTGGAATTAAATAGCTCTAAACTATTTATTTTTACTTTTCTTTTCCAAGTAATTCGTGCATGTTGGACAGCCTGTCAGCTATCAGCCAACAGGACGGCAAAAAAAGGTGGTCCGGCACCACCATTTTTATCTACGTTTTTGAAGTACCAGCGTTCTCTCTATATTATAAATATTCTAAGGTATAGGCATAGCCGACGTTAACAAATTTTACAGCGTCTCTACATGAAAATAATGTGTATTGTGAAAAGAACCAGTCTCATATTATGTTTATCACCATTTTAAGACTCAGTCGTCTTATCTCACATTTGTGATATACAATGTATGTATTGGCACAGTTATGGTCAATGTTATTTATTTATCCTTATTTGCACCATACATAGAACTAGTTACATTCAAAAAAGTACAAGAAGCGGCCTTACTGCACTGGACAATCTCTTCCAGACAACCTTAGGATGGATATAATAATAGGGCAGTCTCCTTAGCCTGTAGTTACTAAGGAATTGAGCCTTTGACGATAGAAAATCCTAATCAAAACTAATTAAAAGTAGGCTGGCTGGCTTCCCGCTAATTTCTTTCGCAAGTGATGTTTAGTGGCACTATTCGGAACGCGCTGCGGGGCCGCATTCCTAACGCGCCGCATACTCGTACGTGACATTTTCATCTACGTGCCTGCTTTTGTATGCGACGCCGTACGTATTTGATAATACTTCGGATTTGTAAGCCTTGCCAGTGATACAGCAGTGATATGATACTAAAACCTTCTTAAGATAGTTTACTAAAAGTAATACAACTGAAAACTCAAGTGATTTTTTTTATTGCAATGAATGGTGAGATGATTATGCCATTCTCCTGATGGTAAGCTATACGACCATTCATGGACAGTAGCAAAACCAAACAACACCATGAATTACAAAGCAATGCTTGGAAGTTCACTGCGGTCACCATCCTGAGACATGATGTTAAATCCCAATATCTAATAGCTACTTTAAGCTCCAGGAATAAGGTGGAATTTGTGTTAATATATTTGGAATATGTGATCTTTTTGTTTACTTTTTTTCACGTCATGCATCGGTGCCACTTTTTAACAAAACTTTTACAGGGAACTGTGTATCTAGTTTATATTTGATCGAAGCATGTACTATACTGTATCAGTCCATATACGTCCCACTGCAGGACACAGGCCTTCTCTACAATCGAGAGTACGATTAAGAAGGGTTAGGTCATAAAGTTCACCACGCTGAAACGGTAAACGCTACAAACCTCGTGAGCAAACTTGCATACCATATTGATTTGGAAGACTTTCTATGGTATGTGAAATCTGCCAACCCGCATACATGCATTAACTTCTATTCATATCTATACTAAATAAATACAATGCAAATACACTGTTCTGTTCCGGTTTGAAGGGCATTGTAGCCAGAGTAACTACTGGACATATTGACACTTAACATCTTATGTATCAGGATGGCGAGTGCAGTAGAATGTCAAGCATTGCTTTGTAATTCCTGGTGTTGTTTGAAATCGCTACTGTTCATGAGCAGTCGTATCGTTTACCATCAGGCGAATGGCATGCTTTTTCATATACATATTGCAATAAAAAAATCTATAAATAAACGTTTACCGGTAATCGAAATCATAAAATGAAATCTCACATTGATGCAACATAATGTTAGTAATTGCGATTTTCCTATTGCATGTGCCTTCCGGCCCACTTCGACAATTTCAAAGGAATAATGCATTAGCGCATTGTAAAGACAAGTTATCCTTGAGTTTCGGCGCTGTGTTTATTGTTCCAGCTTGATGCATTGAACTCTGTATTTGTACAGGCCTCCTATACAATCGCGAGAACGACCTAACCCTTGATACCCATGTTAAATGGCACTAGATATACAGCCGCTGTCAATAAACAATCCCAATCCAAAATTTGTCGTTTGAGATTGACAGCTTAATCTTTTTTCTGATACTATATTGCCAATAATCAATCTCAGTAGTGAAAAAACTATGGCAACATGGTAAATGACAAATCGAAAAGAAGAAAACAATCCAGATTGACTTCAATCTATTTTTGTCGATTGAGTATTGGCATCGGCCGATATCTCGATTAATTTACTACAAATAGAATTAAAATCATCTATACGAGATCAATACGTAGGTTTGAGTGAAACTACCTAAACACTACGGCCTTATACATGGACAGTTTTAAAATCTTTCTGAGGTATCTAATGTTCTGTCTTCTTCGCTCAAATGGAATTTAAAAGTCGTTCGAAAGGGACAAAACATTCGATAGCTGAAATAAGTTTTAAAACGTTCTATGGCCGTAATTATATTGTCACAATTATTTTAATTTTCACTCCTTAAAGGAAAAAGTCACGAATACGCATTCATAAAATTACAATAAACCTGTGATATTTTTAATTTAAATAAATATATACACCCAACAGTCACATACATAGTCCTTACCCCACATTAAAATCAATTAAGTATTGTGTCGTGGGTATCAGAAACTACGAGAGACTTTTCGGTCTCGCAAACATCCAGACTCGAAATAAATATTTGTGGGTCTCACAAACATTTGTTTCAATGTGGGGATCGAATCCTCGGCCTTACGTTTCACAACCGGCGTCTAACCAACTGCGCCACGGAGATCCGATTTTAAAGTGAAAAGCCATACAAAGTAACACGCAGTGACGGAAAACCGTACAAATATCCCATACACAGTCATAATTCACACATAACGCCCATAGCAATACCGCGAGCCGTTGCGCAACCCACGCATAAACCAGTCCACGGTGCATTCACACACACAAGTTAAACCCAACTTAATAACAAGCTAATAGAGTCCATAATCAAATGGATAGTAGACTAATGAAATAAAAGTATGCTGGGAAGGAATGCAGCCGCATATCAAATTGCAATTTGCATAAAAAACAAACTTAGCTGATAGTGCTGACTCGATGTAATCGTGTTCTAACTGTTTAGCGGTTATATTTACTTTTTAGTTTATGTACCTTTTCAAAGGTTCTGTTAAAGATGATTGGCGTAGTAGTAAAACTTGGAATTTGATCTCTAATTTTTATCGTTAACCTGAGATTTTTTGTGAATACCGTCTTCAATAAATATTTATCCTCCTAGCGCCCAGAGATTTCTGAAACTCGTAGTTATAATGGCCCAAAGGTCCTTTTTGAAAGAACGTAATTGTGAAACCCGTTACTGGCCAATTTTTTTTTTATGTTAGCGTGAAGATCAAATCAGTTTTGATGTAAGCCTTTCAGTGCTATATTGTGATAATCTATAAAAGCTTATACAACTGTAATTATTTACATATCTTTTGTTCTTTAAAGATAGGCACATTTGCGAGAACGTATGATTGTACTCATTCTTTTCTAGTACTTATTTCTTACTAATCAGAGAATATTGATAATTTTCCGTGACAGAAAACTTCACAAAAAGGTATCTCATTACAACTACTAAATTTTGCAAGCAGAAATATTAATTAACACTGCAATTTTTGGCACAAAAGTAAAAATTTCTACCCAAATTCCGAACGCAGCCTTCGTTTCAATTTGGCTCACGAGTTACAGCCCAATTTCACGGCAATTACCAACAATTACAAATTGACCGTAACTCAAAAATGGACACTGGTTAATTGGCGAACTTTAAACATACATAAATTCACGCTTGTGTCCCGTTAGGATGCGCAGACTACAGTCTAACAAATATTAATTAGTTTTATACCACTTGAGACTAAGAAACAGGTAATCATAGTAAATGTTCGGCGCTTTTTATATATCATGTATGTATCTATATATGTACTATATCAGCCCACATACGTCCCGCTGCAGGGCACGAACCTTCTCCACAATCGAGAGTACGATTGAGAGGGCTTAGAACGTATAGCGGGAATGTGTAAAATCTGTGGAACCTTTCTTCAAAAAGCGTATAGCAGACGTTTATCGGCGGCAGTCATCACTTACCATCAGGTGAACCGCATCATATAAAAAAAACCGACTTAACTTTAGCTCGCAACGAAATCAATAATTCACAGCCTAATCTAGCATCTTAAACATATGAACAGACCAATAGTGAACGCTAATCCATAGTTAGCAGTGTCTGATGTCAAATACCGCTACATTGATTGTGACAAACGGTTGTCAAAGCCCCGTTGTGCTAATTAATGTGAGCCATCATAAGCCTATAATTCAGTGGATACGCACTACAAACAGCGACGGAGGTGGCTCGTGACGTCCAGCCTTTGAATCCTAAGGTTTCTGGCTTGGAAAAGTGACTTGTGAATTATGATTTATATAGAATGCAGTTTTTGTAATTATTGTTGTTGTTTGGTTTTCCTACTGTTCATGAGCAGTCGTATCGCTTACCATCAGGCGAACGGCATGCTCGTCTCGCTATTAATAGCAATAAAAAAATACTTTATTTATTTAACACTTTAAAGTACACCAATTTAATTATAACTAGAGAATATAACAGATAAAAAGGTACAAGTGGCGGTTTGATTGCTTAAAGCAATTTCTACTAAACAACGACGGGAAGGATATATGAGAAAGAACAAAAGTTGGAGCAGCTTCAGGTGTACGAATAATATAACAATATTTTATTGTATTTATTAGTTCTATTTACTGTAGAAAGTATAGATATGTATAATACGTCATTTATAAATAATATACAAGATGAATTTTCAACTATACCTACCTACAATAAAAAAGTAATAATACAACAGTCAAACGAAAGTGACTTTAACATGTAAACATACCAAAGGTCGTTTCGAACATTGTGTTTACGTACACAAAAATAGAGGGCGAGCAAGATATTTCCATGAAATCCATCGCAAAAACAACCATTATAAATATTGGAATCTACGTTTTTTGCCTCGTGTTTTAATAGCTTGGCTGTAATTTGTTTTATTGCGACCTCAATGGTTTAATTTACTTTGGCTTGTCTGTATCTCATATTTAATAGAAGCTGTATGAATGTTCGACTATATTTCAAAATTAGTAAGATGTTTTAGCCAACTATGATTTACCAAACAAAAGTGGGTAAAAAATCGGTTGACAACAAGTAATGACTTTTTACTAAAAATAAATAAAAATAAAAATCAATTTATTGCTTAATACTAATTACAAAACAAATAATCATGATACAAAAAAAAGACAAAGCTATTGACACGTTTGTACCGGCATTTTTAATTACCGTCACATGTACTAAATGTTTGATAGGACTAAAATAAACCTCATACGGGTTTTTCGACAGCCTGCCTTTGTAAAGTAAAGTACAGTTTTATGTCAACAAAGGGTAAACATATTTAACTATCTATCTATCTAAGCAGATTTTTGAAATGAAACGATTTTTTTAAACATTACTCATTAATTATGCCTGATTTTATCGACCGGTTGTTAACAGTTTTGTTATACGAAATGATTAAGACAGAACGTACGGCAGTCTCGTCATGAAAATTAGAACGCGAAATGATATGTTCCTGATGTGAAAAGGAGTCAAAACATAATTTCATCTTAAACATTAAAACTATCAGGGTATTGCACTTCCAGCTAAATATCAATCATAAGAAACACCAGGCAAAAATACACAATTTCTCGATTTGTTCAAAAGTGGATTTTGCTGGTATTGAAAATTATCTCCTGAATAATGTAGTCATATGTTTGCAGAAAACCTTAACCGTCATGTTACAAATTATCCACGAATACGTAGAGAAGTGTAATGAAAACGAAATACAATGGCTTGTTAGTCAGATAATAATGGCATTGTGCGCCACTGAGAACAAACAATGACCCAAATTAAAATATGTTTTAATTCATGCGTAATTAAAATGGTACGGATCGCAAAACGTACGAATGTAATTATATTTATTGACTTATGTATAAGGAATAGTTAGATGATAGATTAAGGTGTATTTTATTTTATTGCAATGACTGGCGAGACGAACATGCGATTCGCCTGATGGTAAGAGATACGACCGCTCACGAACAGTAGCAAAACGAAACAACACCATGAATTACAAAGCCAAGCCATATTTTCAATATATCCAGTTACTCCGGCTACAATATCCTTCAAACCGCAATACAACAGTTCATTTACATTGCTGTTTGGCGGGAGAAACAATCATTTTTTTTTTATATGTATATTTTAAATTAAATATATGCATATATAAAATTTAAAATGTGAAAAAATTCACTAACTAAATATAAAGAAAATAATAATAATCTTTACGCACTTTTTCATTAAACTAATTGGTGACAAAATTTAATTAGGTCGTGTACACATCAGTTACAATAAAACCTCTAATTCTAATTTCACGGCATAAAACCGACTGTACATACGCATACTAAATTCTTACGTTGCTCAATTTTAAGTACTTACGAAATAGATATTTACATGTAAGTCTTTCACAAGAATAACAATTATTCTTACCAAAAACCGAAGACGGGTGGTAAAGCAATGTAGACAATTTAGACTAAAACATTAATTGGCTACTGTAGTGGTAGTATTTCATAGAAAATCGTCGTTTTTCACTTATACATCAGTCTCTCGTAGTGTCTGACACCCACGACACTAGACCCTATCTTAGTATGGGGTCAGGACTATGTAAGTATGTATGTGACTATTGAGTGTAGATATTTGTTTGTTTTATGATTAATTAACTTTGCTGTCGTATTTTATTATGAAAATAATGGCTGAAGGCAATACTCTTTTCTTTCTCGCTATTCCTTTTCCTACTATCTTTTAAAGGAATATATAACTTAGCTATACAAACTCTACGCCCGAAAGACTTTCATGAACCATGGATCACTATAACATGTCATTATCTTAAGCTGTGACCACTATCTGGGCTGATACGAATATTCAATGGGATGTGTCCTATGGTTTTTTGCCTTTCTTCCTCTATGTAGTCAACAATGCATACATTTTTCAAGTCTGGCAAGTATTAATGACCGTTAAATACCAATACATAATAGGGTCCCATTCTCAATCTCTTAGATATTTCGTGGAAATGTCGCGTGAGACGGGGTCTATTCTGCGTACCGGCGACAAACTGTTACCTTGCAAAAACTCACACAGTCCAATAGCGTTCTCATTCAAATCATTTTATTGTGCCTCATTCAACCACTTTTGTATCAAGAAGCATTGACCGTTGTCGGCAGGCGACCGGGCCGCGTGGGACCAAACCTCGTCTTAACCATTCAACCTTAAAATCATTGGTATAAAGATCACTTTCCTCTACCCCAGATCAATCAAACAACACCTGACCAAAGTTATGGAAGCGTGTTTGATGAACCTTAACACGTTGACTTAAAGGCGGTTTTCCAATGAGTGAGGTGGTGGATAAACTTGCATATACGACAATAGAAGACGGTCTCACGCGTTGAATCATGCCGTTTAAGTAAACTAGTGCAGTGTAACTGTGACTTGGGGTTTGTGGAAAAAAATACGGGGGCGTCGTGTCGAGACTCACGGCAAATATTACCTGAGTCGTAGTACATACAGGAAATAAGATAAACCAAAAATAGACAGTAGTTTCCAAGGAAATGATTTGTTTGACTACATAAACTCAATTTGAGGTCAGTTTATACTGAGAACGGCAATTAAAACAAATGACTAAAAGTAAGCCTAAGTAACTAACTGGCCAAATTCCCTTTGATGTCCAATATTTTTAATATATAGGTACTAAAAGTACACTTGGCAGTCCATGACCGTCTGCGTCGCGTAGTTTATTAGACGCTGTCTTGAAACAAGAGGCCCTGTGTTTGATCTCCATACCGAGACAAATATGTGTGATCTACAGGTACCTGTTACGAGTCTGGGTGTTTGTGAGACCGAAAAGTCTCTCGTAGTTCCTGATACCCACCACACAGAACTCGATCTTAGTGTGGGGTCAGGACTATGTATGTGACTGTTGGGTGTATTTATTTATGATCATCATGGCATGATGGATATTTTTCATCAGATAACAGATAACACTTCACAGGAATCAAAAAAATACACACAGTGCCTGAAAAGTCATGAAAGAATCATCAGCCTTTAAAGAACTAGTGTGAGGAACGAAGTGGAATTTTAAGTATATTCCCTTTTTTAGGATGTAAGCAGTTCCCACGACCTTCATAATTTACTTTTCACCTTTATAACTGATACAATACGAAAATATAACCAGCAAACAGAATATTTAATAAAACACTAATTCGCAGCCCTCGCTCATTTTGCCGAGCCAGGCAGAAAATAAAATACATACATACATAAAGGTATCCGGATTCCGGAGCGAAATATTTGTATAATATGGGAATACCCACAACATTAGTAATATCAAGGTCGGTCGTAAAGAGGTAAATGACCTCGTAAACATTCCCCTGCGTCTTTTAATATGATCTGATCGAATTTATATCAAAATATTTCCTTTATAAATAAACATATCACAAAGAATAATAGATTTAAATTTTGCACAAATATAACATAAATATTCAATTTTAGGCATCGCAAATCTTAGATATTTTATTTTAATTTATTTTGCTCTCAGTTGAACGAAAGAAGACAAAAAAATATATGCGTAAACACACATGCGGTCTTATCGCTGTAAACAATATTTTACAGATATTATTAGAATAAATAAATACTTTTTTATAAATAAATATTATATAAAATCTTCAGAAAAATTCGGTTTGTTGGACATTACCAAATTATGAAATTAAAAAAATAGTTTTGCAAAGGTTATCATACTTTACGGAGTAAAAATGTGTGTTAAACTTCGTCATTGCTGTAATTTAAAAGACTCAAATTAGTATTTCAGCTACACTGACGTTACAGATTGAAAAATCCATTAGACATACTTCTTCTTAAGGAAACAATAAACAAACAAAAAATATGATATGAAAAATACATTCTTACAAACTGGAATAGTGAATCACAAATGACATCAGCACCGGGGATGATCTAAACACCAAAAACACTGATGTAAGCATTTAAACCCATAATTTTTTTCAATATCACAAGTCAAATTAACTTTGGCAAATCCATATCGAATAACTTAACTTATCAACAAAAGACATCAACGCGCTCCCTAGAAATTTTCTTCGGCCTAAAATCCTTTGGATAAATTAAAAATAGATTTGTCCCATAACTTTGATAATAACTTTTAATTAAGAGCATATATCCTTATTGATTCCTAATATATAATATTTACAGAATGGCAAAAAGTGACTTAAGTGCTATCGATATTAAGTGCAATGCATATACGAATATCCGTATGTATCCATCAACGTGTGGATATCTCTTGTCATATTATTCACACTATATGTAATATGTATGTATAGGATAAAGCGTAATAAGTGCGTGGTGGCCTAATGGTAACTAAACAGACACGGCTGCCAACATGTTCACTGTGGTCGCGGGTTCCAAGTACCAGGGCACAAATCTGACTTCGGAGTCATGTATGTATTGATAGTCAATCACCACGCACCATAATGGCAAAGGAAATACTTTTCTAATTGCGTCTCATATAAAATGTGTCTCTATCTTCAGCCCTTTGTGCTCTGGCCGTTTGCCACTTGTCATTCTGTCAATTTAAAGGTTCACATCTATCGATAGTACTTAACCTAGATAAATAAATAAATACACCAAACAGTCACATACATAGTCCTGACCCCACACTAAGATCGAGTCTTGTGTCGTGGGTATCAGGAACTACGAGAGACTTTTCGGTCTCACAAACACCCAGACCCAAGACAAATAGATAATTTATTTTTTTAAGTTTGTTTAAGTACCTTACAGGTTCCACCGTGGCTACGCCCATGACCCTATCCTATCCTATCCCATCAGCGGGATACTAGGCTAAGAATTAAATCCTTTACTTTCCTTACGTTCACGTTACAAGACACTGATCACACTCACGTGTTGAGATAAGCATCGTGTTTTTGCATTACGTAAACATGAGCTCACTATAATTACGCTGCAGAGCTGTTTTAAATACCTCGTGCATTGTATTTTAATCGTTTTTTAAAACCCGTGATAGATGTGTGTAATAATGTCATAATCTTTGTAGAAATTGGAGGTATACAGAAATAGTGAAACAAATTAACCTGTCCAGGATTAAATAGGTAGCTCCAATTCGACTGCTCTGTCCGTTAGTAAAATCTTATGCAAAAAATGTTCTGTGATAATGTTTAATCTTTATGGAAATTGAGGATATATTAATAGTGAAACAGTTTGTTCTGCCAAGGATTAAATAGGTGACTGCAATTCGAATGCTCGCTCTGTCCTTTAGTAAAATCTAATGCAAAAAATGTTCTGTGATTATGTCATAAGCTTTATGGAAATTGAGGATATATTAGTAGTGAAACAATTTGTCCTGTCAAGGATTAAATTGGTGACATCAATTCAACTGCTATGTACCTTAGTATTAAATGATGAACAAAAATATTGACCGAATGGAATCGTATTAATGATGAGATTATTGTTTTTGCTCCCACTCCGCCAAACATCGAGACACGTGAAGACGCAAGGTGAGAACGGTTTCTTAGTAATCGGCCTGAACGTGACCACGACCAAGTCAAGAAAGCACTACTACGGAGAAGACATATATTTGATTATTATTTATTTAAATTGATAAAAAAATAGTACATGACAATAAACCGCATCAATTAAACGACAAAGTTATATTAGTGTTCAAACGAATTGATAATAGTTCAAAATTACCGAACGAGAAAATAATTCTACGTAAAATACTTTGCTAGCAAATATAATTTTAAAATAGTACAAACAAGACAATAAAATGCATCAGTAAAACGACTAAGAATTATACTTGTGTTCACACATATTGAGAACATTACGAAACTACAAAACGACAAAAAATCAATTCCACGTAATATACTTTGCTAGCAAATATTTTGTTTAGGTTAGCGAAAGAATTAACACTTTGTATCAAAATAATAGAAGCAAATGTTTTCAACGCTTAACTGAATAATATTTTATTTCATTACAGAAACTACGAGAGACTTTTCACCACACCCAGACCCGAAACAAGTACCTCTGGATCACACAAACATTTGTCCCGGTGTGCGGATTGAACCCACGACCTCATTTGACAGCCAGCATCTAACCAACTAAGCCACGGAGGTTTTAAAATGATGATGTGATTTATTAACTACCTTTACGGCTGTATTTTAGATGATTTTATAATACCGGCGACATTTTTTTATTGCTATGAATGGCGAGACGAGCTTGGCGTTCGCCTGATGGTAAGCGATACGACCGCTCATGAACAGTAGCAATACCAAACAACACCTTGTATTACAAAGCAATGCTTGGCATTCCACTGCGCTCGCCATCCTGAGACACAAGATGTTAAGTCTCAATATGTACAGTAGTTACTCTGGCTACAATGCCCTTCAACCCGAAACACAACAGTGCGTTTACATTGTTGTTTGATGGGAGAAATAGACACTGCGGTGGTACCCACCCAGATGGCCTCTCACATATGAGAGACCTACCACCAGTAAATGGTTATGGTAAAATATTTACATAATCCACTCAAAGATAGAATAACATGACTGGAATTCCCTTTCCAAAAGTATAAAACAAGTTTAAATTTGGCGTATATTAGTAAGTACAAAGTTGTAAAGTATATCATATTCAATGTATTATATTACAATGAACATAGATACAGTGATTATTGGATCCAATAAGGAAAATGTTTGACTAAATGCCTAGTGAACGATGTGCGCACTTAAATAGCTTATATTGAATAAGATATACATATTATTATACGGTGACTTGGGACATATTGTGAATGGTATTTATACGATTTAACATATACATAGTTCCTAGAATTTTATTTTTCCTGAAGTTATTCGTTTTACTGTACAAATAGCGAAAATTTTATTTTTCCTTTTACTGTTCACATAGCGAAATACCCGGGTAGTGAGACTCGTAAATGTCCATTCGTGTATCATTACAGGCATATTTATGTCACTTTCATTATTCGACTGCCTCGGTGTTGCATTTGTACTACGATGCGATTTCAACGCTAAAGTTTTGTGTTCCAATCCCAGATCGGGCAAACTAATATTGGATTTTTATATTTATAAGCCAGGAGTTTAGAATTTGTGGCTGATACAGCAGTAAAATCGCTTATTATCATATCGCAATATACCATATATACCCTGATAGCATCACTGCCTACCCCTTCGTAGAAAAAGGCGAGACGTAAACCGGTACAAAATTAACACCTTATTTTTTATTTTGACAGCACTGAGCATCAGGTGACTTAATTGTGAAATAATAAAAACATGAACGCAGGCGCTTACGACCTTACGTTGCCGCAACACGCCACGCCAGTGAAATCGCAGTTTTCAATGTGAAATAATGTATTTTTTACAAGTGTTAGTTACAATGTAACCTTCACATTACTGTGATGTATGTCTGAACGTGAAACGTGTTGTAAAAACATTTTTTTACAACTGTCCGAGTACAACAATCGTGCTGGCTTCAATGCTTACGCGACTATGACTTCATACAGAGATTTTAAGACTTCTAATTATTGATATTAATTGTATATTATGCTCACTAATCCTGCGAACTAATAGTAATATTTACAAGGATTATTTATTTCCTAGTACTATGAATAATTGTGTTCAATCCTTTGCTTATTTTATTATTCCTTCTTCGAATTCAACGGGCGTTTTAATAGCTCTTGAAATATTATTATTGAAATAATAGTAATTTCGCAACATCAATGACTGGAAACTCTTGTGAGCATAACATAATTTCAGTTTTTTCTTTACAATAAGTGTCAATCTGTTCTACGGATATTTTTCAGAAACTATTTTTTTTCCTAACTACCTTATTATAAAAAAAAAACATTATATGTTAATTTCGTTTGCAAATATAACTATCCGGCCCATGTTACACGTACAGTCACAGTCAGTCCACATTAGCACGTACAGTCAGTTCTATTATCCAAGGTTCAATTGCGACAGGTTAGGCCATAGTCCACCACGCTGGCCTAGTGCACATTGGCAGAATTAACATACCATATACATTGTTTTTGTAATAGAATTCCATTCATAAGTATATGAGGCCTACGAAATTAAATATTCAACATAATATTATAATTATTTCGAAGATTATATTATTCTTACGTGGTACACCTGCTTAGGAATGTTATATGACCTTGAAATAATTATTTAATTCACTTACAAATGACTCCAGATAATCACATAATTATAATTAATATTTGTTATATTTAGTTTTTTCACAGAAGAACTGTTTTTTCTTACTTATATTTACTATTTCTTTATTGAAAATATAAAACAACAATAATAAAACCGGTTTACTTATTTTACGGCCAATAAAGGATTTAAATTTTAAAAATATACTATAAATCGTTAACTTTTTTATTTAGTTTTCTATAAACATGGCCAATATTTTATTCAATTTCTTATGTATTTGATTATAATAAACAATTATACTCGTACGTAGCAATTTTTAAATAGTCGAACTTTAACTTAGCTTATGATTTTACGACCATCTTGACCAAGGTTTTTTAGTTGCCGTTATATTGAATTTAACTTCCTGAATGACGACACAGCAAATCCCATTCAAACATTTAAAACTTATATTTTTAAATTTATTTATGTATGAAGTGATTTCCTTCATTCGTTGCCTAACCAGAAGCAACCCTGATATTTTTTATGGCACGAAAAAGTGTCTACATTGCGCCTGATTGTAAATAGGTACAGTGTACACATATATGTAGTATCAGCCGACGTAAAATGTTCATATGGATATTTTTTCAGAAATAACCACATTAGAGCTGTTAAATACAAACGTGGCAGGTTTTTATGAGAAATAATGTGTTTTTACTGGTTTTCTAACAAGAACTGACACAGACATAATATGTCTCAGGTTTAAGCAAGTTTACCAAACAGAGAATAAAAAAACAATTGAGATCTACAAAGCCGTGACTTTGATACTCGCATCTTTAGTAAATATTTTCTGTACTGGATGTTGAGATAAATATGTCTAAATAGTTTATGATACGTCACAAGACTAGTGTCTTGTGGGCTCAGTACTACGTCCTACTCTTAGTTGTAACTATTTATTTCTAAAATCGCTATGTTATACAGGTTTCCTCACAATGTTTCTCTTAACCGTAAATAGTGGAATTTGTAAGAATTTCTGTGGTATGTAAAGTTCGCCAACCTGAACTAGGACAGCTTGGTGGACCACACGGCCTAACCACTCTCAATCATATCGGTTGCAGAGGAGGATCGTGGCCTGCAGAGGGACGTATATGGGCTGATACAGAGAACAGAAAAAGTACCTATTAATACTTTTTATTTTCAGTGCGTGGTGGCCTGTTGGTAAACGGACTAGACGCGGCTGCCAACATGTACACGGTGGTCGCGGGTTCAAATCTCAGGGCACACCTATGACTTTTCGGAGTCATGTGTATATTGATAATCAATCACCACGCACTAAAACGGTGAAGGAAAACATCGTGAGGAAACCTGCATGCCATAGCGATTTATAAGAATTTCTATGGTATGTAAGTCCGCCAACCCGCACTAGGCCAGCGTGGTGGACTATATGGCCTAACCACTCTCAATCGTACTGTCGATTGTAGAGTAGGTCCGTGCAGTGCAGTGGGACGTACATGGGCTGATACAGATACAGATAGTTTTTCAAATACCAATATACGCTTCGTTTAACTCTTTTCAACGCAGCCTGTGACCATAGTTTATTAACACGAACAAACGCAAAAATAGCATATACGACTCCTCGTAAAACGCAGAAGCGTCGTTCAAAGCTAGAAAATATAAATGTTGAGTACACAGTTGCATCAGTAACGACATTTCTAACTGGTTTAGCGGCATGTGACGGCCTGTTCCTTAATCGACGTAACCACAAACCGGGCCGGCCACCATTGTACGTGTTGAATAACTGCGCTCTGCTAGGATATTGTCACTTCTCCTTAGTACTGTATGAAAATGTAAAAACTTAACCCTTTTTTGCCATTATTAAATCATCATTAATTGCTGAGTTGATGCACAGATTTTTCGTGGGAATCGGATGAGTAGCTTTAAGCGTAAAATATGTCGCGGCGAAGCGACCATGTAACTTGATTTCCACCGATTTCATTTTTGGACGCAAATAGTACTATTTCCAATTAAGTTATTTTTGGCTACGGATTTTGGCTTTCCTTCAGTATATCAGCCATTTACTGAAGATAGTACCTAATGATGTTATTCCACTGATTAAGTGTAATCTAGGATGGACGATGCCACATGTAATGACATCCAACCAAGAAACTCGGCATCTCTGAGAAGTTCAAAGTTGTTCTTAACCACCCAGTAAATTATGTAATATAAATCGTGAAATTGAGAAATAAATACGTAAATCCAATTTCTAACATAAGGCACATGTTACTTTTCAAAATTACTTAAATTTAAAAATGATCGTTTGCTTCAATTGTGAATTAGATATTATAAAATCCGTTGATCTCAAAATCCTCATAAAAATTAAAGGTTTGTTAAAGTCACGCATCAAACCAGAGTGATGAACTAACATTGCCCAAGACAAAACATTTCCTATTTACTAACAATACGATACTGCCTTCAAATTTCTCAGTAGGCAGAGATAATATTGACGATGATCGAATGCACCATGAGAATCCGCAGTCACAGAAAGTAAGATAAAAATCTTATGGGAATCATAAACTGCAAGAACTCATTATCACCATCAATCAAGTCTCGAATATTTTTATGGTACCATAAACGTTAGCTTCGATCCAGGATTCATACGCTCGACCTCTAGTTTCACAGCTGGTTAAAGCATATCCATGTCTCCATTGGGCCATGGAGACTCCTAAAAAGTAAATGAGATGTGCAAAAGAGCAAAATATTGACGATCGTATGCATCTTGATTTGACAATCATCTGTGTTACGTAGGACGATGTATGTAAATGTATTTATTTATTCACCATTACATAAGAACACTGGCTTCGGAAATTGTTTTCTCACGTTACACAATTTCATTCAAACATTTCATTGATACAGTGGCCTCACAAAGTCGTTATACCGGTGCAATAAAGATGGCACTCGAGCTTAAAGATAATGGCATCGTATTTAAATCGATTGTGTGGAAATTATGGTCATCGACGACGGCAGTGCGGTCACGTGTGGGACAGGACCTTTTAGGATTTGAAAGTGGTCAGAAAGTGTGGCCGAATGCATAGATCGTGCGTCTTTAATTTGTGCTGTTCGAAAATTTACTAAAAGTTGAACTTTATCAATACGACTCTGAAAACTACAAAATACAATAACATGACGATTTCTTCCTTGAAAAGATGGACATAGAAGAAGTGCATTGATAAAGAGTATCATAATATAATCTCACCTCGGGTGGAGCAGCGAACTTTAAGTTGGCGAGAGATCCGTGCGAGCGACTCCTGTGCTCCTGCCTGATGCTGTACGAGAACGCGCGCTCGTTGAGATGGCCCTTCTTGCGGTAGATGCCGCCCGCGTCCTCCACGGCCTCCAGCCCCGTCATGCTCTGCGCGGCCTTGAGCGCGGGCGGCGGCGGCGGCTTGGAGCGGCGCGGGTCCACCGTCGCGTATTGTATGCGGCCCCGGCCGGCCGTCACGCCCGGGAACGGCCCCGGAGCCAGCGCGGCGGGCACGCGGCCGCGGTGGCCCATGGTGGCGGGCCGCGCGTGAGGCAGCGTCGCCGCGGGGTGAGCCATCAGCACCATCGGGTGTCCGCCCGCCCACGCGGGGGGCGCGCGCCCCAGCGACCGCCCGTTCATCACCGGCGCCGGGCCCGCGTACAGCTCGTCAGCCGAAGCGGACGACTTTTTCTTCGATTTCTTCGCGGTCGCCTTCTTTTTGGGCTCCTCCGGCGGGGGCGGCGGTGGCGGCACGGAGGCCGGCCGTGTGATCTGGCGCGGCCGCGGCGCCCGCGCGGGCTGGGGGATGTCGTCGCTGGCGTCGTCGCGTTCCGTCTCTCCCACCCACACTTTGTGGTTCTCGTCTCCGTCGTACACTTCGAGCTCCTCTTCGGGTTCGGGAGGCAGCTGCGGCGGCGCGCGCTCCGCCTCGAGTCGCTTCGCGTAAGAACTGTCCGCGTACGCGTGGAAGCAGCAGCGCACGAGCGCGTTGGCGGCGGCCTCGCGGCGGCAGATGAAGGCGTGGCACTCCAGCACCTTGATGCCGTGCGTGCGGCGCAGCACGGCGGCGAACAGCGGCGGGCGGCGCGGCGCCGGGGCGCGCGCGAAGGGCGAGTCGAGCGGCAGGAACCGCGGCGCGCCCTCCACCGTCACCCGGCGCACGGCCGCGCAGTAGTGCAGGCTCGAGATGGGAAAGAACCTCGCCACTCGGGACCCGCTCTCGTCCACGTTCTCCAGTAAGATTCCGTTGGACCACACCGACAGCCACGAGTCGATGCCGCCGCTCGTCGCCCCCTTTTCCGGATACAGCTCGCGCAGAGGCTCCTGGATGCCTTGCAGACCGTCCTTGCTCTGCTGCGGGACCGCGGAGCCGAGGTACAGCACTCGGCACCGGCATATCGGCGTCGATTCCATTGCGACACTGCACTGTCACAACATGACACTATCACACAAAAACACTGATTCACTTATTGTTCACTGCGGCTCGGTGCTCGGTACGTGCGTCGGCCGCGAGACGGGCGCGGGTCTGAGTGAGCGGAATTCAAGATGGCCGGAGCGCGGCGGCGGCGGGGCGCGGCGGCGGGGGTGCGGGGCGGCGGGGTGGTGGGGGGCGCGGCGGGTTTACCTGCGCTTACGCACCTGTGAAGACGACTCCCGGGCCGGGCGCGCCGCCGCGTAGGTAGGTGGCGAGTGCCGATGAACCGGCATTGTGTCAAACGAATGGTCGCAAATTCGGGCGCATTTCTCTCTGCGGCGACTGCTGCCACGTCACTCGCGAGTGCGGCGCGATGGCGCGGCGACGTGACGGAATGTCACACTCGGTCACAGTGTTGCGGCACACTCGGCGGAGCGCAGTGAAATCTGAAGGTCGCCGCTGGCCGCTCCACGTTGCTCGGGAGTTTAATGCATGTCTAATCGTTGGGACGGTTATTTTTAATTTGCCAATACTTAGCCGGCCTACCGTCTTTTATAACCATATGTTATTGGCTCGATAAGGTTTTTGAGGTATGGGAATATTCGTGACCGTTCATGGACAAACGCAATTATTTTGAGCGCAATGAGCACTTCGGCGAACCGTGTAATTGTTGTAATTATCGTTTTAGAAATTACAAACGATTACCAACAATTTTAATTACACGTTTTGCAAGCTTATATTAAAAGAAAATTCTGGGTTCCTTTATTCCTTTTTAAGGGCTTGCGCAATATATCTTGGATACTATGTAGGAATTATTTCACTTATAACTTCCAATGTAACATTTGCGTGACGTCATAAGTCATGACATTCAAAAATCATTATTGCATAAAAACAAACACATAATCACTCCACAGCTTTTTAATATTTCCATATTAAATCAAACACAATATAAGTATACATATTTATTGCAAATATATGTACAAGTGTACTATACGCATAGCAATGTTTTATTCATAGTATAGGCGCGCATTCTCGCTAGATACTTGTCAGCTGAACGATCAATATCAGCCATATTTGGGCACTTTGAATCCGGAGTCTTCGCCGTGACTTGCCTGAGGCGCCTTGCGTTTCTGTATGATGTTTTGAATCTGAAAACAAATATTAATTATTAGCCTCACGCTTAGTCATGGGATCTAGGATTCTAGAAGCTACAAGAATATTTGATCCAACAAATACTTGTCGCACAAACTTTTGTCTCTGTGCGGGGATCGAACCCGGGCCTCTCATGTCAGAGTCGGCGTCTAGCCATCTATACCACAGGAGCTGGATCGTAGAAATGTGTGCCTCAGCCTCAAGCTTGGGCCAGAATTGTAAAATATGTAGAAAAAACCATTATGAATATTTCATCTACTCTTAACATAATTTAACAAATTTACGTATATATGGTTGATTAGCGGTCTAATGAATAAGGTTACCTGGTAAAGATAGCTTATTAACGATAAGCCCGCCTTTTATACTTTTAATAGGTGTTATTTATATTGCTATGTTCTTTTTGTTTGTGTACAATAAAGATAAACTCATTATCAGCCCAGAGTCAGGAATTTGTGCCCGATATGGCGATAGGCTCGCCACCTATCAAATCGTGGGACGGAACATACAAAGCGAAATGTGGGTGTCCTGGCACCTCTGCCTACCCCTTCTGGGAAAAAGGCGTGAGTCTACAATAAAGATAAAATAAATAAATAAGGGGGATTGACTAAAAATACGCACCTGTTGCCACTCCCGGTCGAGTTCCGCTTTCTCGCTCTTGTCTTTGGTCTTCCTTGTCTTGCGTCCGTCCTGCGTCTTGACTCCGTACTGGAAGGCGGCCTTGGGCAGCGCTTCCTTGCTGCTCATGTACGCGGAGTACTCCTCCTGGGTGTCGAAGTCCCAGCGACCTGGACATTTTCAAAATATGCTCGTCTCGCCATTCATAGCAATAAAAAAAATCTTCTGAGAGACAGTGGTCCACCTCATTCATTCATAAATTACGAGTGAAAACTGACAAAAGATCCCCTCTCCCCTCCTCCTCCTCCTTCCCTTCTCCTTCTACTAGTGTGACCACCACCAAGTGATTTTGTAAGTTTTGTGTGCAATTGCTCACCGATAGGTCCCTTCTTGTTGCCAGCGTCCATCTTGGTGTAGTCCACCTCGTCGTCAGAGTCGTCGATGGCGTCGTCCATCTCTCTCAGGCCGGGGTAGCACTCCGCGTAGCCCTCCGGCTCGGCCGCCAGCCGCGACAACAGCGCCGCTGAACGTTTGTCGCGATCCTCTGTTGAGGGACCAGTGCGGCGAGGCAGCGGGCCTGGACCTGATGGAAACAATATATTTTTAGTTTGTTTATTTATTAAAACGCTTTGTACAAATTAATAGTACAGGCGAACTTAATGTCTAAGGGCATTTTCTACCAGCTAACCAGTTTGTTGCTGATTTGATTTTTTTTTATTGGACTTTAGCAGGTAGACGAGCATGCGACCCGCCTGATGGTAAGCGATCACCGCCGCTCATGGACCTTCGCAATGCCAGGAGTCCAGCATTGACAGGTACTATACGTACCTACCGTGTTGCTGGATAAAGTGGCTGAATCATCACAGTAGTGTGCCATCATATATCGCACATTTAGAATTAGTGACCTAATACAAAAAAATATTGACTTTTAACATTTCTTATGTTACAAGTCTTTAATGAACGTTTCCCGAAAATAAGGTTTTTTTAGTTATTAAGGGTAATAATATGAATACAGTGACGTACCTTCCTCGGCATCAGGCAGCGCCGGGTGCGCGGGCTTGTCGAAGTATCCGGTGCGCGGGCGCTCGTCGCGGCGGTCGCGGCGCTCGCCGGCCAGGTACTCGCCGATGTCGCCGTAGATAGAGTCGTCCGCGCGACCCTTCTCCGTGGGCTTGTCCTGATAACAACATCATATATTAACAGCCTCCGTGGCGTAGTTGGTTACCGACTGGGCAACGACAGGCCGCGGGTTCGATGCCCGCATCAAAAATTTGTGTGAACCACAGGTATTTGTTTCGGGTCGGTGTTTGTAAGACCGAAAAGTATCTCGTAGTTCCTAATATCCACGATTTTAGTGTGGGGTCAGGACTACTGATAGCGCGCGAGTTGAATGCAGAGCTTAGGAATGCGGGTAGTGCTGTGATCTAATTATTAATGGCCACAATGGGTATATCGATATTTTTTACATTGCTTTCAGTTTGTTACTTGTCACTAGGTAAACATAATATAAAAATTAAACATGATAATAAATATCACACATTTTTCAATAAGTTTTTATTTTACACACCAAAATCAAATAAAACAAATTATTCTTTCACAATTTTCGCTATTTATCGTGTTTGGCGACGAAAAAAGACTCGTTATTTCTAACAGAATTTGATGGACGATCAGTTATAATGAATTATTAAACAAACAAATAATAACACGGACTATAATATGTTGAGTATCGTAACAAGCGTACGATAGCTCGGGAAGCACTGCACTAAGCTGCAGGCCCGGGAGGGGCACGTGCGGACGGCGGAGGGAGATGCTCCCGCTCTTTACCTCAGGCCCCGACTGCATTCAACTCGCGCGCTATCAGTATGTATGTGACTGTTGGGTGTATTTACTTATATTTATTCGTATGTGAACGGCGCATTGTAGAATTCGCCGTATTACAAAACGGCGCGCTAAATTTTAATACGGCGCCGTTTTGTAATGGGCCCATCCAAAACATTAAGGCGGATTTTCCCCAAAATTTTCCCTAAAAAATTGCTTCTTGCGACCCCATTTTATATTATTATGGACTTGTAACGCTTACTTGCGGCGGTAGATATAACTATAAACTACAAGCATCGTAACGACGATGCGTCGGCGAGAATCTCCCCTTGTATGAGCATAAGAATGTAGAGGAGGCTTGTGTGTTACAGTACCTTGGTCTTCTTGAGCTTGCGGTGCCTGCCATGCCTCAGGTAGGAGAAGATGTGCGTGAGTTTGTCGAGCAGCAGGTCGGAGTGGTCTGCGGCGGCGGCGCGCGCGGCCAGCGCCGGCACGTCGGCCTTGCTGCGCGTGAGCGTGGTGGGGATGTCCGACTCCACGCCGCCCTCCTCCTCCACCTCCACCACGTACGCCATGCGGCCAGACGCGAACATGTCGTTGCGGGTTATTTTCTTGTTCCTGTTACGTATATCAGTTACACCTTTAGGCTGTTCCACAAACCAAATTAACCAACACCTTCGATTTTGAAAATGTCAAACCCACATACTACCATATTACTATTTCATCAAACCGGTTAAAGTATCTACAAGGTTAGTCATAAAGGGTATATGAATAATAATTTAACAAAAAGTATGGAACAGGTGATTTTTTTACGCGATTTCACGGTTAGCTCATAGTACCAGTTATTCGTTATAATGAGTGTAGCATCCCTTTGTCAGCTTTATAGACCTTTTATGACTAACTTTGTATAAAAATAGATAAAGCTTAAGAATTTGTGATTCTCATTTTCGGAAGTGGTAGAGACAAGCTATTGTCACTCAACATGAATGGCAGACTCGTCCGGAGCGGTACCACTGTCTTACTGGAAATTGAGGTGAAACGACAGCATTGTTGTCACATTTCGTTCGGTGAGCGAGATTGTCGAATGCCCAATTCCCCTTTTCTCTTCCCGTCCATTTTCCTGCCCGCTCCCCTCTCAATTTAATGGTCCGGCAACACATCCATGATCCAAGCGTTGTGGATGTTCATGGGCGGCAGTGATCACTTACCATCAGGTCACCTGTTTGCCGGTTCTATGCAATAAAAAAATATAGTCAAAAACATTTTGTCTATGAACATACCAAACACAATATGTACTTGAAAATAACAAATTACAATTACTTTTGTTCCAAGATCATTTCATATATATTTTTGCCCATTTGTGTTTTAAACTGCATTTCTTCTTCCTGAAAACGAGAAAATAATATATATTAATTGTCTGACAATTCATTTATAATACTTCTAGGTATATGCCCCTGTATTAATTTTCAATCGCTTGAACTAAATCTCTTTCATATTGGTTGGTCTGGATCATCATAAGTTATTTCTTTACTTAGTGCTTAACTTTACCAAGACTTAGTAATGGGAATTATTGCTATTTCAAATTAAAATCACCAACTTGTTATTTCTTAAGCCTTAGCATACTCTATATTTCTGCTATTGCTAATTGCCCCACACAGAATTTGAAAACATAAACTGACCATAATTACAACCATTTTACACATATAAAATAACACACATAAAATTGACTGTTCAGTTTCTTCCTTCAATGGGTTGGTAAAAAAATCACTCCTTCATAGATTACAAGAAATCGTATAAAAATATTAGCCGATCGACTTTGCAAATCACAATCGCAAATCCTATTTAGCTTATTTATATAACTTGTGAAATCTTATTGTAGGTTTCACTTGCTAATTGTGATTGCTATTTATTCCAACACTAATAAAACTGATTAGCATTCAAAATTCATTCAGAGAACTGTCAAATATTGTTTACCCAATTTTCCATCACAGTAAATTGTGCTGTATTGTATAAGCCCATACCAGCCCGCTACTACCAGGACTCTACAACCGATAATTCGATTGAGAAGGGTTAGGCCATATTCTATATTGCCTAGTACGTTAGTTATTTAACCGTTAAAGAAAACGGTAATGAACGAAGTGTTAATTAAAAAAATAATATAAAGTTACCAACCACTGGCACCTCCTTCTTTTCTTTAACAACTTCCGCAGCTGTGGTGACGAGTCTCTCCATTTCGGCCTCCTCTTCCAACTCGCGACTTTGTATCTCCGAACGGACCTGAATTAAAACAACTTCGTACGTCATGCTGATCAAAGGAGAATGTCCTTTCATAGTATCGGTAAAAAATATCGTTGATCCCGGTACAGATACTGCTTAAAGGAGATGTTTTATTTTGGGCCGTATTGTGTACATCTAATACAAATTCTAAAAAAAAATGCGGAATTCAAATAAAATACATTTAGATTTCTTGGACAACGGGGGGCTTTATACAAAAATGAGATTGTTTTAGTACAAAAGCAATATTTTCTTCGATAATCTGTCCTCCATGATGCCTAATTGTCATTTCGTTCAAAAATACGCAAACCCATTATCTTTAACTTGAATATGTCTTATTTTTAAAAACCCCCTACTAAGTTGTCTTTGAGTCTTTGCTTTTTAAAAGACGATATATGTTGTTAAAGAAGTCACTTTTATTATTTTATTTATATTACACTAGCTTTTGCCCGCAACTTCGTCTGCGTTATTAACTTTATTTACAATATGTTTTATATTACGTCCTCATTTCTCCCCTAAAACTGAGAAAATTCTTAAACTCCGAATTACGTCACTATGTATTAGTGAGCATCCTGTTGGGCAAATCATGTGGCTATATATATTACTTACTTTATCAACTACGATTTCCCGCTTTAACTCCACTTAAAACATAAAAATCCAAAACCTTACAATTGGTCATTATTTATCTATAATAAGTAAATACTACTGTATCTGTATCAGCCCATATACGTCCCACTGCAGGGCACGGGCCTACTCTACAATCGGGAATATGATTGAGAGTGGTTAGGCCATATAGTCAAATACTACTAAACATAATAAATTCCTCCCTCTAAAATTTATAATCCCAGAGTTACACACAATTTTACTTAAGGGTATTATTTGCGCGAAAGCCATTTATGGATATTTAAAAAGAATATTTGAAAGTTGCTTATGCCCGATATTCCAACACAACCTTCCGTCCATTCCTTCCTTTTCCCTGACCCCTCCCGTAAATGTGAAACTTTTACACTCATGAACAATGTACAACATTAATAAAAATTCAAACATTGCTTTCCCTATCCAGTTCTTGAATTATACCATCAATCTCAATTTTTAAGGGTTATTTTGTACCCACGGAACCCTAAATACTTTTTATAAAATTTCATCCCCTTCGTGCCATTTTTCCAAAATTACTGCATGCCAATTTCTTATGTTTATAAAAGGTAGCTAAAATACGAATTTTCGTACCAATAACAGGTTTCGATTTTGCATCAAAATTACAACCCTTATTTTAAGCCCTTTAGGGCTAATTTAAGACAAAAAACTACCTAAAGTACTAAGTTTGAGATCTGCAACTTTCATGGTTTCGGTTTTCCATACAACACAATTTCACCCTTTTCAATCCTTTAGGGGTTGAATTTCCAAAAATCCTTTCTTAGTGCTACTCTATGTCATAGTAGAAACCCCTGTGTTACATTTCAAGTTCGATGCTTCAGTAGTTTCGGCTGCACGTTGATTCAACAATTCGGTTTTATAACATATCAACCCTTATTTTCACCGCTTTAGGGTTGATTATAAAAAACATAGTATGCAGTTACTCTTGTTTCTAGGTGAGTAACTAAAGTGCCAAGTTTCACAATTGTAGCTTTAACCGTTTCGATTTTCCACACAACCGTTATTTACCCTTCTCACCCTCTTAAGGGTTGAATTTCCAAAAATCCTTCCTTAGTGCTACCCTACGTCATAATAGAATTCCTTGTGTAAAGTTTCGCGTTTCTAGCTTCAGTAGTATCGGCTGTGCGTTGATTAGACAGTCATTAAATCACCCTAGACTCGCAACACTTCAACCCCTATTTTAACCCTTTTATGGAAAATTTTATACAAACAAAGTATGCAATTAGTTTCCTTTTTAAATGACTAACCAAAGTGCCAAGGTTGACAATTGTAGCTTTAATGGTTTCGATTTTCCATACAACAGTTTTTTGCACTTTTCACCTCCTTAAGGGTTGAATATCCAAAAATCCCTTCTTAGTGCTCACCTACGTCACAATAGGAACCCCTGTGGAAAATTTCACGTTCATAGCTCCAGTAGTTTCGGCTGTGCGTTGATACGTCAGTCAGTCAGTCACCTTCCTCTTTTATATATATAGATGATTTTAGTTTAAGAACGAAAATGTTTAACTTGACAGCAATTGCAAAGCTCTGTGGCCGTTATTCAGATTATTTTTTGTTATTCGCATACATTTCGCAAATGTGTATTTGCTTCTCTGTTGATCTGGCTTTGTTTTATGGATTCTGATTCTCGCAGATGATATAATATCCTGACGTTTAAACGCAATTACTAGCTCGTATTTTGGTGAGTAAACATTTATATTATTTAGAATGCCACATGTAAGTAATACTTTTAAGTTTTCTATGTTAATATTTCTCTTCTAACCCACAATTCTACTTTTCAGTACATCAAAAGTGGCGCTTTGCTTGAATTGCACTTCTGCAATTGTTTATATTATGAAATGGTTTCTATCATTGAACAGAATCTTAGTAAATACATGGGAAGCCAATTCACTCTCGTGTAGAGTGTTTCAAGACGTTTCATTGCTGAAATGGCAGAACAAGAAGTAAGTATTCTATTTTCTTTTTTCTTCATAAACTTGGGAAATATATGTTTTATGCCAATTAATCAAGGTCAATACAAAGTAAGGAGTATTACAAAAGTATTCATGTTAGAGCTGAATTGCATTGTGTCCACTGGACAAGTCTATTAGTACATAAATATGTAAGAAGTGATATTTTATATATTGTTGTTTAAATTGTTAAATGAATTACATTTTCTTTAATTTCGTTCTGGATACTCAGATGATCTTGTGTTATGTATAATATATTATTATTATTATTTCCATAATAACAACATTATGGCTGATGGTAAGCGCAAATGCCGTCCAGGCAGATTATCTAATGGCATTAGACGACTGTCCCATGACATTTGAGACAATTATCCGGCTGGCCTGCTAAGATGCCTCTTTGAACTATAGCGGAAAGACCCGAGATCATAGGAAGGAGGGAACACATGTCTGGGAACACATAACTGCAAAGAGTTATTTATTCATCATAATTCTTCGATATCTTCAATATTTAATCTTTTTTATTTTGTTTTAGTTATCAGAACAAGCAATTATCTGTACAAACTGCTGGCTGTAAATAAATCAAGCTGTAGACAATGAGCAAGATTTTATTCCAACTCCACTGTAAGAAGATTGTATCATTCTCGATTCTTTTGGACATATATAACACCCACAAGTGCTTCATGTTGAAAGGAACACAGCTGGACACCAGACAGTGGGTTGCTGTACTCATACCATGATCATACTGTGGTATTTAGCCTTTAGGTTGGGCTAGGCAGTAGTACAATATGGAAGCACCGGCATTGTTCCTAGATGTTTTGACTGGAGATTATTTTTAAGCTTACTGGTGGTAGGTCTCTCATATGTGAGAGGCCATCTGGGTGGGTACCACCGCAGTGTCTATTTCTCCCGTCAAACAGCAGTGTAAACGCACTGTTGTGTTTCGGGTTGAAGGGTATTGTAGCCAGAGTAACTACTGGACATATTGAGACTTAACATCTTATGTCTCAGGATGGCGAGCGCAGTGGAATGCCAAGCATTGCTTTATAATTCAAGGTGTTGTTTGGTTTTGCTACTGTTCATGAGCGGTCGTATCGCTTACCATCAGGCGAACGGCATGCTCGTCTCGCCATTCATAGCAATAAAAAAAAATATAAATAAAAAAATATAAAGCAAGATCTGGTTTACTTTATTGTCCTCAAGTTTTGTTTGATTTTAGTTTTCTTTCATCAATTAATCCTACTTTTTCCTTATGTGTGCTCAGAAATAACCAGTTAAAATTAATGTCAAATACATTATTTGAAAAATAATATCTTAGACCTTAGGATAATATTATTTTTAAGTTTGCAGAAGTCTAATATACCAAAGTATATTACACTTCTAGGGATAGACCAAATATAATGTTTAAAATGTTAGCTTGTACAGAAATAATTGCTAGTAAGTTCTTTTACTAGACATTAAGTTATAGAAATATACATGCTGCTATCAGATTCGATTCCATTTTCATAGCGTATTCATTTGTATGGACTATAATAACTAAGAGCTTATTAAGTGCATATGCATAATAATAAAATGATTATTTATTCATATGCTAGCAGTCGAGACAAGTGATTAGTCGGTGCCGTACTGTATCTCATGCCCAGCAGATTTTTATTGTGGATTATTTAAATAGGTTTTTTAGCTGGTATTATGCACCGCACTTACAGCCAGATATAGGTACACTTTCTAAATATTAAATAACTATAAACATTACGAGATTCTGGCAGACTTGTTGCAATTTGTTGTATAGACATTATGTTATATTAGATGATCAATAAAGTATGATACTAATTCCGTTGACGTAAAACCATTTACGAGTTATATAGAGTACAGTAATTTATAGCACAGACGACTAAAATTAATATTCGATTTATAGGAAAACGAATTACGACTTCATATTTCATAAATGTCAAGTTTTGACATCGGTTGTCAAACAATCAAACATGCCGTTTCAGGACGCCATATTGTCCCCTTGTAGTGTTGCTGTTCTTGGCTTGGTATTTATTTTTGTATAAAGCTAATATGCAACGTATAATAGTATTTCATACAGAAATCGAATGCCAATTTCACTAAGTATATTTGGTGAAATGTACTACACATGGCCCAAGGTCCATACATTTCTGGACCATCTCCTTTATTATATTAGCTTTTTTATGGTTTTCCTTAAATGTTTTCCTGTTTTATCCCAGGCGAGAGATTTTCATAAAATAAAGTAATTATCATCATACTTTACAATTTGTTCACAGAGTGGAAGGCAAAAAATATATTTTTATTGAACGTCAAGTTAATTTCTCCAAAAATCTGGGCTTTGGTCGCAATTATATTTATTGAAAATATTTATTTTACCCTACACAAAAAAATAGGTTTCATCGAGGGCCAAAAATCATCGCACTAAGTTTCATAGTAAAATGGTCCTTTGCAATATTTTTTTTTTGTAAACTATGTATTTCTATATTTTAAGATGGTCAACGTTTATAATATAATGGGTTGAATTGTATGTCATGTATAATCTTAGTTGAAGACCAATTAATAACTAAAGGGAATAGAGTTATTACAAATTATTTTAATCGACGTTACCGGCTCAACTGTATGATAATTAATAACATTTCCGAAATTTTCGTTTCACATGAATCGATATTTCTAATCAATATACAATGCAGTTACACTAAATATGATTGTATTAACCCATTCAATGCGGCGCACGCCGATCGGCGTATTATTTTTTCTTACTCAGATGCGGACAACGCCGATCGGCGTAATGTAGAGTTGTTTTATATTTTACCCAAATTTTATTTTTTAATTATAAAATATAGACCAATGTGTTTATAATTTATCAGTGAAAAGCCTGGTACAAATAGTTTCTGGATATTTCAGTTCTAGAAAATTTGAGTTTTCTTACTCAGGTGCGGCAAACGCCAATCGGCGTTTTCCAGGGATTCACAACTATTGGTTTTAAAAACATGAATAGCATATTTATTTATTCTATTAAACAAACTTATAATTAAGTTAAATGTGAAAGTTTGTGAGTGTGGATGGATGTGTGGATGTATGGATGTTTGTTATTCTTTCACACAAAAACGTCTCGACCGATTTTGATGAAATTAGTTATAGGGATAGCTGTCACCCTGGTTTGACACATACAAAAAATATTATTCTCGGGGTCATCCTACGGGAATATTACAGCAGTCAGGAATTGAAATAGAAATATTAGCTAATTTTTAAAATTAGAATGGGTGGCTCCCAATATGACAGGACAGGATTGCAAGTTTTTCCTCATGGGACTGAGAGACGGAACAGAACGGGACATAACTGGACGGGAAATATAATCGACAGTGTTCAGGAAATTCACATTCGGGGAATTCATTAACAGCCTCCGTGGCGCAGGTGGCTAGACGCCGCCTGTGTAACGAGAGGCCGCGGATTCGATCTCCGCACCGAGAGAAATGTTTGTGTGGCCCACAAATATTTCTTTTGGGTCTGGGTGTTTGTGAGTCCGAAAAGTCTCTCGTAGTTCCTGATACCCACAACACAAGACTCGATCTTAGTGTGGGGTCAGGACCATATATGTGACTGTTCGGTGTTATTATTTAATTCATATAGGTAATTATTACGCGAAATAATATGTTTTTGATGTGGACTGGTTTAAAAACTATCTACAACCGGACGAATATGGGACCGCTAGTCCTATTTACATTATACATGAATCCCTATTTTCCTTGGTCCTGCAAAGTGTCTTAAACACTTTTTTTTGCTTTTTTTAAACGGTTTTGCTGCTTAAAAACAGTGAGCAAAATGCGAAATTAACAAATATTATATTTCGTTTATCTTTTTTGTCAATATTTTATTGATACTCTGGCAATTATCACATCCTGATATTTTAATTATTTTTTAATCTCTTTATTTGAACTTTCACTTTTCCGTTTCTTTTGTGGTGCCAATAACGACTGAGATAAGTAAATGTCATCCCAAACAATATATCAATTAATATATTAGGCGACTAGAAACGTTTTCTCTCTGAAAAAGAAGAACTGCATAAAAAATCAACGTAATAAAACTATTTTACGGATATTGTCGCGGTATTTTAATATGATTTATATTCTATTTCTATTATAAAAATTGTAAATTTCAAACCATCAAATTTTATCCATTACACTGAAATCAATTCTGTCTATTTAACGACACCCAGTTATGTATACGTTTTCAATCAAGAAGATTGAGAGAAAATATTTATTTATATATTATTAAATAATTTTTATATATTTTATTTATAATTAAATTCCTTTGATCATTTTTATAATAATAAGTACCTATACACTAACTTTGTATTGAGATTTAATTATTATGAAATAAAAAAAAATGGTTTGCAACCCCTGATAATATTCGAAGTTATCAATAATATCATTTTTTATGCTTTAAACAAGGATGTTTGTACGACGGGGGAGCACAATAGAAATATTTATCAAATAAAGAGATTTACTCATCATTTAAATCCATAATCTATAAAAAAACTGCAGATATTCCTTTTCTCAAATTTCTATCAACAAATCTTCACGAATCTCATACAAAATTGGCTAAAATAATTAAATTAATTCTGCTACTTGCTAAAAACAGTCCTTATTGCAACAATTATAGCGTACTACTTGAGAAATCCCATGAATTCGAAATGAATAAAATGAAATTCTTAACGAAGTGCTGAAAACGCCGATTGGCGTTTTATTTTTGATCCGTCAGGGGCGGCGCACGCCGATCGGCGTTTACGTTAAGGAGTATGCCGCATCTGGGTAGCGAGAGCAAAATTTGTTGCCGCATTGAATGGGTTAAATTTAAATAACCGAATTAAATTGCATCTGTAATTATTCATCGTATTTTGGAAATAATAGTATATCTTATGTTCGTATTGGGGCAGATTGTATATCGTATTGGGGCAGGCCTATGTGCAGCAGTGGACATCCTGTGGCTAGAAGGGGGGGGAGAGGGGGGAGAGAGAATATTACATAATGAAGCCTCACCTTTTGCAGTAAAGCATAATCGAGACCTTTCACCAAGTGAGTATGCTCCATGTCACCACCGAGATATTTGGATTCCTGGAACACAAAAAAAAATCAATGCATAGTGATTCCTAGATATTAAGAAGAATAGCTCAGTCACATAGATAGTTCTGACTTCTGATCCCACATTAAAAAACAAGTCTTTATTTATATTTAGCTATTTATACATCTATAAAATTTATAAATAATTAATATGTCTACAATCTCTTGCAAACTCTTTTTGGGTGAAAAAATACTAATAAAGATAAGCCTTTTTTATCGACAGTTTCAAAACCCTATTTTAGTTATTGAATGTTTTGTCTCTGTCAAACGACTTATGAACTCGCTTTGAGCGAAGAAGACAAAACATTCAAAAATTAAATAGTTTTTTGATTAGTTATGAATACGGCCGAAGATATACATACTTGAATTAACTGCCGCCTCCGTTCCTTGGCGTCCATGCCGGATTTAACGTCTGGTGCAACAGCTCTGCGAAAAAGTTACGTCTGCATTAAATCTGGCTACGAATTCTATTGCAAGTTTATGTTAAAAAGAGCAACACAAGGGATTCTTGTCTGCTTTTCTGTGGTGAGAACTGCCTTATAAACCAGGTGGTAGAACAAAAAAAATGTTTAACATTTTACAGATTGATTAGAAGTATACCCCGCCCAACAAATCCGCTTTAGTTCTAAGACTAAGATGAGGCCCCTGGCCTGCATTGGGAGAGACGAGCATGGTATTCGTCTGATAGTAAGCTAAACGGCCGCTCATGAACAATGGCAAAACCAAACAATGCCTTGAATTACAAAGCAATGCTTGGCATTCCACTGCGCTCGCCATCGTAAGACATAAGATGTTAAGTCTCAATATGTCCAGTACCTACTCTGGCTACAATATCCTTCAATCCGAAACACAACAGTGCATTTACACTGGTGTTTGACGGGAAAAATAGACATTGCGGTGGTACGCAGGCGACCTCTCACATACGAGAGACCTAGCACCAGTAAATTCACCATTAGATTTAAGAAGAGGCCCTTGGCCGCCAGTGGGATGTATATGGGCTGATACCTGTAAGCGCTGCTAGTGTTGCTGGTAGGGTCCGCGGGGCCGAGCTCATTAAGACCGTCGCGCCGCTCTCTCGCCCTGTCCCTATACTTCTCCGCCAGTTCAGCCAACTTGTTGTCCTCTTGTTTCTTCAACGCAGCGTAGTATGACTTCTTTTTACGTCGCAACTCACTCTTGTTCTCGGCTGGAGGTGGCATGGATCTGTAATGTTATTTTATTATATAACTAACGGCACCTAGATTGCAATGATGTGTGAAATGAACATTTTAACGGAAAAAAATCATTAGTATAATTTTTATAGCCTAGGGACTGCGTCGCATCTGATCGTCCTCAGGGGGGTAACTCTATGCTCCGACACGAAGTTCGAATGTTCGTACGAAAAACGTCAAATATAATATAACAGACACAATACAGGATTCTAACATTTTATAATGTATTAGACTTATTCTTAGTTTTGCGATGTCGGAACAGCCGTCGTGTCAGAGTACAAAGTGACACCCCAGAACTACCTGCCAAAGTTTTATCACAATTTAATTAATGGTTTCATAACGCATAACAGACAAACAAACATAGATTTTACGTGAAGTTACATCTGAACAAATTTTGCGTGTGCCTTAGCTTCTTAATTTTATGCATATGTTATACAATGTCATAAAACTTGTTACGGAGTTTATCAGTGCCATGAAAGCTATAAGATAATCTAAACGTTAAAAAATTTAAAAATTAAACCAAATCTGAGATGAAATCTGTGTTTAATTTCAATGTAATCCAGAGTTATTATGACTAGATATCAAGTTTTTGACCAGGATACCTGTTTCTATTGCAATTGATTAATGCTGCTGGCAGATGCTGGTAAAGCACTAACCAATGACAAAGTGAAATGGCGCAAATTTGAGAAGACCTTTGTCTAATAGTGAAGCTAGCTGACAATGATGCAGAATGGGGTTTTGCTAAAGTGCTTTATTTTGGATCATTTTTTATCCCTCAGGAAGAGTACTAGTTTTCTAGATAAACATACAGTGTCCTACAGTGTGGTACCTTGTACCTCTGACAATATGTCTGCAAAATTTCATGTAGGTTAGTTGAATAGTTAAGGTGTGAAAGCTAAACATAAAAACTTAATTTCAGATTAATATTAGCAAGAAAGTGAGGACTATATCAGGCCGGAAGTATCCCATAGTATAACAGGCCTCCTCTACAGTTTATAACAGACAGCATATAGTTTATTACAAGACTATTATGAAATTATTTGTATGAAAGGTCATCTTTAAATTTATTTGCCATTTCTTATAAGTTGTGTATAGTTGCATCCTACTTTCAGGTCTATTATTGTATAGGGTTTTTGCTCTGCATGAGATCTCACACAGTAAAATATCATCTTTTTAGAGATTTAGATTTTGACATTTTAGATAATCATTATGTAGCAAATGAAGGGATATGTGAACAGAACAGTGTGGCATTGTAAACAATATTTACCCTGCATTAGCCATAGCTTCGCGAATAGACCCTGGAGGGTGCGCCCCCCCAGACGGGGTGGACCTCGGAGTCATAAGCAGTTTCCTGAAGTCTTCATTGGTAAGCCTTTGGGAGGCTGGTGTGTCCTCTACGCTTCTGTGTTCCTCCATTGTAGAAATTTACTTAAAATACTACGAATACAAATTAAGACTGCAACTTATCCATACAATTTGTCTCCAACAAACTTATTTCCACTAATTTCACTAAATCATGTCAATTAAAACTTTATTTACGATTCTACGTAACATCAATTTCAATGGCAGTATCAGGCAGTAGAGATGGGTAGCTCGCGAGCTAAAGACAAGAAAGATATATATCTTTGAAAATGATATATTCACTCTCTAGCTCGCATGTGTTTCAATTATATCTCTATATCTTTAACCATAAGAGTCAATTTTCGTAATGTGTTACGGCTCGTTCAGAGTTAGAGAGAAAGAGATAGGCTTATATAGCAATTTACACGTAAAGAGAGAGACGTATAGAAATGGCATGTTTGTGTTAAAAATATAAAATACGGATTTTCGGAACGACATCACACGCGCGGGCGTTTAGCTTATTTGTGCTTTATGACAACCACATAGAATGCTTATTAGGAAGCAAATGCAAACAAAAAAAGCTAACCAATTCGCGAACGAAGATTTGTTTTGTTTATTTACATTCAATTTTCAGTTTCATGACTTTTGTTCGGTAATTGGGTCGGGCACGGATACGTTTTAAAAAGTTTTAAATTCTATGTGCTTCTCAAGTTCGAGTATTTATTGTGTAAATAATGTAAATATGTGTAGTTTTACAATACAGTTGTGTTAAATAAACAAATTTTTTATAAGTTAGGTATAGGCGTGCAAATATTTAAAAGATAATAGAATCATTGGCTCTAATGGATTTCATTATTTCAATTTTACACGTTTTATTATGCCTTACTGAGTTCTAAGTCTGAGCTAAAAGAGCCGAAGATATAAAGGATATATTTTTAGTTTAGCTGCCTTATTCTCTCTCTGAGCCGTACTGAGCTAAATGAGTTAAAGATATAAAAGAGTGATATATATCTCAAGATCGAAAAGATATATATCACTCTTTTCTTGTCAGGGATACATTTTGCCCATCTCTATCAGGCAGTATTGAAATAACTTTTTAATCTTTGCACAGACTAAAGCAAAGAAAACAAAAACATACAGCCATCGAAATAAAGACGCAATGATATAATAATATTAAAAATAAGTATAATTATTATTTAATATTATTGTTTAATAATTATTATTTTTTTATTTGTGTAGAGTCTCAGAACAATGTCAAAAAGCATGTAGAGTTTTTTTATTTAGTTATGTGCAAATCCAAAGATATCGTTGATCGAAGTATTCTATTTACTGATTTAGTCACACAGGATTACGGGAAGATGTTCCAAAATACCTACTAAGGATGTACAAATTTACAATTTGTACACGATAAACAAGGCTTATCGGTCACTCGAAACCTAGTGGTCTATTCTAAATTCTTTGCTCGAAACTGATTTTGTGACCAATCATACCAGGCGCACAAAGTGCACGCAACGGAAGTCTGCAAACTAATATAATCTCCCCGTGTTTGCTAAATATTTCACTACTGGTTCCACCTATTAGGCATAACGTGATGATATAGCATAGCATTCCTCGATAAATGACTCTCCAACACAAAAATATTTTTAACCAGTAGTTCCTGAGATTAGATATAACAGACTCTTCAGCTTTGTTAATTAGTATAGATATAAATTGTACTGTATACACCATAAATAAAACAAATTGTTTGTGCAATATTTAATTGTCTCAAAATATTTGCAATATAATCAGAAACTTAACAAAGATAGAATAGCCATAGTGTCACTTTTAACTCCCATACAAAAACATAGGCACAATCAGTTTATCCAAAAATGGCGTGGAAAGTCGTTCCCTTGAAGCCCACATTTCCTGTTGGTTCATCTTGGAATGTAATGTACATTCTGAAAAATAAATAAAAAGGTTGAAATTAGTACTCAGAAGCATATTATTATACTTAAATAATTATATATCGAGAGGAGGGGAACTGTTTTCTTCTCGCAGCGAGACTCGTATGCCATTATCGCATGACATAAACGTCATAACATTATCGCTAGTTGTTGACGAATTTAATTACACGATGCAACTTGATTATACTCTTATGATAATCGCATTGTAAATGGACTCTCGCCGTGTAAATAGAGCTTAGTGGTACAGTGCCAACTACCAACCAAATAGATCGTACACTGACGATAGATCAGAAAAACATATCGTTTCATTCAATACAAATAGGCCTCGTTTATCTGTTGGGTAAATTAGAGCAAAATACCTACTATAATATGATACCAATAAGATTAGTGGAGGCAGTGAAACATGTTTATCAAAACAGATAGGACCCCAGTTCTTGTTATAAAAACAGCCATTATCCATAATGAGCAAACAATGACAGCGCTACTCTGATAACAATATGTGTTGTGTAAACTGTCATAATCAATACCAGTCACACATACAAATAACACCCAACAGTCACATACATACATACTTATAGATCCTCTCCGATGTTTGGATGTCCAAATGCATTGTTGTCATGCTGTTTTCAAAATATTAGGAATACATGCGTGATGCATCGTATGCAAGGGTGGATCCAGTATTTACGCCAGGGGGAGGAGGGGGGGGGGGGGGGGCGGGGGGCGGTCATAAAGTAAGATTTTAATACTCGAATTCGTAATAATGATTTTTTAAAGTTTGTAACTGCCTTTATTTGTGAACGCACACACTTTTTTACTTATTTATCGACATACAAAGAATTAATTGTGATTATAAATTTTTACATACATTATGTCAATGTGGAGCCAGCCCAGGGATCCGCCCTTGATCGTATGGATCCCTCTCGGCTACCGCGACGTGTACTACTTGGCACTATAGCAAATGGAATGATAGACGTTGGGAGACCGATGCTACGTTTTAAGGACTGCGCCAAGAAATACATGATTTCGTTTGGAATCGACTATGGCTCCTGGGAGGAGTACGCTGTGGATCCTACTGTGTGGCGTAAGCGCCTACTCGATGGACGTGGGGCTCACGACACCTGGTTCAAAGCCCTTGTAAACAGGAGGACAAAACACCTTAAATGCACTGACATCCCACTCAATGCATTTTTTCTGCACAAATGTTCTCCCATATGACAATGTTTAACTCGTCTGAAATGGACCCACAAGGCCAGTGATAATGATGATGATAAATGCTTGTTGCTTATTTCTTTTATTTTATTTGTAGTTCCAAATTTCGACACACGCCAATAGATTACACATGACTTATAGAAGTATGACCTGTAATGGTGCATTTACACGTTGGCTGAGGCTGGGCCAACGTCAACCACCTCCAAGCTATCAACAAGGAAAAGCCAAAGCCAGCCAGGCCAAACTCTCCATTTACATGCTTGTGTTGGTGGATTACCATTATAACTGCAAGGTCTCTCATAGTTTCTGATACCCAAAATAAATTATCCTATCTTAGGATAGACACTATTTATTTGACTGTTGGATATTTTTTTTCAGCCTCCCTCACAGTTGATTTAACACTAACTGTGATTTGTGAAGCAAGATGCCACTGGTTCCATCTCCCACCGAGGCAAATGTTTGTGTGGTCCACAAATATTTGTCTCAGGCCTGGGTGTATGTTAGAGTGAAACAGCTCCCATAGTTTCTGATACCCACAACACAAGACAAAATTGATGTTAATATGGGGATTATGGGTATCAGACATTATATGTGACTATTGTTTGTATTTATTGTTTTTTAATATATCTAACATATGTTTACCTGTCATTTTTAACTCCTAGTTCTTTTTCAACTAACTCAAATAACACCTTAGCATGCTTCTTGTTCTGCTCAACTCCAAGTGCACCAATGGACATTAGATTGGCTATGGCACATGGTTCTGTAGTGCCTCCAAAGCTCATTGGTACCTCTGGGATTACAGACACCACACAGTACTGTAAAATAAATTAGAATATATAAATTGAAATAGAGATGTACACATTTAATGTCTTATCTTAAAGATGTTGATTTTACCTAGCAAATCTACTAAGCTACTTAGTTTCTATATTTTAGTATTATACAATTTTAAATGTTGTGTTACTTCAATAATTCAATATTTTAATAAAAATTACAAATGAATATAAAGTGCCTCATAGCAATCTGTCAATTATGAATTTTCAGTGGCTCTATCACTGATTTTAAACCTAGGAAATATATTTTAGTGTTCAGATTATATGTAATATACAAGATTCTGTAATTGTTTTATTTAAAAATCTCTTCACAACCTTGTTTATATAATATCGACTATTCTAAAATGTACCATTCATTTATATAATACATCATTTACACATGTAGCCATATGGTCAGTGCCAAGACATTTGAAAAAATATATTCTGCTTGGTGCTTACGACTGACCTCATTCCTTACTACCTTTTTGATTGCAGTTTGCCGGCTATGGCATCACTCGGACTAACATATAAATACGCGATTCTGTAATTTGATATAAGAATACATCTTCCCAACCGGCACCATAATTACTAATTTCCTTGAATCTAATTTCGATTAAGATAAAAATAAGCTATCCGCCAATATGTTTATTTATTTATGGTCTAGTTTATCTCACCTGTTCCGGTTTCCCAAGTGCCTTTGCTAGCACCGGCACAGCTTTTGTAACGAAGTCAGACGGAATTTTGCTTTTAGGCACATTGGTTTCGATCCTGAAATGCGGCATTGTTAATGGATTTAATTTAATCGGATTTTTATACCGCACGTTTTTATACACAGTATTCGGAATTTACTGTGCGCAGCGCAATGCGAAACTTCACTGACAGTCGACGGCAGACGGTATCTGACATTCAACAATGACTAACTAAGGTCAAGCGTAGTCTATCAACCATGATCAAGCTACAGCCTACAAAAAATATTAAACTTGATCAAACTTGATCAAAATCTTGATGCACGTTTTGTAAATACATATTTCTAATAATAATTGCATAATATGTACAATTACTTTACAAGGTACTTGTAGCATCTTCCTAAAGATAACAGGAAAATTTTGTCGTCTGGTTTACTAAATTACCACGATATCATCTAAAGTACTTATGCTACCTGCGTATGTACTATTTATTACATACGTATTAGGTATATAATATCCTGGATCAAAGCCACTAGTCCAAATATCCATCCGTAGACAATGAAATACGGGGATGCCCAAGAAGCTTATACCTAAATGGAGATTGCTTTCCGTATAAAACACTGAAGCACAAAAATTTGACCTTGAATGAAGTCGCTGTTGCCTGCTATCCTTTTCTTTAAAATGAATGAACATGATGTTTTGTTCATTCATTGGGTATAAGCTTCTTGGGGATGCCCATCCGCAACTTAATTTATTTGGAATTAGTAACAGTTTATAAATAGTTTTTTGTCCGTTAAATTATTTCCTCATCATGATGTGATTTTTTTCACGAATAAACTCATATTACGTGAGTTCAATTGAGGAAACAATCGTAGTATTTTATTATGCAGGGAGCAAAAATTACGAACGAATGTACATTCTATGAATAGCTTCATGTTATTATTATATGCCTATTGGCAAATGTAAATGTAATGTCAAATTGTATACTATAGAATCTTACATTAAAAACATTATAAATTATGTTAAATTATTTTGATGTGGCACTATAGAACATTTCCTTTGTCTTTGAAATGTTGTGAGGTGTCTATGATCGGTACTTTCCACTGAGATGCAAACTCAAAGTGGCCATTAATAGTGTTGCGAACAAAATTTTATGTCGATATATACATTTACATTTAAAAAAACAAATAATTGTTACGCGATCAGCACCTAATTCTAAAACAAAAAGTTATTGTATTGCAATCAATATTTAAAACGAGATACAGTAAAATCAGAATGGTAGGTATGTCTTGGGTTCAAATCTGCTTATGTCTTATGCTTATGCAGCTTATGTCTTACCATTCTGTTCCAAGTAGAAAGTAAATGTACTTATAAAATTAAGTACCAGGGCTTCTAAGTACGAATACTTGGATATTTTATTATCTTATTGTCAGTGGCAGATCATGCCACAAACGAGCAACATGAACGTAAAAGAATTGCTGGAAAAGGAACAGCTATGCTCGAATATTGCTAATATAATAATCTCTCAGGATCTAGGTGATATTACATATTATGTGCTGCTGAGAAATTTAGAACGCTCTTTCAGGAAATAGGAAGATGTAGGATAGAGAAGTCCAAAAATGCGAGTATATTGCCGAAGATGCATTGATAGCTACTTGAACTTTTTTAAATTCAGATAAATTGAAGATGGTTATTTTTTAAGTGCAAATATGAACCGGATAAAAACATTTTAAAGTCGCTCAAGCTTTATCTTTGGAGATAGATAGAAAATAAAAATTAGTTGCACTTTTATATCGGGTATATAAAGACAACGACAGAAAACGAAGCGGTGGTAATTTTTGTGACTCAAGACATATTGCAACTAAAATTTCGCTAAAAAAGTAAGCAAACATAAAAAAAATTACGTTTAATCGCATTTGTATCGTAAATACAGTATTTGCTTATATGATAATTTAAACTGTTTATCACATTGGCTCTTAAATAATAAAAGGGAGTACATTATTTTTTTCATGAAAACCTAGGTATTTACCACCCAAAAACGACGAGTGGTTATTTTCCGAAAATTTTATATTCATTGGGTCTAAAGTCACCAAAACTACCACATAGCTTCGTTTTCGGTGTCAGTCTTGATACCCCCTGTATGCTTACTTAAATCGAGTAGTTAATACATCTGTTAACTTTCTATCCATCGATATGTCGATACTTCATTGCAACGGCGTGGCACTAAAGAATTTTATCGTGGATGGAGTCCAATGACTGTTTATACCTTGTTGTCTGACTAGTATATAGTTATCTGTGGTTTATACTTTGCATCTTATCGACGCACGATTGTTATATTCAGTTTCTTGTTGGTCTGTGATTCAGTTATAATATTGCTTGAGTAGGGTATGAGGAGTTTCATACCGTTACCACCATATTATTATATTATCCAAGTACCTACAGCGGAGTGGAAGTTGTAACAATTCAACAATTAAGCGTAAAGTTATTTTTTTATTAAATTAATCAGGCGTGAAGTTATAGAAACTTGTGAACCTCACATATGCTATTCTTTGTACTTAACAATGGGTTCTGATCAATCTACGGCCAATGGAAACCGAAATCGAAGAGAGAATGACGGGTAAGTGATTTTCAATACTAAGTTAAAAAACAACATAAAAAGATTCCAGTAGACTAGTAAGTGAATTTAATTAATCAATTATGAATTGAAATTTAATATGTATACTGTGTAGCACAGTGTTCTTCGTGAGGAAATGGAGATTTCTTCATAAACAACGCTTTATAGTTTACCACAAAAGAACCAAAACATGATGGGACTACGCAACATAATGCCGAGCAAAATGCCGAGTGATCACTATTTTTCATAGTTGCTAATCGCCATAGCCACGAATTGCTGTTTATTAGATTTGTTTTACTATGTTTTATACTTTGGCATAATTATACACACGTCGTTTGCAGTTTTCCTTATTTCTATTTAGAGACGACTTCTTTAATAGCGAAGCCAATGCGACGTCACAACCCCATGTGTAAACAACACATTTATGTAAAATTGTACAATATCAATATTGGACAACCTATTTTATTGTTTTTACTTTAACTATGGCGGCCGACCGTCTCGCATTTTATGAGAGTAGCGGTCTGGCCCGGCTCCGCCCGGGTGCATAATATTCCCCGATAAATAACCTCTCTAACACAAACATATTTTTTCAATTCGAACCAGTAGTTCCTGAGATTAGAGATAACAAACAAACAAACTCTATATTAGTATAAATTATTCCCGCAATGGTAGTCGCAATCTCATGTTCTTTTTTGCCATGAATGGCGGGACGAGCATGCCGTTCGCCTGATGGTAAGCGATACGAGTTACGACTGCTCATGAACAGTAGTAAAACAAAAGAAAGCAATGCTTTGTTCGCTTGACATTCCACTGAGCTCGCCATCCTGAGACATAAAATGCTAAATCTCAATATGTCCTATGGCTACAATGTCTTTCAAACCGAAACACAATAGTGCATTTACACTGATGTTTAGGGGACATAGACATTGCGGTGGTACCTACCCAGGCGACCTCTCACATATGAGAGACCTACTAGTAAAATATTCTGTATCTGTATCAGCCCATATACGTCCCACTGCAGGGCACGGGCCTACTCTACAATCGAGAGTACGATTGAGAGTAGTTAGGCCATATAGTCCACCACGCTGGCCTAGTGCGGGTTGGCGGACTTACATACCATAGAAATTCTTATAAATCGCTATGGTATGCAGGTTTCCTCACGATGTTTTCCTTCACCGTTTTTAGTGCGTGGTGATTGATTATCAATACACACATGACTCCAAAAAGTCAGAGGTGTGCCCGAGTAAAATATAAGTAATAAAAACTTCATTGTATACAACTTACATAGACCTGAACCAATAATGGTTTAAATGCGAAAAACTACTATTTACCAGCATGGCTAAATTAGTTTTTGTTCACAGTGAACAATATGGTATTTTTAGAAGTTATTTTTTGTTCTGGGACGTAAGTGTCTAGAATGCGCCTGATAGTAAGCGTAGTGCCGTTTCTGTTTCTGTCGACGTGAGATGCTTATCATTTAAAAACGAAGGATAGGCCCTTCAATACATTGGGAGTATCAACAAGGTGGCCGTGATAATCGCGCCATCTATTAGAATTCTTATCTATGTCGAAATAAAAATGCTAAAATAAATATAAAATTAACTCAATGCAATTGATTTTCCTTCTTTTAACGGTTATAAGTATTTTTTTAAACTAAACTCTCTGTCATAGTACTATCAGGATTTAACAAATTTGTTGCGAGCGACGACTAATTTCAGTAATGCCCTAACTGAGATTAACTGGAGTGCCGCACCACTTACGTCGGAACAATTAAGGCGCCTTCCACCTTGTTCATATATTTATGTCAATAATTTCGGCATGATTATATTCGGATATGTGCGTGGAGGCCTGTTGGTAACAGACCAGACGCGACTGCCAACATGATCAAGGTGGTCGCGGGTTCAAATACCAGGGCACACCTCTGACTTCTCAGAGTCATGTGGTTATTGATAGTCAATCACCACGCACTAAAATGGTGACGGAAAACATCGTGAGGAAACCTGAATACCTGCAAACCATAGCGATTAGTATGAATTTCTACGGTATGCAAAATTTGGGTTGGCGAAACCCGCACTAGGCCAGCGTATGGGATTAATGGCGTAACCACTCTCAATCGTACTCTTGGTTGTGGAGGAGGTCCGTGCCCTGCAGTGAGATGTATATGGGCTGATACAATATCCGGATACACAGGTGAATCCGAAACGCGAAATAGTTTCGGCTGGTATAATATCCTGTAGCCTAGCATTACTATTTCGATAAAATTCTATGGTTCCGTTAAACAAGAGTTGACATACGAGATGATATTGACATGTGGCGTATAATTTAACCCACGTTTCTTATCACCCCAGATATATTTTTTTCGTCTTCGTATTTTTTCACCATAATTTTTTACCGCTTACCTGTACTTAAGTTCAGTTCAGTAACTTATCTGAGCCGTAAGTTGACCTTTAGGGGTCGATCAAAAGCCTTATAAATAGAAATTCACGATTAATTGACAAAACTACCAAGCAGTTTTTTTTAATATCCTATTTATACTTGTTAGGCTAATAGTATTCACATTTACAGTGTAATGAAATTTTAGGGCTGAAATATTTCTTATTATTTTGATAACAGTGCTTTCGGGGACAGATAATCTTAGATGACCAATAGGTTTAACCGTATGTTCTGTGGGTTGCTGTGTCAACGTTGTGGCCCACATGGTTAGCTAACGCACCTTTTAGTTTGCATATAATAGTTCCAAAAATATTACTGCATAGTTTATACTTATGATCAATGATTACAACATCGATTTGTTCGATTTGTTCTAGGGCCTACGACAACCGGAACCAAAGAAGACAATCTTCCCCTCCTCGACCCCGGATTGAAACTCCTAATATAATAATGTATGATTTGTTTTACATTTATGATTTTTTTATTGCTATGAATGGCGGGACAAGCATTCCTTTCGCCCGATGGTAAGCCATACGACCGCTCATAAACAGCAGCAAAACCAAACAACACCTTGAATTACAAAGCAATGCTTGGCATTCCACTGCGGTCGACATCCTGAGACATACGATGTTAAGTTCCAATATGTCCAGTAGTTACTCTGGCTTCAATGTCATTCAATCCGAAACACAACAGTGCATTTAAACTGCTGTTTGACGGGAGAAATAGACATTGCGGCGGTAACCCAGGCGGCCTCTCACATATGAGAGACCACAGTGAGATACCTACCTCCAGTAATACTATTATAGTTAGATTTTATTTCGCAAAAGTATGTTATTTGCGACGTAAAAATCTTTATACAATTAATAATGTATTATTGGATATTTATAAACTAATATATTTCATGTAATTTGTTCTTTAAGTGACTATTGGACAAACATTTATGTTTATTTGCTGCAGATACGAGAGAATCCGTACTCCGTATAGATATTCTCACGCCGAGTTACGAGATGAGGAAGCTAGACGGCAATCAGTGAATTTGGCAAGTCCTTCTCAGCCTCATCCAGTGCCCCATAACCCAACGCCACCGCCGCCTTATTCAGCGCCTGTCATCTCATCCCCGTCGCCTAATCCAGCCCCTACTCAGCCTCATACAGCGCCTGTCAATCCAACCCCTTCGCCTTATCCAACGCCCCTTAAACATACTCCTTCTCAGCCTTCTCCAGCCACTCTAAATCTAACCCCTTCAGCGCCTCCTAATACAAATCCCCCGCCGTCTCATCCAGCGCCCCTTTATCCCAACATCTCACATCCTCATTCAGCGCCTATCAATCCAACCCCTTCGCCTTATCCAACGCCCCTTAAACAAACTCCTCAGCCTTATCCAACAACCCTAAATCCACCCCCTTCAGCGCCTGTTAATACAAATCCCCCGCCGTCTTATCCAGCGCCCCTTAACCCACCTCCTCCGCCTGCACCGGTACCGACTAATCATCAGGCCCAGCATGCAGTTGCGCCAACATCGAACCTTCGTGACGCCTCGCCGGCACCCTCATCTCGCTCTGCCTCCAGGTACATAAAGCAACGAAACAAAATATGTTCGTGCCCTCCATGGGTATTTTTTAGATTGATTTTCGTACCTTGCGAACGACTTTTGAATTATGCAAAATATTCTATAACTAAGACAGGTTTATGAATAAGGTCGCAAGTGCTTGGGATTAATAGAAAAAAAAAGTGCGTCGTGGTCTGTTGGTAATAGACCAGAGGCGGCTGCCTAATGGGAGGTTTCAGGATCAAATCGCAGGGCACATCTCTGACTTTTCGGAGTCATGTGCGTATTGCTAGTCAGTCACCACGCACTATTAGAATGAAGAACATAAAAATATAATGAGGAAGCCAACCCAGACTAGGCCACCATGTTGGACTATGAAATGAAATGTATTTATTGGTCATATAGGCAATTAAAGAGTTCTAATGAAAAGTCAATACACATAGCACTTAATATCTGTATTCTAAATATTCTCTATACTTAGTATTTTTTATATTAATTTCTTGCTTCAGTTTGTTTATTTATTTAAAGCTTTATTGTGCACCAGTACCAAAAAAGAAATAACATAAACAAAATTTAACAGACAAGAAAAGAGTACAAACTTACAAAGGCGGTCTTATCGCTCGAGGCGATCTCTTACAGACAACCAACATTTTTTTGTTTATTAATTTTATTGATTTATTTATATATTTTTTTATTTATTTAATTTCTTATTAGTATTTTATTTAAAGTACTATACAGTATAACCTCTCTCAATCGTACTCTCGATTGTAGAGGATGCCCGTGCTGTGCAGTGGTATGCACACCCACACTACCATCGAGTCTAGTATCGTGGGTATCAGAAACTACGAGAGTTTTCGGTCTCACAAACGCCCAGACTCGAAACAAATACTTGTGGTTCACACAACTATTTATTTTAGCGGAGGGATCGAAAACGAATCGAACGGTAACGAAATGCTTTATAATTGCGCTTTTTTCGCTTTTGTGTGTTTATTATATCTTCAATAAGTAAGTATATCATAGAATATATTAGTTTATCTAAATGTTCCGTTATTAGTATACATTTTATTCTGTCCGCAATATTCTTTAGATTTTCTTTATTGTGTATCGCCACCTTCTGATATTATCCATATACAGTTTGTCTGGAAGAGATCGCTTTAAGTGATAAGGCCGCCCATTGCAATACCATATGACTTATATTTAAGTTGTCTGATTTTGTGATTGTTTTTTATTTGGTTTAAAATAAAGAGTATTGTATTTCTCAGAGGTGTTAATACATAATAATATTCCAGGGATGGTAGAAACCGTAACGACAAATATAAATGTCCATCATGTAGAAACGGCTATGGATTGTACATATACCAGTGTCCGAGTGGGCATAGTGGCTGCGACGAGTGTCGTAACACAGCTACCCTGTGCGCCCTATGTGGCCTCAATTTTACCGACCGCAGAAACTACACCTTGGAAACATTCTTAAACCAGGTATTGTACTTATGGAACCTAAATATAATAATAAAAATTAAAAAAGGACAAAGTGATATTGGATTTTTCTATTCATTATTAGCCCGGAGTCAGGAATTTGTGCCCGATATGACGATAGGCTCGCCACCTATCACATCGTGGGACGGAACATACAGGGCGAAATGTGGGTGTCCAAGCACCCCTGCCTACCCCTTCTAGGAAAAAGGCGTGAGTTTATGTATGTATGTATGTAAAAATTAAAAATACATTGGTTTAAAAACTGAAGATAGGCTCTTTAATACATTGGGAGTATCAATAACTATTAACTATGTAGTCATCTCATGATGTTAATATTATATAGCTTGGTTCCCAAGATACAGGCACGACTAGTTTGGGACCAATAGAAATAAGAAATACTGTACATAATTTACTATTTGTATAAAAATAAATTATGTTTATTCTTATAAGGTGGCTGTGGAAAACGCGCCATCTATGAGATTTTTTCTTATCTACGTCGAAATAAAAATGTTTATAAATATTAAATTGACTTAATGTAATTAAATTTTTCTTTTAACGGTTAAAAGAATTAATATCTTTTTACTTTATTTTACTAAACTTTCTGTCATAATACTAGCAAGAATTAAAAAAATCGTTGCAAGCGACGACTAATTTCAGTAATGCCCCACCTGGGGGGATTACTCTGTGATCCGACACGAAGTTCGAATGTGCGTTTGATTTCAAATTTTAAAAATTTTAACTGTTCTCTATGATACTTATCATTTTCTCCGAAATTAAAAATACATTGATACGACCTGGCGACCTTCAAAAAACGAGCGTATTCCTACCTCAAAGGCCGGCAACGCATCTCGATGCCCTTTGGTGTTGCAGATGTCCATGGGTAGCGGTGTTCACTTACCATCAGGTGAACCGCGTGCTCGTTTGCCCAAAAAAAATAGTCTATGTTTACGACGTACGACAGAGGATTCCAACATTTTGTGGAGTATTTAGGCACATTAGTTAAGTTTTACGTACGACGTCCAAATATTCCAACTTCGTATCGGATCATATAGTAATAGCTTTGAAGCTATGAATTCTTCAGGTGCTGGACTTTATGGCACCTACTCATTTCGGATCCAGCTGAAAATCAGCGCCGTAGCACAGGCTGCGGCATTAAGCTGAGCTGGATATTTTTTGGTTTACCAAGTATATTTCATTTGTTTTTTTTTTAGTTAAACCATGTGCACAATACTAATCTGTTAAGTACATACCTAGAGACTTATTATCTTAGTTGTCTTTTTGTTAAATTTTATTGTGACATTTTTAAAGACATGTGAGAAGTTCGCGCTAAAACTTTTGTTTACAATATTTTTTTATTTCTCCCGCCAAACAGCAGCTTAAATGCGATGTTGTCTTTCGGATTGAAGAATATTGTAGCCAGAGTAACTACTGGACATATTGAGATTTCCTATGTCTGAGGATGGCGAGCGCAGTCGTATGCCAAGCATTGCTTTGCCATTCAAGGTGTTGTTTGGTTTTGCTGCTGTTTATAAGCGGTCGTATCCTTACCATCAGGCGAACGGCATGCTCATCTCGCTATTCATGCAATAAAAAAATATGGAATGAAGATTTGTTTTTTGTTACAGATGAAAGTCGCTTGTCCGAATGCAAGTGATGGTTGCCGTTTGTATTTAAGATCAGTGGATATGGACACCCATGTTCCTGAGTGTCCTTTCGGTTTTATGGATTGTCCAGTGAAGAATGCGTATGGCAACTGTCGTTGGCGAGGTGAGCTTGGATTTAGTGTTTTGATATCCTCGTTAAGTTTTTAATTATCATATTTTTCCTACTTTCTTTCAATCAACTATTCTAGAGTAATACACGTATATTTATAACTAGCGGTCGGAACCGGCTTCGCCCGGGTGCAGATAGTTTTTGAGTCCAGTATTGATTTGGCAACAACATATTATTTCGCGTACTAACTATATTTTTCCCGCGCGCCGTCGACTATATTTCCCGTCCCGTTACATTTATTTATATTATCATTTATTGTTAAATTTCTTTATATACAATATTTTGTAATTGTGATATTGATTCGTTGGTGGGAGAAGTGGAGGGAGGCGCCCGACGTGACGGCCGAATGGTAGCATGCGCATGAGCTGCGCACGGTACTGGACACTTGGACTTTATTTTTCTAAAATAAATGTAGCCTAAGTTACTTCTTATTATATCAGCTACCTGACAAAAAAGTCCCGTCAAAATCAGTCCAGTAATTTCAGAGATTAGCCGGAACAAACAGACAGACAGATAGACAAAAAATTTTTAAGGTTCATTTTCGGCACTGGTATCGTGTATATAACGATACATATGTAGTTGGACATTTTTTTTAATTTTCACTTTTAAAACAGACACTTCAATTTCATTTATATGTATAGATAAAAACTAAGTATTGTCTGATGGAAAAGTTAAAAAAAGTTCTAAATAATATGTATTATGTTGCATTAATCAGAAAATAGTGTTGTCTTAGTATCATTGAAATAAAACCTAAAGACTAACTTGAAGTAAAATTCTAATACAAAACTAGCGAACCAGAAAATATTCTATCGCCCATGTTGATCAGGAATAATACGAGTATAGGATCCTAATGGTGGAATATTTTTTTCAAATCGGTCCAGTATTTTCAGAGCCTATGCAACAAACAATCAAATCTTTCCTCTTTGTAATATTAGTATCTATAGATATCAAAAATGAGGAGATCCGTAGGAGAACAAAGGTTACCGACGTAGGCCACAGGATTAGCAAGTTGAAGTGGCAGTGGGCCGGACACAGCGCGTAGAATCGATGGCCGTTGGGGCCGAAAGGTTCTTGAGTGGAGGCCATACAGGCAAGCGAAATGTCGGACGCCCGTCTACAAGGTGGACGGACGAGCTGGCTAAGGTTGCAGGAAGTCGCTGGATGCTGGCCGCTTCCAACAGGTCGATGTGGAGATCCTTGGGGGAGGCCTAAATTCAGCAGTGGACTAACTGTGGCTGATATCTCACTTCTCAGTAACTGTAACTGATGTTATAAGCGGTCGGGTCCGGTTCCGCCCGGGTGCATACACATTTTAAAATGGCGGTCAAAATGTTTAATTCCGACTATCAGTTTAGAATATCGACCAATCGGACCACGAAAAACGAACAAAATTTCCTCGTATTTGCTAGAAATATCAATACTGCTTTCCTCCTATAGGTCATAGCGTGATGATATATAGCCTATAGCCTTCCTCGATAAATGGACTACCCAACACTGAAAGAATCATTCAAATCGGACCAGTATTTCCAGAGATTAGCGCGTTCAAACAAACAAACAAACTATGCAGCTTTATAATATTAGTATAGATAAAGAAATCACTACACGTACGAATATCAGTCACCATTTTTTTATGTTTTACGAAGTAATCCCAATATTGCGGATACCACTTTGCCTATGTGCGAAACGATGAAAATGAATATAAAATACAATTATTATAAATAGGTACATGCAACACGAGTAGTTGATTCAGCGCAAATCGCAATCGCATCCGTGATTGAAGTGCATGCCGTACCTACATGATAAAACAATAACTTGTATTACATTAACTTATAAAATTGCAATATATATCCTATTTCACAATAGATTTAATGCTTTTTATAACAGAAATATCTTATTCTAATTAAATAAAATATATAAATAAACCCAACAGTCACATACATACCTGACCCACACTAAGGTCGAGTCTTGTGATGTGGGTATGAGAAAACCGAAAGAAAATACCTGTAGTTCATACAAATATTTGTTTCGGTGCGGGGATCGAACCCGCGGCCTATCGTTTCACAGCCGGCGTCTAACCAACAGCGCCACGGAGGCTGCTAATTATAGAAATTATGCTCTTTCAAAATATGTTAAAAAAATCAAAGCAATAATATTTTATCTACATCAATATAATAAATAAGATAATCTTAAAGATAAGTTTTTAACTTGTATTGTACAAACTCTGCTATCTGTCTTTGGTATACCCTCAGAGGTATACCTATATTTTTTCCTTGCCTTTCTAATAGAGAAGGCCTATCATTAACTAATCGGCCTAAACATGACCACAAACACTATCAAAAGTACAGGACTACGAAGAAAATCATTGGCTAAAGGCGCATAAAATTTTATATTGTAAATGCTGTTGGTATTTCAAACAAATTAATATTTTTCAGGTAAACCCAACGAAATGGCGGCACACTTTGATAGATTCCATCCAGTTGAACGCAGTGGCAACGTGAACACTGAGTACACCATACCTGACATTACTGGCGACAGCCACAATCTATACCTTGTAGAATTGAGTCCGTATTACTTCATTCTACACGAAAAAGTAGACGGTGAACAAACCGTTTACATCACAGTTCAACTTATGGGCACTGCTATGAGCGCATCAAAATGGAACTATGAGATACACGTCTACAAAAAGTCAGAACCGCGCCGCAAATACACATACACGGGCCCTTGCTTTGGCATCAAAAGTCCAGTTGATGATATATTCAGTCGATCTGACTGCGCCGTGTTGCCTTTCAAATACGGAAAGACGTTGGCCAATGATGATAGGCTGACGTACAAAATCTTCATAAAGAAACAGGAAAACGATAACCCGAAAAATAATTTCTCGGGCCGTGGCAGACGTCCACCACGCAATAATGCCAATTGGCAGTAATTAATCTAGTAAAACAAAGATAATTTACGGTAACAGTTATTATTTTTAAGGTTTTTAAATTACTTCCACTGATTACTAATTTTCATGAAGTGATTATATTATACTTATGTTTTGTTTTCAATAATTTAATCTGAAGCACTAGTAATTACCAATTGTGGTACTTTCCACGATGAGTGCCTATATAATTATGTTTGAGTAGGTGACGGCATTTTCACGATATTCTACGCCCTGCGACAAAGGAAATAGTATATTAAGGCATACATTATTATAAAATCCCAAAGTGAAGTTTAATAATACATGGGAAAATATTTGAAACAGGTGACGAGATATTCTTAAATACGTTCTTGAGTAATGAACAGTTTGAATTTTATAATATTGATTTTTATTGCTTAATCTTTTTATAAGCTAGTTTTACGGCCTTATTCCATAGACAGTTAAAGCCTATTTTAGCTATCTAGTGTTATGCCCATTTCGAATGACTTCTAAATTCACTTTGAGCGTAGAAGACAAAATATTCACAGCTAAGCTAGGATTTAAAAATCCGTTTATGTGTACAGTGAAAAAATATTGTGAATAGAACCATACTACAAGTGTATTTGTATACAACAAATTCAAGCCATCTTTGGACTATCCAGTGGCTCCTTCCGAATGATCTTCGTGAAGGCTTGTAATTTCTAGATTATTGCGTTATGGCGTTGGCCAAACGTTCAATAAATAAGTAAGTACGAGAGGCACACTAGAGTCTAGCGTAGTTAATAAGTTTAATTTCCGAAAAGGATTAAATATATAACTGTAGATATCTAATTACAAATCAAAGAAACGTATCGTTATTCGTTAGGTGCACATTTGTGTGATTTGTCTTGAAATTTTATTTAAATATCGAGCACTAGATACTATCCAACTAAACTAACAGGTTCCGTTTGACGTTTCATACTTTTCAACTTTGTACAGGCGTAACTTACACAATTTCAATAACATTTCGCCTAAAACCATGGAATTGTGGCTTTACGGCAAGCGAAATTAAAATTGTGTGAGTTACGCTGGTCTAAATATGTTTAAAATTGAAAAATATGAAACGTCAAACGGTACCTGTTAGTTTAGTTGGATAGTTCAAATATATAACGCTTGTATTCCAACATAAAGATTTATGATTAGTATTTTACAATTGTATATAAACCTCAGTGGTTTTTAATGCACCTATATTAAAAAATATTGAAACTGCTTTAAGTATAAATAAATAAAAAATAAAATATTCTTTTAAAAAGATTCTACACATATACATTTAAGATTATAATCATTTATCATAAGCGATACTTAAGATTGTAATCTTCTTTTCTTTTATTATCTGCGGTATATATATCGTCGGCATATCGTCGGTGATATTCTGAAACCGCGGAACTAACAGTATTTAAAACCGCGTAAGGTAGGTGCAGTGAATTTTACAGGAACGAGGAAAAACATAATATTTACTACATTGAATTATTATACTAGAGCGGACATCGCTTAGCTTAGCTTTTATAGCTTGATTTTGCTAGTTTTGTAAATACGCGGTTTTAAACACTGTTAGTTCCGCGGTTTTAGAATATCACCGACGATATGTTATTGTTAGTTATCGTTGAATACTTGGCACACTAACATTGAATGTAAAAAATATTTAATTGTATCGTTAAATGCAGTATTATAAAGACTAAATATTTTTCGCACAAAATCCTTTAAAATGGAAAGAGTTACCTAATATTAGTGAAAAAGGCCATGAAAGTGCCAATCATTACAATGTTTATCGTATGTATAAACATTTATATTTTACTGGTCGTCTGTAATTTGTTCCGCGAATTGGTTTGACGGATGGGTATATTGCTGGCATGCAAATAATCTGTGAGATGGAAGAAAATCCACGCTACGAACCCCATCCGATTTGTTATCGAGACGAGCTAATATTTATTTATATAATGCGATTTTACCGCCTCGGTGGCGTAATTGTATAGTGCGGTTACAAAGCTCTCGGTTCTCGGGTTCCAATCTCGGTTCGGGCAGTAATATTGGATTTTTCTATTAATTATCAGCCTGGAGTCAGAAATTTGTAACCAATATGGGGAGGGATAGGTTGCCCTATCACAGAACTTACCAGGCGAAATGTGGATGTCCTGGTTGCACCTCTGCCTACCTGCTTGGAAAAGGCGTGAGTTTATGTTATGTTAATGTATGCCATATTTTAGTTAAGATTATTTTGAGGATGCATGTTTCAATTAACAAGTTTGTGCGGGACCCTCAAGGCACATTGCATAATTAGGGGGTTTCTCTATTTTAGAATAAAGTGAGAGATGATACAGTGAGTGTGACTGCCTCGGTGGCGTAGTTGTACTACGGTACGCTTACAAAGCTGAGGTCTCGGGTTCGAATCCCGGGTTGGGCAAAGTGATATTGGATTTTTCTATTCATTATCAGCCCAGAGTCAGGAATTTGTGCCCGATATAGCGATAGGCTCGCCACCTATCACATTGTGGGACGGAACATACAAGAAAATGTGGGTGCCCTGGCACCTCTGCCTACCCCTTCTGGGAAAAAGGCGTGAGTTTATGTATGTATGTAGAATAAAGTGAGATAATCGACACGCTATTACAAGCGGTTCCCTCTCACTTTAATTGTTGTATCTAATTCCCCTAACTTAGAAGGGTGCGCACAACCTTATCAGTGCTATTTACATTATTTTTAATATAAATATTGTTTGCCAACTAATAATTTTAATTATAATTAATAAAGAAATCAAAAACAAACATTTTGTATATACTTTTATTTCATAAAACTAGTGTGGTGATCAGTGACAGTGAAATTATACAAAAAAGGGTACACAACAATTACCTACAAATTGCAATGAAAAAAATATATAGTGTCATATATGTGCCATTTTCTTTGCACGAGTACAAAAACGTCCCAGAATTAATATTTATAACACATTTGCATACTTATGTTGATGTACCTACCGTATTTTGAGGCAAGCCCTGGTTCTTTTAAGGAATTTTCCCTGCCTCATGACTGACTCACAATAAGTTAAGGCCTCGGTCAAATATATAATGCCCACCACAATACAACCTCAGATGCTTCAGACAGGTAATGCGCCAATTACAGTTGACGTATTTATAAAGCTGTATTTGAAGCATGTCCCGTGCTTTGTTTGTTTGTGGAGGGGTTATGGATCATCCATAAATTACGTCACACGAATTTTGTTATTTTTTGATTCCTCCCCCGTTCTTGTCACGGCTGGTCAGTGGTCACATTCGTGAGGCTTCCTTCCTACCTAGTGATGTCACATATTTTGTAATTTTAGACAGAGTTGCATTTTTTTTATGCGTTTGTAGGTAGAATTAAATTTTGTGGTGTAATAATTCGATATTAAATTAATTGTGAGAAAATGTGAAGTCACAAATTGGACTCCTCCTTGTTACACAATGTAATACTTCGTCCAACCCTTCCCTCCCCCTTAAGGTATGACGTAATTTATTCATGGCCCCTCACAACCATATAAGTTTAGCGTAATATCATTTCCAATGCTCAGGGAACACGGGGTAAGTAATTTCAGTTAATTATCACGTATTTATATTTGCTGAAATGTAGGTACCTATTTCACGCTGTTACATACACATTGAAATATTAACCGTTTCGGAACGCCTCTACTCCAAAAGGGAACTTGTATATTTTCATTAGAGATCAATTTTGTAAAGATAAATAAAGAACATAAATTTTATTTTAATTGTTAATTTTGGAGCAAATTCCCCGTTGGAATCCGGATTTACAAACGTTTGTTCGGAATGTTTAGTTTTTATTGCAATATTCCTGTCATCAACTTAAATTCTTTACATGGTTATCACCAAAGAATATTTTAGCTGTCGCACAGAGAGCACCATAAGTGCAATTAATTCTGAAATTAAGACTAAAAAAGAATTTTTACATAGTGAACACATTTTAGTTCGTATTCTTATAATTTATATTTTTAAAACAAGGACACTTTATGAACCAAATCAATATTTGGACGGCTTAAAAGTTGACAAGTCGATTTTGGAATGGTATATATTTATTTTATGCCGTCTTTACTATTCTACCATCTATTCCACAAAGCATACTTACTATTAACAATATTTTTAATATATTAAATCTATCCCATTCAGTCAGTATGAGGTATTAAAACTAATACTAATTATTTTTACCAATTAAAGAATAATTCATACAATCGTTTAAAAAACACAATTCATACTTGACATTATAAGGCCAGATAACAGTTTTACTATCGATATGTCGGATATCCTAGAAATACTGAACTCATATTACCATAAAACCGACATCACTGAAATCGTATTCAACCAGCCACGATATGATTTTAAAAATAAATACAATGAAAACGACAAAAACAATAATAGTCGATATTTTCATAAAATCATTGGTCTTAGATAATGAAAACACAAGATTAAAATACCAGACGAATAAACATAAAATTCTCACAAAATTACATATATAGATATGAATAGCATGATTTTTAAATTAACAAATACAATCGGTTCCTTGAGAGTTTAAAATCATGTATTTGCCACGAAGAAAAAAAAACATTATTATAGTTAACGCCAAACTTCATGATGGATGTGAAGTTAGTCACTTCATACGTCTTTTACCTGAGTTCCACACCACTCGTGAATTTATAGCTCTAAATACAACGGAGAATACAGTAAGGAGTGCCTATCACCTTAAAATAGCAAACAATAAAAAAAAATACACTTCCAATTGTAAAGGATACTCCAAAACTGGCAACAATATAAATATAACGGATAGCGAAAGATTCCGGATTCCGGTGGCTTGATAATTTTTTGAAGACATCTTTCGACGTTTACTTTAAAATTACCCTCATGCTTCATAGCGGCATCTTTTAAAACCGCTATGGACAAACAATTTTCATTCACTACAATTGAAACTAAGTTTACATATACTCCTTCTATTCTCCATTGTAAGCCAGTTGCTGTCATCCCACTTCTTGCCGTAAAGTATGGCGTCAACTGTACAAAAAATATCAATTTCATACTGAACCATAGGGATAGAGTATGATCGGCGCATCCATATTATGCTGTCGAGTAATAAACATTACACACACATTATTTTGGTATTTAATCGCGCTAAATACCAAAATCTGACGAAAAGCAGCTAAGTCTCTATCCAATTGAGACTACTTAATCCATGCTCTATCTCTACGCGACATTTTAACACCGACTAACATAACATCAATGCTTTTAAACCATCCCATCCATTCACACATGAGTACAATAGAACCCGTAAAGAATTTATTATCAAACACCCTGTAGTTTACGCACATGTGTTAGTCAGTAGGGTTCCTCATTTCCTCCCTCAAAACATTCTCATTCTTCCGATTGGATACCGAAATACAGATCTAGAAAAGTCTGTCTGATTTTGTATATACTTTTTGCACTGCATTCTGTCCCAATACATTATTATCATCAATCAATTTATGTCAATTCAATTGTATGTTAGAAACCCAGTATTTGGAGACATTATCCCATAAAGTTTTAATCATGATTCAATTCGAATTCAGTACGAGACAATTCATATTACATAAATGTTCAGATTTGCATCAGACGCAATGCATAAGCATCCTAAATCAGTTTACTTGACATTCATATGGTATTCATTCCCAACAAGTATTGTAATATAATCTTACACAATGACTAGAATGCGTGGTTCAGTCAACAGCACCCACATACAAAAATATTAGACATCCACATTTCAGTGTTACACACCATAATTTAAAAACCTTTTGCAAACATCCAAATATAAGGTGCTTTCGTGACAACCGCAATGTGTAAACTTTAAGCTCAACAGTGAGATTTACAAAACACAGTGTTACCAATTAAACACAAAACATTTATCACACAAAATTGTTTTAAGAAAATATTCTTTTTCATATTGGAACTGTCATGGAATGTTTATTTAACTTTAAATTAATATGACTATGCTTTATTTTTATTTATCTATCGTGTATGGACAAAGGTAGCTTGAGTTCTACTAATTTTCAACCAAAGAGAATAAGATCCGAGCAGTGTTAATAAATTATTGTCCTTTTTTACGAGATTTGAAACATTTTCCTTCGTGTAAGAAGGTTTACCAAGTTTAAGAAATATTATTTACCATGATTCATTGAAAATGGTTTAAGAGAATGACACAATCAAAATATACTTTCATGAATAATACTTACTTGGAAATTATTCTCTAGATATTTTGCTTCATAATTAGTAGTACACACCCACATCCAAGCAACAATAAACTTAAAACAACACGGAATGTTTATATTTCACACAGAATTTACCTTCATATCTAACATTTAGATACAAAATTATATATATTTCTTGATAACATTTTGATGTACAACCATTTGCATATTAGTGCCAATTAGAGTTTCAAAATAAATTAAAATGTTAATTGTTAACCCCACCGTTGTACGCGTAATCTGCTTTGTTATGCATTACCAGATGATTATCCACAAAGTAGAAGCTGTCTGAACATGTCTCAAACGGAGCTGCTATCATCTCATCCACTGAAAACAAAAACGTGTACGTTTGTTATGCTTCTATAACTTCAGAACTGTTAGCAGTTATCACATTATTACTTTTTATGAATATAAAAATTATTGCGTTGAAGGAATAAAAAATAAGCAAATTAAAATTATTAGTCTGGCAACATTGATACGGCTAACGGCAGCTATGGAAAACAAATTACTGGCGAGACAATTTGGAAGAAAATGTTACATGTTTGTTATTATTTATTAAGTAAGCAATAAAGTTTCGAGATTCATTTTATGTTAATCTTTAATTATTGGAGAACTATCGGCAACTAACACAACCTATACATCAGATTTATTTTATTTATCACTAGTAACACTATAATGTGTTACCATATCGCACCTTTAGAATTAAAGATACCTAACTAAAAAATCTTATTTTTTGGGAAACGTTCTTTAAAGATTTGTAACATAAGAATTTTTGTACTTATGGAAGATACATCGAGAAGACCGAAGTCATACATCCTTCTGTCTTTCGCGCGTCAATAGGTCCTTCTTTATGGGTCGATGGAGAAAGTCATTTTGAGCCAATATATGATTAAAAGCCAAAATCTCCTTTTTTGGATTAGGTCATTTTAATTTTAAAGGTGCGATATATATAATGTAGCAGTCGTCATCATCAGCTTTTTGCAGTCCACTGCTGGACATGGGCCTCTCCCAAGATACACCACAGAGCCCAGTTTGCTGCTCTATGCATCCAGTCGCTGCAGGCCCTCTTGTGCAAGTCGTCCCGCCATTTGGCCAGAAGACATCCAATGCTACACGATGTAGCAGTAAGTTCTTAATAAAATAAATAAACCCATCATCACGAAATTTTACATACACTCGTTCAGGGGGATAAAAAACTACAAAGTACTTATTATTTTGAAAACAAGTACTGTTTCCACAGAATAAAGAAATTACGAAAAGACGATCATCCAAAACAAAAATTTTGTCGAGCATTAAATCTTGGCCTATCCACATAAATTATTGCAATTTAAAGCCTGAAGGTGGAAATAGATATGTGAGGCATTTTGGATCAACTGTTCTCTAATATCAAAGGCATACAGACTGAAGTGCGAGTTATTCTAGTTGTTCATACCTACTGTGTTAACTAATGTTACTGTACTGTTCATACTTGTTGTATCAAGATTAATGCCTTTAGGGGTTATCACACTCTCCAATTAAGCCCCATTTACATGAGGAGGGTTTCAAGCTCATGAGATACGGCTATCATAAAGATATTAAAAAGTTTCATCATGTAAACCTTTTGCAAGAATAAGATAATCTTATAGCAATTATCGCACACATAAATAGCGTACAATTCTCGTTCAAAATCAGGCGATAAACGTTGTCCATGTAAATGGGGTTTTTACTCAGTAGGTTGTGAATGTTGAGTTAATCAGATAATGTGTAGTAACAAATGTGTTTTTTTTTTATATACTATTAAGCATAAAAAAACTTACCAAGGTCAGGTGGCAGTGTTGGGAACTCATATATATGTTCACAAGTGTTCCTCGAGAATGGTATACAGAATCCAAACTCAAAATCAAATGTTTTGAGCAAGGTGTCCCTGAAGAAATGTTTCTCAATCATTCTGAAATGGTTTACAGGACGAGCACCAACTGTAAACTCCACGCTGGAATAGAAAGAAATTTCATATCATATAATTGGAAGTATTTAAGTTTGTAAATTTTAATCCCAATTCTCAGTCTCTATTCTTGGCAAAACAAAAAAGACCTCTGGAGAGAGTGTTGCAGGAGACACAGTGATGGTTAGTCTAGAAAGTCTATATCCCATCGCTGAATTAAACAAACAAGTGAATAAGTAAATTAATGGACTAGGAACTGAAGTAGTGATCTGTAGCTAAGTGCCTGAAATGATCAGACAATATATTAATGAACAATCATTATCAACCTCTTGCCTCGTGGTCTAAGCACTTTCATACTTTTGGGTACAGAAGAGGCTCTTTCCCTACAGTGGGAAGAATACGAGCTGATTTATTAAAAGAACTAGCATGGATAATTTTTTGCTATATGCCAGAAAAGACTATGGCAAAAACACAAATATTTCTATTATCTTTGTTATAGTTTATGGATCTTATCTGGCTATAGGATATTTAAATATTCAGATGTAGTGGATATTCTTAAACTTGAACACTATACTTGATTTTGTATCCAATATAGGAACCCTTACAGTCCTGGACTGCCTCCAAAACTCAGATGATTGAAATACAGACTAAAACACGATGCTGACTTCTCAATATCTTGACTGTAAAATGTGTTAGTATAAATGACAGACACGGAATGTGTCTGTCATTCTGGGACAAAAGTTTCTTGTTTCTTATAAAAACAAGACTTGTACTTCAATATGGGACTAGGAGTTAGAAATTTGTGACTCTTAGGTGGTTTTATTTAAGTACAGTGATACTGAAATAGAATGATGTAACAGTGGCAATAACTGAATAAGTAAACAATTATTATCTCCTCATTGTCTTGACACCACTGCACTTGAGGCCAAGTTTAGTAAATTCAGGCTGATTTAAAATAAAACTGTGAACAATATTATTTTGTGGCTAGATTGTTTGTAATAGCAGTGATAAAAGAAAACTTTTACTTGAATAAAGCACAAATATAATGCCGCTTTATAGTCATTTCGCGACTGTAATGAGCCCGATTCGTTTTCTAGGTCAGTATGAAAGTAACTTACGTAGCTCCAACAGTTTTTAACTTCAAAAATTGTGGTGTAAACTGATAGCGCACGAATCTCCCAGCGTTGGGATCCAACGGCTCCTCTGGGGCGTCTTCGGTGCCTTCGCTGTCCACTCCGAAGTCAGTAGGGGGCTTTGCAATCTCGAATAAAACCGTGCCTGTCTCCAAATCACGTATTTTGAATCTTGTAAAATCGATATCGTATACATTAGCTTCGGGGCTGCAGAGATACGTGTCCGTGATCCTATCCAGTCTTAAAACATCGTCAGGTGTAATTTGACATGGTATTATGTCGTCCTTATTTGTTTCATGAAGAGATATTGATTCGGACTTTTTCCCAACCAAGCTCATTTTTCAAACGAGGACACTTAAATGCGACTCAAATCACAAATTATAATATATTATCGGAAAAATATAGGCACAAATAAGGTATTTAAAAATTATATCAAAACATTTTAGGGCTTTTTAATCGTCATAAAGTGAACAAGAAATTCATGTAAAATTTATTTTACCTAAACCTAGTACAGTCGACATTCGACATCGTCTGTCAAATAAATGTCGATACAAATGTCAGAAATCAGAAATCAGAATTAGTTCGAGCGAGCGGTTATTGAGTAAATAAAATTAGAAAGCCGAAGATGTAATAATTTTAGTTAATTATTAATACATAAAAGTGTATATTAAGGTGCGTCAGTAAAAGATAAATAAAGACATTATTTTTACAAAATATATACAAGTTCTACATTTCGTAAATTGGAACGTAATTTCAAACACAAGTAGTGCGATTCACGTAACTTTTTGACGCGCCGATCAAGTTGCGGTACGGTTACAATTAAGCTAAAACGTTTGCGTGACGCGAACTTGACGCGAGCGTATTTGACAGCGGTTGTCAAAATTACGTGAATACGAAAAGGGCTGTTTTGATCGAAACTTAACCGCAACTGCACTGCAGCTGAACTTATTTTAATACGTGAATCGCCCTACATCTCCTTTGACCATCCATAAACAAGCGGTCCTATCCGACTCTGCCCGAGGGCAGATACACTTTTTAAAATAGCGGCCAAAGTGCTCAATTCCGACTATCAACATAGAAGACCAACCATCAGACCACGAAAAACGAATAATTTTTTCACGAATTTGCTAGTATAATTTTTTGCTACTGCTTCCCTACTTTTGATCATAGCGTGATGATATATAGCATTCCTCGATAAATGACCTATCCAACACAAAAATATTTTTTCAATTCGAACCAGTAGTTCGTGAGATTAGAGGCAACAAACAAACCACAAACTCTTTAACTCTATGTGTTTATTAGTATAGATATGAAAATCTCGCGCGTCAATCAGCCGTAGTCCGTAGACTGTCCGGTTTTGTCCATGGTTTAATTTTGAACAGTATGATATGGTTCCCAAAATTATCGCATATAAAAAACTTTACTATTTTGCACTGAATGCCGAGATTTCCATGCCGTTCACCTGATGGTAAGCAACGGTAAGCGACACGACCGCTCATAAACAGTAGCAAAACAAAACAACACCTTGAATTGAAGCAATGCTTGGCATTCCACTACGCTCGCCATTCTGTCAATATGTCCAAACATATTGAGACATCTTATGTCTCTACTTCTGGTAGTTACTCTGGCTATAATATCCTCCATCATCAATCAGAAAATCAAAGGAATCAGGAACTACGAGAGACTTTTCGTTCTTACAAACAACCAGACCCGGGAAATATACTTGTGGGCCTCAGAAACATTTCTCTCAGTGCGGGTATCGAACCCGCGGCCTCTCATATAGAGCACCATGCTTATAGCACACGTTATATATTATCGTTTTCTTGTTGGTCTGTGATTATCGTCGTTCAGTAGTGCGATTCACGTAACTTTTTGACGCGCCGATCAAGTTGCGGTGCGGTTACAATTAAGTTTACGCTTTGGTACAAAATGGTATTCTTATAAGTGTTTAGCTGCGCGTGAACTGCGCGTGAGCTGCGCGTCTACTGTACGTCAGATGTATGAAATTTGTTTGAGATTGACATATACGCGCAGCAGTAGAATACGCTAAAACGTTTGCGTGACGCGAACTTGACGCGAGCGTATCTGACAGCGGTTGTCAAAATTACGTGAATACGAAAAGGGCTGTTTTGATCGAAACTTAACCGCAACTGCACTGCAGCTGAACTTATTTTATTACGTGAATCGCCCTACTGGTTGTGGTTCTGGTATTCTACATTTCATTTTACGCACAATGATAAGTAACTTTTTGTCAGTGTAGTTACTTATAAATTTTGTATTACTGCTCGTACCTAATTAAATAATATTAAAATAAGAAGAAAAATAAACATTATATAAAAATTCGTTAAATAATTAAATAATATTTACGGGAAAAACACATCTTGTATGAGGGAACACTGAGAGTGTTGACGTAATATCCGTTGCGTCATAGCGAAGCATGCGCCTTGTCATTTTCATTGGTCGGTCATAGATTAAAATTACAATAATCTACCAATAATCGGGCCATCGCTCAAGTCTCTTTCTGTGATAAGTCTATTTTACTGTGGTAGCGGACTGTCTGATGTGCATTTAAGTGAATCAAATTAAATATACAAGATGATTATCAAAGAATAGTGAGTATATACATTGTTAAGGTTATAAGTGTTGGGGATTGTGAATCGATTTTTGGGTAATGTACTGCCAAAAGGCTCTTACGGGCGGAATGGTGATTTTGCCTTATCAGCCAATATAACCGTGGCTCTGTCACCAATTACCAAAGTCGTAGTCATTTATGGGCACGTCGAAATGGGGAAAAATGTATTGACACTGACAGTACCTTTGGTCACGGCATAAACTTGCACCAATTTCGTGATCGTATGCGATCGCAGACAGATGTTCATTTTTACAAACATGCAATTGATACGTTTGTAATTTTTTTATATTTTTTTTTCAGCCGAGTCACACTCCCTCTAACAGTAGAAGAGGTAAGCAAATTATGAATAAATTAGGTTACTGTAACAAGGACCTTTTGTCCTAGTATTTATGCAAAAAATCTGCAATATATCATGATGATACTTTTAGAGGTGAAATAACATATGTGGCATATTTTGATGTGTCAACATAATTAATGCAACTTAACACCTACTTATAATTTAAGTAATACTCACTAGTGTATGTGTGGTAAACAATACCAGCTGTTATATTTCGACCTTGTTACTATGATAATATACAATATTAAAGAAAGGATAAGGTTAACAAAAAATACTTTTGATATTTACATGGATTAAACTAGTGTTTTTTCAATAAGGAAATAAAGAGCAGAAATGGACGGACAAATATATTTACTTAATGAGGTTTTTAAGTTAAATTTTCTTGAATACAATGATGGAAACTAAATCTACGAGTTTGAATAAAATATGACTTTGTTATATAAGAATATTAATTGTTATGTGGTTTTGTGTAAATTCTCTAATATTAGTCAGGTTTTACACTTAATGTTTTCAATATAATAAAGTATGAGCCAGTCCAATATGACATGTGCCTACGAGTTTACCTATATGCGGCTAAAGAGTTTGGGGCCTTTAGCTTTGTTTAAGTACCCATAAAATATACCATCCATGGACCACCAACAAAGAATATATATACAATATGTTATACTAAATGCATTTGCATTAATGACTTCGCCATACTGCATTATTATAGGATAAAATGTAGCATATTATGTCATTTCAGTGCTGTGTACATTTTGCTAAATATAATTAACAATTGCCCATATGAAAATTAATCTAACAATCTCTGACCATAGAACATTTTGGATTCAAAGAAATTTAGCCCAGTATTTCTACTTTTATATTAACTTGTGGTGTGAATGAGGCTGTAGTAATGAGAACTGACAAAGGAACGTAACATTGGTGATGTAGAGTGGATGGATAAAAGGAGACTAACCAAGCAAATACATATATAGAAATGGGTCCTCACAAGGCATACTATATTTTAGCTGTGTTAAATGTTCTTGAGCAGATGCTACATGTTAGGGCACCATTGACAAATATTTATTTTTACAATCTAGTTTGTTTCTAAATTGTTTGACGCAATAATCACCAGACATATAAATTGCACAGATATAGTCTTTAAAATGTTGATTGAGGGACACAAATGTTTATTGTTGAGCACAATCATGCTCATATGTATTAGCTTCAACTGCATAGATGGTTACTTCACCAAGTTCTTTTATTCTGCCATGATAAATTGACTATACCATACTTGATGGTAAGTATGTTGTAATCTAAGTAAATAAATACACCCAACAGGCACACAGTCCTGACACCACACAAAGATTCAGCCCCGTGTAGTGAGTATCAGAAACTTTGAGAGACTTTTCGCTGTCATAAACACTCAGACCTGAAACAAATGCTTGTGGATGACATAAACATTTATCTCGGTGTGGGGATTGAACCCGCGGTATATCGTAAGGTACTTTACATCAGGCGATGAATCACTGTTCAATTCATATTTGAATCCAATAGGATTGAAAGGTTGTTGAATAAAGGCAGAATAAAGCCAACATAATGACAGGTGCAACATCATAATTGTACTAACAAGGTGGACTTACAACCTAATGGAAGTACCTACTAACTTCCTGCAAAGTTAGTTGTTCCCTATTGCTTCCATAGTATTTTATGGAAATCCATGGGTCATGGGTGATGCTTGTGTGCGGCAGTTGACAATGCTAAAGGTTACTTGTATGTTCATAACTTGGTTAGAGGAACAATTCAAAGGAATATTACGCAATTTTTACAATAGTCATATTCGATGCCTCTGTGGCGCAGTTGTATAACGGTGCGATTACAACGCTGAGGTCTCGGATTCGAATCGTTTGGGAAAAGTGTTATTCGATTTTTCTATACATTGTCAGCTGGGAGTCAGGAATTTGTACAGGATAATATGGCGATAGGTTCGCCCACTGACGTGGTGGAAAGTAATGCATTAGGCGAAACGCGGGAGTCCTGGTAGCATCTCTATGCAGAGGGGTAGGCACTTCTGGGAATAACGCATTTATATTTTACCATTAGTGTTAGTTTGATTGTTTAGGTAGATAATTAATGGTCCAGTAGTCTCCTCTCATCACTTCTTTTATTCCCCTTACAAAAATTGCATCATATGTTTCCCAAGATATGGGTGTAATGGGCGTACTTGCTATCAGGTGACCCCGTTTCTAATTTGTTTGTTTCAAATATTAGCTTAATTGGCACACTGTACATATGTTATAATAAATGAGTAATAATTAGGATTATTCAGTAGCTATCTTTGAAGATATTTCGAGGTTTATTAGGTTAAAAACAAAAATATCTATATAACGCTTTTCAATGCTTGAAATAGACCTCTCCTAATATTAGGTGTGAATTAGACCTGTCAAAAATAAATAAGCGATATTTAAAAGTTGCAACTGACTTGAACACTAATAAACCGAAGATATTTTTTTATTTAAATAATATGTTTGGAAATATGCTGCGGCCCAATTAGATCATTCTGTCCAGTTCATATATATCATAGGGCCTAACTCTATAGAGACTTATTTTTGTTTTTTACTGCGTTGGAAACCATTCGTATCAGTCTTGCCACCCACTGCGCCATTCTGTCTGTTTATACATTTTTTATCGCGATTAATGTCGAGATGAGCATGCTTGAATTGTAAGCAATACGACCGCTCATGAACAGTAGAATAACCAAGCAACGTCATAAATTACAAAGCAATGCTTGGCATTCCACTGCGCTCGCCACCACGAGGCTGTTACAACAGCTTATTATGTTCAGTGGTTATATTGGCTACAATGTCATTCAAACTGGAACACAACAGTGCATTTACATTATACTGATGTTTGGCGGAAGAAATAGAAATATAAATAAGCTTAATTTTGCAATTTGCTATTGTGATTCACAAAGCTGATCGACTAATATTTTTAAACGATCTCGTGTAATCTATGAAGGGGTGATATTTTTACGAATCCATTCAAAGAAGAAATCGAACAGTCAATTTTGTGTGTGTAATTTTAGATTTGAAAAATTGTCATATTATATGGTATTTTTTTTGTTAACAAATTCAGAGGGAGACAATTAGCAATAGTAGAAATATAATAGCATGCTAAGGCTTCAAAAGTAACAAGGTGATGTTAATTTGAAAAAGCAATAATTCCTACTTCAGGCCAAGCTGTATAGACAGCAAGCATTAAACCGGAACTATTACAGATGCTCGGTTATTTTATATTTACGTAATAAAAGACAATGATTGGACGTTAACATAGCACTATTATTACACGACCTCGCTTTGAGACAATTCTGTTTATTCATTCAGTGTACACACCTCGATGTTAATTATAAAATTACCATGGAGGAAATACGTGAAAAGTTTCATATTTCAGTTATGTTCAACTGTTAAATGATTTCTCTATGGGGTGATAAACATTGTGAGGAAACCGGCATACCATAGGGATTTGTAACAAATTTCTATGCTATGTAAGGCCGTCAACTCGCACTAGGCTAGTGTGGTGGACTATATGGCCAAACCCCTCTCAATATATTGGGACGTATATTGGCTGATACAGATACAGATGTGGCGATAATAACCTTTGAGAGTGGTGTATTAATTTTCAATTATTGTGACAATATCACTACCAATATTGAATGGGTAAACTCACACTTGTACCTTAGGAGGTGGCTTCGTAGCTATACGGAGATGCCATAAAGCTAGACATAATTCGCGCAATTTATTTCCGCCCGAAAAAGCGATGAAGGATCATGTATAATCACAAATTCCTGTACTGGCAACTCGAAAAGTATTGGATCAATCCTAACGACCTATATTTTCGTAAGTTTAACAGCGGCCCATAAGTACGCATGACAAATGAATCTCAGGAGAGAATAACTCTGAAAATGGCTGAATATGGAAAAGAGAGCGTGGGGTAAAGAATTGTTACGTAATGAGAAATCTCATTAACCTATAAAATCCCAACACAAAGCTTCATGACTTCACGTTTGTTTAATTTGCTACACTGGAATCGGCTTGGTGAAGGTGGATTTAACTGCTTACAAGACAAAATTTGAAATTCTTATTGTTGTACATCTTTTTACTTAAAGCAAAACGTAAAATGATCATTTTAAAGTCTGCTGAGATACGAAAATAACAGACGCCATTTTGCTGCTTAAATATTGCTTAAACAAGGGTCTTGGACATTAATTTGAAGTCGATGAGCTGTTAAATAACTGATTAGTATTTTTTGACGTCTATGAATAACGTTTCAGAGTCAGTTCATATTAACGGCTTTTGAAAACTGTGTTGTCTTTATAAATAAGGGGGTAAAATTATATCCAAAAGTCAAACAGTCCTCATACAACTTTTAGATAGACTGTTGTGTCGTAGGTAACAGAAAAACGATAGGTATCGCACCATTCACCTGAAACTAATATGCGGGAAAATAACCCGGGACTTCTATTTCCACAGCCGGTCTCTCCACCAACTACATCACGAAGGCTGTAAAAACCCATTTATCTAAACGTTTGCATCATTACCTATTCTCCAAGTACTTTATATAATCAGAAACTATTTCAAGTGTTTGCAAAGCACTCTACAATCTAATAAAATGAGTTCCAAAGTTCACGCAAACGCTATACTGGATGTGATGGGTAGAGAACTGTTATCTGATGAAGTTGTAGACTATGCTGCCACACCCAACGCACTCTCTCTCCCTCCCTCTCTATCTCGAAATACAGGAAGTCCACTGCTGAACATAGGCCTCCAAGGATCTCCAAATTGACCTGTTGAAAGTGGCCTGTATCCAGCGACTTCCTGCAACCTTAACCAGGTCATCCCCCACCTGGTAGGCTGGCGTCCGATCTATGAGCCACCCACAAATAAACCTCCTATAATCTGACGGTACTGTATTTGAAGAGTACTTCGCTTACCTCGTGATATTCCGCTGTCTCCTTTACGCCTATTGTTATCAAATATTCTTAAGCATATAAGTTAAGTATTCCCTGAGACTCGCTGAGCTTGCTCGCGGACAAAAATCACAATTGAAGAAGTATTAAAAAAGCGAATAAAAGTAAAAAGTAGCGAAGAGTTATATGATTCCTTCAAGAGTTCTTACAAAGGAAATTATTAACATCATCAAGTGGTTTCTTTAGTTGGATTAGTATTTGCTCTAATAATTTCTCAACATAAAGTAAATGCCAATGCTTAATCAGCATTTCTTAAAAAGTTTGAGCAACAATCAAGAGTTTTGTGATATAGTGCCGTGTCGAGAATTTGCATGGACGCATACATTCCGACTACCCACTGGATAGCATAATACCATGACCCAGCTATGAAATGTAGAACTCCTGTTATTAGAGACAACAAAATGGATGATCTAGTAGGCAGCGTATTTCGGTGATTCAGATGTCGTTTCTTCTGTTTTTTTACGATTTTGGTTGTGGGAAGGCGGCATGGCAGTCTCGATTGGAGCACCCTGTGCTCCAGCAGTTTCACACATAGCGCCAATAGCCTTAACCTAATCTGTGTACACACGTTTTTATCCCATGGGAGCAAGCAGATTCGAGTGGCATAAACCATTATCCTGACAATGCTGTATCAGCCCATATACGTCCGACTGTAAAGCACGGGTCTTCTCTACAACCGAAAGTACGATTGAGAGGGATCAGCCCATATATTCCACCACGCTAGCCTTGTGTGGGTTGGCGGATTTTATATATAGAAATTATTACAAATCCCTATGGTAATCGAAAGTACGATATGTGTTAGTGTATAAAAATTAAGATTATAAAAATTCGCGTCATGAAAATAGCGAGCTTGGGATGCTCATAAAAAACGTAATATACCGGTTGCCATCAATTGATTGTTGGACTCATTAATGCGGTGTTTACGGTCGTGTCTCTCACGTGTTAAGGAAATGGTATAAAGTTCGAGCGAGTGGATGTTACAGCGATTCTAAACGTATAAATATTTACATTCCACCTAGCAACACGTAAAAAATCTAAATCAAGACGCCTACACTCGTAACTGCATGTTCTGAATGCGCCGTGCTCGCTATTGGAATTCCTGTTATTCTAAATTAAATCGTGGAATTTATGCATACGTTCATAAACTCACGTCTTAGTCCCAAAAGGGGTAGGCAGAAGTGCTTTCAGGACACCAACGTGTCGCTTTGTGTGTTCCGTTCCATGTGATAGGGGGCGAGCCTATCGCCATATCGGACACTAATTCTTGACTCCGGACTTATGATGAATATAAATATTCAATATCATTTTGCTCGACCCGGTATTCGAACCCGAGCTCAGCTTTGCAGTCATGCCGTAGTACAACTGGGCCACCGAGGTAGAAGAATTTATATTTGAGATAAACTCCAAAACGAAAGTAACACTCTAATCGGTGAGATGTTGACTACACTGCACCTGATGGTTGGTGCGGCTCAGTGCAGATTTTGCCAGTCGGTGATATACTATCAACGCTTGGTTTCCACTGATATGGTTACTCAAAATTTGAAAATATTTTCAACACCTATTATTTCCTTCATGATTAATTTTGTTGCGTGTTAAAGACAAGTTAGACATTCCTGGATACTTGCCGAGCTTCAATGCTCGGTGTCATTACAATACTTGCCACTGTTGATCCTGGCTTACAGTGTGGGTGGGTGTCAGGGCGGGACAGTCACCTACTCAAAATTCAATGTATACAGGCTATTCTCGTAGCGGAACATCCTAGTGTGGATCGCTATATAGGCTTTTTACTATAGTGTACGATGGTCCATTTCTGGGTCGACACAAAAATTCAACCACCTGAAAAAATATGTTGTGCAATAATTAATATGATACTCGTAATTGTTTGTCCAAAGCTTTTAATGTGCCTGATACATGTTGCACCGGAAATCATTCATTTGAGCAAAATATTTAGTAGTTTCTTATCGTCTTTGCTTCTACCTAGCGTTCTTCCTGCTGTTGTAAGGGTAACATTCGCTCGGTCTTTGGCATCCTAAGACTTGATAGATGTCTTTTAGTTCATTTTAGATATAATATATTTGCTTATCTTTTTGGTTCTGTTCCAAAATTTAAATATGAATAACAAATGCCCGTCTCACTAGTGCGTCTGTTTTATTTTTCATTAATCTAGAATACGTGAAATTCAACAATAAGCAAGGACTCAGAATCATATTCAAAAATGAGAAAAATATTTTTTGCTACTACTACTTTTCACTTGCAGATCCGACTCGCACTTGACTGGTTTTTGTGTACAGTCATTACTCGCATAAATTATTAAATAAACTCAAGGGTTATTATAACATATTATTGTTTTAATCTACGTCTTACATGCGTATTAAATATAATTACATAAAGGCCATAATCCTTGACCATTTCTTAAACATATACGTACATTTGCCATATCGTATAAAGTGTGTCATAAGTCATTGTAGCGAGAGTATGAGTTAACTAATTTTAATACACATATTTATATATGTGTATTAAAATTAGTTAACTCATACTCTTTATATATTCTCTTTATATTTATCTTCTCGCTTTTCTTCGTTTGGGCATAAGCATATCTATTAGTGAGTGATCTGTCTGTATCAGCCCATATATGTCCCACTGAAGGGCACGGGCCTACTCTACAATCGAGAGTACGATTGAGAGTGGTTATGCCATATAGTCCACCACGCTGGCCTAATTCGGGTTGGCGGACTTTACATACCATAGAAATCGCTATGGTATGCAGGTTTCCTCACGATGTTTTCCTTCACCGAGTTTCCTTAGTGAGTTATACCTATAATTAATACAGAATGGCTTAATTCTTACTGACAAACGTGTCTATTTAGCCATTTTTAATTAAATCTGTGTAAAATAAAATAAATATGAATCATCGTTTAATGTTTAAAATATACGAACCTTGACTATAAACTTGACAATTGAGGTCATCGGAACAGTACTCTCCGGTATAAAGTAACGATAGCAAAAAAGTTACTTGTTTTCTCGTCTTGTTGATTTCACCATAAAATAGCCTACAATCTACAGTGTAAGTCCGAAAACAAGTATAACCTATTTTTATTTGAACTATATTTAAATATAGTACATAACTCGTGAATAATACCCATATATGCATATTGTAATTGTTTTGTTGGTGGTCCATTAATTATAAATAGGAACATGAAAAATATATTATGGTCTATGGACATACATATACTTAGTCATAGACATTTCTAATCTTATCATTTAATTACAGCCAGTTGTTTTTAACAAGTAGGTCTTGTAACGCAATGTTATTTAATTAAATTAAAAACTACATGGTCTATAAAATTTTAAATCGTTTTTTATACTTATAATAGTTATGATTCGTATAAAATGATGTTTTTTTTTCCGACAGTACCAAGTTGCTCAACTGTATTGCGTGGCTGAGGTGTCCAAAAACGAAACGGGTGGCGGCGAAGGTATTGAAGTCATAAAAAATGAGCCCTTCAAAGATTACCCCTTGCTCGGTAAGTACATTTTAATATTATAATTATTACGCTTCTAAATTATGTGAATTTAAGAATCTTCCTGTTTATTGTCATGCGATTTAAATTCGCATAATATTATAAAAATATATAAGAGGACATTGGATAACCAATTAGATCTTTATAATGGTTTCTTAGATTTACGCGAATGTTACACATTGAAATAAAATTATTATTTACGGATTTTATCGCGAGTTTGGTTTAATTTTACATTTTTTGAGTTCCCGACGTTTCGATTACTTTACTAGCTTTCGTGGTCACGGGGCGGACTGAGGTATTAGACGTCCGCTCTGTGACTGTTACAATTCAACTACTCTTATTTAACAATTATTAATTTAAAAAAAATAATTTAAAATAGCTAGTCTGTATTTACGATCCGATCTACGCAGAAGGAGCTCACAGTGTCTTGAGGTCTGGCAGTTGGTCTTTTGGGTTCCGATTTAATTAATTATTTCAATTAGATCTTTTACAATTGTACTAAAAAGGTTTGTGAATAGTATTGATTTAATCGATAGCGGAGGGGAGACGAATCGTCATCCAATCATGACTTTTATAATTTAATTCCCACGCCTGTATCTCCAGATCAATTTGCCAATTAACCTTTATCAGTTATTATTGGTAACAGCGTGAACAGCTCATGTCTGTATATTAATGTTATATTTAGTACATTATACCTTTTCGGTACGAGTAATTTTTAAAACAAATATTTACCAAGACGTCTGATGCTAAATTTATTAGAGTTGCCATGTGTAAAAACTTTGAACCCGGATGTGCAAATTGTATGATTAAATTGACATAACTGGTAATTAGATACTGTTGTAAAATGTGGATGGATGTTTGAAATGTGGAAATAATGTTTTTGAAAAATCCTCTATGGCCTTTATTAAGTAGATGTGGTTGGAGTGGTTTTATACTAAAAATACTATTGTATTGCACAAATTTACCGTGTGGGTGTTTTTTTTGGGGAAGCAAACATATGTTTTGTTTTGATTTTTCATAAACTTAATTTAATTTTTTTATTTTATTTTTATCTACCTAGCGTAATCTGTTAGGACCAAAAAAAACGCTTTTTTGCCCTATGAATTTTCCCCGTTCAATTAAAATTTAGGTAGTTAATTATGGTACATTATAATTTATTATTTTTTTTACTCTTTTTTTAATAACCGCTTGAATGTTAGGTCCTCAAAGTTCAAAGAGCGAATCCGACTCGTGTGGCATGTGTCCAGCTTGCGTCGAATCTGGTATACTGACGTTTGTAAATACAGTAATTATGTAATTATCTAGTAGATTACACGTAAATAGTAGAATCACCATGTGACATGTACAATAACAATGTATTTTCGATTTTTTTGTCCTTTTTGTATTTTTTTTTCCATTGGTAAAGTCTTGTTTTTAAAAGAGATAACTGTTTTTTTAGTTTCATTTTAATAATTTGAACTATCAAATTACGCTTTTGTTTTGCCGCACTAGGCCAGCGTGGTGGACTATATGGACTAACAACTCTCAATCGTACTCTCGATTGTAGAGTAGGCCCGTGCCCTGCAGTGGGACGGATATGGGCTGATACAGACAGATTGCCACGGAAACTATGGCACAGGGTGATTTAACGCATCTTTGTTTTTTATAAATCAGACCCAGTTGCAATAACTAACTTTGATATTATAAACGTCATACGTTTCATAGAATGAGTGTAGGGACTAAGGAGCATCTCCATAGAACATTCAGACTGATCTGTTTATTTATGTACCGTTTACGCATTTTTGCTGCCGACGACTTTAACGCGAATGAGCTAGTTATCGTATTCAATATTTATTGAACCATGGGAACCTTCAAAACGCCCGTGCACATGTTTTTTTCCCATCATTCGGAGCGAAACCTCTTTATTTATTTAACTTCTTTCTCATAATTGACCTTCATACGAATGAGTTATTATGGGTTTGCGTTTCTTTTAAATAATGATTATGATAAATTATGATCAAAAAGACAATGGAAGAATTAATTCCACGTCACATTCTAAGGTGAGACGCGATTTGCATACATAATACTATAGTTATATGTTACATTTCAATTTTCCCACTAAGAATAAAAAAAAACTGAATAGAATATCATGCAGATTACATAGTCTTGTTATTGTCGAATTGCAATTGACGTCACAATCCCGTAGACTTCCTACTGGATTATGACGTCATTGTAATTCAGTTGAGTGTTATTGTTTTAAAATTTATTGGAAATATGTTTTTGTGTATCGTGAAATATTTGTTTTGAGGTTTGGGTATTACGGAAGTAAAAATTCCATGTAGATAGAATAACTCAAAAAGCGCATTTTACATTTCATTTTACATAGTACTGTATGAAATGGGAACTTTATTTGTCAAAATCGATTATGCCTTGCTTACGAGTGACGCAGCTATTTCGCCAACGATGTGTTTCGTAACACCGAGCGATTGTGGTTCGGATTAATTTATTTAAAGTCGCAATATAATTGACCGACTTGAAGATTTTACTGTGATAATCCTCCGACGTGAATGTTGCTGATGAAATATTTATGACGGCCTCCATTGCCCAGTTGCTTGAAAGCAGGCTTTGAAACTGTCGCGGGTTGGATTCTCCCACAAATATCGGTTTCGGGCCTGATTGTTGTCATATAAGCATTGTCATGTCACATTAGGCTACAAAATTGTTTCCTCGGCATCAGAAACTGGTAATGTGTGGTGGCCTGTTGGTAAACGGACCAGACACTTCTTGCCGAAACACGGTAGTCACGGGTCTCCGACCGCGCGAACCGCGCACCGAAAAGTCAAGAAATCCCACACTTCTTGACTTTTCGGAGTCGCGGGTGTATTGACAGTCAATCACCATGCACTATAACGGTAAACGAAAACATCGTGAGGTAACTGCATACCCACTGCCAACTAATTCAACCCGCACCAGGTCAGCGTTGTGGACTATATGTCCTCACCACTCTCAATCGTACTCGCGATTGTAGTACTGGACACAGTACAAGTATCAGAAACTATGAGCTTTTTTTTCGACATAATATTTGTGAGTTACATTTTTCTCGGTGCTGATCGAATCCAAGGCATGTCATTCCACAGCCGGCTCTCAATCAACTGAGCCTCTAAGTTTCTAAATATTCTGTAGTCGGTATACACTTGCATCATACCTAACAGTTTGAGTCAGACGTTATACTTTCGATTTTGATACAACTCGTTCCACTAACATAATCTTGGAGCATTCAAATATCACATTATTAGACTACACTCGGACATAAACATGTATGTTGCGAGTTCAGTTAATTGTTTGCAAAAAACACGCTGTTACGTTAATACTGTATGTTGAAGGTCGTTCGGATCTGCCGGCGAGCGAGGCGAAACCCTCCACTCGGTGTTGCCATCTTAGAGGAAACAAATATCCTATTTGTTAAATAATTGTATGTTAACATTATATGAATAATTTTTCTCCTAACAGCATACTTGTTTGCTTTTAACTAATAAGAGTTCATGGAATTAATTGATAAAATTATCAGCGAATGCTGTACTAGTTTTAATAGCAATAACATTGTTTATCAACACCACAGATCATGAAAAGGTAAACGCGAGCGATTCACTCTTAATTCTCCGTCATCATCATCAGCCTATTAAAGTCCACTGCTGGACATAGGCCTCCTCCATTTGGGCCATTTTATCCTATCTTCGGCTTGTCGCATCCACCATCCACCAACGACCTTTCGCAAGTCATCAATCCACCTAGCTAAAATTCTCCATGAAAAATAAAATTTGATTCTTGGCTACAATGTCCCTAAAAATCGGGAAAATCAATGTAATACTGGGCACGTATGTAGCAACACCGACTGTGGCGTTTAGATAAATATACTTAAGGAAAAACTTTAAAGTACCGGCAGGGAGCTTTGCAGCAGTACTTTTATTGTGGTTATATTTTTGACTATTTCTTCCTCGCGGTTCTAGTTATCTAATTGCCTTACGTTTAATATTGTTTCTATTTTTTCATTGGATAAATATGATAATACGTGCATACGAATTTCAATATAATCTTTAGACTAACCATTGCGTCTGTCATCCTTTAGGTTTTGTAGGTGTTCATACGATTAGTTACTATAATATGAGCTTTATGCTAGTCCTCATTTAGTAACTATAAAAAAATTAGGTGACACATTGGCACTAAGCCCTTGCTCGTCATTACCATCGCGTCAAAGTAAATAGGACTTATTAGTAATCTCATTACTGCGATGTGATTTGTTCTTCATATTTATGACTATGTTTTATAAATATTTATGTTTTTTTGTTTTCGAGGCCAAAACAAGTTTTGGATCTCTAAACTTGCGGATTTTGTTTTTTTATGTTAGTTTTGGTGGAGTTGTACGTTTGAAAAAACATGAATATAAGGCCAATCCAATTTTTATTCTTGTTTTGTTTTAAAGACAGGAAAACTGCCGAGTATTCAATCCAGTATCTTTGCGGTAAATCAGAAGATATACTCCAATCTCCGCAGTCTTTAGAAGACTTGCCAATAATTCAAAAGGTCGTAAACCCCACACTTTACGCCCTTTTCCATAGCCAGTTTTAAAAGCTATTTGAGTAATCGATTTTTTGTCCTTTTCGAACGACTTTGAATTCAGTTTGAGCGAAGAAGATAAAACATTCGATAGCCAAAGAGGGCTATAAAACTCTATGAATAATGCCTTTAATATATCTCTAGTAATGAACCGACGAGGGAGTTTTCAGACCCAAAACGAAAAATAGTCGATGACAAAAACATTTGTGTCGCTACGGACGCGGCCTTCGCTTCAGTCATCATCTCGCCCTTTGCGAAGGTTCAATAATGTAGTAGGTCAGCAGTATTGTTTACAGTTCACGTGATTTTAACGTCTGTTTTTAGTGATGGTTTATTATTAGCTTATTTGACTGTTGAAGCCTTTCCCAATCTTTAACCGTGCAAGCAGTTTAAAAGTATTCCAAGGAATACATTTTTTTCCTAGTGTTATTAGTTCTTAGTTTTCTTTGGAAGTTCTTCAATTTCTCGGAAAACCAACGCTGTGGCTAATCGGAAATGTTTTTCTGGTGATTTACCGCTAGTACTTATATATCGCCGTAATTTTTAATATCTCAATTGTTGAATATAAGCCTAAGCTTGTAACAAAGACTATACATGAATCTAAAAATATTAAATTATATCTCATCATTATTAACCTATAGTTGTCCAACGATGGACATAAGCGTTCAATTTGCGACGTTTCGTCCTGTCTTCAGCTTGTCGCACGCAGCATCTCATAGCGACCTTACTATTATATTATATATATATATATTTTTCCAAGAATTCTAAAGGAACTGTTTGATTTGCGAACATCAAATCTGACCCTTGAATCCATATGTTATGTAATACCAGCTATAATCTGCCATCTTGTTACTTCCTCTCTGCACGGTTTAAGCTAAGCAGAAAGATATATTTAGACTGACTCGAGGCCCTAGTTAGCACCGCTACGGTTAATGATGTCGGCAATTAGTTGGGCAACTTGGAACACCCCCTCCCCTCCCCTTACCCTTCTTCAGATAAATTTTAGCAGTTGACTTTTTGTGCTATAAGTCCAATAGTATACTTGTTCGTTTTGAAACCTTACCTACCTCGACCTATCGTCATGAAATTTTGCATTAAGTAGCACAGAAAAGGACATACACAAAGACAGGTACCTTCATTTAGAAGTTAAGTATCGTTTGCGTGAAATAGAATAATAATTATTCGACGATTGTTCGAATAATAAAAACGGCGACATTAACATATTGCAACAAAATATATAAATGCAATAGGTAAAAATCTTTCTGTTTTTATACTTCTATTAAAGTTATGAAATGTATGAAATTATTTATTCTCTTCTTTGGAATCGACAAGTATACGAGCATGTATTATTCAAATACCTTGCTTGCAAATAAGCTAAAATCAATCTCATACTCCCTCATTATGTATTCAAACCCTCAAATGCATTTGATTCTAGAGTCTAGAATCTAGACACATGTATAAAGCGCCAACATGTTCACGGTAGTCTCAGGCTCAAATCCCAAACAAGTCTCTGACTTTTCGGAGTAATGTGTGTATTGATAGTCAACCATGCACCAAAATGGCCAAAGAAAACATCCTGAGCGGTCCTGCAGACCATAGCGATTTGTAAGAATTCCTATGGTAAGTAAAGTCCGTCAACCCGCACTAGGCCAGGGTGGTGGACTATATGGCCTAATCACACAATCGTACGTATCGTACTTAAATGGGCTGATACAGATGTTCACGTATAGTAACTGCTAAATAGGAACCCGTTTCGTGACGTCAGAGATGTAGTTTGAACATCTGTTGTTTGTATAGGTGCGCAGGGGTCACTACGACCTTACCTCGCTGTTACATGATTAATGCAAATGTTTGGAAAGCATTTATGAAGACAATTTTTTTTGCCATTAATAGCGAGACGAGCGTGCCGTTCGCCAGATGGTAAGCGATACGACCGCTCATAAACAGCAAAACCAAACAACACCTTGAATCACAAAGCAATGCTTGGCATTCCACTGCGCTCGCCATCTTGAGACATAAGATGTTAAGTCTCAATATGTCCAGTAGTTACTCTGACTACAATGCCCTTCAATCCGAAACACAACAGTGGATTTATACGGTTGTTTGACGGGTGAAATAGACACTGCGGTTGTACCCACCCATTTTTTCCTTTTATATGTTGTATACAATAAAATTGACAACCCTTGATTGTGAAACACACAAGTGTATCGTGTTTTGGTTTTAGCTAGTATACGAGTATATCTAGCGTCGACAAGGATAATTCTGTTGATGGTTTTCTCACCGATAAACACTTGGATTACACTGACTCACCGTCCAACGCATTCGAATAACTTCTTCGTATCCGTACTTTTTAAAATAATGGATCCTTATAGCACATTCTTTATACATTTCATCAACCGTACATATCGTCGATGATATTCTGAAACCGCGGAACTAACAGTGTTTAAAACCGCGTATTTACAAAACTAGCAAAATCGAGATTTCGCACTACAATACCAAGAAGAATATTATAATTTGACAATTTAAAAGTTCAAACAATAGAAAGTCATATAGTTTAGTAAATATTATGTGTGTTTCCTCGTTCCTGTAAAATTCACTGCACCTACCTTACGCGGGTTTAAACACTGTTAGTTCCGTGGTTTCAGAATATCACCGACGATATGTAGTTACATTTACGATACCAACGTTTCAATTCGATAAATTATCACTTATGTCACTTATCGCATCAATCGAAATAGATAGCATCGGAGTATCGTATCTGATAAAGCGTAATAATTACCACGAAGCACGATAGTTTCCGCCTTTATTTATTTGTGTCATTAGCTGGTGCTTAGACAATACATTTTAGTTGATAATTTTTAAAAATGACGATACTATGGTTTTGAATGCAAAGCCAGAAATAGCGTTTGGCAGAGAAAATGAGGTTTGCTATCCATTTAGAGATATATTTAAAAAAAAAGCTATAGGATAAAGCTCTAATTGATGTCGCCAACCTGTGTGAAACATTGATAAGTCTATTCTTCTAGTCCTTTTAAGTTCCATTGCCGCACCTCGTTTAAACTCTGTAAGGGCCTCCTTTAAAATGTCCCCTGTCCTGCCTCCCCTGAATTGACAAGTATTTTTTTCTTTAAGAATAAGAAAAAGGTTAAGATTTTTATCTTATTTTAACCATCAAGTGTACGCTAATTGGCATACGATGTATAAATGTAGTCATAGGATTAGTGTTTCTTGGTTTTAGGGAAATTGACACGTAATGTTATGGATGAGTTTTATTGACGAGTAATCTACTTGATGCTTTACTTGGGATTCGTAAACGAGGCCCAAGTCTCGGTGTCTAACCCACGACTCAAGACATGTATCTCAATGGGGAGCAATTATGTGTTGAAACTATTGGATCTTTATTCTAATACATGCTTCTGCAATATTCAAAAATACAAATTCCCAGTAGCCACCCACATTCATTGACTTGCTTGTTATTAAATTCACTTGTTACATTTCACTGAAAAGTTGTTATACTCGCAAGCAATGCGGTCTGTCAAATGTAATCGTCAAAATATTTGCATAATCCCCTCCACCTGTACGCTAGTCACGCTCGCGAATCTATAGATAAAAATAATTGAGTCGATACCACTGAGTCATTGCACACCATATCACCACGCGGCACGCCTGATGTTTGTCAGTTATCATTGGTGTATAACTTTTTTCGTTTGATGGTAAACGACACGACCACTCATAGATATCAGCAAAACCAAACGCCACGATGAATCACAAAGCAATGCTTGGCATTTCACTGCGCTCGTCGTCCTGAGACATAAGAAGTTAAGTCTCAGTACGTGCAGTGGTTACTATGGTTAAAATGTCCTCTAAACAGGAACACAACAGTACATTCACACTGCTGTTTGTCGGGAGAAATAGACATTGCGGTAGTACATACCCAGGCGGCTTCTCACATATGAAAGACTATATTATACTGATTCATACTTTTTTATTAATTAGACAATCGATTTTTTTATTAATCTGTTAAAATAGTTTTTGCTCACGATTTCACGCGCTACTACACATCCTGATCTATCCATAGTTTTCAAGACGAAAAAAGGGGCAAGCGAAAGCATGCGTGTAAACTATGTACAAAAATTAATTACAAGAAAAATAAAACCATATAGGATGCCATTCTTTCACATGTCACAATGTTTATGCAAGGCATATCCCCATATATTACTTCATAGTAGATTGTGAAAAGAAGATCCAAAAACAATATTCAAAAAAGTAAAGAGCAGTTTAGCAGAGTTGGAATTTGTTGAACTGGAGATAAGGCTGTCAGTTGTATTTCCCATTCCGACCTATATTCGCGCCAGCTGATCCATAAACATGAGCCGTGGCAGCGTGTCACCCCGGCTGAATTCACTTCTATCATCCCTTGTTTACCTATTACGTGAAATCTGCTTTGCATACTTTATTTTGTGTGTGTTTGTATGGTCATCCTCAAATTAATAATCACAAATGGTCGATGGCTATTGTAAGACTAAATGTAAGACAGCCTACCTGGCGCGGTTGGTTAGACGTCGGCTGTGAAACGTGAGGCCGCATGTTCGATCCCCGCGTCGAGACAAATAGTTGTGTGATCCACAGATATTTGTTTCGGGTCTAGATGGGACCGAAAAGTCTCTAGTAGTTCCTGATACCCTCGACACATGACTTGATCTTCGTCAGGACTATGTATGTGACTGTTGGGCGCATTTATTTATATTGTATAGATAAACCCTCACCAATCTAATCTAATCAAGCCATTGAACTGAAATGTTCAGTCTTCCAGAACCAAACCTCACAGCAAAACTTCAAACTAAACGTAGAATAACATATCTTCAAACCATATCAAAATTTACCTAGTCGAACACTCTGCATATAATTAGCGTGGCTCGCTCCAGTACTTGTCTGACTTATTGAGAATTACGGCCAATGATGTCATCTAGGAACTGTAGTCCGTCCACTGACTGCCTAGCAACAAGGACGAAGGAAGAAAGAACTCATTACAAGACCAATGTACAGCATTCTGTTTATAAACGTTTTGAAGAGTCCTAAAATATACCGACTGATATTTTGAAACTACGGATTCTGCATCGGTTTTGTATTCACCATATAATAGATGATGTACACATTGTTTTCACAAACGGATAAACGGCTCGCCGAATACAAAGTGCCACAGCCTATAGCTGCCTACAAACATGCACGTCTGAGGAACTTTAGATACTTCGCCGGTCTGTGACAATAAAATAAGTGCTGATGCTATCGTACTGACTAATAAACGTACAGCTGATATTTCATATTAATTTACAGAGAATCAGTAATATCTTTATATTGCCAGTCTTGCCAAAATGTATTACTTCAGCGCAACTATTTCAGTCGATTTATGTTGTTTGTTCCTTAATGTACAGACAGCATCATTATCTTTCATGAATTCAGAATTAATACATTGCCTGGGTGGCGTAGTTGTACTACGGTACGGTCCCAAAGCTGAGGTCTTGGGTTCGAATCCCGGGTTGGGCAAAGTGATATTGGATTTTTCTATTAATTATCAGCCCAGAGTCAGGAATTTGTGCCCGATATGGCGATGGGCTCGCCACGTATCACATTGTGGGACGAAACATACAAGGCGAAATGTGGGTGTCCTGGCACCTCTGCCTACCCCTTCTAGGAAAAAGGCGTGAGTTTATGTATGTAGAATTAATACACAATAAGCCAACTTTTCTCATAACAAACATCCGAGAATGTCAGTCACGAGTTCTTGTCCGACTTTGTTTTGCAACCTATGGGTCTAGCGAAAGTTTCTGAATATGGTCTAAATAAAGCGTTTTCAGATACCATGTGTCCGGTACGTTCCGGTGTACGCAAACTTTGTATGTGTCGTGTATTATAAATACGAGCTTGAATAGTTTGAGCAGAAATGTGTGAAATGGAACTTTTTGAATCAAGTTCTTCATTTAGAATGTGTTGTGATTATACTGCAGAATAGTTTTGTAATAATGGACAACAAGCAAAAGGATTATCGTGTCAATACCGGACTATGATTTGTTAGCTATGTCTTAAGTATGTTTCGTTTCGCCACACTTTCGCGCCAATTTTATGGTATTATTTTAATGCGGAATCACTCGTTAAATGTAATGTAATTACTTTAATATTGATAAAGGCCTAATTTACAGAAATTAACAGGATTAGATAAATAGATTGTAAAGATGTTGTATCGAAGGGCAGGGCAATTAAACCTTTGGATCTACTAACGCCAATTGTAAAATTGTAATGTGAGAAATTCTGAGCACAATAGCTCCCTACCACAATAAAAAGTATGTCGTAAAAGCAATACAAGAAACAATAAGTTTAAATCATCCGATTGTTTCTTATTTTCTAAACGCATTCTTTAAATCCAAATGCATTTCCACTGCATAGTTCGTTCAGATTATCCCAAATTGAATGATGTACAGAAATAGTATAAAACCTTACAAAGAAATTGCAATACTCATAAGCAGCTTGTCAGTTTACTTTCGATATAAATGGCAGTCATTGTTTGAACTGTGAATGCTGCAGCGTTGGGTGACTAAGACCGACTGTTGGCCAATCAGCTTCTCTGTTACTTAATCAAAGCTTGTTGTTTGCGTAAGTAACAAGTTCTGTTTGACACAGACCTACCACGTCACTGATTTTGCATTTAAAATGAAGCAACTCACAAACAGATCCACCCGGTGACCTGTATGCATCGATTTGAAGATTTACGTTCGTTTCCGATGCTTCTATTGTCTCATTAGCTATGACGGCTGACGCCTGGGATCGGCTATGTGTAGTTTCATATTGTGTTTTTTTATTGGCATAGTTTTTAATTTAGTTGTATTGTTCATAAAAGCAAGGCGGCACAGTGAAAGAATTGTGGTCGGTAAAAGCATGGTGGTTTTGATGGCAAAAAAAAACCCAAGCTATTCCCCTGGATGCAATCGTATGGGCATAAAACTATTACACTAAAATACGTAACGAAACCTTCGCTTCACCAACACGTTTCCTCTAGGGAGGACTAAAATTAATAATAGCTTATCATGATTGTTTTTATTGCAAGAGTGATGACCAAAATAACTACTAATAGAATTCAGCATATTTTTGAAATGGAAAATTCAGGTACCTAATTCTATTCAGGATGTTTTCCTTGTATATTAAACTAAACAATATTTTACTATGAACATTATAAATATATGTTTGTATTTTGTTAAGGAATGCGAAGTTTAGTTTTTCCTTAATCGAATAGGCGTTATCTGTAGTTTTATGACCTTGGCCAGTAATGTTTTATATAATGTAATTAAATGAATTTTGGAATCGAGGAAGCATTCGTTAACAGCTGCTATTATTTTGATTTATTTTGGCGCTGTATGAAATACATTGTCGTTTTAGGAGTATAGAAATGATCCAAGATCGCAATAATTCTTAGAATCTATGGGACAGGTTAGTATTTCGTACCGTTCCGTGTAATTGATTGTAGTAGGCAGAGACTACGCATCTTAATATTGTTCTGTTTCATAATATTTATGCTATATCTAAAAAATATTCCTGACATGTCGACCCTTTGGGTAGTCTTTCGACTACCCGGTAGTCGATTATTCAGTCTATCACTCTTCCTCTCATATGAGTACTTCACATACCTTTAAATTCTTATCTCAAAATGTTCTCTTTCCCTTTATATCAAACATTAATTAACTGAAACATTTTTAAAAACCCTGTATTCATAGATTTATGTGTTGTAAAAGCTCGTTTAGCTTTTATGCGCTGAAATAATTACTGCTAATACTAAAAAGCCGTGTTTGCGTCTTGATGTGTTGACACTTAAGCTCTTTCAGCTTTCAGTATAGTGTCTCCATTCATAAGCACCTGCGTTCCAATTCAACGTTGGTTAGATGAAAGCGGTTTAATTCAAAGAAATGTGCTCAATCTCGTCAGTATTAGGGCCAGACGAGATGACATTTATATCTTGCATGTATATGTCACTGAAAAATAAAGTGACATTGCGATTTGATAATTTAGAATTTGCAAAAGCAATTTATATAAAGTGAATGGTCTACTAAATGAAACGTGACTTTAACTTGACTCTTATAAGAGAGGTATTTCTATCTACATATTTAAATAGCCTATTCTACATTTATTGACTATGTTGTTATATATTATAACAGCTTTTGAAGCCATTTAAATAAAACGAATTAACCTCAAAACATAAAATCAGTAGACATTCATTATCAGCGTATTCGTAACATCGAAGTATGAAATCAATTTGTATTGTAATTAGTACATTATTTTATCATTAACCTCATATTAAATAGAACAAGTTAATATAACTCGCAAATTGATGCCATTTAAATAAATGAGGTAGTTTTGTATTTCAAACAGTTTCGAAGTACGTAGGTCGTTTTTTTGAAACAGTGACATCTAGTGCAAATCGCATGAACTTTCTCCGAGTGTGAGGTTTATTGGATTTTTGCTATCACCAGGTGGTAAATACTCGTCTGGCCAGTACACTTACAAGATCTACCACTTGGCGTCGAAGGTGCCCGCCTTCATCAGGTTGCTGGCGCCGAAAGGATCTCTGGAAGTCCACGAGGAGGCGTGGAACGCTTACCCTTACTGCCGGACTGTGCTCACGGTAAGACTCTTCATCTTCATCCTCATCATCATTATCATCATCATCATCATCATCATACGATGTCTAGTGATCACTCTTGAACGTAAGTCTCCTGGAAATAAACACAGCTATTAATAGAACAGTTGAAATGGTCTTATTCGCAATTCATTTTATAATGGGTTGTCGGCGGCGATTAAATTCCTAATGAAAACTATTTCGGAATATTCTTGAGTGTTCAAAAAGTTACAGTATCTGTGGTCATTTTAAGAATTCCCAACTTATAAAGTTTCTTTCCTGTGTTCTAACTTGGTGTTTTACATGCAATTTTTAACATTTGATGCAACAACACCAGCTCGTTACAGAGGAATTTAGAAAAGTAAAATGATACTAAAACTATGGTCCATATTTCCTTACTGATGCTGAAATAATAAAAATGGTAATTAATCAACTTATGTGGAGTCTTTCTCTTTTCCACCTATTTTTCTTACACTCCATCAAATCTAAAACGCAATGAAGTAACACAAAAATAATATCTAAATAATAATCCCACTTAATTCGTGCTATCCAACTAGATTCGCATCAAACCTTTGTATCAAAATCTCGGACCGATTATGGCGCTTTGTGGTGCCGCCCTTCAGTGATGCCAAGGCGGTCGTAGTGCCCTTGAGTTATTGTTGCCATTTTTTCTGTGTTGAACGCCTTGACAACCGGCCTGACCCTACACTGAAGGTTAATGTCGATGTTAAGGCAAAGTTAAGTTTTTTAATGGATCCCGTTTGCTATCTTTAAATGGCGGTGAGCAATAAATAACTAATACATGTCTATTTGAATTGTAGACAAATATTATGGTAATGGCTGCACGGTATTGGTATTGTAGTATTAATATTTATCATACAGCGCATTGTCACGCGAAATTATGACACCTTCTATAAAGCTTTTCATATTTAAGCTACGGTAGCATGTGCGTGTGCCTGCATCCCAAAGTGCGTGGTGGCTTATTGGTAACAGACCAGACGCGGCTACCAATATGTTCACTGTGGTCGCGGGTTCATATCCCAGAACACAGCTCTGAATTTTCGGAGTCTTGTGTGTATTTATAGTCACCACGCACTTTACGGTGAAAGAAAATATCGTGAGGAAACCTGCATACCGTAGCGATTTTGTAAAAAGTTATATGGCATGTAAAGTCGGCCAACTCGCAATAGACCAGCGTGGTGGACTATATGGCCTAACCACTCACAAACATACTCTCGATTATAGAGGCCCGTGCCTTGCAGTGGGACGTATATAGGCTGATACAGTGTGATACATTAGCATGTTAAAATACTCAAGTTCGCAAATGCTATTTTAAATATTATTATAGTTTAACAACATGTATCATCTTATCTAGCGTGCGTCATTTAACAATGCTCGTCATACATTGCCATTCTCATAAATGTGACTAGATATGACCTGTGACGTAATTGTATTGTTTTTCAGAACCCTGGATACATGAAGGAGAACTTCGTGATTTGCATAGAGTCGCTGCACGTTCCTGACGCCGGTGATCAGTACAATGTGAGTACATTACATATTTTTTTTGCCATGAATAGCGAGACGAGCGTGCCGTTCGCCTGATGGTAAGCGATACGACCGCTCATAAATAGTAGCAAAACCAAACAACACCTACAATTATGAAGCAATGCTTGGCATTCCACTGCGCTCGCCTTCCTGAGACATAAGATGTTAAGTCTCAATATGTCCAGTAGTTACTCTGGCTACAATGCCCTATAAACTGAACACAACAGTCCAATTACACTGCTGTTTGACGGGAGAAATAGACATTGCGGTGGTACCTACCCAGATGACCTCTCACATATGAGAGACCTACCACCAGTAAAATTAATTAAAGATACCGCTTGTGGTAACACTTACTAATTCCGTCCCAACTTGTGATTGGGGTAAGAGACGTCGCAATACTGGACGCAAATTTCAGTCCCGCGAAAATAATTTAATAATAAATATACCCAACAGTCACACACATAGTACTGACCCCACATAAAGATCGAGTCTTGTGTTGTGGGTATCAGAAATTACGGGAGACTTTTCGGTTTCACAAACACTCGGACCCAAGACTGATAGCTATGGATTACACAAATATTTGTCACAGTGTGGGAATGGAACCTGCTTCACGGAATGATTGTCAACTCATATTATTCCACAAAATGAAAAAGCATGAAGTTATATATGTATGTATGTACGTAGCAATGTCGATTAAAATCAGAAAACTTCAATAAGACTTAGCCAATTAGTGTAGTGTTACAAAGGAATAATTCTCCAACGAACAATTTCCTAAGACTAATTAAACTTAAGATCTGAGATTAAATTTCTTCACTCAATGACTTTAGGGCTAAACAAGATTGCCGTAAATAATCCACAATTATTCTACGAATGCGAGGCAATTTAGATTTCGGAGTATTTTAATGATTGGTTTGGGATTAATTGACTTGTTGACCTGGCTCGGAATTTTCGAGTAAAAAAGAAATTTCATTTGTATTATGTTTCAAAGTTTGGCATAACCTATATACTACATATAATAATAAGGGAGTATTGAACGAATAACCGCGCACTGTAAAGGCATGGAAAACATCGTGAGGAAACCTTCATACCATAGCGATTTGTAAGAATTACTATGGTATGAAAGTCCGCCAACCCGCACTAAGCTAGTATGGTGGACTATATGGCCTAAATCCTCTTAATCGTACTTTTGAATGTGGGGGAGGCCCGTACCCTGCAGTGGGGCGTATATGGGCTAATACAGATGCTTAGATGGATTTGTGACAGATACATGACATTATAAACTGCACTTTATTAGTCCATATTCCCCAATGCTGAGTACAGAACACATCTGCAACGAAAAGTTTGATTGAGAGGGGTTAGGCCATCCTCCACGCTGACTTTAGCGGATTGGTTGATTTCACGAACCATCGAAATCTTGTCAGATATTTATGATATGCAGCTTTTCACACTTCATAAAACTTGATAAAAAACGAAGGTTTTTGACATTGCCTCAATAAGTTAACCTCAGTCTAGCGTAAAATATATAAAAATGCAAATAGAAATGAATAATCATGATCAAATAGTAATATAAACAGAGTTAAATTCGAGTTAATACTGCGGTAAAATAGCGCAGTGCCTTCAGATACAACGAATGTCATTATCAGGGCTAAGGAAATATTGTCGAGCAACCTTGTGTAATGTACCTATTAGATAACGACTCTTGTGTTGCTGGTACGTAATTTTTTAACGATAAATGTTTACCGTACATATTACCGAAGTTTCCACAGTCCGGTTATGCGTAATTTTCATATGACCACTTAAAATAATCGTGTTTTATACACGAAATATAATAATCATTCGTTTGTTTAACATTGGTGATATTTGAAACAAACTTATATTTAAGATAAAAAGCCGATTAAGGACGAATTGTATTTTTAAATATTAGATTTCTTGACCTGGTAGTCGAATTTGCCATGATAAGATTTGAAAACTAAATCTAGGGGAGCAAAAAGGCAATATAATGTATAGTTGATTTAAGAACAATACAATTTTGGGATGATTTGCCATCTTGAAATTAATTAATCAAATCTAGATTTATGATGTCATCAGTTACTAAAATTAACGATAATTTTGTTATCTGACGATATACAAATTCAAGATAAAGTTTTCTAACGTTATAAATCCTAATATGGCCGAATTAAGGTAAAGATGATTTTACTTTATTACAATTGACGGCTACAAATAAAGTCAGTAATACTTTAAGTTTAAACCGATGAGAACATACGAATAAATGAAGCAAGCCTGCTTATTCTTATGGAATACGGGCATGGCATCATCCTCATTATTTTTATACTATAGTAAGCATAAGCATGTAGTAGGTATAGACAATAGAACCTAACCACTCTCAATCGTACTCTCGATTGTAGAGGAGGCCCGTATCCTGCAGTGGGACGTATATGCGCTGATACAGACATGCAGGCATTCTATTTTGTAACTAGAGTACTAATTGTGTATTATCGATTTAGAAATAAATCAAAATTCGAAAATTTGCAGAAGCTCCCTTTCAACTAAATCATTGATAGTAAACTTAAATACATATATAAACTCACGCCTTTTTCCCAGAAGGGATAGGCAAAGGTGATACAAGAACATCCACATTTCGCATTGTGTGTTCCGTCCCAATATAGGAGACTATCCTATCGCCATATCGGGCACAAATTTCCTCATTCCAGCTGATAAGTAATATAAAAATCCAATATCAACTTACAGTGTAAACTTATATTCCTTGAAGAGCACTAATTATGCACAATTAGTTGCAGATTGCCCCAACGCGACATAGGTTTCGTAATTGCGAGTCGTGTTAACTTGCAGGTCTTGGCATTGACATGTTATAAACTCGTCGTGTTTGTGTATTTATTATTTTATATTGCCATGACAATGTGAGTACAATGCGTTTGTAATCTGTGGTTTAAAGGTGTGTGCAATTCACATATACCTACCTTTGTGCAATCGAATGCGTTGTCAAAATTTTAGGATGAGAATTGTTTCTTATATTTACGCGAATGATACACTTTGAAGTAAAACTATTATTTACGGATTTTATCGGGGGTTTGTAAGGTAATGGGTAGTTAGTAAAAATTCGGGAGGCTGTAACATAATCGAAACGGGTCGGGAAGTTAAAAAAATATAAAATTGAACCAAATCCGCGATAAATTCCGTAAATAATAGTTTTATTTCAATGTTTTGGGATCCGTTTATCTCTCTTCATATTTTATGATATTGGGCATGTTACTATTAGATTACGAGTATAAATGCCTGTTGTTTATATTATGAAAAATATCACAAGTCATGCATTAAATAGATATTTTTAAAATTTCATTTGTAGTTCCAAAATTCGCCACTCGTCAATTGGAAATAGTTGAAGTTTAAATAGTCGACATTATTATGGCGTCTTGATCAAACAAAATATACACCGAATTAATAGGAAATACAAAACGCCAGTGATAAAACCGTAATGTCAGATTTAAAGAACGAATGACACACTTTCTATCAAAAAGTTCATAATTTCATAATCTTATCAGATTTCTGCTTTCATTTTAATAATCGTTTTTACTCTTTACCTTTTACCGATTAAATCTCATTTAAATTAAAAGTCTTTCCATTCTGATATAAACGAGAAGCGCTCGCCCATCCTGATGAAACTATTAAGCATTTGTGCATTCTGATCAAAGCACTACATACTACAAGCATTCGTCTGCTTATCTTAGAATATTCTTGATCTACAACTGCTTTGAATACAAGTACATACAATAAAAGAACTCGACCATATTGTTTTACGATAAATGTTATCACATTAAGTGATGGATGTCGGTTAGTGTTTAACTCGCTGGCATTTTATTGTGCAGTAAATATTATCAATTGAATTGATTCGGAATTGAAGGATGAAATATTATACTAGGCAAAGTATTTTTTTACCTATATTTTGAGAGGCCATGCGTCTTGACAGCCTACGTGGCGCAGTTGGTAAGACGCTGCCAGTGAAACAAGAGACCGCAGGCTCGATTCCCGCACCGGGAGAAATGTTTGTGCCCACAAACATTTCTTTCGGGTCTGGGTGTTTGTGAGACCGAAAAGTCTCGTAATTCCTGATACCCACGACACAAGATTCGATCTTAGTGTGGGGTTAGGACTATGTATGTGACTGTTGGGTGTTATTTATTTATTTATCTACGATAGATGTGCATGGGCTGCGAGGATGATTACCGAACAGAAGAGCTCTTTATGAAAGTAAAGTTTCGAAAGATTTTGTTACTCCCTTTAGTTCTCAACTGTTATCTAGTTTATGCGTTTGTAAATTATGTTTTTTTTCAAATGAATTGAATGTTTATAACTTTGTCTAGCAACTGAACCGGTTTTAGTATCACGATGATAATATTGAAAGTCATTATTGCAATGATTTGTTCAACCGGTTTGCACGAAACTCGTAGTCGCCTAATTACGATATTATTTTCCTCGACTCCTCAACATAATTCTTATTAGTTACTATAACTATAAACCTTCTTCTTGTATCAATTTATTTGTTGATGAAAATTGCATTGAAATCCGTTGCCTAGTTCAAAAAATCAAAACTTTAATAGGGGCTGGTAGTAATTCTCATATGTGTGAGGTGGCCTGGGTAGGTACCACCGCAAAACTCCCGACAAACAGCAGTGTAAATGCACTGTTGTGTTCCGATTTGAACTACATTGGAGCCAGAGTACCTACTGTACATTTTGAGACTTAACATGTTATGTCTAAAGATGGCGAGCGCAGTGGAATGGCCAAGCATTGCTACTGTCTATGAGCGGTCGTATCGTTTACCATAAGGCGAATGGCACGCTCGTCACGCCATTCATTGCTATAAAAAAATAAAAGGGAGTGGGAAACGAATTTATTTTCTATGTATAAATGAATAGCAAAAACTAGATTTATGTTGCATAATTAACGTACAGGAAGCTTCTGCTTTTGACGTACAATAAATTATGTTAATGAAACATGATAAATTAATGAAACGACCTTACTAAGGGTGTAGAATTATTAATCATAATTAGTTAGCAACCTCACCAAGCTTGGCCCCGGTGTGAATAACATGCCTATATAGTTTTTTTGTAAAACAAGTATATTATGACAAATATGAATTTATTTCGCGTTTTTTGCCTGGCTGATTCATTTGATACAAATAATGGCAAAATAAATCGATTAATCATGAAGTTTGATTAATTTAACTAGTATGTAGGAAATTATTTTTTGTGCCGCACTGTCAGGCTGTGGAATTGTTTGCTGTCTCACGTGTTCCCTCCTTCCTATAGTCCTGGGTCCTTCCGCCGTAGTGTGAAGAGGCATCTTAGCAGGCCGGCATAATTGTATCTATTGATACTCTGCCTGGGTGGCATTTGCGCTCACCATCAGGTGCAATGTGGCCACTATGCCGGGCCAGATAAAAAAAATATATTTTAGACTATAGATCGCCACTTTGCTCGATCCTGACATATTACTTTCGCTTCATCTACTTTCATCAACCTCTTCGTGCATTCGCGTCGGCTCAGGGTACTTTTGACCTGGCCCTTCAACCCTTGTTGAGCGTATCACCGAATTAATTTTACCATATTTTATGATGCAAAAATGATAAATAAATGAACACTTACCTCTTTCCAGGTCCACGAACTCCCGCCAGAGAAGCTGAAGAACCGCGAAGTGGTGCAGATCGACATCGCCAACGATCCGCTATCGTCCGCCGACTACAAGCCGGAGACGGACCCGACCAAGTTCAAGTCGGTGAAGACCGGCCGCGGACCGCTCACCGGACCCAACTGGAAGAACGACGTGAAGCCGGTCATGACGTGCTACAAACTCGTCACCGCTGAGTTCAAGTGGTTTGGACTGCAGGTATGGACTGTTTCATTATTTATTTTATTCATTTCTAGCGGTCTGGCACGGTGAAACCCGGGTGCAGATACAGTTTTTAAAATGGCGGTCATGTTCAATTGCGACTATTTAGAATATCGCGACCAATGGGAGCACGAAATATGAATAAAATTTCCTCGTATTTTTCACTACTGCTTCCCTCCTATAAGTCATAGCGTGATGATATATAACATATAGCATGCCTCGATATATGACCTATTCAACACAAAGATAATTTTTCAATTCGACCAAGTAGTTCCTGGTGTTAAAGGTAACAAACAATCAAGCTCTACAGCTCTATACGAGTATATTAGTATAGATTTACTCAGTACCTAAGGAATTTGTGCCCGATATGGCGATAGGCTCGCCACCTATCACATCGTGGGACGGAACACTCGAAGCGAAACGTGGATGTCATAGTAGCACCTCTGCCTTACCCCTTCTTGGTAAAAGGCATGACTTTATACTTGTACCGTATTAACTCATATACGTCCCATTGTAAGGTTCGAGTCTCCTGTACAATCGAGAGTACAATTGAGCGAGTCTATAGTCCACCATATGTGGTATGTAGATTTACTCAAGATGTCGGGATACCATTAGTGTCTCATTTCGTAATCGGTTTCTTAACAACTGCAACACGGAGGATGTGTTGTATCACTTTTAAAATCTTAGATATATTATTGAAATTGAATTAAATTATTTTATGCTAACAAAATAGGTGTTTTTGATGTCAATGACTTATTTTTGGATGTTATTATCTGAAGGTCTTTAGCATATTTCTAACATTAGGAATAACGTGTTTTATGTATAAATACAAACCTGTTTCGTGTTTACTTGTCGTAAATATAACATTGATTTTAAAATGATATTAATTTCCACACAAATAATCAATTTAAAAATTAAATATAGCATTGGGCTCATTTTGAATAAAATTAATATTTTGGTGTTATTTTTTTGTTACAGAGCAAAGTAGAAAATGTAATCCAGAAATCAGAACGGCGGTTATTCACCATTTTCCATAGGTGAGTTTTAATTCCTTGCACCAGCGATCAAACAAATGGTTCTGATGTTAAAATATTAGAGGTGAACAGAAGTTTACATGCGTCAATGATCTCTTAAAATGAGAGGGAAATTGTAGGAATGAGAATAAGAGGGGGAAAATGGTATTGAGCATTCGGCAATCCCACCCACTGAACGAAATTATTGACTCATATCGGTTTTTTGCGAAGCAATGAATCCTACACTACCAAGCTTACCAAATCTTCAGTAATCTATAGTAAAAAATAGTGTCTTCAATCTCTACAAATGACTCATGTCTTAAGACAGCCTCCGTGGCGCAGGTTAGACGCTGCCTGTGAAACAAGAGGCCGCGGATTCGATTCCCGCACCGAGAGAAATGTTTGTGCGGCCTATAAATATTTCTTTCGGGTCTGTGAGACCGAAAAGTAAATCGTAGTTCCTGATACCCACATCACAAGATTCGATGTTAGTGTGGGTCAGGACTATGTATGTGACTGTTGGGTGTATTTATTTTTTTATTAAGTGGCCTGCTTGCTGATTTACCTGTTATTCTTTAACACTTACTCGTATATATTAAATATATAAGAATAAATTACTGCCGGCAGGCGCGTTATTCATGTATTATTTATTTTATTCCAGGCAAGTGTTCTGCTCGATGGACGACTGGTACGGAATGACCATGGCGGACATCCGAGCCATCGAGGACCGCACCAAGGAGGAACTGGAGAAGCTCCGTCGCGAGGGCGAGGTCCGCGGCATGCGCGCCGACAACGAGTAAGCTCCACTGTGAGCTGTACGCGTACGTGCGTGCGTACGTATCAATGTACGTTTGTGCGTGCGTACGTACGTATCAACATTCGTGCGTGAGTGCGTACCTACGTTTGTGCGTGCGTGCGTACGTGCGTTCGTGTGTACGTACGTGCGAGCGTGCGTACGTATCAATGTACGTTTGTGCGTGCGTACGTGCGTATCAACATTCGTGCGTGAGTGCGTACCTACGTTTGTGCGTGCGTGCGTACGTGCGTTCGTGTGTACGTACGTGCGAGCGTGCGTACGTATCAATGTACGTTTGTGCGTGCGTACGTATCAACGTTCGTGCGTGAGTGCGTACGTGCGTGCGCGCGTGACCGCGTCGGGCGCGGCTCTCACTGTAAGCAACTTGACATAACCATAGCCCCATGTTCGTTGATTAGATCTATTTAAAAATGCCGACAAACTTGAGTTTGAATTTTAAATTCAAACGCGCGTTGGTTTTCGTGCGTGACGTTTAATATGATTTGTACGTCCCCCCGATTTCGTTTCCTTTAGATTAATTGGCTCATTTTAACTTGTAATTATGTGTATTTTAACTGGAAAACAGCTTGACTCTGCCCAATGTGTCGGGGTTTTTTCCTTTAAAGCAATATGCCCTCAAGTTCCGCGCTCGGCATTTTTCACGCTCATAATACCCGAGCCTCGAGCGTCTGAGATTGCGTTACTGTAGTGTTATCGAGAGTGACTGTTCCTGTACTCGCCGAGTATTATTATTGTATGTGGGAGACACGTTTACATACCTAGAGATCGAGTGGTGCGCTTGCTCGGTAACACTGCACAGTGATACAACTGCTGGCAGTTGTCGCATTACTTACATAGCATTTAATATAGATATATTTTTATGTCGAGTCTGTCCATTTCACTTCTTGTCGTCCAATGTTTAGTATTTCCCAATAAAAAGTTCGTAAACATTGACACGTAGCGGTAGAACGTATATTTCTCTGCTTATGTATTATGTATAACTAGGGAGTATAAGGCGATCTCAATTGACGCTTGGGCATCGATTCACCATTAGACAAAATGGAGTTGCGGTTTTTAGATAATATTTAAACAAATAACAATTAAGTGGATGTAGTCAGTGATTAACAGGTAGTGTTCTCGTTACCTATTTATTAGTAATGTAATTCAATACAAACTCTTGTAACAAATGTTCAGTAGCAACGAGATTTGATGTAACTTATATCAGGTGGCGATTTAGCTCCGTGTTTTAACATTAAATCGTTTAATATTAATATGTCCTGTTTAGTTGTGGTGGCCGCGTAGTGCGGAAGTTTTTTGGCTGTTGTGTATTTATATAATTACTATAAATAAATTAAAATATATACATGTAAGTGATTTTTGCGCAATAGCATCGATATCTGGCACGATGTCTCTTGGAAAAATAAATTTATTGGTGCAATATATTAGTTAAAGCGTGCTGCGGTGTCCGTATGTGCGTTATGGTGTTTTGGTCTATTCCGACGCGTTAGAGCGAAATAGTGCAAGGACAAATTAAATGTGAATATTTGTTTTATCTCCTTTTTTCCGATTTATTACTATATTGTGAATAAGATTCAACCAAAACATAATTATTTGAAAACATAATTATATCAAAGAAAGACTACATTTGTCTGCCGCCAAACGATATCTACTCATATCTATTCGGTATTGCAACATCAGGTGATGTGCGGTAATAGAAAACCAGTATATCTCTCCTTCCTATTTTCTACTTCGGGTATATTACTTACAGTTAATATTATGAGTGTGTTTAGGTGACCACTTTCTAAAGAATGGTCAGAATACTTAAACATAATTTGGTCAAGTGGCATAATTTGTTGCTGTGGCGAATCGTCCATGCAACTTGATTCCTACTGGCTTCCCTGCTTCAATTTATGTAATCCAATCCTTATTTATTCGCTCAAACGCACGGCCAACCGATTTCTACAAACTTCTGTCCACTTGAATATTGATTTATGAAAATATTATAAGATTGTCCTTGCAGTATTTGGCTCTTGTGCCGTCAACAATCGGGTGTTGCAAGGTGTATGCTCACTGTTCTCTCACTAACTCCAGTTGGTGGTCGGTCGTTATGTGGTGCTTATATGGGGATATCATATTATTTTTTTATTCACTCCGGTGTATGTTGCAACACCCGCGGTTGTAGTGATTGCATGTATATTAATTTTTTAAATAATTAAAAATAAGTTTTGTTGTTTAACAAATCAGTATTTTATATATTTGTGTGACATTCCAAACTGTGCCGACGGTAACATGATGAAAATTGTTTCTAGTATGATTTGCTACTTAATATTATTTCATTAATTTAAATAGCTCTCTTTAATGTTTCCCGGTGGCGTGGTATGCGTCGCCGTTATTTGCATTCATCAGTACAATTTATGTTATCAAATTAGTTTTTTTATTGTGAAATATCGAGTTGTCAGTTGTGTTCGATCTCGCGGAGTCTCTTGAGAGCTCGCAGATTCAAATCACTCAGATATTCCTAAATACAATGAACTCTCACCGGAAACTCATGGAGACAATTTTATAACTGCTTAAAATGCACTTTGTTTTTAAGTTTTTTTACTTATGTTGTAATAAGTTTTACATCAAATACAGCGTGATATATATTTGCAGTAGTGTTTTTTTTTTGTAGAAATTAGTTTTTTTTTTGCTACCCTCATCAGTAAGGCTTGTTTTTATATGTTTTTATTTCGCCCTCGTAGTACCTCCCGTACTTACCTGCAGTGGTACTTCATAGCTAGCGCAATTTTTCCCTATAAATGTGAATATAGCGGAATCAATCCGTATTTATTGTCTATGATTAAATGTCAAAATCCATAGAATATTCTACAGCAAAACTGTAAATTGTAGGCTTCTTTGCTTCGATGTTAATAGCTTATTCGTTTCAGTTACCAAATAAAATTACATACAAATTAGCAGATTATTTTTATTTTAAACACCACCTTTAGATAGTCTGTGTGTGTCCTATGTGTTTATGTGTATTATGACGTCATAGTGCATGATTGGTGTGTTTTGTTTGGTTCCGCTTGCGTCGTAGTTGCCAGCAATAAAAAATGAATTTTCTACCCTCCTCGTCAGTATTCCATAGTTATTAGTGGTGACAAAATGTGGTTTTCATCAAATATTAATAGTTACCTTATAGAATGCTAAAATTGTCAATTTTTAAATGTTTAGCTAATTAAACTTTTTGAAGTTCTCGCATTGAAAAAAAAAAGTTTAATGTAATAATAACATTTGTTGTAAAATGTACTATGAATATTTTGAGGCCAACACAAATAAAAATAATTTAATCTGTTATGATTTGTTTGGATTTTATTTAGTTTTATGTGTTTTAGAATAATTTTAATACATATGAGCCTGATATTGGACAGTATGTGAAGAGACATTGGTTTCTTTGCTCTATCGTTCGTGCCACATCGAAAGCCCTGAAGATCCCAGATCAGACTCAGAAAACGCTACGTCTAATGTACGTGGTCTTTTATTTTTGCTTGCTACGTAACTTTTGATGATTTGACTTAAAATGTTACGACCAGTTGCCTACGCGAAAAAAAAATTGACTTCACTGCTTGGAAGGTAGTATAACACGGAGCTCCAATAAAACAAACACAGTCAAATTGGTCATTTATTTTCCGCGAGTAAGACAATTATCAAACTAAATATTCCGCATCAAAAATCAAAAGCCGATGAGCGTAGAAATTCACGGAAGCATCAAAACATAATATCACAGAATTTGACAGGTTCCTCTTGACGTGTGCTCCACGGCGTATAACGATAGCTCCTTACACCTTACACTAAATAACAGCATACTTAATAGTACTTAACATCCATGTCGATACGACAGTTTATGAGTAAGCCTCTTACTTGTCAAGTGTCGGATCCGTTTTTAAATCGGTCGATATCTATTCAGATTTATCGGATGTCGGATGAAAATAAATACACGAAGCTTAGTATTCGAAAAATGTGAACAACGTCGTCCAATTCGCAAGCTACGATTTTTTATCGTACACTCTGGCTAAACCCGACAATACAAATCGAAGATAAAAAATCCGTGTGTGAATGGCTACTTATAATAACTATTACAGCATTCGACATTTCGTCGGACCCGACACTCGACAAGTGACAACAATTTTTAACATCCAATTTACATCCGAAAGTTGAAGTATAATATTATTTTTTGCCCTTTCTATGTGTAATGATGTATTATTATTACACAGGGTGAATATTTCAAATGGTTGTGGGTGGCCAAATCCGAAACGATAAGGCCGATTTTGCTGAAAATATCCATCGCATAGAAAGGGCTGACTACAAATTGTACTCTGCACAAATAGAGTATTTGACGTTTTTATATACTGTTTATATTTTGCGTACAAACACAAATACCATTAAAATAAAACATTTGCATCTGAGTATTTTAAATGAAAGAGTACTACACTCCCATAATGGAGATATCTTATCGTCTCTTTCACACACGCACACTGTAAAGTATTTTAAGACTAGTTACGTCACTAGTTTTGTTTTGCATCTCTTTTCTTTTACTCCCACTACAAGATTTAAACTCTTTCCAACTTGTTAATTATGAATGGAATTACAAAATGGTTTGTTTGCTAGATTTTGGGTATGGATACGTTTTGATAAATACAATAAAAATATGAAGTCAAATACCCTATTGTACTACACTTAATTCAACAGTGAAATAATCATACACAAAATCATTAAAATTGACTTTGCTTTGATTTTGAAGGCAATAATGCAATATCTATTATTTTAAAACAAAATCATTTTTGATATGTATTTGGCATTGTTGATCTCCGATGTATGTAAATCATTAGTGTACAATATAAGCCAATAAATAAATAATATGTAAGTATGTACACATAATAAATAAATAAAAAATACATATAATAAATACACCCAACAGTCACATACATAGTCCTGACTTCATATTAAGATCAATAAATTTGGGTATCGTGGGTATCGAGAAACTACGAGAGAATTCTCGATCTCACTAACACCCAGACTCGAGACAAATACGTGTGGGCCACACAAACATTGATCTTGGATTGAACCCGCAGCTCTACATGTCGTATACGTAACACATGAATTCCCACTGGTGAAATTGGAACTACTTTAAAATCAAAAGTTCAATTGTCCACACAATTACATAACTAAAATAAACAGGTACCCTTTTTTTAAATGTATTCATTGACATTAATAATCAAAGAATATTTTGTAAATTAGCTTAGGGCTTCTTTATGTGCAAAGAAAATAAATTCAGTACAATAAAACAAGTTTCACCAACGCCACAACATAAAGTATGAATTTAGCCAATATATTTGCGGAAAAATATAAATATACATGTATGTATACTGCATTATCACCAACAAACTCATATACTAAACAGCATTAAGAAATATATTTAAATAACTTATGTCATTTGTTATCTATTTATTCAATACATCTATTCACAACAACACAATACTCACTTTTTAAAATACCAATTCAATATCAATAAATATTTACATTTATAATATAAATCTCTCAGAAGTAATGTAAATAAATAAAATCCTACAACGAAAATATCTTAATTAGGAAAAAAGTTACGCGTTAGGGTTGCCAACAGCTCTTTACAATATAATATATTACATTTATTTCTTACAACACTGTTTGCTCCATAATTAAATTAATATAATAAATACTTACAATAATACGGACAATACCTATATTAACATACATATATTAAACTATCACTTTGACAAAAATGCTTTAATTCTCCCTAAAAATATGCAAGTTGCACTGTTTAGAGAATGTTGGCAACCCTAAACAACGAAGTGAAAAGACGCAGAGAAAAATCAAGCTCAAAGCAAAGAAGAAATTTCGAAGGTAAAAATCTCAAGTTCTATACATTTATGAGGTCCATTTTGAGGTTTAAATATTCACGAATTAAAAGCGTAGATACCATATTATCAACACACTTTTCTCAATCAGACTCTTGGAAATATATTGCGGGTTAAAAAAAACGGAACTGACTAAAACGGAATGTATGCATATAAAATCAGTAATTTTATTTAAGAAAATGGACAAATGCCAGAACTTTACAAGTTACAAAATTTATCGCCGTAAAAACTTTCAATCTCTAAAATTAGCTAGCCTAGTGTATCTAAAATAGTACACAATTTAATGGTGAGATGGCGCTTTTGCAAGATGCAGTGGTAGTGGTATTACACGACTTTCCTTATGTTAAGATTTGTCATGGGTGCCTCGACATATAGCTCGACATAATAGCTTGATTCTGGCCGGATACAATCCTCACTGGTAAATTTATTTTTGTCATTGAGAACAAATTTTGTATTTTAGATTTGGAACAAGCTAACTTGCATTTGTAATGTGGACTTTGTTTTATGCTTTTTGCCATCAAAAACATACTAGCAACCTTTCTCTAAAACAGTTTTGATGCATCAATGTTCTGAATAATATGACTCATTTATTGTGTTCTCAAACATGGGCAGGAAAGAGATGCAATGCGCGACCAGCTATCTCTTTCTGGATTCTGATTTACCCATATCTCAGGCTGGGAGAAGCAGATGAATTTAACTAAACCTACAAAACAGATGTAGGTATAGGTTGTTCAATCAAAATATCTTTCAATTTTAGTCATTATGCAATTCATTGGCATGCAAATCTATAAGCAGACACTTTCCAGTCCATACAGAACATATTCAAAACACTTTTATGGTAAGTTCAGTCGTCTACTTCAAGTTCCAACTCTATGTCGGCCAAGCTGATTCTCCGTAGTGTGTTGATGACCATGTACCTGGAGAATACAACGTACAGATACCTGAACCAGACCATCTGCGAGGCGTGGCGCTTCATGGCTTGCACCACGCGTCGGCTCTCTGTCCACCGGAGGAAGTACCTTAAAAAGTAAAGTGCTGATAATATAAACAGTATTTTTAGCTATACTTTTTATTTATTTTATTTTCATTGGCCTTTAACAGGTACACGAGCATGTGGTCCGCTTGATGATAAACGGTCACCGCCGCTCATTGACCTTTGTAATGCCAAGGATCCAGCACAGCCAGATTGCTGCCTACCTTAAGGATAGGACTATCTGTAAGCCTCGTTTGAAGAAGGCCAGGTCATAGTGTACATACAGAAGCAGGGAGTTCATTCCAGAGCCTGCCATGCGTGGTTTAAAAGAAATGTACAGTTCAGGAACTGATTGTTTCGAGGTGGTTGGAATGAACTCTACTGCGGTGACGGGTGGTGCGATTATAAAAAGGCGACAAACAAACATTAACCATAGGATTTGTCTCAGATCGATCCACGGTTTCACTATACAGTCTCAAGTAGCATCATTATTATCATTTGAGATCCTTTTTTTCATTCATTGATTTCGCGCACATGCTCTGCCGTATAGCTAGCAGGTGACCTCTTACATAATAATATGAGAGAGCTACTACCAAACAAAATCAGGGACTTTTCAAATCAGATTATAGACTTTATTTCCTAAGTTTTAATTACAACAAGTGTATATTATTTTATATCTAAGCACTACTCACCTCTTGGAAGACAACACAAAGCTAAGTGGAAGGTCTAGAAAACCCAAATATTTCCTTAGTATATTTACTGAATCTAATGTGTACACTGTGCATCCTGAAACAACAAAAAATAGCTTATTAAAAATATGTTTTAGAAATACTTTTTTAAGGAATTAGAAATTCTAAATTCGTAATATTTTTAGCTGTACCTATTTATATTTTATATGCATACCAGCACTGATCAGGATAAACTTCTTTTTACTGTATATTTATATTTTACTCAATCAATGCACCTATTACCTAATTATGTTATTACTGAAGTGCTTTGATATCATATTATATAATAAAATCAACTACAATATGTAATGTTGATACTATCATTAGCCCATTTATATATATTTTGCAAATAGGACTATATGCAAAATGATTTCAACCTTGTTATAAGCCATATGACCTGCATTACATAATAAAACAATTTATTAATATCATGCAATCAGGTTTGCCGAGTTGTTTCTTAAAAAGGCTGTAACCTTGTCAAGGTGAAATCAACTGACTTTTATAGGCCAAGATACTACTTTTATTACAAAAGTGCAAAACTGTCAAGGTAAAGGTAATTGAACACATTGTGTTGTATTAATGTTATTGTATTGAGGTATAATGGAATACAATTATAAACTAAATAATTACTTTAAAATATCTATCCACATCCCAGTGTGGTGGACTATATGGTCTAACTACTCTCAATTGTACTCTCGATTGTGGAGGATCTGCAGTGGGACATATGTGGGCTGATACAGACAGATCCACACACAGTTATACCTAGCCATGATACATAAGTTATAATAAAAAAGTGATGATACCAAATATATGCATATTATATGAAGTGCAGATAGATATCTGTTAAAATTACATGGTGCAATTTAGGAATGTAAATATAATATGGCAATTTAACTGCTTTCAAAAACTATTTAAAATGCTATTTGTACTCACTTGTTGGCATAATTTTTTCCACAAATATATAAGCAACAGCATAAAAAACGGCAGAGTGATTAGCATGTGACGACACACCACCCCTATCGAATGTCACAAGGGTGTCAATATCCAACGCTTCTATCTGATGGTGTATTAACTTGGCCACTACGGGCACTGGCCAATGTATTTTAGGATCATCTTTCAACCGTGTATCCATTATGATGCATATATTTTCATCTGGCACTCCAAGTACATGGCATGCATCCCAAAGTTCCTTACGTCGGATGTTGCCTTTGCCTTCATAATTTCCTGTAACATAAATCAATTTACACTGAAAATTTTACATGTTTAATTATTGATTATTTAGCATTTATTGTTTTGATCATATGTAAATAAAATAGATTAAATATATAACAATTTTTCTATTTTAATTGCCTGAAATATGGATAAATATAGGTGTAATATAATATATACTCTTAGGTAACCAGGTTTTAATAAATGTTCATATAATATATAGCATGTTAGACTATATGGGCAAACCAATCTCAATTGAATCCTAGATAGTAGAGTAGGCCCATGCCTTGCAGTTAGATGTATATAGGCTGATACATAATTCAATTCATATTAAATCTCAAGCATCAGGCTAAGGTTTGCCTAAAGTATAATAATCTAGGTAAACTAAATCATTTTATAATAATTGTGTGCACCTTACCATTGGATAAGCATAGCAAGTGAACATCAGCACCCTGTTCACACAGTCTGAATATAGTGGGGCCAAAAAACATGCACTCGTCATCCGGGTGAGCTATTACAACCAGCACTCGCTTAGCACCAAGCGCGCCCCGCGTTCGAGTAGGCAGACGCCGCGCGTACCGCCGGTACACCACGCAACACACCAACAAGTACCCCAACACCCACAAACTTATGTATAACGCAAAATTCCTAAAATACAACAACGATTCGGCCAAAAATTTCAAATAAAAATTGTAAAAAACCTCCAAGTTGTACGGAAAGTCCATAAGTAACATTTCTGACTAGAATACGGGCTAACGTTGCGAACGAAGTGGACTGTTAGTTAAATTACTTCATTTAAAAACTCATAATATATGTTTAATATTGAATATTTAAGCCATTTATTATTAAAACTATTTTTGTAATTCCTATTTAGTTGTACTTTTAGGTAACGTCATTTTGACGTTTAATATTTTATTGCCATACGTTAAATAATTTATAGGTGTTGTCTAAAATCCAAATTAATTAGATTTTGCAGGAAAAGGGCAATTCATTCTATAGGTCTACCAGAATCTCATGGCATAAAATTTAAAAAAAAAACAATGATTTTTATGTGGCAATACCATCGACGAACAGCTGATTCAAAACTTGAGTTATGTCATTCGATGTGAATATTTTAAGATTTCTATCCTTTCTTAGCGAAAAGGTACGAATAAGTTCTACAATCACAAGTGCGACACATTGTTTACAAGGTTTATCGCTAGATCCGTGAATAATTTGGTCAAATTTAAACAAAATCGTCGATTTTAAAATCGACGTCGTTTTAACAAGTAAGTCGGAGTGAATAGTTTTGATACTTCATTTTTTTTTTGGTTAGTGTTAGATATGTGTATGTGTTTTATCGTATATTGATATCATTTTTGGAAACTAAACAGTAATGCATTACATACCTATTTACAGGAGTTTCCAGAGATATTAGATAAGGAACGGTTTATTATTATTCCTTTATCTTCATCGTCTTCATCAGAAGATTTACAGGAAAAGTATTTAGAAGTAAGCTCTGACTAAAGTGTTAATGAAATAAAGAAGACTGGAAATAAAATTATACGTTTTTATTATACAATCTTGCATCTATCGTATTACATTTATCGAATCTAATAATTATTTAAATAAAACCGACTCATAATCAAACTAGTTACAATTTGGAAATTGAAAGTTGTTTGATTAAGTGAGAACTAACAAGAAGAGAGAATTAAAACGAAACTGGTGGCTCGGTACCACTATTTTTATCTACGTTTTGAAAGTACCAGCGCTCCATCTATATTATAAATACTCGTAAGACTCTTATGTATGCTATAATTTAAAACTGAAAAAATTCTTATTTGCCTATTTTAATTGGCTATTAATCTAAAAGTACAATTTTGAAGTAATTATTATGTTTAAATAACCTTTATATTTTTACTTAAAACATTATGTAATTTATTTAAAAAGTTGTACTAAAAAAATAATGTCAATTTGAAATAAAAAATAATTACAATTATTGAAAGTATCAAAATATGTTCATCCAATTACCCCAGTGTTGCAATGCGTAAATTCAAATTTCCCAAAATGCCATGAGATTCTGGTAGACCTATACCGACAACATCAAATACAAATTATTTCATATTTAAGATCCTACTAATATTATAAAGGTGAAAGTTTGTATGTATGTTTGTTACTCTTTCATGAAAAAACGGCTCAACAGATTTTGATGAAATTTGGTATAGTGATAGCTGACACCCTGGATTAACACATAGGCTACTTTTTATCCCGAAAAATGTAGTGTTCCCGTGGGATGAGTCAGGAAATAGAAGACGGGACGAACCTGAAGTCCACGCGAACGAAGTCGCGGGCAAAAGCTAGTTTAAGATAAAGTAATGGTGATGCAATTATTATTACATAATTAGTAACTCAATTTTTATACAATTAATATATTATTGACAGTTTGGCTGTATGGCCATGATGGGCTTAGTCATGTTCAGGTGAAAAAAAGCAACCAAAGCTGTCAATCTGACGTTACTGTATTGAATATCAATTTTGTTGTTTCTTTCACTTTGTTCTCTTGGATAACGATAATTTAAGAAAATAAAATATTGTTGTACCATTTATCATTGTAAATATCCAAAGATGATTCAACCGGATTATCCATCAGCTATGGGGTTGTTGGCCCATTTGAATTCCGATGAGCTAAAAGAAATGTTAAATGACGATACAAAGTTTGACTCCGTGCTAAAGGATGTGAAACAGGTAATAAATATAAATTAACTATGCAAACAAAGAGACCTTAATACCCAACGTTGCCGCCCCAAAATCGATAACCCGATAACCCCAATCTGAAGAGCTTAGCTGATGAAATTGCTGGATATTCTATTGGTCATTAAAATGGGTGACTCATGCCTTATTGAAAAAAAAGGTTTTTAAAACAAACAAGACTATACTCAATATTAACAATTTTGTACTGATTGATTAGAAATCTTCCAACAAATTAGCGCATTTAAAAAACCTTATGTATTTTAAATCTTTTCAAATATGTTACCTACATATAATAGACCTAATTATTTAAAAACAATACATTGACTCACCTTTAGCATGACTGAAAGTGGTAATAAACTATCAATATTATCAGCCTGTTTGTAGTTTTCATTAAGAAAATTATTGACATTGAAAATTACGTCTTTATCAGTAAAATTATCCTGTTAAAAACCAAACTACTATTGCCCACTTCTCCAATAATAGATAATGTGTCACTATATTTAATCTGGAAATAGCTATAGACCTTTTAACCTATCAATAAGAAAACCTAATTAAGAATTCCCCATTAGTTGTTTATTAACATTTATGACACCTGGGATCAGTTAAACACAGTATTTTTGGGTGTATGTTTGTGTAAAATGTGTGAAATAAAGATTTTTATAACAGAACAACACTACTTTGTATGTACTTTTAAAAGAAAAATATATAAATTATTTACTAACAGCCTCATTCATAGATCGTTTTAAAACCTAGTTTAGTTATCAAATATGTTGTAATTTTGAACAACTTTTGAATTCAGTGTCAGTTTAGTAAACGAAACGTTTGATAGCTAAAATGGGTTTTGCAACTGTCTATTTAGTTTATTTTGATAATTAAATTATTGAAACATGTTTTCAAAATAAATACACATTCATATAATCAATTCATTTTTTTCATCTCCAAATAAATGTAGATTATTTCTTTTTTCTTTTAAAAAATGCACTAAGATAGTGCTTTCAAGAGCTTATAACCGCAATGAGAAAGATTCAGAGTCAGTTTTAAGTCTTCACAGCAATTGATTACAAATTCAAATATTTTTCATGAATATTAGGAATTCAATTCAGATACAGAACCACTATTTTTTTATTTTTTGGAGTTTGATAATTAAATAAATCCTCATTATTTCATAGGTCAAAGACTGGGAGACAGAAAGAGAGATGATCATAGCAAGCAACAGATCATTGGCGGAGTTCAATCTGGGCAAGGAGCCGGAATTGGATCAACTTAAAGCTGAAGTACAGGAGAAATCTGAGATGGGAGAACAACTTTGCACCAGAATCCAGGAATTGCTTGATGAGTATAGTGAGTATGCATATAGATGCAAAAGATACAATTGTTATAAGCATTCTTACATTTAGAATATTTTTAATTATCATATAGTTTAACAGGACAATCTAAAATAAAAAATGTAGTTTCCTTTTTGATGTCTCTGAAAAAGGTTTTTTGTCATTAATTTAAGCAACTGTTTACCTCTCCTTATGAGATAGATTTACACTACATAGGTTTAAAATAATATTTCCAATATTTGATCATTATTAGTGTTATGTGCACTTATGTGTTAGATAAAGTTTTACCAAAGCTGTGAACGCGGTGACATTTATGCCCATCAACATGACTTTTCAACAATACAAGCGCTCTGCTCGTCATCGTCAATAACCTCATAATGTCAAGCCACTGCCATGAGTGATGTCGCCGGCCTATGTCGCCAGCAAAAAGATGCCGATAGAGGCCAGCGGGTCGGTTTCAGTCTGTAGAGTGCTTAAAAATAAAACATAACCTTGATTTTAGAAACAAAATCAGCTGGACTCTCCCCTGACACAACTCAAGCGTTACTCCAGACAGCTGCAGCGGAGTCAGAAGAACAGTCAGAAAACATTGCACAAGATTTCCTCTCTGGGAACATTGGAGTTGACAAATTTCTGAAAGACTTTGAACCACTTCGAAAAACGATGCATATAAGAAAGTTTAAAGCCGAGAAGATGGCTGAGTTACTGAGAACGGGTAGCCAAAGTTCCTATGGTAATGGAGTTGCCAAACCATATTTACCGTACCCGAGCTACGGTCCTCCTCAGAGTATGCCAAATGTGCCATATCCAATCGGACCTCTGAATATGCCAATGCCTGGAATGTTTGGAAACCATTTTTGAAAATCTTTTATATTGTGTTATGTGTTCATAGAGCGGAATAAATAGGTCTGCAAATATAATACCATTTACATATTTCAGTTGTGAGTGGCCGGCCATGTGACGCACTATTCTGGTATTTTATTAAAATGATCGATTTTAATATGTATGTTAGTATTTCAAACATTAGGGGTTTTATTGTATGTCAATTGTATTTTTAAGTGAAGTAGCTTATTCAGCACATTCTTGTTTTGGTGAAAAAAAAAACTGTCCGCTTGATGTTGGTGCTTAGTAGACAAAAATGTGATTGTAAATGATTCTATTTAAAATATCTTAGATTTGTTGAATTATAGAATTAACGATAATTCTAGAAGAATGGAGCACCAATGGTATATAGAAGATAAATTAAACACATTTTAATGTAATAAAGATTAAATGGATGTGAATATTCAAACATGTACCTGGTTCCATCCTTTTTGTATGGTAATTCCTTTATTTTAAGAGAATATTCATTCATAACTTTTATTTTCAATTTAATGTTGCTTTAAAATAAAGATAGCAATACATGCTATTACTGTTTTATTATCGATTAGGGAATTATTAAACTATTGTTTTTTCTGAGTATTCTTATTTTTGCCAATCCATGAGATTTGAAAAAAATAGGTTCATCAGTATATGTATTTTAGACTCTAGCTATGAAAGGACATGTTATAAAAATGTAATCACTTTTTTTTATTAAATGACTATATGTACATTATATCATAAATTAACATAAAGAAGGGCCCTATTAGATTGAAAATAGTAAAATATCTTGAAGAAAATATTTGATTCAAAATAATTCTCAATTATAAAGCACATAATATTATTATGAACAACATTTCTATAATAATAGTTTGTTGATGAATCTGTATTCCTGTAAAGTTTATTTTAGTATTTTATGCTAAAAATATTATGAATAGACAACTTTCGGCAATAGATTCTCTGGGTAAGGCTAATGATGAAACAGACACCTGGTCTATTACATAGAGTGTGTCAACTACAACTCAAAATATGATTAAACAGAATACATTTCCTAAGATACTTTTTCTCATTTTGTTTGTATGAACATAATATTAAATGCTTAAAATATTTTGATGACATGTGACAGGTGTTCATTATATGACCACCACCCTACAACAAACATTGAGTAGTATTGTCTGGTTGTGGGCATAAAAAAATTCTCAAGCAAAAGTGCCATTATAAGCTGTAAGCACTTGTAAAAAAAAACCACAAAATTGTAATGCACTTTTTATTACATTATCACAATTCTTCTATATCTATAGAGGTATCTGATTTATGTACAATATATACAAAGCGACAAAAAAAATAAAAAACAGAACTGTCTCAAAATTATTTCACTCAGTGCATTTTCAATGCACTGGACGTCAAAATGTTAACAACTACAAATTTAACTACATTACCTACCTAAAGATCCTATGTAAAGTAGTGCATTCTATACAATTTTATTATTAACAGAAAAAGAAATAATTATTTAAAATTTACTGTCTTTGAAATTGATTTAACTATAATTTACCATTTTTGTGAATATTTTATACATTAAAACCACTATTTTGTAAGTTTGCTCTCGATGTTACAGTTTCATGAATAACTACTTTACAATATAAATTATATGTTCACAATTGAATAAGCCTAATTTAAGAGTTAAACTCTATGAACCACATTATGTGCTCTTTCCTTCATTATGCTCCAATTTCTCTTCAATAACAATTACTAACAGTTTAAGACAGTGGCTATGACCCAAGAGGCTTTTAGCTCCGCAACAAAAGTTTTTTTGACACAAATATACATGTTTCGGTTATGGGTGTTTTAAAGACCAATCTTATATTTTAGGATAGAATAGACTTGTATCTGAACTGGGGATACCAATGTGACTGTTGGGTGTTAATATGGATAATGTATATTAAAATGACGTGATAAAAAAACTTTGGGCAGGAAATTTTAATCTGGGACCTAACAGGCAAATGAGGGATAGTCACAGCCTAAATTTTTTTACTAGGGACACATCAATTCGATTTTTTTGCTGCATTTTCATTTTCCTTTTTTACTCTATCTACGTCGTAATCTGATGTGCTTCTGGACACAAACACAAAGAAGAGACCTGTTAAGCCCAGTATTAGATAGATGAAGGATTCCTGTTGCACTGACTCGGCACTCCGCTCCCGTTTTTCCCGCTTAATTCTATTTATTTCTCTATCATATCTTTGCCTTTGAAGCAGATCACCGTAATGCTCTTTCGACCTGAAAAGATATAAAATGGAATAATAGAAAAAAAAACTAAAAATTTTATTACACTGTCAAGTGAAAAAAGATGTGCACATTTTTTTTTTGCAATGAATGGCGAGTCGAGCATTTCGCCGATGGTAAGGTCCAACGTTCATGGACACTAGCAAAAAAAAAACCATAATGAATACAAAGCAATGCTTGGCATTCCACTTCGCTCGCCATCCTGAGACATAAGATTTTAAGTCTCAATATGTCCAGTAGTTAGACAACAGTGCATTAACACTACTGTTTGGCAGATAAATATACATTGTGGAGGTACCGACCCAGGTGGCCTGTCACATATGAAGAGACCTACCACCAGTTTTTTGGGCATTTATGTAAAATCACAAAAATATCTGCATGAAATTTCGATCAACAGCTTCAAAGCATTACCAAGAATCGAAGTCGTAGATGGGCCTTGTGCCGTCCATAGTTGGTGCGACATTACGGTGTGCGCGTGATTTGTAGAACTTGAGCGTGGGGTCAGTGGGTTCCGGGTCGGGCTGGTACTCCATGCGCGAAGTATTCTCTCGACCCACTAACAACCCTGAAATGAAAAAAATAAAACATACTACATCTGAATGGAAAAAACAATAGTACAACCAACAGTTACACACATAAATAGCCCATCCACAGGTTGTTGTGTCTCATTCTAATACCCACGACACAAGGCTCAAACTTAGTGTGGGGTCAGGACTATGTACCCTATATGACCATTGGGTGTATTTATTTATTTATTTAAATATTAATACTATTTTAGGAATAATACTACAAAGTAATGCTTATAAAATAAAATATAAACTACAACACAATAAGTATTACAAAATGTCAATAAATACATATAATATTAATATTTAACAATTACCATACCTTTATCATACATTTTTTTCAACTTGACATTTCCAAGTACTTCATAAGCTTCAGTTATAGCCCGGAATTTCTTTGCTGAAGCTTCATCCTAAAAATAAGTTTTTATTTCATAGCTTAGTTTTTTCTACTTAATGATTAATAACTTAGTAGTATAAGTAGGAAATCTTCAGTACAATGTTGTCTTAACACTTTCAAAGCTTAAAATTTTTCTGTGTACTTGTTCAAGCAAATTTGTATCATATTCACGGAGGCGTGAAAATAATGTACTACCCACAAATGCAACTCAGACTTAATAAATATCTAAATAATGGGCCTGGAGCATGGTAACCACACCTGCATTGTGCACACACAAACACAATATTTGTATCTACTAGAGGTAACCTGTAACTTCATTTAAAACAGAAATATAATAAAATATTTTGGAGATATCTCTACTGTCAGCCCATATAAAACCCTCTACAGAGCATGGACTGTAGACTGGATTTGTGGTATTTGATTACTATAAATATAAAATAATCAATGTTTTGTATATTGCATGTTTAAGTAAGAATTTTCTTTACGACTCACTTGACATATGAAACATGAATACAACTTATTGAATAGTATATTAATATAAGTATAGTTAAAGGAAAGGAAAAAGTAAAAACAAAAAAGGCAAAAGTATCTTAAACCAATAGAAACGCATGTAGAGATTAAAGAAAGTGGATGAGGCGAAAGTAGTATGTCAGGATCAAGCAAAGTGGAAATCATTAGGGCATAGTCTCTGCCTACCCCTATGTGATACAGGCGTGTCGTTAGTGTATGTATGTAAAATTATATAAGCGTTAAAATAGTCAAATTAAACGCACATCTTAAATAACTATTTTTACAATTCACGTAACCTTGTAAAAATCTTTTTTCCTATACTTACACTGGATATGTCAGGATGATAAATTTTGGATAATTTATAATACGCGGATTTGATATCACTTTGTGTGGCCTTAGGCGTAATTCCAAGGACATCATAGTGGCTAGCACTGGCTCTGGAAGTAGTGCTTAACGTCCGTACCACCGAAGGCAATAGCTTCAAGGGACTTTGTCGGAGCATCTAAAAAAAACATGCCTTAGCAGCATTTTTTATGGCGCAAAATATTAGATAATAGCTAAACAAACCACACAGTTAACTTACTGGTTAAATACCAATTTTATAGAGTCAGTTGAAAGTAGAATTCATATATTGAGTCAAATTTACTAAATTCTTGTATTCCGGGCTAATTTTGACATTTTGACTGCCAAATTGAGGAAAATTTCAAAAAATTACTAGTTTTATTTTTTATATCATGTTTATTTTGGTAGATAGTCTTTTAGCCCAATAATGGTTTTTTTTTGTAATATGGTAATGGTTTTTTCCTTACATTTATGACAAATAGATTGTTAAATCCACGTGATGAGTAGCTCACTTATTTTATATTTTGTAAAGTCAAGTGCTATAACATATACAAATTCAATTAAATATAATTTTGTGTTATTTTTAAACGCGGATATTTGATTTGAAATCATATTTGAAATGGAATGCAATAGAAGAGTGTTGCTATATCGAATAAATTTTTTATTTTTATTTTGAACTGAAAGGTGCGTTCAAAACATTCAGATTGTTGCCGTTGATTTTTATCAACAATATTTATAAAAAAAAAAATAGATTGTAAATATTATGAAACATAATGTTTTTGAAATTGCTTGATTACAAATAAACTGTTAATATATTTGAATAATATCTCGTAGTTTTAAATCGTTTGTTGGATTGGATTTTTATGTTCTGGTTTAAGGAAAAATATTATCACTGGTTTTTAAATGTTTCCAAGTGACGTCAATATTAGTCACTGAATAAAATAAAGTTGAATTTGTGATAATTTCAGTTATAAACTGACGTTTTTTTAGTGTTTTCGACTTTATAAACAAACGTAAGTATAATTTACATCCAATTTATTTGTTAAATCCGTATTATATCGAGCATATGTTGCGTTGAAAATTCATTGCCTTGTATGGTAGTTTGGTGTGACTTGGTGTGTCCTAGATAAACTTGGTTTTAATACATCGAGAAGCTGTTTTGGCAATGACTCACGTTCTCGTTAGTGACCGCAGGTGACGATAAGTTGACTTTAACGGCGGCTGCTTCATTAGATTTTATTTTTATACTTTACGTGCATCGTCAAAATTTCATTAGTGTGACGATACCGTCCTGTGTAGATCGACGCAAAGCCGAGAAGTATCTCAGGTAATTTGATTAATTTCCTTGTAAAACAAACATGGGTGTAGCTCATTAAATAGATAATTATTCCTATACATTCAAGGCAGTATGTGTGGCACAATTAATTAAATACAGATAGCAATGTAATGATTGTACCTCTTTTATTGAAGTTAAACAAATATTGGCAATTATTTGTCACTCATGATTAGATTTCTGAAACAAAAACTTTGAAAACAGGCATTTAAATAAGATCATTGCATATTTTTAGTAAATCTTATTGTAAAATATAAAATTAATAACCTTTTAAATACGATCTTAATTTTATATTTAAAGAATATCAGTTCTGCAATGCTTACCTTTAATTGAAATTTAGATATACATAATTTGCATAGAACAAAAGAAATGTGATGTAAAAGTTGGCACTAAAGTCATCTAGTAGGCAAGGCACCTATGTATTGTCCTTATTCTAAATACATGCATACATAAACTCACACCTTTTTACTAGAAGGGTAGGCAGAAGTTCCCTAGTAGTAACCAGGGTACCCACATTTTGCCTTGTCTTTTTTATCCCACAATGTGCTAGGGGGCGAGTCTATTGACATATATTGATACGACAAAGGCTCTATGTAACTTATTTCAAAAACATTGTGATAATCCAGTTATTTTTTATCTAACATTATAAATAAATTTGTTGTGGATTCAAACTATATTACAGTTCAATGTATCAAAAGTAATTGGAAAGCATATCAGTCATAATGAGGATGTACATTAACAATGATAATTAATCAGGAACTTGTTATTTTCATTGTAACTTACTTATACAAAGACTGGTTGTCAAATAGAGTGTAATGCCTTGTTACTTATTGGATTGATACTGTAGACATGTGTTTTTTAAATATATATAATAAGTACCTATATATCATTAACAAAAAAGTGCTTGGTCGCCTGTTGGTAAACAGACCAGACGCGGCTGCCAACATGTTCGCGGTGGTCGCGGGTTCAAATCCCAGGGCACACCTCTGACTTTTCGGAGCCATGTGTGTATTAATAGTCAATCACCACGCACTAAAACAGTGATAGAAAACATTGTGAGGAAACCTGCATACCATAGCGGTTTATAAGAATTTCTATGGTATGTAACTCTGCCAACCCGCACTAGGCCAGCATGGTGGACTATATGGCCTAACCACTCTCAATCGTACTGTTGATTGTATAGTAGACCCGTGCCCTGCAGTGGGACATATATGGGCTGATACAGAGACATCATAAACAGTTGCAAAACCAAACACAATTTTGATTTACAAAGCAATGCTTGGCATTCAACTGCGCTCGCCATCCTGAGACATAAGATGTTAAGTCTCAATATGTCCAGTAGTTACTCTGACCATAATGTCCTTCAATCTGAAACACAACAGTGAATTTACACTGCTGTTTGTTTCTCACATATGAAAGACCTACCACCAGTAATGTATCATTGACAATACCATGGTGTCTGGTCAGAGCTGCTGATTGCTTAGATTTTTAAAAATGAAAATAATAATTTTTACATTTCTAAAAGAGTAAAAATCTACAATGATATTATATGAATCAGCTGTGTATTCTAATGAAATAGCTAGTCATTTGTTATTAGTTCACAAAATGACCTATATATATATATTAAGAAATTTACATCATTTGTTCATTACTTTTACTTGGCCTGTTAATGGACGGTGATGAATCTGCCTTGGTTACTTGTTACCTCCACTCTGCCAATATTCATAATTCTCAGTCACAAGATAAGGTTTTTCATTGGATCTCATAACTATAATAAACTATTTCTGTTGCTCTCACACATAGGCTTTGTCAACCCATTTACAATGGCAATGAAACAGAAATTAGTAGATAGAAAAATAAAAATGCAGTTGTTATGATAAAAATGTAAAGACAAGAATGTGATAGTGTAGTAAACAAACTTATGCATTTATAATGCATTTATAATATTAATAATGATTCATATTATGAATATCTTAACCTTATATATAATACTAGCTGTCGGGCCCGGCTTCGCCCGGGTGCAGATAGTTTTTGAGTCCAATCCACATCAAGAACATATTATTTCGCGTGTCTACTAACTATATTTCCCGCGTGCCGTCGACTATATTTCCCTTCCGTAGGAGAGGACATCCCGTGCCAACAATTTGAATTTGAAAGAGTAGAAAATATGTATATTTGGTTTCCTGACTCATCCCACGGGAACACTACATTTTTCGGGATAAAAAGTAGCCTATGTGTTAATCCAGGGTGTCAGCTATCACTATACCAAATTTGAAAGAGTAGAAAATATGTATATTTGGTTTCCTGACTCATCCCACGGGAACACTACATTTTTCGGGATAAAAAGTAGCCTATGTGTTAATCCAGGGTGTCAGCTATCACTATACCAAATTTCATCAAAATCTGATGAGCCGTTTTTTCATGAAAGAGTAACAAACATCCATACATCCATACTTACAAACTTTCACCTTTATAATATAGTAAGGAAGTAAGGAAGTAAGGATAGTAAGGATAATATAGTAAGGATATAGTAAGGATAAACCTTTTCAATATAGATTATTTAGAGAACATCAGTTCTGTAATGCTTACCTTTTATTTAAATTTAGAAACATATACATAATTTGCACAGAACAAAAGAATTGTGCTGTAAAAGTTAGTATTAAAGTCATCTAGATGGCAAAGGCCTATGTATTATCCTCTTTCGCTTCTAGATCAGAATGTCGTCCCGCAAGACAGCAGGCCGCCGCGGCACGAACAAGAAGCGCGCACAGCGAGCCACCTCCAACGTGTTCGCCATGTTCGACCAGGCGCAGATCGCCGAGTTCAAGGAAGCCTTCAACATGATCGATCAGAATAGGGACGGCTTCGTCGACAAGGACGACCTGCATGATATGCTGGCTTCACTTGGTAAGTGATTCTCTCTCTCTCTTTTGTACTGTAACTGTCTCTCTCTCTTGTTTTCTTTTGAGGCACAGGAAACCCACTGCTGAAAATAGGACTCACCCAATCACTCGGTAAGTGGCTTTGGCTTTACTCTATCTCTTCTTTAGCCATGGGAAGTTCATTGGTGAATATAGGCCTCCCCCAAAGATCTCCACATCGACTTGTTGCACGCCGTTATTTTTTACACTGTCAGCTTTATCCATAGACGGTTTTAAAACTTATTTGGATAGCTTCCGTGGCGCAGTCGGTTCGACGCCCGCTGTGAAACGTGAGGCTGCGGGTTCTATTAAATATTTGTGTGATCCACGCGTATTTGACATCGAAAAGTCTCTCGTAGTTCCTGATACCCACGACGCAAAACTTGATCTTCGTATGGGGTCAGCACTATGTATGTGACTGTTGGGTGTCCTATTTATTTTAATTAAAGAATGTTTTGTCACTTTTCAATGACTTTTGCATTCAGTTTGAGTGAAGAAGACAAAACATTCCATAGCTTAAATAGGTTTTGCATCAGCGACTTCCTGCAACCTTATCCAAGTCGTCCGTCCATCTTGTTCTAGCAAACAATATTTCTGATTGGATTTGTAATTGGCTGTGTATGTTTGGAAGGTAATTTCATAATATGTTAAATTTTCATAATATGTGAACATGTTAACAGCCGCGTCTGGTCCCTTATCAACAATACGCACTTAAATGAATAAATTAACATTAACACAAGGCAACATTAACATTTTCGCAATGGTGTGCACACCTAATAGGAATTGTGGTTTCCGAAGGAAAATCCCATTCAACATTCATTGACATCGTAATTTTTTAGTTTATGTTGTATGAACAATAGTTCTGATTGATTCATTTCGTCATCAGGCAAGAACCCAACGGAAGATTACTTGGAGGGCATGATGAATGAGGCGCCCGGCCCCATCAACTTCACCATGTTCTTGACTCTGTTCGGCGAGAGGCTGCAGGGCACTGACCCTGAGGACGTCATCAAAAACGCTTTCGGGTAAGTACTCTTTAATAACATAGGGAAGGACATAGCTTGATATGGCTGGTATCAACTCGGCTTCTCTCGACACTCGATTTCATTAAGGCTCAGTTGCACAAACTAATTTTGGACATATTTTTGGTTTTTAATATGTCAATCCCATACATTCGCGATGTCAAATACGTCTCAAATGTATGGGATTATCATTTTCAAAGGCAATGTTATCGGCAAAGTTAGTTTGTGCAATTGGCCCTTAGTTTCGTCCAATAGCACAGCGGATGAGTAAGACAGAGTCAAACCATGCAAAATGTTGTGATTTATTGGTACCAAAATGACAAGTATTGAATCTGGAAGTAAGTAATCCGAAAAAAATCGAATATTAAAGATAGATCGAATGGTATCATCGAAAATTGACAGTACAGTATGATTTTCGCTCAGCATTTCGTCAGCATGAATATATATCCTTATCCTCCTTCGAGATTGCTCATATGCTGCGTATGTGGGTGATTACGCGCATTTACCACTTTCATTTCACCTTGAGTCACTTGTTTAATATTTAAGGAATTCTACAGCTATACGTCATTCTTTTGATATCAGCTTGTTAGTTACGAATCCAATTAAATGTGTAAAAGCATTACCTATAGCATATAATTTGTATTTACCATTTTATACCTTTGAAAAATTCAGATTATTATATCGTTGGTTCGTATTTTGTGAAGTCATACTGATGGTGTGCAAGGATAATTTCATTTTAGTCCAAAAATATATGCTTTGACGTATATAAAAGGGAAAGAGGTCGTTGGGCGGGCTAAAGTGACAAAAATAGATTTCCAATATAAAGTGTATGACATACGCAGGTATTTTTAACATAAGGATGAAAGTGTCGCTCCAGCAAACTCATGTAATATACTGTCCAACACTCTAAATAACATTTGTTGCGAATTGTAGTTTTATTATTTAGTATAGTATCTATTCATGTGAATCCACCACTGAAATTGAAGACGTTTGGAATCACTTAGTCAACTCTCCTCCATTTTTTTTTGCAATAAATGGCGAGACGAGCTTGCTATTCGCCTGATTATAAACGATACTACCTCTCATGGACAGTAGCAAAACCAAACAACGCCATTAATTATTATAAAGCTTTACTGTGCATTCTACTACGCTCGCCATCCTGAGAAATAAGATGTTAAGTCTTAATATCTCGGTAGTTACTCTGGCTGCAATGTCCTTCTAATCGGAAAACAACAGAACATTTACATTAGTGTTTGGCGGAGAAACGGACATTGCGGTGGTACCTACCCAGGTGACCTCTCACATATGAGAAACCTACCAGTCCAGACTTTATATGAATGGGCAGGGTCGTACCACTGTCTCGAAAGAAAATCGATAGCCTTGCTATCGCGTTTCCCAATATCTCTTTCATTTCCTCATTCTTCCCACTTTTTTCTGGATTTGAGCAGCTAGAGACACATCTATGATCCAAGCGTAGTGGATGTTCAAGGGCGGCAGTAATCACTTACCACCAGGATTACTTTCCTCTTGTGCCGGACCTAGGCAATAAAAAAAAATATGCACTGGGAGAATACTAGATAAACCGCTTGTTTTCAGTTGTTTCGACGAAGAGAACAACGGCGTGATCGGCGAGGAGCGTCTGCGCGAGCTGCTGACCACCATGGGCGACCGCTTCACCGACGACGACGTCGACGAGATGTTACGCGAGGCGCCCATCCGCGACGGACTCTTCGACTATGTGGAGTTCACGCGCATACTCAAACATGGCGCCAAGGACAAGGACGAGCAGTAAACGGCCTACGAGCAGGCTGCCATCGATACAAAAATAGAGTTCATCGATTAAACAAATCATCGGTTAATCAATTAAAAAAATCATCGGGTTAATCGATTAAAATAATCATCGAGTTGATTGAAATATTGATTAAAATAATTATCGGGTTAATCGATTAAAAAAATCACCGAGTTAATCGATATATCGATTAGAACACAATCGAATTTATTCATGAGCAATTTTATACTGGATTTTAACGTCTTGCCATATAAATGATGTTTTCAATCGCCATAATGTACTTACGCAGCCTGCGAAGTTTTTTAAATATTTTTTATAGCCAAACATATAAAGATTGGTGTAAGATAAAATTATGAATAAGTTAGTATGGTATGAATTTTCTGAATAATTATAAAGGATAGGTGCTATAACCGTTAGTTGTTATTTAACTGCATTTGAAACAGTGATACATGCATTTGAAATAAAATTCCGTTTGGACCATTGCAATTGATTTAAGACTAACTCTGTATACGTTTAGTTTCGTGCACGCGCATAATGTGTGATTGGCGAGAGTAATTAATTATCATTCCTTCAACTTATTGGAATCTGTTAGTTGTAGCGGCATGAAGTGTGACTAATCACTTTATTATAAATTATGAATTATATTAAAACTATATAATTAACGTGTGTTAGTAACTTAATCATGTATGTATTTTTTCCGAATAAATTCTTCAATTCAATTTTTTTTTATTTCATTCTCTCTACACCCATTATATTCCACCTTTACATTTATTTAAATAAGTGCGTAATACGACATTGATAACGATATATTATTTTTATTCACCAACGGCTTTATTCACAGACAAAAACCTATTTTAAACAAATAATGTTTTGTTTTTTTCGCTCTGACTGAATTCAAAAGTCGTTCGAAGGGGACAATACATTCGATATCAAAATAACTTTTTTTTATTACATTTAATGGCATGGCACGAGCATGCCGTCAGCCTGATGGTAAGTGATACGACCGCTCAAGAACGGTAGCAAAACTAAACACCTTGAATTACAAGGCATTCCACTGTGCTCGCCATCCTGAGACGTAACATGCTGTCTCAATATATCCCGTAGTTACTCTGACTTCAATGTCTTTTAAACCGGAACACAACAGTGCATTCACACTGCCGTTTGGCGGGAGAAATAAACATTGCGGTGGTACCTACTCAGACGGCCTATTAAAGACCTACTACCAGTAACAGCTTTTGAAACTGCCTATGAATGAGGACCTAAATCTGTGGTTATATTTCAGAGGAGTATTCAGAATATAAATTAAATCAATTATTTTATGCTGTTTTCAAGCAAGAACATCTATAATTGATATCCTATTTTCATTTCAATTTAAACAAACGATACCATGTAATGTGCAATGCATCTGTATTGCTATTAAGCTACAGGAACGCGTAAGGTTACGGACATTCAATAAATAAAAACAATCTTTAGGAACAAATAAACCGTTTATGTATTAATATTGCTATTAACAAAAGTGGCGTCAACCACTCAAACTGTTTTACACACTCCTTGCATCTCGGGGTTTGTTACGCCGAGTTCTTGATGAAGTGTGCTCCCCTTTCTGCCACCATCATGATGGCGCCTTGAGGGTTACCGGTCATTTGACGAGGCATCACTGACGCGTCGATCACTCTCAAACCTGGAAATATTGGCACATGTTAGATGTTACAAGTTAACTGATCACCTCATCGTAGTTTATTGTCGGCCAAGAATTTTTTTGGACGGCCGATGTGTTTTTTGCTTTTTTTTAATTGCCATGTAGGCAGACGAGCTAGCGGCCCGCCTGATGGTAAGCGGCTACCGCTGCTCATGGACCTCCGTAGTGCCAGGGGACCAGCACAACAAAGTTGGGAGATTTTAAGATGGGAGTAGAACGGAAATAGGAAGAAGTTATTGGGGTTATGAAATTGTTTAGTTTTTCCATGTATTCCTTCCATTCTAGATTCTTATAGCGTAAAAAAGCATTTTTAAAGGCCGTCATAATGTTTGGGCTGGAAAATGTCTGTGGTCAATCAATACTGAATTTGCGTTGCATTTACTATAAACGACTTACCAGAAACACCTAGCACTCTTAATTGAGTGTCGACCACGGAATTGATGGATGCTGTGCCCATTTGGTGGTTCTGAGGGTCTGTGTGGAGACGGATCATGCACTCCAGCCAGTCATCGGACCAGGTCTCGCCAGAATTGTCGCAGGCTGCTGTGTACTGGATGTCCAACTGAGCACCCAAACGCTTCATTGTCTGAAAGAAACAAATATAAAAATAACATTAGTCAAATTGTGTTACGAGTATATACATACATACATAGATAGACGCCTTGTTCTCAGAACGGGTAGGCAAAGGCTACCACGACATACACGTTCCGCTTTTATATTTTCTGTCCCACGATATGATAGGGAACGAGCCTATCGCCATATAGGGCACAAATTCCTGACTCCGAGCTGATAATGACGATAAGACTCTTTATTTTTGTAGTATCTTATGTTTTTCGTTGGTCTTTGAATGAATTAAAGTGTAGAAATACTTACATCAGTCTCCATGAGTCTCTGCAGGTATCTAAGTCCGTCCTTAGCCATGACCATGTCGTCGGGATGGTCGAAGTAGTTGGGGTAGAATAGCGGCGGCTCCAGCGGGTCGGAGGAGTTGAGGGTCAGGTGGCCCACACTGCGCGGCAACAGCACTGCGGCGTTGGCGCTGGAACACAAACAGAGTCATCAGTTAGTTACTTCTTATTGTAAGGCTAATTTTATTGAGTAATTCTAATAACAGTATCAACCCATAAAAAGGACGTATATACAGGGCACAGGCCTTCTCTACAATCGAGAGTACGACTGGGAGCGGCCAGGCCTTAGAGTCCACCACGCCGGCCTAGTGCCGGTTGACGGACTTTACATACCGTAGAAATCATACAAATCGCTATGGTATGCAGGTTTATTCACGATGTTGCCTCACGTTATAGTGCGTGGTGATTGGCTAGCAACACACAAGAAAAGTCAAAATTGTGCCCTGGGATTCGAACCCACGTACACTGTGAACATGTTGGCAGCCGCCACTGGTCCGTTTATCATCAGGCCACCACACACTTACGCATGATACATCCACCTATATCAAAAAAATAGACGGTAGAAAACAAGGCCTACTGACTTCATCCTACCGACATTATTTAATAATTCCAGGGTGGACATTTTACTTTGTTTAGTCATGTGTTTTTTAGTTCTCATTTTTAGCAACATAAAGTGAGCGTAGTGTGATTTAACATCCAATGTCTCGGGGTCTTAGTGTGAGTGGTGTGGCCGTGGGTGTGGCTCTTGTATCGCTATTGGCAGGCGTGACTCTTACTATCAGGTAAGCGACCTTCCTACAGTCGCAATTTTTTTTTCTATTATTATGAATGGCGAAACGAGCATGCCGTTCGCCTGATGATAAGCGATACGACCGCTCATGAACAGTAGCAAAACCAAACAACGCCTTGCATTACAAAGCAATGCTTGGTATTCCACCGCGCTCGCCATCCTGAGACATAAGATCTCAATATGTCCAGTAGTTACTCTGGCTATAATATCCTTCAATCCGAAACACAACAGTGCATTTACAATGCTGTTTGGCGGTAGAAATAGAAATAGACATTATTAAAAATATATAATTTAACAAAATCATTCCACTTACGAAATGTTGTATCCCTGTTGTTGGCAGTCGGTTTCGATTTTCTCACCAATGACGCCGGTTTTAGAGCACTCGGCGTAGAAGCCGTTGAAGAAGAACTGGATGTCGGGCCGGTCCTTGTTCGTGGCGAGGCTTGAGTATAAGAATCCTGTCAACTGAAGCATAACACAACATCGCCATTAGAAAACATACAGATTAAATGTAAGTTATAATATTATACCGTATTATTTGCGCCTTTCTGGTTCTTAAAGTTTTTTGTTTGAATTAATAATTGGCGAAGTCGCTAAGTAATTAACTTTATGCTTTAAAGATTACGATTTCCCTTCGCACATTGGTTTGAAAGGACATACCCTAACACTTGAAAAATAAATAAGTTGACAATAATATTAAGCAAAACAAAAAAACAATCACTAACCTGAGTAATACCAGTGGACGTCATAGGTCCTTCCTTGGCCAGTAAATACGACACCAAGTTAGCCCAGTTGAGAATTTGAGTGTTATTAATGTTTTCTAAAACGAAGTAGAGGGTGGCACCGAAATGATTTCTCAAATTTAATCCCACGGGAAGGTCGGCTATGACGGGAATGTTGAACTTCTCAAGCGTCTCTTTGGGTCCAATACCAGAATGCAGGAGGATTTGTGCGCTGTTCAATGCTCCTGCACTTAGGATCACCTGAAAACGATTTCTTTGTTACATGAAGCAGAATACGATAGGAGTATATGGACATCCATAATCTCTGTCTAATTCTATTGGATAAAAAAGTTATTTTTATCTATTTGAACTATTAATTAATGCTGAGATATTGCAAACGAACGTTTGCAAACGTTGTTCTACTTTGTTCTCATAAAAATACCCCGTAACGTTAAAAAACAAGAAAAGTTAGTGTGTTCCTTATAAGCAGTGGCGTAACAATAGGGTGGCAAAGTGCGCAAAATGCCACGGGCCCCCGGCCTAAGGGGGCCCCTGGACCGGCAAGGCCCTGGTCTGACAGGTTCTCAGGCCCGACAGATCCCTGGCTTGATAGGGCCTTAGGTTCAAGCCCAACAGGGTGTAAGCAGATAAGAATATAACATTAATAACGAAATTATTAATAATAAACAATTGACTACATTTTAAACATAACAAACATTTCTTCATCATGTATTTGATTTAAATGTTATATTTTTGTTTCATTATAGTCTAACAAATATGATGAAGTGAAACGATTTGTGATTGAGAAAGGTTCACTGTAAACCCAGAGACCATTGGGTTAACAAGAGACAGCGCCAATAATTAAAAAATAAACGAATAAAATAATAATCAAACGCCCCTACGTTTCGGTGACGATATAATCTTGATGGCGGAATTGCTGGAGGAGCTGCAAAAAATGATGGACGGTCTGGATTCAGTCTCACAGCGAGTAGGTCTAAAAATTTACTTCGACAAAACCAAAGTAATGATCCACCCTCACCTTGATCCAACCTTTCGCTTTATGTGGCCACCAGCTCGTTGTTGTTCCCAAATATACTTAACTGGGGCTTACCCTTTAACTAGGTAGAAAAAACTTTGAGAAAGAGGCTACGAGTCTTCTCGTCAGCTAATACTTTTTTCCCAAAAGCTTGAAAACGATAGTTTTCAACAAGTGCCTACCAGAGCCTACGGTACCTACGGTGCTGAGCTCTCAAAGCATGGCTGGTCCAATGGCTTATGGTCGCTCAGCGAGCTATGAAGCGTGCTATGCGCGGTGTCTCTTTGGAAAATAAGATCCGTAATGAGCTGATCGGACAGAGAACCAAAGTTATAAGACATAGCACACAGACTTAGCAATCTGAAGTGGCAGTGCGCTGGCCATATCTTGTCTTGTGTTCTTGAGTGGAAACCGCGTCTTGGCTAACATAGTGTAGGACGCCCGACACTTAAGTGGAGTGACGATTTGCAAAAGGTCGCTCGCTACCACATGCTGGATGCGACAAGCTGATGACAGGGTGAAAAAAATTTGAAGGAGGCCTATGTCCAGCAGTGGACAGCAAAAGGCTGATGATGAATGTTTGAGTTGAGGGTTATGATGACTAGAAATAAATTTTAAATGCACTAAAGAGATACGAAACATCGAAAGTTCACTTAATTAAAAAAAATACCTTTTCGTAGCCATAGAGAAACCGCAGATAGCAGTAATAAAGCAGTTACTAGCATAATGTGATACTAATTTAGAGAAATGGTTAAATAAGTCCAAGGGCCAGATAAAATACTTAAGTCCGAAAATTCAAAAAAGAGCTAATTGCTGTTTTGGGCCCAAAAACTCCATTATATTTGATACTCAAGATTTTTCTAAAACAGACCAATTATGTGAAGTTTATCGGTACTATGTGATAGAAAGAAATGAAAATGGAGTTACAAAAAGCAACATACAGTCGAATTGAGAACCTCCTCCTTTTTTTGAAGTCGGTTAAAAACACTCTTTAATCATTATTAGAGAAACCTTTTTAGATTTTATGCAGTGATATTAGATCATAATCCAATGACAAGTATGAAGCCATGTCATTAAAAGATTCTGTGCTCTTCTGTATAATCCCATATAAGTGCCATTGCAGGGCACGGGCCTCCCCTACGATCCAAAGTACTATTGAGATTGGCTAAACCATTAATTATAGACCACCACGCTGGCCCAGTGGGGGATGGCGGACTTTACATACCATAGAAACTTGCAAATGGCTCCGGTTTCCTCACGATGCTTTCTATCACCGTCATAGTGCATGGTGATTGACGATTCATACACACATAATTCCGAAAAGTCAAAGGTGTGCCCTGGGATTCAAACCCGCGACCACCGTGAACATGTTGGCGGCTGCGCCTGGTCCAACAGGCCACCACGCACTTTAAAACATAATCATAAAAACGAAACTACAATGTATTTTTTTTTTACATTTACAAAGGGCCCCATTTGATGAATTTTGCCACGGGCCCCCGATGGGGTAGTTACGCCACTGCTTATAAGCACAGTAGTGTATATTTTGAGGGGCAGTGTACTGGGCTGCTGGATATTAAGAGTTATAATACTTATTGCCTCGGGGTGACAAGCTTACATACATTCATACTTAAACTAACGCCTTTTTCGAGGGGTAGGCAGAGATATCTCTGGTACCAGGGCAAGGTGACAAGCTTTGTAATAACACATGAATAATTACACGTTTTGTGTAACATTGCTCGAGTTTTTGGATAGGGGTGATGTTTACCATCAATCGTATCTACTATCTTGTTTTTTCATATCAAAATAAAAAGAAAGATAGAAGACAGTTCGTGTTTTTGAGGAAGTTTCTTGCACCGTTTCTTCTACTCAGCTACTACACGTTCCGGTAGCAGATTATTAACGATTCGAAAGATCTCGTGAAAGACTATTTGAATAAAGAATATTTTTATTTAGTTTTCATCAAAAAGTAGGTAAGATTAAAGAAGGTTTTGTTGTAACCTTACCTCCTTCTTAGCACGTACTGTCTTGATGGTACCATATTTGTCCACATATTCTACACCAACAGCGCGTTGGTCTTCAATGATCACTCTAGTGACTTGAGCGTTCAGCTTCACGCTTAAGTTTGGACGTTCAGTTTTGGGTTTCAGGTAGGCCCTGGCCGTGGTGTATCGCTGACCATCTCTAAAGGAATAAAAAAATTAGTGAATTAAATATTGGCTTAAGTAGGAGTTGCAGGGTATCTTAGAACAGTAGGGCGACAGGATTTAATGTCACATATATTATACATACATATTACGTGTATGCATAAACACTACCCTCCCAGAAGGGGAAGGCAGAGGTGCTGGACGATACTAGGACACCCACATTTCGCCTTGTATGTTCCATCCATGATGTGATAAGGGAAGAGCCTATCGCAATATCGGACTTTAATCCCTGAATCCGGTCTGATAACGAATAGAAAAATCCAATATATTCCATCCTTTTTTAGGGTGCCTCTGAAAATCAGCGCTGTTTTGTAGTTCCGATGCAAATTGAGCATTAATGCTGAGAAGGCATCCCAGTGGCACGTTTTTAATATAATTTTGCACGGCTCGGGATTCGAACCTGATACATCAGATTTATAATCGTATCGTCGTACAACTACGCAACCGACGCAGCCAAATATATTACTATCGAAAGTATACATCGATATCGATTTTCGAAATATCTAAAAGGTAGATATAATAAGGTACTCACGCGTTGAATGTTTGTGCAACTGCGAATCCAATAGGCGTGTTTAGATCGTTGATGTCGCTGACGACAGGGTACCCTGACTCATTGAGAGCTTGCATCAGTGTGAACACCTCAGGGTTTTGGTAGTTGAACTGAAAATAAGGCATATTATTGTTGGCTTTGTCGACATACATCATCGGTGATCATTGGCTTTCCGCATGGGTACCGCGCACCGAAGATATTTGTGAAATTCTTGTTTTATTTTATCAGATAGGTTATTACTGCAATGTATCAGCCCATATAGGTCCCACTGTAGGGCACGGGCCTCTTCTACAATCGAGACTACGATTGAGAGTGACTTTTCACCACGCACTTTAACTTGCATAATATATTGCGAATTTGTAAGAATGTCCGCCAACCCGCACTAAGCCAGTGCGGCGTGGTGGACTATATGGCCTAACTACTCTTAGATAAATTATTGATTAGCAACAAATACCATCTCGTACGCTCTTTAGACGGAAATCCCCATAATTGCAGCAAGGAGAGAAGACGTGGGCTTGTCAAATGACTTTATTTCTACTTCACAATTCAGAAAGATATGTGTATACTAACCGTCTGCACAGGCAAAGGTCCTTCACTGGAGTGGTATTGCCCACTAACAAGGGATCCTATTTGCTTGTTGCCTTCAGTCATGTCGAAGAAGGGCAGGTTCTCTTCCCACGACCAACCTTCAGCACCAGCAGCGACCCAGTCAGCGTAGTCGGCGGGTCTGCCTCGGTGGTACATCATGCCGTTCAACACGCTGCTTCCACCTGGCAACCAATGATTTAGTTCTAAATTCGATGAAAGTAATTTATAAAGGTATAAATGGCATAGACAGTTGCATAATCAAAAATCTGAATCACTTTTATTTCTAGACAATACAAATTAACACCTAGGAAGATACCTTTAAGAATAGAGCATACACTTTTCTGAAATACCGGGAATGCAAGAACGTTCCTTCTGCTATTCTTCCATTTCGTTAAATAAATTTTCAGTTTTATATTTTTATTGGTCCATGTTTTCACGAGATCGTTATTTATACACTGTTTCTGTATAAATCAAAATCAAATAGGAGGTTAACATGATAATATATAGATAGAGATATAATTTACGATGTACCATAAATGTAATTCTTGCTAATCCTCGGAGCTTAGACTAGAGTCGTGTATAAGATGAGATAAGGCTTGCACATACTTTGATATTTAATTATTATATAAACATTATAACACCTGCAGTGGCGGTAGACGGGCAAACAATACACTACGTCGACGAATACGTTTACTTGGGCCAGATAGTTTCTTTCAGGAATAGACAAGACTGGGAAATTTCCAGACGAGTCGAAAATTCTTGGAAGAGCTACTGGTCCTTAAAAGAGTATCTAAGAGGTGACCTCCCGCTCTCTCTCAAACGCAAACTCGTCGACATGTGCATTTTGCCCGTCCTAACCTATGGCGCCCAGACTTGGTCATTGACTGCGTCTCAGAAGCTCAAACTCAAGGTTTGCCAGCGAGCAATAGAGCGCAGTATTCTCGGTGTTAGGCTGACCGATCGCATCCGAAACACTGAACTGGGCTCGAAAACCCGCATTGTAGATGTCGGGCGCAAGGCGGCCTCACTTAAGTGGAACTGGGCCGGACATGTGACTCGAATGCATCCAAACCGTTGGGCCAAGCTGGCTACAAGCTGGATTCCTGAGAATGGCCGAAGAAAACGCGGAAGACCAAAGATGCGGTGGAAAGACGAGTTGGATGCATTCGAGCCAAAATGGCAAGAGCTCGCCGAGGACAGGGTCAAATGGAATGATAAAGGGGAGGCCTTTGCCCAACAGTGGGACACAGTATAGGCTATAAAAAAAAACATTAAAGTGCAACAAGATTATGTTCGCGTTTTTGGCAAATAAACTTTTACTGGTGGTAGGTCTCTCATATGCGAGTGCCACCTGTGTAGGTACCACCGCAATGTCTATTTTTCCCGCCAAACAGCATTGTGAATGAACTTTTGTTTCGGTGTGAAGGACATTGTAGCCAGAGGAACTACTGGACATATTGTGACGTAACATATTATTATGTCTCAGGATGGCGAGCGCAGTGGAATGCAAAGTATTGCTTTGTAATTGAAGGTGTTTGGTTTTGGCACTGTTCATGATCGGTCGCATCGCTTACCATCAGGTGAACGGCATGCTCGTCTCACCATTCATCGCAATAAAAACAAACGTTTTACTCCAGTCTTTTACGTATTGGTATATCTGTTCGGCAAATACAAATGTAATTACTCAATTTTGTAGTAGCGTAGATTTCTTACGAATCGTGATGGCCTTGGTTCGACTCAGAAGTCGGGTAATCCAATTTCCGTGAGTTTTTCCACACGAATGAATTCCCCAGTTACTGGATAATTCTCGAAAGCCATTGAGATACAAGTAGATTACCATGACTTTTAGAAACAAGAGACTGTATATTCATAACCCAAGTTATATCATATAGATATACTTAACTCAAGTTATAAGAATACAGTCATCAGTTATCGCTATATTATTGTTAACTCTAACGTTATTCTCGCTTTCGGAAGTCGACCTTAAATCAACGTCTTATAATGAGGTTTTATATGTATTTTAGATATTATTTAAGAAACAAACAGTCTTATAAATAATAGTATGATTACATTAGTTGTAGACTTATAGTTTCCTATATCTGTTACACAAAATTGAAAAAACCAACATTTAATCGAAGTAGGTGGCAATTTAAGATTTAATAGAAAAGTAGTGAATCAGATATTCGCAATACTGTTACGTTTGGGTAAATATGAAATCTTACCTAAAACTTTGCCTCTTGGCCACATACACCCCTTGCCTTCCTGATCGAGGCAGTAGTTGTCCGGCACGGTTCTGTAGTCCCAGTCCACTTCCTTGTTAGACCAGAACGTTCTATAGAAAGAGGGGATGCGCGCAGTAGTCGGTTCTTGACCTCCCGCTTCAAAAAGGAGGACCTGGGAAGAAACGGTTTTATGTAAAAGATGTGTAAAGCTGGGTGAAGGCACGCTAACGTTGATTATAGGTAACAAATACTTTAATTGAAATTTTATAATAAATTCAGATCGTATAATACAAGTAAATAACTAAAAAAAATGATATTATTTTATCTGCGTGGCTTTTATAGCATGCATTGTTACAAATATGATAACGCTTTTTCCACGAAAACGAAGTTGTTCAGCTACGCTTCTTCTGGTATTCCAGGGGAAATAGAAGCTTAAAGTGCGTTCCCGTTGATATCCTTCGCTCATAACGCAGCATTACGTAAAGTCCAATTTATTTTGAGAAGTAGAAGAAGAAAAAAAGCGCAATACTCACTTCGTCTGTACTATTTTCACTAAGTCTACCAGCGACAATGGATCCTGCCGAACCAGCGCCGACAACGATGTAATCGTAAGCCGATTGGAGCTGGTCTTCAGATCTGACGTTCTTGCAGGGCGTGACGATATCACAGCGGCCTCGGATGAATCCTTCCAGGAGGACCATAAACAGGAATGTGCCACTGCATATAGGAGAGTTTACCGATGAGATTCCCACCTCCTCTAGAGGGCAGCCACAGTCCTGTACGAGAAAATAACAATAAGCCAAGTGTGCTGAAGTATGGAAGACGGATGACTAAGGGTTTCTTTACTTCGACACGATGACGAGTGTTCGAATGTCGTACGTAACATTGTATGAATACGCATAAATACTTTACAAAATGTTTGAATCATGTATCGTGATTCGTACATCATAACATTAAAAGTGAATGATAAGTTTTATAGAGAATATTATTGATTTTTAAAAGAGGAAAACTTATTTTCCTTTAGATCTATGATTAAAATTGGTCACTCCGTTAATGAAGATGATGAGAGTGAAAGAATATAAGCAATGAAGAGACAATGCAAGGGCGATTTTCTGCCCATCATAATGTGACGCTCAATGGACGTTAAATGACCGAGCGTCATTTTTTCAGACACCATATCTCAAAACTAGATTTTCTTCAACATAAAAAACATACTGAATTGTGTCATATAAAAAGGAAATATCTTAAATATTGTAGATCGACAGTTTTACTGAAAGATCATTTTGAAAAACAATTTAAACTGATTCAAATATTTTTGAATAATTGTTTTTTCTGGAGCGAGAATCGAGCCCGTCATGTGGTAAAAACCACCCATCATTATACGATAGCAATAAAAAGACTCGATTATAAGGATTTTTTTCTCCGTTTAACATAGCATCTTAAATAAAAGGAAGGCCATGAAATTTTGCATTTACTATTCTAGGAAAAAAGGAATAAATAAATACCAACCTACTTAACCTTTTCTTTGACTTTAATGTGTTTTTAACAACTGATTTTATAATTTCAAAGTAAACTATCAAGTACCCACTTGAGGAATATTATCTGCCTATTTGACTCGACAAATAAAAAAATACACCCAGCAGTCGCATACATAGTCCTGACCCCAAAGTAAGATCGAGTCTTGTGTCGTGGATATCACGAACTACGAGATACTTTTCGGTGTCACAAACACCCAGGCTCAAAACAAATTATACATCACACAAATAATTGTCTCTGTGCGGGGATCAAACCTGCAGCCTTACGTTTCATAGCCGACGTCCAACCAACAGCTCCACGGAGACTGTCGACAAGAAAGTTAAGGAGCTATTTATTTTTAATTTATTTTTTACATTCACAAAACTAACAGCTAATACAAGTAGTAAATTAAGAAAAATATGTAACAGAAGGCCAGTTACAAGTTTTCACTTATAAATACGTTAGTATAATATTCAAATGTATCTTACAGTATATAAATATATGGAAAAAGAAAAGGAGTTGCTACATTAGACGAGATTCACAAAAAGAAAGCATCGCTCAATATCCTCTTCAGATTTTGGATAATCGTACAGAACAGGTCAATGTCCTTATCGTGCATTGAGTTAAACTGTTTACTGCTTCGAATAAGGAAGGAATTCTGATAGTATTTAGAGTTAGCATGGGTTATATGTAATAGTTCCTTCTAATAAGATTTGCGAGAGTTCGTAGGCCTAAACCACCTTAGAGCTCGGGACAATCAACTGATTCATTCGCTAATTTATGTAAAAAAGCTAAATCAGCAATTCGCCTTCGCTCTGCTAGTGGTAATAAGTGATTTATTTTGCAACTTATAACATAATTAGGCGAATATGTTTTGGAACGAAATTGAATATATCTTATGAACTTTTTTTTTAATTCCTACAATTCTGTCGGTGTAGATTTTATAAAAAGGATTCCACAATGTGTGACCCAACACCTGTGAAGAATACTCAAGGATACTGCGAACGAAAGCGCAGTACAAAATTTTGATAGTCTTAAAAGATTTGAAACTAGATGATAATCTCTTAAACCCTAGTGCTCTGGAGGCTCTTTTGACAGTGTCATTTATATGTAAATCAAATTTTAATTAATGCCAATCAATTCCATCTAATTCGCTGGATATCGCATCAAAGTCAGCCTGTTTGTATACGAACTTAGTGTGCGGTAAGGTTGGCAAAATATGATATTGAAAGTAGTCTACGGACACGCACAGTGCCTTATGATGGGAATCTTCTGGGACCAAAGGGTCGGTGCAGCTAGAGACTAGTACTTCACTGTTGAAAAAAACTAAATCGAGTATTTTTTTTTGCTATTATAACACGAGGAAATTGGAGGAGGTTGCATATATCAATATTGTCAAAGAAGGATGATTGTGCTTACCGTTAATGTTATTAGGCTGCAAAGAACAACTATCATCAGAGCGTGACCAGGTAATATTTGGAAGAATAAAATCTCCTATAACGAGAAATTTGTCAATAGAGTTCTTAAGAAAAATAATTGATAAGTTATCCAAGAAAAGCGGTAGTTGCGCGTTTAAGAATTACCTAGATTTTGATTGCAAATATACATAACGCATAAATGGATTTTATTTGATATCTTGGGTTCTTTCGCGGCATAAATATAAGGTTACCCAGAGGTCTTCTGCCGAAGAATTCCAGACTGCGCGCATTTCTGTTGCTAAATCACGATGTACCGCGATTAACACTCCTCCTCCCAACGCCTGATGTCTATTCGCGTAATTTCGGTCCCGTCTCTACACCAAGTAGCGGTCGTCAAATAGTTCACAATCTTTAATACCGTTAATGAGCCACGTCTCAGTTAGACAAATTACATCAAACGAATTTAGACAAATCTATACTAATATTATAAAGCTGCATAGTTTGTTTGTTTGAACGAGCTAATCTCCGGAACTACTGGTCCGATTTGAATGATTCTTTCAGTGTTGGGTAGTCCATTTATCGAGAAAGCTATGTCCTATAGGAGGAAAGCACTAGTGATATTTCTAGCAAATACGAGGAAATTTTGTTCGTTTTTCGTGGTCCGATTGGTCGATATTCTAAACTGATAGTCAGAATTAAACATTTTGACCGCCATTTTAGTAAAACGTGTATGCACCCGGGCGGAGCCGGGCCCGACCGCTAGTATTCCTATAAAATATCGACGTTTTCGTTCGCAGTCCTCGAACATTCTGATAATAATTAAAAGCTAATTGGAATCATCTTTTAGTAAGAAAATGAATTGATAATTTAGCAAGCAAATTGTGGGTAAAACGTGAATAAGATAAAATGAATAGCATTTTTATAAAGCAAATGCAAATGCAATAAACCATACAACTCAAAGCAAAAAGCGACTTAGGTGTGGACCACATTAGGTACAAATTTTTGTGTGTTCGATACAAAACTTTATGCAGTAATAAGAACAAAAAAAAAACGAATTCGTAGCGAGTGATAAACACATTGAGCACGGGACAACTATGCAGAAAAAAATACTGCGCGAAATTCTCAAACTTAATAGCGATAATGAGTAAATATTTTACGTATAAATGTAAAATAAAACACATTGTTACGTAAAACATTTTTTCAAGCTCTCCTCCGATAATATGGTTAGAACTGGTGCAGTAGGGTTTTTCCTTATAAGGATCTTGCAGTTTTTAACCCAGACATAGGCAAAACCCCGTTCCTTTGCCAGCGATTTGGTCCTATTCAACAACATCTTATTGTCCAAAGTCAGATGATCGTTAATGTACATTATATTATTACCAAGTAAGCCAAGGTCCATTGCTGATATTTTTCGTTTCTTTGCAGCAGCAACAAAATCTCTCTTAAGTACCTATTGTGGACTTAGCATATAATAAGCTTATTGTGTGGATCATTTCGCATAGACACTCTCGTGACATTGTTTATTTTGTCTTTAGATAGGTTCACAGTTCAGTTCAGTTTTTGTTTTTAGAGATAGGTTTACATTTAATAACTCACCAATCTTTGACACAATCGTAAAGAGATTCTCAGAAGATGAGATAGGGACTCCTTGGATTTCTATATTATTTATACGAAGTCTTTGCTCATTCTCCAGAAGTAACCTATTTTGTTTTGCAAGTTGATCTCGGAGAGATACCACTTCATCTCTGGTAATCCGAAGACTTTCCACTTCCTTGTCCAATTTAGCAACCTTAGAAGACAATTCCTCCTCACATTGGTGCGCATATTCGACAGAAGTCTTAGTACTCGCGAGATCGTCTTTTATGACCTTAAGTTCAGCGAGCTTGATCGATTTAATGTTCTCAACAATGTCTGGAATTGCTGCAGTTTGTTTCGATAATAGTTTGAGTTCGGCGAATATGCTATCTATGTCAGCGGGTGTGAGCTTGGAGGTCGAAGAGGAACGGGGACTTGCTGCTTTGCAGTTTGCGTATCTCCATGTCAGTCTCCTGTCAACAAGCCTAAGCCATTCAGATTCCGTGATTCCGGCACAGGGAAAATCGTAATTACCCTGACACACAGAGCAAATCAGCACTGTCTCTGAATTCCGCTTCACACCGCTTGCAGACGAACATTGTAGTACTGTTAATAATTTAAGTTCGCACTATACTTTGAGAACCCCAGACAACACCGATCACACAATGCGCAGCGTGTACAGTAGCGCTTCGCTGTCTAGCGACTGACTGACTAATTAATATATTATTAATATCATGAATTAATAATATGACGAAATCTCATCCTTTAACAAGAACGTCTGACTCATAACGGTCAAGAACATGTGAGACAGCGGAAAAAATGTCAATGAAAATTTTCCTTCTTAGATCGGTAGGTACTTATTGATATGTCCGCCGAAATTCTCAGACCTAACCCCACTGGATTTTTATTAGAGGGTTAGGCACGTTAAAGTTTTGGTACACAAGAAGTAGTGTGAAAATGTGCAGGAGCTACAAACTGATCTTCAACGTATAGTATCTTCTTTTTATATTTTTAATATATTTATAATAATTGTATGTAATTAATTTAAAAATGATGACGTGTAAAAGTGCCCCTAGTGGCCTATTTACAAAAACTAAATAAATAAAATAAATAAATATCAATCACAATGAAAGATAAAAAATCAATTGGAGACGAATTTGTTGAGAAAGTGATGTTTTACTACACAATGCGGCACACATTTGCTCAATTAAATGAATAAGTAATAAAACGTAATTGTTTAAATAAATATAAAATTTCATGTTCTTTCTTTTATTTGAGATGTTGTCACTTGCAGAACAATAATCATTAAGGTCGAGCTCTTTAAATTTTAGATGATAGGTGTTTTTTTAACATTTGGTGGTTTAGACTCTCGCTTCAAAAAAAAACGAATAATTAAAAAAAATTGAATGAAGTTTTCATAATTAAAATGACTACTTTAAGTAAATAATGTCTATCTGTAATATTCACTATACTTCCCTTGCATATTGCGTGACATAGCCGTGTAACTATCATTTGTTACAATAGCCTATGCTTAATATTTTCGTGCAAACTGTTTAAAATTTAATCCAGATATAAATTTAAGTTTGAATTTTTATGGAATTATTTCATTTTCACCTAATTGTAGAATGACAATAAATAAATAGTGCGTTAAAATGATTTTCTTGTTTTTATCAAATTAGATAGTGGCAAGAGAATATTTTGAAATACCTATCTGCCTTTCATAATTTAAAATTAGCCAAAAATATTGATCTTAATTTATTGGCCACGCAAATTTATGTTTATTAAATTTTGTTCCGTTAAACGACACATTAAAAGGGCGTGGAGGCCTGTTGGTAAACGGGCCAGACGAGGCTACCAACATGTTCACGGTGGTCGCGGGTTCGAATCCCAGAGAACAACACCTTTGACTTTTCGGGAGTCATATGTGTATTGATAGTTAATCACTACGCACTATAACGACGAATGAAAACATCGTGAGAAAACCTGCATTTATAAGTATTTCTGTGGTATGTAAAGTCCGCCAACACGCATTAGGTCAGCGTTGTGGACTATATGGCCTAACCACTCTCAATCGTACTCTTGATTGTAGAGGAGGATTGCCCTGCTGTGGGATTGATATGGGCTGATCCAGAAAGAATACCGAGTAAAATCTTGTGCTACTGTAGCGATCGACAGCACCAGTACGATTAGATTGAATTCCAAATCCTAAATAAATTAAAAAATAATGAATCGGTTGTAAAGAGTATGCTACGTATTTTTAATTTGATTACATTTATATTTTTTAATTTAAAAAAATCACGGTTCCTTAAATTGACACGCTAATCATATTATTTTATGCGCATCGGTTGCAAAGTATTTTATTAATATTGCTTTTCGGTATTAGGCTAAGTTATACGACATTGGGTTGTTTAAAATACCGATTTTGACTGAAATTGGTATATTTTAAAATAAAATAATTGGTAATGAAGCTTTTAATAATGAATTTGGCGCTAAAAAATATTTTGTTTTTTTTAATATTTTAAACTTCGGATTGTGACTCGAATTCACATTGTGCCTTCATGCATTTATTTTAAAAGATGTCTAAAATTAAAGTATCCGCAAATACGCATGACACCGCAATGACTAAGGCCTTACCCCTGTCAATCGATTTTTTGACTGTGGAAGAGGCCGTTGCCTGGATGTATACGGGTTGGATTATAACTATATTCTGTGTCAGCCCATATACGTTCCACTGCAGGGCACGGGCCTCCTCTACAATCCAAAATACGATGGAGAGTGGTCTAGTCCACCACGCTGGCCTAATGCGGGTTGGCAGACTTTACATACCATAGGAATGGCTATGGGATGCAGGTTTCCTCACGATGTTTTCCTTCGACGTTATAGTGTGTGGTGATTGACTATCAATATACACATGACTCCGAAAAGTCAGAGGTGTGCCCTGGGATTTGAACCCGCGACCACCGTGAACATGTTGGCAGCCGCGTCTGGTCCGTTTACCAACAGGCCACCACGCGCTCATTACTATATTATTATAATTAAAAGTAACTCGCCGAGGTCGTGTAGAAGTGCACCATTTTTTGTTTAACTTCTTGCGTCTCTGACAGAAACCTTGCGACTATTTTGAAGTAAACAATAAATATGGAAGAAGTATTAACTATTGTTAAAATATTATAGATTAACGTGTTATGTGTGTATAGATAGTATAATTGTTACTTACCTCTGGCGATAAAATCATGTTGAAAACGCTGTGTCCCACAAATACCTGTAATGAAGAATAAAATTATTTAATATAGATCGGCTAACTTCTAGCATACGAAAGCGTTCTCGCAAAAAAATAAGAATAGTTTTTCTCGATTTACAATTTATTACATTGGATATGTTAATACTATTTGATTAAGAGTATAAATGCTTGTTGTATATATCATAAAAAACATTCCATACAATTAGATAAATATATCTTTTTCAAATTATATTCATAGTTCCTAACGCCACACGTTGATAGATTTTAGATAGCGTAATTTTTTCCTTATTATTCTTTAATAATTTGACAAGTGGGAAATATATGTGGGAATTTTATTTCATTACCTTGTGCTTTCTTATAAGACCGTACGAGGTGTGTATTACGAAATAAGTCTCTCTATATTTATAAGGAGAGTAAGATGCACATCTGATTATTGTTTACACATGTCGCCGACATAGCGAGTTTAATGTAATTTCAATAAATTACCGGAACATATGAATTTTGATGGAATTAATTCTGTATTCTGTATTAGTCCATATACGTCCCACTGCAGAACACGGTAGAAGAGGCCATATAGTCCACCACGCTGGCCTAATGCGTGTTGGTGGACTTACATACCATAGAAATTCTTATGAATCGCTATGGTATACAGGTTTCCTCACGATGTTTTCCTTCACCGTTTCAGTGCGTGGTGATTGACTATCAATAAACACATGACTCGTGAAAAGTTAGAGGTGTGCCCTGGGATTCGAACCCGCAAATTCGAAATTAATTATAATTATTGAATTATATTTTTTTGTTATAGCTATTCTATGTTTGTGTATAATCTTTGATTTATACCAATATTGTTTACAATCTTTCATATTGTGTTTAGATTTATTCAGTTGCACTTTAACACAATGGTGGGGGTTTCAAATACAATAAAAGGCGTAGTGGGTTTATTGATTTTAATTAACAAGTAGATCTTTTTATTTGTGGTAAGCACTAAGGACTAGTAAGTACGTAGTCGGGTGAAAGGAACTTCATACAAAGAATATTTCAATATACTGCTATATTCACAAACACATTTTTTTCTATATTGTTTATTATATTCTTTGCTTCTTCTTTCACACTAGGCAAAACCTGGTAGCACCTCTGCCTACCCTTTCTGAGAAAGAAAAGCGTGAGTTTATGTATGCAGGGTTATTTTGATTTGAATTCTTACTTTTAACTGGAGGTTCAGAATTATGAATATAGAATATTTTTTTTCACTTGTTATTCTCACAAAACAAAATACTTAGACAATACGCTCGACCATAAGAGAATATAAGGATAATAATTAATAAGTATTATACTGTAGATGACTTACTTATTATGTGTGAATTTGAATATTTAGCACCATGTGTTAATCAGTATTACGATTCTCTTGAGTTCAATATCTACAAACTAAGTGCAGATTTTGAAAAATTGCCCTTTATATATGCGTAATGCACCTACTTCACACTACTTTAGTATTGAAAGTGATAAGATATAATTATCTGCTTTGATTCCGGGTCGGTGTAGGCACATCACATACCTTGAAATAGAGAACTTTTAGATATTATTTATCAACTTCAAAAATTCGTAGAGCCACGCCAAATTGGCAAATTTTGACAGCCTCCGTGGCGCAGTTGGTTAGACGCCGGCTGTGAAACGAGAGGTCGCGGTTTCGATCCCCGCACCGAGATAAATGTTGGTGCGGCCCACAAATATTTCTTCCGGGTCTGGGTGTATGTGAGACCGAAAAGTCTCTCGTTGTTCCTGATAACCACGACACAAGACTCGATTAATGTGGGGTCAGGTGACTGTTGGGTGCTATTTATTTATTAAAAGTCGGTTTATTGAATAGAATATTAGCCGATTTTCCAGAAGTTAAAACTATTCCACACCATAGTTAACTGACGTGACGGCATAACTGTCGTGAATCGTGCTCTTGCTTTAATTACAGAAATATGGCACTTAAGAAAATATTGCTTTTGTTGCTCTTCTGAAAAATGAACTAAAACCACCCGTAACATATTAACAATGTAGAAAATGCCATGGTATTTTTATGGATTTCCATGATTTTACTTGTGTGCTATTCAGGAGTGTTATTATTTATCATGTAAACACCATGCTAGTTTATGAAGGAGGCTCTAGTGATCAACATCTGGTGGATGACCAACCTCTGGTGAAATACCTGTGAGGACATTAGCTCATGTAACCAGCGTGAATAGTTCTGTCGATTCTTATCAATTTAGCACATTGCTTGGGGTGATTCTATAGATAAATACACCCAAAACACATACATAGTCCTGACCCCGCACTAAGTTTGAGTCTTGTGTCGTGGGTATCAGGAACTACGAGACACTTCGGTCTCGCAACCGCCCAGACTCGAAACAAATACCTAATAATTGAAGAAATGGGCTAATTTATAGTCAAGTTACAGCGTCGTAACTTCGCCTAGCGCCGGTTCTCCTCTTGAAATTCAAAGGCAAAGGAGTCTTTTCGTTTGCTTTCAGTCCGGGTGACGGACCAAACTTTAAACCCTTTCAATCGTATTTGAGGCTGGTACCCAACAGTGTGCATTTACGGATACTTAGATGAAAAAATACATGACCGTAACGCTGGTATTGCCCTTTCAAAAAGTCTGAATATCTGATACGGCAAGTAACGATAAAACAAATTCTTATGTACATACCCATATATATGACAATATCTGCAGAATATAAAACAATAAAAAAATATAATAAGGAAGTAATTACTACTTAGTCTATTTAATTCTTAATGTAACCAATTCTTATGTAGGTTTTACTATTAATTGATTTACTCTTAACAGCTTGTCATACTTTTGCGGACTCAAAGAAAGATTGAGATCAAACCTAAAAGATTATATCTTATTAGGAATTGTTAATCTTCCCATACCTGCATCCGTAAATTCCATGGCGTTCTCAGAAACTTAGGTAACTTTAATTTTGTGTTGCCTTAAAATATTTTCCTTAAAATGATCAATATGGGGAAATTATGAGATCTTGATTAGTCAGGAAATCCCTTTATCGGTAATGGTTACGTCATCCCACTCAGATGAGTGTAATTATGTTGCAAAAGTTAAAATTGTACATTTATTAATTTTTTAAATTCCTGTTTTTTATTAGGAGTTGATATGGTTCTCTGGAAGAGATCGCGATAAGACCGCCAATTGTTCACTTAGTTATAAATGTATCTCTGTTTTTTTTATTTATCTATCTACTACATATTTACATTTATTAATTAAAATATATTTTTGATTTGTTTAGAACCAGCGCTTAAAGTATTTTATTTTGACTATCGTTTAGTTTGCCTCGTTGGTAGGTGGCCCCATTTTGTATGACATTTTTCAAAATTTTGTAACTTCTAAATAGAGACATATTAAGGATCGATTACTAGGTAATCTTGTGTTACAGTTTTTAAGCAGAATAACATTTTATATTGCTCTAAACGAACTATCAATAATCAACTTGGTTTAATCGTTTGATATCGATAAAGATAATATCATTTCCTACGGATTAGTGTAGAAGATTCAGACAGATACATGTTTTATTAGGTTATAAGCATTTTCACACATCTGATTTGTTTATCAGTCTGCAAAATCATACGATAAGATAATAAGAGGTAAGTTTTTACAATCATGTTTTTTTCAGACATACGGATTTAAAAAACCTAGCAAATCATCTCTTTCTATCCGGGTTGAAATTGCAATTCATGTTATTTTTTTCTATCATACAATTCATTGTTTTGTCGCAATTTTTTTATCTCGTCATCCATAATGTGAACTGTTTTATAGTAAAGTAATGTCACTAGTAATGGTTCATGTACCTGTAGTTGCCCACTCATGCATATAAACCGATAAAATAAAGATTCGTGGCATATTTTAAAACGAATCCCATATTAAGTAGTCAGTCTGGTCAACGAAGCACGCAAACCACGCACTATTTTTTTTTCGAATATTCCAAATGCCCGCAAAGTTTTTGTTGATTGACATATATACTATAAATCTATTTTATGTAACAATTTTCTTAATGATTGAAAAAGAACTTAAATATTAACAACTTTGTCACCTTGTTGATTGTAAGTGTTTTATTTTTCTCATTCGTTTAGGATTCATTAAGCTAACAGGATATTTAAAATACGAAAATTTGTTTACAAGATTGAGATGCGGTGGTGGTCCACTACTGATTCGGTCTTACCATAATTTTCTAGTAATTGACCAGGACGGTCAACATTTGATGAAATCTTGTATCATGTAAATATACTGTACACAATAATATATGAAGGGCAGCATTCATCAGAATGAACTATTTTATTGACAGCCTCCGTGGCGCAGTCGATTAGACGCCGTTTGTGAAACGAGAGGCCGCGGGTTTGATTCCCGCACCCAGAGAAATGTTTGTACGGCCCACAAATATTTCTTTCTGATCTGGGTGTTTGTGAGACCGAAAAGTCTCTCATAGTTCCTGATACCCTCGACACAAGACCCGATCTTAGTGTGGGATCAGGATTATGTATGTGACTGTTGGGTGTTATTTATAATTTATTTACTTTTACAATGATTTAATATTATTTAGTAGTTGACCACTTTATTGTAAAGTATGATTAGTTATTAAAACCATTTTTTCACCTTGTAGATGTCTGGGAAAAAGGGCGCATTCTTAAATTAAACTGAAGCTGCAATGCTCTCAGCAGTAAATTATGTTCGTCTTCTTAAAACACCCATAAGAACAGCTGCAAAAAAGGTGTACCAAGAATAATATTTACAAAGTTACACTTACAAAGAAATTCATCAAAACAAGTCGAAATAAAATCAAGTCTTGATTTGCTTCTTATTTACAAATAACAAGCAATAATATTTTACAATAATAGCCTCGCCCCCTATCACATCATTGGACGGAACATACAAGGCGAAATGTGGGTGTCCTGGCACCTCTGCCTAACCCTTCAGGGAAAAAGGCGTGAGTTTATGTATGTATGTATGTATGTATGTATAAATAAACCAATTAAAACTTAAGAATCTGAATAGTCAACTACTAATGCAAAATATATTCATCTACTAGTTTTTAGATGGTCAACTATTAAATCTCTAATAGGAAGTTTTATTTTATTTAATAAATTTCATTTAACTATTTATTGTAGGTACATAGAAGAAAAAAATACTGGTTAACAGACTTGAATAGAGCTTAAAAAAATTGATTTCGGATGATAATTAAATATAATCATTAAAAAACGAAAATTCTGTATCCATAAGTGGTCATCTACTGGTGGTACCTTAGTGTGTAATTGTATTAGTAAATAAATAGTTAACAATGACTTTTAAAAGACTGATGAGTTGGCATAAAACTTACTAGAGATCGTCTATGAATCATAATCATGATCGTAGGCTCAGGTCATGACAAATAAGGGAGATGTGGCGTTGGTAAAAAAATGTTCGAGAACGGCCAGTGGAGAACGGCTGTCTTCGCTTTACTCCCACTATTTTCACTAGCTCATAGACAAAAACAATTAGTATAGTACACATACCCACTTTCTCATGCGTACTAGAGAAAAGTCTTTTCCCACCAATACAGTAAACATACAATACATGTATAAAATGGGCGGGTCTTCGCTCTATATCCACGGATACAAAATATAACAGATATTTGCTGTCAGGTTGGGGTCGATAAAAAATATCGATTAAATTTTGTATCACAAGGCAACTGCTTTAAGGAATTATTGTTAGAAAGAATATAACTAATTACACTTATATTTTTATTTTATAACAGTTTTATACACATAGGTAATAGATAATTAAAAAAAGCAATACTATAGTCTGTACATTATTAAACAAGTGTACTTTGTCGTACTCGTATTATACTCGAGGTGGTGTTAAATTTTTTAAAATAATTTAGATTTTTTTTTCTTCACATACAGGGTTACAGGTTAAGTCGACCTAGATCCTTTAAGTGGTTGTAGTTTCCATCATTTCTGACTGATTTGACTATGAGACCCTGTACCCTAAACTTAGCCGTTTCCATAAAATTTGACTTTGAAGTATTTTCTTTAAAATATCGTTTTTTTGTCTATTGGTCCATTTTTTGTTGTATTCTTGCTTTAAATTTATTTGTATTTGCAATGTTTGTGTAGTATATAAGTTACTTTATTTTACGCAACACTAAAGTTACACTTTACTGAACTGGCTGGGTCGTGGGACACTGTTGAAGTTGTAACTTAAAATAAATTCGTTATAAATATTTTTTTCTTTCCTTAATATTTCAAAAAAATCTATGACGGTTATACTGCAGATGTGTTTAAAAATATCTACGTTTAAATAGCTATCCAGCGAGGTATAACCTAGGATATAGTGAGCGATCTTTTAAAAAATACTGCTCCTATGTAGTAGCAAGAAATAACGCTACTTGAGCGTAATTTTTTTTACTTGGTTCAGAAAACACAATAATCTAAATCTGCGCGTGAATTGAGCATGAATCTGCAGAAATCCAAACATATCAATATTTTTATCAAATGATGAACTACAAATCCTGCTACAACTACAAATGAAATAAAACGATTTTGTTCGGGCTTTGCTTTTTACTTTTTTAAACTTCCCAACGTTTCGATTATTATACAGTTTTCGTGGTCACGGGGCGGACCAACCGACCGGACGGAATCATAATAAAGTCCGTAAAAAATAATTTAATTAAAATTTATTTCACACATATCTGCAGCATGCAACATAGAAGTGAATTAGCATTACAATTTACATCCTTATTAATATTCTGTTCATTCTTTCCAAAATGAAAATAAATATTGACTTCTTTCAATTTGCAGACCAGATGTCGGAAAATACCAAAAATGAACTTTTTAGAGGACTTTTAAGAATTTATATGGCATGGGAAGTTCACCAACCCGCACTAGGCCATTGTGGTGTACGACCTAACCTCTCTCAATTATACGATTGATATGGGCCATATATGGGTGCATACAAATCCTGATTTTATTATTTTTTATTAAACCAACGATTACACTAATAGTCCTGTTCCTGACAATTTCATACGATACGTCTTAAGTCGAGTGTATCGAAAGATAAATTGTTAATTTCGAAAATGTACCCATATATTTTATTATACTTAAAAATATAATAAATACATTTCGAATTAGTAATTAATTATAAGTGTAAGACGCTGTATATACAAGTTAAATAATCAATCTTGTTTTATTGTTGTGAATGGCGAGACGAGCGTGCCATTCATCTGATGATAAGCAATATGACCGTTCATAGACAGTAGTAATGCTTGGCGTTCCTCTGCGCTCGCCATCCTAAGACATAAGATGTTAAGTCTCCATATGTCTAGTTGTTACTCCGGCTGTAATGTCCTTCACACCGGAACACAACAGTGCGTTTACACTTCTGTTTGGCGGGAGAAATAGACATTACAATGGTACCTATCCAAGCGACCTGTCACATTTTTGAGATCAGTGCCTTTAATGTATTTTGTTCTATATCGTAACCTGAAAGACAGATCATATTATGTTGGTTGGTCATCAAGCTTGAACGTTGTTTACGTCTCCTGTCAATCAAAGATAGGTCATCCAATATTGTTGGGTCATATCATGAGTTTAATTTAATGATTGCAACACATGTTTTAATTCAATATTCCGCCACAGACAGACGCCGCGGACAGCCTCTGTGGCGCAGTTGGTTAGACGCCGCCTGTGAAACGAGAGGCCGCGGGTTCGATCCCCGCACCGAGAGAAATGTTTGCGTGGCCCACAAATATTTCTTCCGGGTCTGGGTGTTTGTGAGAGCGAAAAGTCTCTCGTAGTTCCTGATACCCACGACACAAGACTCGATCTTAGTGTGGGGTTAGGACTATGTATGTGACTGTTGGGTGTTATTTATTTATTTAATATTTGGTTTCCGAACATTCATAATATGAAGTTCAACGGTGCCAAAGGAAAACTCTCATTTTAGGCCAAATTTAGACCCGCTCTTAGGCTTGAAGGGTTATCATACAGGTATTTTTTTTCGAATAGAAATGATACATGATATTTCACTACATCAACTGCGGTGTTAATGTAGTGAATCGCAGAAAGTGTAGTTAAGAGCTACTTAACATATTTCCAATAATAGTGTAATACGATCTATACAACATTTCTTGTTTTGTTTCATTCTAATTTTTAAAATATGTAAATTCCTGCGAATGTTCTATAATAGTTGTGTATTTTTGGTATAAATTATCTAAAACGCAAACTCATGTGTAATTAAAACACATGTCCAAAACTAACATAATATAGCCTAAGTACCATACAAACTGGCCAATTCCCTTTCATACCGTCCCACCTCGTATGTTTTGTACAAAAAAACATGCAGCTGAATTCAGAAACTACTCCTTTTTTTAAAGCTGATTAAATAGGGGTATAATAATTTATTCCTTAGATGATGATTATAAATTATGAGATGCGTATTATTAAATTATGTAAATATGTATACTGTAGAAAAAAAAGCTAATTCAATTAAAAACAAGAGTGATGCACAGCTGCATTACATACCGAAATTAATTAAAACGTAAATATAAACAAGATGTATATTATTTGAAATGAATTTAGTCATTTGTTCACATGCTGAGCAAACACAAAATAAAAAAAATGGAAAATTTCTCTCGTTGGAAGATCGTTTCAATGTCGAAATAAAGTGATGTATTATTTGACAGTCTCCGTGGCGCATACGGTTAAACGCCGGCTGTGAAACTAGAGGCGGCGGGTTCGATTCCCGCACCGAGAGAAATGTTTGTGCGGCCCAATAATATTTCTTTTGGGTCTGGGTGTTTGTGAGACCGAAAAGTCTCTCGTAGTTCCTGATACCCACGACACAAGGATTGAATCTTAGTTTATAAAATATTTAGCGATGGTTTATATTGGATGGCAATAATTTAATTTTAAATTTATTAACTGCCTGGGTGGCGCACTTGTACTACAATACGATTACAAAGCTGAGGTCTCGGGCAACATGCTGCCGTGGCATTAGATTTTTCTCCGTTTATTTCTCCAGTCAAACAGCAGTGTCAATACACTGTTGTGTTTCGGTTTGAAGGACATTCAAGCCACAGTAACTATTCGACATAATGAGGCTTAACATCTTATATGTCTCAGGACGGCTAGCGCACTGGAATACCAAGCATTGCTTTATAATTTATGGTGTTGTTTCTGTTTGGTTTTGCAATTGTCCATGAGCGGTCGTATCGCTTACCATGCCAACATGGCATAAAAAAAATATGGCGATTGGCTCGCCCCTTACCACATCATGGGATTGAAAATACAAGACGAAACCTGGGTGTCCTGGTAGCACCTCTGCCGACCTTCTGAGAAAAAAGCGTGAGGTTATGTATGCATGTCATATTGATGTGTCTTTTTAACATGCGTTTAATACTTTCGCCTACATGCATGTAACGGAATCTTTGAAATCGACTTTGTTGCACTTCAAAACGTCGCGTCTGGTTAATCAAATATGTTGTCATTTTTTGTTCTGGCAAAGAGATAACTGACGGTAAATGCAGTGTGGCCTATCTAGACCAGGGATTCCCAAAGAGATCGATATCGACCCCTAGGGATCTAAATTGGTTTCCAAACGGGTAAAAAAAAGAAAAGTGATTTTGGGGTTCGACGATTTCTAAAAATCATACCCTATTAACACAAGTTATTATTTGAAATTTTATGGATACTATTTGGGCTGAGTTACGTGTCCATTCACCAGGCGAAGGAAGTCCACTGCTGAACTTAGACCTGCATTCAGTGACGTCCCGCGACCTTTACCAGGTCGTCTGACCACCTTGTGCGTGGATGTCCTACGTTGTGCTTTTCATGCTTTTCTTTTTAGCCCCATCGGTCAACAGTTCTCCGCGCTATGTGGCTCGCCCATTGCCACTTCAACTTATTAATTCGTTGGGTTATGTCGGTAACTTTAATTATCCTATGGATATCCTCATTTCTGATTCGATCACGTAGGAAAACCCCTAGCATAGCCCTTTCCGTAGGTCGTTGAGTAATTTTGAGAGAGGCCACGTCTCGGTGCCGTATGTCATCACTGGCAACACACAACTATCGAAGATTTTCAATTTATGGCACTGAGATATTACGTGTACCAATTTTTTATATACATGTAAGGCTACTATTTTAGCAAGAAGTATCGTTGTTGCGTGGTGGATTAAATATAACCTAACCTCTCTTAATAGTACTTTCGGTTTTAGGTCTGCAGTGGAACGTACTAGTATATGGGCAGTAGTATAGATACTATACATATCGCACAGCAATTTGGCTTTATGGTTATCGTTTTACGATCGCCCGCCTACCTGATTATCTCTTAAGAAACTAAATAACAGCGGAACGGACCACCGTGACAATAACAAATTATCTTTGATTAATAAAAAGAGTAAATCGTTTTTATTTAATATAAAATTTGGATGTATGTATTTCGATTAATATTGATTAGTGTTGAATTAAATTTGCTGAGATCTTATGAAGAAGTTTAACGAATATCAAAAACCTGGTTTTACTGGTGGTAGGTGCTCTCATATGTAAAAGGCCATCTGGATGGGTACCACCGCAGTGTCTACATCTCCCGTCAAACAGCAGTGTAAATGCACTGTTGTGTTAACATCTTAACATCGTATGTCTCAGGATGGCGAGCGCAGTGGAATGCCAAGCATTGCTTTATAATTCAAGGTGTTGTTTGGTTTTGCTACTGTTTACGAGCGGTCGTATCACTTAACATCAGGCGAACGGCATACTCGTCTCGCTATTCATAGCAATAAAAAAAACCGTTGAATAAATTAAAATAATTTTGTTTCGTCAATAGTAAGTTCACAAGTATTGTTCTATTGCTACCATTACTCACTTCTGATCTAGTAGTAGCATAGGTTTAAGTCATGAAAAATGAGACTGTGGGATCGATTGTAGCTCGTATTTGAGCTTTAAAAATTATACATCACTTGAGCAATAAGTCGTGGATACAGACAGCCTCCTAGATTAGTAATCGTAATCAATTTGGAAGTATATCACATTAAAATATGAGATCATATATTTGAAAAGACTTCCACACATCGTTTTATCAACCCAAAGTTAATTAAAACTCAATAAAACGAAAACAAAAAAATATGACATTAAACAGGCAATAAAAAAGATTTTGTACATGTTTTTTATCTTTATAGCTGATGTTTTACTGCAATATAAGGTTCGCTTATAACCGAGTAAATATTGCGTAAGCTACTATTAGTTACACAAAATTTAAACACACAAATAACACTTTTATCTCCGGCAAATATTATTTTAGATAAATTACTCACATTTATTTGAAAACACTGTTTTGTTAGAGAGTTTGCACACAACCAACGGGCTTCTAAAGATGACAGAGGAATAAGGGCCGTGAGATGATTCGGCAGGTCAATTTTACCAGAAATTCAGTGGAAACGGGTTTGTGTTTTAACAGCAAAATGTTAATAATTTATTATGCACATTTGCATCTCTAGATATTAAGGGGATGCGCCCAAAGTTACTGTAAGGCGTTCACTTCAAATCAACTGCTGAGACCATTTGTGTTGGACCTTTTAAATGGCAAATATTTTAGAAACCAGACATGGAATAAGGATGTTTTTATACTGTATCAGCTCATATACGTCCCACTGTAGGGCACGGGCCTCCTCTTTAATCGAGAGTATGATTGAGAGTGGTTAGGCCATATAGTCCACCACGCTGGCTTAGTGCCTAAACATTTCTTCTGTATTATACAAATAAATAATTTAAGTATATTAAAAGTAGCTTTATGATCGAGCTTCAAAATTAAAATATAAAATTATGACTTCAATATTTAATTTTAACATTTTAACGTAATTATATGTGTTAAGTGTTCTTTTTTTTTGTTTATTTAGGCTGACACATTCAAGGTGACACAGTATCGATAATATTTGTATATTTTTTTATCACGTTAGCGATATATAAGACACCTAATATATAAGACACATACTATAAGATACTAAGAGGCTCTTAGTAAGAGCTTTGATAAGAATTTAAATAAATCCTTAAAAATGCCAATTTATGGTATTTGTTTATCTTCACAGTTCAGCGATCTGTGATGAAGGGCATTAGTGTTAAACAATTGTGTGAAATAATAACAATATGAATCAATCATGAATCACGACCCTTTAAGTTTTATTGAAGAATGTTTTTCGCTCATTGTAAGCTTGAATATAGAAAAAAATAATAATATTGTAATATGAACAATAATAATAATAATTTTGAGCGTATACATACTAATTTATTTTACTTACCAACAATTTATACGTATATAAATTAAACTAGCGGCCCGACCCAGCTTCACCCGGGTGCATATAGATTTCTTTACAATAATATGTACGTATTATACATATAAACCGTCCTCTTGAATCACTCTATCTATTAAAAAAAACCGCATCAAAATCCGTTGCGTAGTTTTAAAGATTTAAGCATACAAAGGGACATAGGGACAGAGAAAGCGACTTTGTTTTATACTACGTAGTGATAAGACGAAAGTACTTACGGCCTTATTCATACACAGTTTATAAACCTATTTTAGTTATCGAATGTGCAATACCTTTCGTACGAATTTTTTATTCAATTTGAGAGAAGAAGACAAAAAAATCAATATCTAAAATAGGTTTATACATACAACAACTGTTTTCTTTATGTACTAACTGGGTTATGTACTAACTAGGTTTATAAACTCGATAGTATTTAATTTTAATTTATTTTTTAATGTCGTGTGTCAATCATCATTCTCTCTCTGTAGCCACAGGGCTTTTTATATTATGTGATGTCCTATATGTCCCTGTTGCATATGGCTGGATTGAGTCTCATTTATGATTAGGATATTGTATATCTTTGCTTTCACGCCCATTTGCATCCACACAACTGATTTATTGAAATCAATTCGTAGCGGTGTTAGTGGCTTTGCCTTTATAGCCCCATCATTTTTTTTAACTTCATCCGCATTACAAAAATAAAAGATTTTCCCCGACCTTTTTCTAATAAAAAATGTGTGTAAAAACTCATGTTTTATTTTTAAACTTTAAGTTACATCTCACGGTCCCAGGTGATTTACTGGTGGTAGGTGCCTCAAATGTGAGATGCGACCTAGGTACTAATACTAATACCCTAATATCTATTCCCCCGTGAAACAGCAGTGTAGATGCACTGTTATATTGCGGTTAAAAGGGCATTGTAGCCAGAGTATCTACTTTAAAGACTTAACATCTTATGTCTCATGATGACGAGCGTAGTGGAATGCCAAGCATTTCTTTGTAATCCATAGGGTTGTTTGCATGCATCCGTACATTTTATGAATATTTATGGGGGATATCATTTGATACGGGGAAATGCTCGATTTTTCTTCAATATTTGGGCTTTCATTAAAAAAAGTATATATTCTTTCTACGGTTTCAGATATTTTGTACACAACTATATGTTCTTTACGATGTTTAATTTGAAGGCGACCTGTACGCTCTGTTCAAATTTCTATACCATTTTTTTTAATTTTTTAATTGCTGTAAAAATGAATCAGCATTGAAGTAGTCATAGCATAAAAAACAGGAACTAATCTGCGCGGCGTAGCTTCAAAAGATTCCCACATCATTGCATTGTTATTCATTCAAACGACAATCATCATAAACAAAAGTTATGAATGTTTAAAATGTAATCCTAAGCGAATAATATGTGAATCATTCAAGGTAAATCTTTAATATATTGCGATGACATTGATCTCTAAGTCGGGCAAATATATAAGTACGTGAATAACCTTCTAAGAGGCATGGACCTTATTAAACAAAAGGTGTTAGTCTCCGGAACCGACAAATTGACTACACTGCAGTTTGCAACTGATGAAAAATTCAGAGCCAGATCGGTATCTGGCTACTCGGTAGTAGTCTGTATAATTTCTTCTTCATGATGGTTTCTTAGATTTACGCGAATATTATTGTAATAAAACTATTTTTTACGGATTGTATCGTATTGGTCTAATTTATTTTATTGACTTCCCAACGTTTCGATTACTTTGTACCTTTCGTGGAACCACGGAACAGCGGTTAAAAAATGAAAAAAATATACCAAATCCGCGATAAAATTCGTAAGAATTAATTTTATTTCAATTCTTCGTGTTTTACTTAACCCAAGATTATAGAAGGAAGTGAACACATAAGCCGACAAATATTTCCACTGTTAAATTGTACGAAAAATATACCAGCTGGTGAACTTTAGTTGTAGTGAGTTAGGGCCGAGATGGTACCAGTAAACAAATTGTGGCTTTATAAGCATGCACAGGTAATTCGGTTATAGAAGGGGTAGAATTGGACAATGCTAAACAATTCTTTACAGCACTCACCATGATTCAGACGGTGGAGCAAACTTAGACAGGCGACATCACTCCGCAGCTGTTGCGACTCCAAGTTGTCTTCAATTCATCATGCATAATGCGGATGGCCCTCCACTGCAATCCATCTTAGGCTTCGAGCAAGTACTAGGCGGAACCGTCCTAGAGTTGCGAACAGTATTTCATACTCGGCCGGACCTGCACTTCGCACGACATACAATTTACAACTTACAATAGCACGCAGAAAAACCAACGCTCGTTGTCATTTCCGACTGCGGGAAGTTGCCGACCTTACCTTTCAAAATCAGGACTAAAATAAACTTTTATCGAGTAAATTGTGTTTTACTTTTTTTTGACGTTAATAATAATATCGCTTCCGAACGTGTTATAAATGTGAAAATATCGGCGAACGATAGTCTCTTAAGCAGCTCATAAGTCTTCTTTTTATTTTCTTTTCTTTTAAATTCTTATTGAGACCCAGATAATAATTTAGAAGAATGATAATTTAGAAGAACATATTGCGAATTGCAATGTTTTCTTTAGGCTCAACATAATTTAATCGACATGGGTTTGTCCTATTTTTCTGTTCTGATACAATAATAGCTTCCTGAAGAATGACAAACTGCAATAAAATTGAAGTACATGATTATATGCCATCAATTAACTATTGGTGTGTGGCAAAATTTGGAAATACAAGTACGGAAGTTTGGAAATTGTATGTGTCTCATATGCGAGATACCGCCCGGGTAGGTAGCACAGCAATGTCTATTTTTCCCAACTAGTAGTGTAAATGCACAACAAGGACATTGTGGCCAGAGTAACTACTGGAAATATTAAGAGAAAGCATTGCTTTATAATTCATGTTGTTTTTATTTATTTATTTATTTATTTATTTATTTACACTTTATTGCACAAAAAGACAACAAATACAGAGAGAAATTACATATATAAAAAGTACAATTGGCGGTCTTATCGCCGAAAGGCAATGTCTTACAGACAACCATGGGATGGATTTAAGAATAGGATAAATAGAGGGCAGTCAAAAGTGTAAAGGATAGAACCTACCTAGAAAGGGAAAAAAATTGCAATATACTAATTAAAATAATTTTTAAAAATTACAAGTAATAAAAGTCATGAATACTCATATTATGTAATATAAACATATACATAAATGTTGTTCTTTGGTTTTGCTACTGTCCATGAGCAGTCGTATTGTTTTCCATCAGGCGAACTGCGTGCTCATCACGCCATTCATTGCAACAAAAAATGAGAAATAAAATTACAAAAAACATTTAACATTCGCTTTATTTCTAGGTAAGTAGTAGGTAAGTAGTATATTAAACATAACAAGATTTAAACTCGTAATCTAATAAGTAAAATAGTATAAACTTGTCGAACGAAATAAAATGTGTAGACAGAAAAAATATTTTAATTATTTTCACACCAGCACTCTCGACGACAGAAGACGTAGACGATCTATAAAACCTTCGATTAAATATATTGATCGAAGTATAAAAGAATGTTTTACGGATTTTATCGCGGGTACTGCTGTAGGCTGGCTGCCTCGGTGTCGAAGTGGTACTACGGTACGGTCACAAAGCTGAGGTCTCGGGTTAGGGGTCTGGCAAAGTGACATTGGATTTTTCTATCCATTATCATTCCGGAGTCAGGAATTTGTGCCCGTTGTGTGTTTCAGTAATATGTGTATGGCCAGACAACAATGATCTCCCATTCAACTACATGCTGCAATAAAACGTATCTATACTGCAGTGCTGAATTTCAATGCCTTCCCTGACGTGTTTGTTTAGGTGACTGAGATTGCCTGCATGCTTCATTCCCCTAGCTCTCTTTCCTACTCCTTCTACAAGTATAAATCTTTTTACATCTATCTCCCTTACTATTTTGAAAAACCAGTAATGCAGCTACAATTAAAGTGTGATGCTCGTGGGCGTCGGTAAATATTTACCAGCAAGCAAGGGGGCCGTTGGTATATTTGCCGGACTTAAATTATTATTATATTATATTATGTTACTCGTGGTGGGTCCTTCATATGTGAGAGGCCATATGGGTGGGTACCACCGCAGTGTCTATTTCTCCCGTCAAACAGCAGTGTAAATGCACTATTGTTTTTCGGATTAAAGGGCATTGTAGCCAGAGTAAGCCAGAGTAGCCAGAGTACTAATTGAGACTTAACATCTTATGTCTCAGGATGGCGAGCGCACTGGAATGCCAAGCATTGCTTTGTAATTCAAGGTGTTGTTTGGTTTTGCTACTGTCTATGAGCGTTTGTATCGCTTACCATCAGGTGAACGGCATGCTCGTCTCGCTATTCATTGCAATAAAAAAAAAAAAAACTTATGCCATTAAAAAATGTGATTATATGGCAAACTCTACTGGACGCTCAGCTTTCCAACACTCGCTCCATTGTAGGTTCTCCATTATTATCTTCTTTCCATCAGCCTCGGGAAGCCCACTGCTGAACATGTATCTCCCTCTCAAATTTCTATAGCAAATTGTTGGAAGCGGCGAACATCCAGCGACTACATGTAAACTTTGGCCCTACTCTGAAAATCCGAAACGAAGTTCGAAACTTCGGACGATCGAAGAATGCATGACGATACGAATGTACCTTAGCTCTCATTATCAATAATTTTCTAACTTATAAGCCAAAATTGCTCATTCATTAAATGTGATTGCCTCGGTGGCATAGTTGTACTACGGTACACGGTTACAAACCTGAGGTCTCGGGTTCGAACCCCAGGTCGGGCAATGTGATATTGGACTTTTTATTTATCATCAGCTGGAAGTTAGGCATTTGTGCCTAGTGTTGCCAGGTTTAGTTTTTAAAAATTCGGGACAGGACATTAAAATAAGCGGGATTATGAGTTCTTTAGCGGGACGCCTATTAAAGAAGAGGGAATTATATATATTTTTGCTTTCACGCATTATTACTTCTCCCTCTTTCTAGCAGCATATACTTATCACATCGAAAACCGTCGCGTCTCTGGAGGCTCTCAAAGACAATAGCCGTTTTTGGTTATTATTATAATAATGGAAGCGCAGCTCCACCAGACCAAGTACCATGTCTCTCGAGGCTTCAATTCATGAGGCGCTATGGTTTCATACCATGCATACATACATAAATTGACGCCTTGTTTCCAGAAGGGATAAGCAGAAGTTTCTTAACTTACTTCAAATTAAAAAAGAAAAAATTGCATTTTCCTCTAGCGTTTGCTATGGGTCTTCATCGAGTTATTCCTTAAATTCTCAGACTATAACTTTTTCGATTTACCAGAGCGATCTGTATTTCCAAGTTGAAAATTGATATTTGCCGACAGGCCTTTGCACATAAATTCTGACAAATTATGCTCGCTATAATGCTCGTAGAGAATTAAGTGAAGTTAAGATGCGTTTTTCTTTTAAATTACATCTACATGTACATGTCGTAAAGTAAAATTCGCCAGAAATACTCTCTAAGCGGTATGAAACTTGAAATTGTTACGAAGGAATTTTCATTGGAGCTAGCTAATATTCACGAAGATATAAGTTCACTAACAGTTTGTCCTTGCACATGTGTTACCATCTAAAATAAGAAAGCTAGGAATTCGTGAATAAACCGCAAGAACTTATTCAAAGTCCTGAATTTTTTTGGAATCAGCCTATGGAAACAACTTTAGAATCGAATCAGATACTAAGTAGATTAAGAATTGTAGGAAAACGCGAAATACAGTACGGATTATATGAGAGGGGTGGTCAAAAAGCGGGACATTTGGCGTCCCGCCGAAGGTTCAATCGGGACGCGTCACCAAACCCCTGAAAAGCGGGACGTCCAGCGTAAAGCGGGACACCTGGCAACACTATTTGTGCCCGATATGACGATATATCGCCATCTACGTCGCCCTCACATTGTATGCATGCAAGGCGAAATGTGGGTGTCCTGGCTCCTCTATCTACCCCTTCTGGGAAAAAGAGTGAGTTTATTTATATATGTATTATATGAGAGAATATTGTTATGAAAATATTTTAATTGGGATATAAATCTGCTACTATTAATAAAACCCTTGACAGATCATCAAATTATTTTTTTATGGGAACACCTTTATTGATTCCAAAGAAGGTTATAAGGATAATAAGCTGATATTTTTAACACCGATAACTTAAAGCTAATAATCCTTTATTAATAACATGCAATTTACTCTGCAAAATGGGTGTTTGTGACCGAAAAGTCTCTCGTATTTTCTGATACCCGCGACACAAGACTCGAGTTTTTAATTCCAATATCGTCAAAAAAAAGAATACTTTCAAATACTTAATACATATAATGCAGGTCCCCACTAGACATTTTTTGACTAGGTTTCACTACGAATATGTGTATTCGTATACAAGTAACCTTTGAAAACCCATAACTAACATTAATATTAGGTAACTTTTGTCTCATCTGGAACCACTTCTGATGTTTATTCTCGAGATTATCTACGCACATCAATCTTACAAAAATGGACAGTTGAAATAAAACTAGTATTTACAGATTTTATCGTAGATTTGGTTTACTTTTTACACTTTCTAAGTTCCCGACGTTTCGATTACTTTACCTACAGCTTTCGTGGTCACAGGGTGGACTGAATCACCAAATTCTGAGACCAGACTCATAAAATCCCTAAATAATAGTTTTAATTCAATGTTTAACATTCGCTTAAATCTAAAAAACCATTAAAACACCAGTTTGAGTAATGATTTTATTGGTCACAAACACTGGGCTTCCCTTCGTTCAGCAGCACAGCCCATTCAAGAACGTGGTGGATCCGTATGTGAGGGTTCTCGTTTTTAACTGGAAAATAATGGGCACATATTAACTCATGTATTTCGTTTTATTGCAATTAATGGGAAGACGAGCATGCCATTCGCTTGGTGGCAAGCGATATGACGGCTCATGGACAGTAGTAAACTCAAACAACACAATGAATTACAAAGTAGTGCTTAACATTCCTCTGCGCTCGCCATCTTGAGACATAAGATGTTAAGTCTCAATATGTTCAATATTTATTCTGGCTACAATATCTTTCAAACCGGAGCAGAACAGTGTATTTACACTGCTGTTTGGCGAGAGAAATTGATATTTCGGCGGCCATTCACACATGATAATAATCAAATACCATCAGTAATGCATGTTGCAAGGTGTAAGCAAAAGGTCCATAGTGCCCTACAGCTTGCCAAACTTGTTTCTGTTATCCACTTTTGGACTTCCTATGTGATAATTATTATCTTGTCTTGTGTACCTACCCACACAAGACTAGATGACTACGAGAGACTTTTTTGGTTTCACAATCTTTTCACAAACTTACAGCTCCCGGAAACCTTTGTTTCAGTGCGGGGATCGAACTTGTGGCCTCTCATTTCAAAATCGCGTACTTAGAACTGCGTTATCGAGTAAGCTACATATGTTTACACTGGGTATTTTAAAATATTGATTACCTTGCGCTCTCACAAACTGTTTGGTAGGTACGTCGGCAATTTTCCACTTCGGACGGCCGAGTCTGAAGTGAGTTGTCGCGGGAATGCCTTTGTGGACTTCCTAAAAACAGTTGAGTATTAACTGTTAACATACTATCAATAGAGGCATTACGAGACAGGCGGACAATGCATGCCTAACTTTTGTTATAGGTAATGAATAATTGTACAATCATCAACGTGCCAATGGGACGCCTTCTCGGCATTAATACTGAACTGTCATGGGAATGACAAAATAGAGGCAACCTAAAGAACGCAGACGCCCAAACCTGAAGACGCTACCATCACCTGATTTAACTATAAGGAAGAAATTAATCAGGGGCATGGTAAGAAAACTTACCTAACTAACTAGCTAGGTATTTTTATTAACGCCAAGGTCAAAGCGACCACGTTATAATATGTTTTCCACCGCAGTGTGTGGATGTATATATGTATAAGTATTTCTTAAAACTTAAATATCTATATCGTATTACATACCCAACGAAACTAAACAGAAAAGCTGTAAGCTGAAAAAAAATATTTGAGACAGTGGTCTCTGGTTCTACTAAGATTGGGCTCATCTACCAATACTGATATATTAGATTTATGCAAGGGCTGATCCAGCTTTTACGCCAGGGGGGTCATATAGTTCTTGACAGAACACTGGATGCGACTTCAATACTCAAATTTGTAATAGCGTTTTTTTTAAGTTTGTTACAGCCGTGATTTGTGAACACGCACACACTTTTTTACGTTATTTATCGACATACATAGAATTAATTGTGCTTATACGGTTTAACAACAAGATAAAAAATATATTCTGTAAATCTGGAGCCAGCCCAGGGGAGGTCATGACCTCCATGACCTCCCCCCTGGATCCGCCCTTGGGTCTATGGACATTAAAACAACGGTCCCCCGACTCCATTGCTGCTAACTTCAAAAGCCGGTAATTACTTATTTATTCTCTTTATTGTACATCTCAATTCTCAAGTAATTATTATGGAATAATATTTTATTTTACGAATGAAATTAAAATAGTACAATGGATGACTATATCGTATTGAACAATTTCTTCCTGGCAATCTTTGGATAAATAGCAATTGGAGGACCTTATTTTGGTGTTATGAATGTCTGCGATCACTTACCGTCAGTTTATAAAAAATAACTTAAATACATACGTACATACACTCGCGCCTTTTACCCAAAAGGGGTGGGCAGAGGTGCCAGGACACCGACATGTCGGCTCGTATGTTCCGTCCCACGATATGAGAGGTGGCGAGCCTACCCCCATATCGGGCACAAATTCCTGACTGCGGACTGATAATTAATAGAAAAATCCAATATCATTTTTCCCGACCTGGGATTCGAACCCGAGGCCTCAGCTTTGTAACAGAATCTTAGTACCACTACGCCACCGAGGCAATCTTTAAAGGTTAATAAAGGCAATGAATAAAAGGAATTATTACTTGGTCCCATATATTTTTTCTTATGATATTGGGATCTTGGCGGTCAGATCTCGCTGATTTCGGGTTGTAGTCTGGCGGGTGATACAGCTTGTCGTAAGCACACAACGGGGGCTCTGATTCCCACTTTGTATTAAAATACGTCTCTTTCGACACAGGTATAACCATTCCGGTTCTCATGAAATCCGGCGGAAACATTCTTTTAGCTGTTACAATTAATTTAAAATATTATTTTACAAAAATAATCAAATTAAGGCATAATTTTATAAATTTGGTTGGTTAAAAAAAATTAATTTCTAGGTTATATTTGTTTTAATTTTGAGTCTATTTGACATCTATGTCTTACCGTACTCCTTGTAATCCATTTCAGCTATTTTATTCATAATCACAATAAAATAGCCTGATCTTGATAGAAAAATCTTTACAGCATAACACTTATAAAAGCATAATATCCTTGAATAAAATATTCTTATTATCAAAACTCGATTTTTATTGGCAGTATGATGTTGATTTCTGTCACCAATGTAGGCCATGATGTAGGCTTTGCTATTCGTCGGCAGAACAGGCGTTGAAAATGAATAAAATACTTCTTCTTATTTAGTCACCAGATATCTACTTCTGGACATAGGCTTAGTATTTGTAGGCTTGGACCAAGTATTTGGAAAAGGAAAAAGGAGATTCTGCCCATGCGGGCGACTCGGTTTTGCAGCATTACCAGCGGCTCAAATACCTATCGACAATGCCGCTGGGCTAATTCACGGCATACCCGCGGACCAGACCCCTGGCATAGTGTGTTGGAGCCATAAATCACTAATAGGCAAATAGGTCACCTGATATGCTGTCGACCATGAATATCCATAACGCTAGGATCATGGATGTGTTGCCGGTTCATCAAATGTGAAAGGGAGCGAAAAGGATAAGGCATGGGAAGAGGGCAGGGGATTACGCAGCAGATTTACTGGTGGTGGGTCTCTCATATGTGAGAGGCCACCTGGGTGGGTACCACCGCAGTGTCTATTTCTCCTGTCAAACAGCAGTGTAAATGCACTGTTGTGTTTCGGATTGAAGGGCATTGTAGCCAGAGTAACTACTGGACATATTGAGACTTAACATCTTATGTCTCAGGATGGTGAGCGCACTGGAATGCCAAGCATTGCTTTGTAATTCAAGGTATTGTTTGGTTTTGCTACTGTTTATGAGCGGTCGTATCGCTTACCATCAGGCGAACGGCATGCTCGTCTCGCTATTCATCGCAATAAAAAAAAACAAAAGATAATCTTACTTACCGAACTGGTACAACCACGGGTACAACCCTGAACGAGCATGAAAATTAAAGATAAAAAACTATTCAAATAAAACAAAACCTCCTTAGTAAATTGAAGTGTAAAATATGACACCGCAATAGAAAAAATAAAAAACTAATGCATTATGGTTGCCAAATTCCGTCGCCGCGGAAATGTGGTTGCATATTAATGCATTTTCTTTTATATAATTGTATTTCATGAACATATAAAATTAAAAATGGATTACAGCAGTGTCGACTCTGAAATTATGGGTAATCGATAATTTGTTTATAGTGAAAATTTCGCGTGTGATGCTCAAATTATTTTATTTTATTATTTTTTTAGATTCGTTGGAAATTCTTAGACCTCGTGTGAAGAGATTGCACGAAAATACTCAAGTGGATAACAGAGCGGAAGGTCATCGTGGGAAGTTTGTGAATGCACATAGAGACTACACAGATCACCTGCCAAGACATATAGCTTCAGATTGTGAAGGAACAGCGGGCTCCTCCACTTCTCTCATATTAAAGAAAACTTCGCAGAGAGAGGTTAGATAAATTCAATTTAATTGTACTAACAAAGATACCTATACAATGAATGCGAAATAGTATTTACATGTTCGCTAGTTCTTAAATTTCAGAAGTATAATTTTTATACTGGCTTTTCCATGCCTCAATAAAAGCTCAATAACATTAAGAAAATAATTACCAAGATGACAATCATAAAACTCTCCTTTCCTCTGTAACATATTTCATTTGATTGGGTTTTTTATTTTACACCATATCTGTTTTAAAATAAGTTAGTCTATCGTTATATAAACTCGAAACAGTTACAATATTCTTGACCTTCCAACAGATACTGAAAAAATACTCAATATTGAGTTACACTAGCCTCTTGCGTGCTAACCGAAATCCGGGAAGTGAGCTGACTGTAACAGCGAGAGACAAACCGCTTATTAAAGTTACAGTGATCCCAAAATCACCGCAAGGACAAACAAGCAAGTCACACAGACGACGCAAACCAACAAAGAAGATTAAGAACAGCGTCTCAAATCACGAAAATTCAATTCACACTAAAAACTTGTATCTAGTTGTCGCTGGCCGGAGGAGGGAAAAAGTTTACGAAATCAAAACAACTGGAAGCGCTAATTTCTCCGCTGATGCATTAGACTATCGCAATCATGATGATAATTCTTTAAGAGAAAGATCGAGCATTAAAGAAGTAATAGAATCTTTGAACATGGATAGAAAGAAAAGGAAAGGGAAGAATAAAAAGGACACAAAAAGAGTTGATGCACCTGAAATGCAAAATCATTCTGATTGCAGATGTTTGAATTCAGCACGTGAATGTAGGAATATGGAAGGTCAGTATCTCGAGGGAAGAAGAAGTCGTGTTAGAATCATCGGAGAAGTTGGTCTCACTGAAGACCAAAGATATGTTTTGAAGTGTGACGCTACATTAGATGGTGAACCAAGTAAGTTGAAAATGCTTATTGGAAAATTCACACATGAATCAACATTCAATAGTAATCAAGTTTCAGCAGTGAGACACATGTCATTCGATGCTTAGGACCGTAGATCTTATGCAATGAATTTTAGGAAGTCTATTAAAAATGAATTCCTTTTTACAGTTATGAACAGATTTGACTCGGAAAGGACTAGAACTCCGCAATACAATATAACTGACGCTAGTGAAACGACAAAGTGAGTAACATTTTATATACAATATGACTTATCCCACTATTTTATTAACTTTGGATTTTTTATTATTGATATCTTGTATCAGCCCATATACGTCCCACTGCAGGGCACGGGCCTACTCTACAATCAAGAGTGCGATTGCGAGTGGTTAGGCCATATAGCCCACCTCGCCCAGTGGTCAAGGGGCGCCAGAATTCCACCACGGTATCCCCTGCCTGTCGTAAGAGGCGACTAAAAGGGGTCATCGGGGTCGCTAAGCACACAGCGGGGGCTGTGTGCTCACGTCGGGAGTGACCCCGAGATGGGCGGCAGAACGTGTGGCCTCGTGTCTGTCGCGGACGCCCATCTCACCATGGGCGTCCGAAGTAGGGAAAGAGGGGGCATCTGCGCCCTGCCAACATGTGAGGAGCCATATTTGGCAGTGCGCCGGGTGACACGGCGAGTTAAATGGGCGCCATTCGCCTGTCCACATCGCCTGTCACCCATAACGCGCGTGATGGCCACCGAGAGGTTTTAGTCGGTATGCCGGCAAAAGATCTTTTTAGATCTCGGTAGGGACCCAGCCTGACAACAGGCTGGAAGGCCGGAGACCCCGACACGCCCCTTCCGATCTCCCCCGAGTGTCGGAAGGAAGGCTAAAGGAGCTTTACTCTCGTTAAAAAAAAAAAAAAAAAATATAGCCCACCACGCTGGCCTAGTGCGGGTTGGGGGACTTACATACCATAGAAATTCTTATAAATAACTATAGTACGCAGGTTTCCTCACGATGTTTTCCTTCACCGTTTTAGTGCGTGGTGATTGACTATCAATACACACATGACTCCGAAAAGTCAGAGGTGTTACCTGGGATTTGAACCCGCGACCACCGTGAACATGATGGCAGCCGCGTCTGGTCCGTTTACCAACAGGCCACCATGCACATATTATTATTATTTAGATACTCTGGATTATTAACTCTGGTTCGTGATTTTGTAGGTACCACACAAACTACAACACCATGGCTTGTTATGGCGGATATTGTGAAAATGACAGTTATAGGTATGAATTTTGTATTAAATAATGTATCATTCTTTGATACATTGTTGATTTTACTAATAGTTTGTCGTTATTTTAGGAGAGATTTTAAAGATTCAAACGTTCAAGTTGATTTTGGAATTAATCGAAATGCAAATGAGAGCATGTTTCGAAGGTATTTACTTGAATTGTTTCTCTAGATGTTTACAACAGTAGTGAAACTTATATTTCATAGTAAGGTGCTTTGGGCTGACACTTTAATACAAGGATTGAAGGGGTAAAAATATTTGAGATCAATCGAAACCACTGCGAGCGCGAGTTTCACTCGCTTCCTACACGAAGCTAGTGATATTTTTTGTGCAAATAAGGAGCAAATAAATAAAAGTTATAACACTTGTATATAAAACTTCAGATTATTATAATTAAATATAAATTTCTTAAAAAATCACAATATTATACAAATTAAATTATGACATACGCCTTTTCAAATACTATATAAATAAAATTACAATTTATTCATTTTGTTATTGTTTTTTGTGTATCAGCCCATATACGTCCCACTGCAGGGCACGAGCCTACTCTACAATCGAAAGTACGATTGAGAGTGGTTAGGCCATATAGTCCACCACGCTGGCCTAGTGCGGGTTGGCGGACTTACATACCATATAAATTCTTATGAACCGCTATGGTATGCAGGTTTCCCCACGATGTTTTCCTTCACCGATTTAGTGCGTGGTGATTGACTATCAATACACACATGACTCCGAAAAGTCAGAGGTGTGCCCTGGGATTTGAACCCGCGACCACCGTGAACATGTTGGCAGCCGCGTCTGGTCCGTTTACCAACAGGCCACCACGCACTTTTTTTTGTATATTGTATTTTAATAATGAATCAAACGATATTATAATTACCACGATACTTGTTTTCGCATAAGCCAGAGTTAACAGCCCTAGCGCGAATGCCGAGCGTAGTGTCAAGTGTGAGTGTAGCAATAAAAGTGAAGTACATACATAAGCTTTACTTCTGTTAGTATTCTGTGGTACTAGGTAGTCAGTTAAAAATAACAATAATCAATAATGTTGTACCTATTTGTTTCAATATATTTACAGCATGGAGAACCAAGGAACGCAAGTGAATTTCAATGTATGCCCGTTACGCACTATGCTACCTGCTAAAAAGAATCAGACAATACAATGCAATTACACGAGTATTACAAAAGCTACCAACATTACTACAAGCGAATCAGATCATAAACAGGTTCAGGAACGTCAAAGTCCTTTAGTTATAATATCTGTATATCCTAAACAAGAAATATCTAACGATGCAAAGAATGTTAACCATCACACTACTACAACTGCCTGTCTAATCACTCCTACAAATGTACCTTATAATAGCCAAGAAACAAGGTCACCTAGAAATGAATGTTGTAAAAATTCCCAGAACAAAACCGATCAGTCTCCTAAACCCAGCCGCACCACTTCACCTAATAGAAAACATGCCGATATGCAAATAAGAAAAGACCTTCACCAAGCAGATAACAAAATGGTTAAAACACGTACAACCAGTCCCAACCGCTCACCAACTCCTCTGAATAAACCAACACCAAATAATGATCGGAACAAGGCAAATCAGAGACGGATAATAGACGATTCCGAAGCATTTGTTTGTAATAATATGAGGAAGATAAATCAAATTCTAACTTCTCGAGGCTTGAAAAAGACAAATACGGAGATCAAAAAGGCTATTGTTGATGATTACACCAAAAGGATAACTGAAAGCATGAATAGATACGCCGAATCATCACCCAAACACGACACTTCGAAGGTTAAAATTAATATAGACAGTGAAAATGAGTATTACGATGTACAATTCGAACAAGGACAACGTACAACCGATTTCCAAATTAGAAAAACACTTAAAGAAGCGGTTTCGCAAAAACACCAGCACAAAGAACGTTCTGTGTCTCCTGACATGTTTTTGTTGCCCGAAAGAGAAACAAAAGGAAAACCTTTTGCGCAGTGCAAACATGAAGTAAGTACCTACATCTGGAAAAAAATTAATAATTGCATATATTTATTTAGCTGTAGATAATAAGCATGATAAAACAGCGAATTTAAAGAGAACGCTTATTAATTTCGCCACGAAATTGAAACATAAATTACTTTAATAACTAAGGCTTGATAGTACCACAGTCCACCACAGTGGGAAGTATATCAAACAAAATAATTTATAGAGGATGCAAACTAGAATCAATTGAATCGCGGTTGACCTCTTGTAGCTAAGAGATAGAAGATGAACAACTCGATTCCCTAGATTTATTGCGATACTATTGACCATAATGTTTTGAGTTTTACCTGTGATATCCATCTTTCTTTTATCTTACACCTACGCAATATTGATGTAAGGTGGTTGTTCTCTCAACATTCAGAAAATATTTCAGACTCAAATAGCGTTTTTCAACTCTAAAAACGTCTGCGAACTGGTTTCATTTGTTCTAGCAGTACCTAACACAAAAATACTGTAATAATTTGTGATATTTATTTCAGCGTAAAGACGACACTAATGTCGACCGTTTAAAAATGAATGTAAGGGATAGTATAGAAATCTCTAGGTCAGTAGGTGATTGTGTTTCTGTAAAATTTCCGTAGAATCAGTCTACATCAGCTAATTAATTACAGACGGGATGTAGGACCGAGCAAGAAAGACGTGAAAACACACAAATCCAGGAAACAGAATGCATGTGTCAGAGACACTGATTTTTTTGGTAAATAAATTTATTTAATAAATTAATGGATACAGAACATGGTCTGTACATTTCAACCCAGTTTTACTATCTATACTATCCCCGAAATATAAAAAAGCAAGTGAGTCGGCCAATAATTACTAAATTTGTAATAATTGGAGAATTCGCCACTAGGAGTTGAAGTTGAGTTCTTGCGATGAGGCCATGTACTGGCAAACGAAGAATAGAACGTCCACTCATCCATAAGGCTGACAACATACCTAACAACATTTGCAAGAGACTTGCTGAATGCAGGTACCCACTAGTAAATAAATAATGAATAAGTCTGTAAAAATATTTGGCAAAGGCCTATGTTCAGCAATGGACTTTTAGTTGCTGAAGAAAATTATGATTAATTTTTTTTTTTTGTGATACAATGATGAACTCCATGTTCTGTGTCTATGGATGAATGGTTATTATTACTTTAAGTGAAAATATATTAAGAAATAATGTCGTTCGTAGCACCAATCAAGCATTTCAAAGGAGATGATTGTGAGCTACCAAATCCTGTGGAAAGAGATAAACAAATAAGACAATTACTTGGCATTAATAGAGTGAAAACTACCAACGGTGGTGCAAAACAGGTTGTTAGTTTTGTAAAAGACAGCCCTAATGTATGAAATGGTTGTTAATTATTTTTTTATTTTTTTAGAATTATGCGTTAAGCGGTGTTGTGGATGATCGTGGTCTCTTTAATTGCTTCTACAAAAGGGACTGGTTATTATTTTTTTTTTTAATAGCTACTGGCACGTCCACCTGTCAATGTCAAATTTCAATTTTTATAACCCCTCAACCGTCGGCGACCCGCATTGCGGTTCGCCGAAAAAACATGACAGGTGCCGCAAATCGTCGCGAACCGCAATGCGGTATCCTGTGTATAAACAAATACCCTATTTAAATAAAATAAACCCTATTTCAATGATAGTAGGTTGCTTTTTGCTTGAAGCCGAGGAGACTCTTACGACATTTCGCAACTCGCGAACCGCAATGCGATTCCTGTCACATAAATCAATACCCTGTTTAAATAAAAATAAACCCTATTTCAATAACAGTAGGTTGCTTTTTGCTTGAAGAGCGAGGAGACTTACGACGGTCCGCGACCCTTCAAACAGTTCGCTGACATGACAGTTTTTTGACAGAAAGTCAATCGACAGTCGAGGGGATAATATACATGAAATATACCCTATTTCTATTTACATTAGGCTGTCAAATTGACTTTGACAAACGTCATCTGTCAAAATTGACGGTCGGGGCGTTTTAGTACATAGTAATTTACGTATTATGAATATTTTTTTAAAATCTCTATTAAATATGGCTAACGTGAACAAAACGTAGATTCTTTTTTGTTAAATAACAATAAATAAATATTTATATTTATTTATTTATTATTATAAAAATCATTATTTTGACCATCAATTAAATTGTTTATGTAAAAAAATTTCCTAATATTTTACAGCGAAAAGAATTTAGAGACCGGACTTAATCTCAACCATGTTGGTACTTGTTATGAAATTACTCCAGCAAATAAAAATATTAAACCAAGCGGCATTCAAATAGAACCCCCTGTAGAAAAGACTTCTCTGTATCAGCAACTGATTCTCAATAGAAATATACAAGTGTTTTTGCAAATAGAGCAATTAACCAAACAAAAACCAATAATACTGTCACGTAAACAGTACGACAAGGTGAAAAGGACGATCCAAAAGAGTGTATCGAAAAATATAAGCCAAGAGAAACGCAAGAAACTTATTTGTAAAAACAGTTTGATTTCCGTGGGAGAAGTAAGGAAACGTAATAAACTAGAACCTCTGAAATACGAGTGCAATAAACAAACGCAAACAGACTTACGACATGATGAGTTTAAAGGACATATTGATGTTAATAAGAAAAGGAGACGACATAAATCTCAATGTAAAACGCCACAGATCGATCATCACAAAGATTTTCGTGATGTTGAATCTCCAGAAATGAAAACTATAGTTCTTTTTGATTCCAAAGAGGCTAGATGTAGCAGGAGGAATAAAAGAACTGAAATAGATCCACCACAGCCAACCACGTCTAACTTTGAAATACATTATGCTTCTGTTGAGTACATGAAGCACGTCACATTCTCGTCCACAAATGTTGGAAGTTTGTCAAGTTCGAGTATTCTTCGAAGAAATGATTCAGTGTTCACAATTTTCAAAGGTCAGAGGAAGTCATAATTATATTGTTGGTATAAAATATAGACTAGGAGTTCAGTTTTAGTTTAAAACAAGTTTATCTTTAATTAGTTTATGCGCCGGATTATTTTATGTGTCCGGATGCCGGATATTGGATCGTCTTCCCATTATTTTCCCTTCCCGCTCTCCTCACGATTTCATGGACCGACAACAAATCCATGATCCAAGTGTTGTGGATGTTCACGGGCGGCAGTGATTACTTACCGTCAACAGGTGACCTGTTCGCTCGTTTGCCGGACCTAGGCAATAAAAAAAGGAAATAGAGTATGATAAAACAAATATAACAAAAAAAATAAGTCATGGTAGGATCGGGATGTGGCGGATAAAAATCTGCATTCTATCTGTTTTTTTTATTTCTTATATTAGAACGTGGTTTATGTCAATCTAGTCTACGTTCATTGTCTTTCAAGTTTACGATCGTACAATCATTTAGTTTATTTCATTTATTTATTGGTAAATATGGAAAACCACTCTCAATCGTACTGTCGATTGTAGAGTAGGCCCGTGCCCTGCAGTGGGACGTATAAGGGTTGATACAGATGGAAAAACAACTTTTTACATAATTAAATAACAAATTTAGTCTAATTGTAATGTCCCTTCTACACAGTGGGCCATCGCGATGGTCCACCATGATGACCCATCGTGTAGAGGGCGTAGTGGCGTATAATGGCTTATGGCGCGTGCGATGGTCTTGGAATGGCGTCGGTGTCGATTTTTCCGGCGCACATCAAAGGTGATGGTGGTTGATCACTACTGAATATGGCCATTGTGTAGTTGCGTTTTCATAATTCGCATGGCCATTGATGGCGAAGTCGCTGTTCCGGCTCTGGGCCCATCATGTAGAGTGACTATAAAACAATAATTATAGATTAGTCATTTTTCTCTACATATCTATTAGGTAAAAATATTTAAGTTACCTACTTGCACCATGACAGTACAATTTCGTTTTAGGACGCAAAAGATCTGTAACGCCAAACTTGGGAACTTCGGATATATCTTTTTGTCCCAGAGAAGTTAATTCAGGATCTGTTAGGGACTACATGAGTCCCGAAGGTTCGAAGGTAAAGAAGCCGTTTCTACGGAGACTAATATCTTGCTTGGTGATGCGGTCAAGGACATCGGAGGTGAAAATACCTGAGAGGAGGTCAGCTCATGTAACCAGCGTTAACAGTTCTGTCGATTCTTATCAATTCAGCACATCGCTTGGGGTAAGTCTATAAATAAAAACACCCAACTGTCATATACATAGTCCTGACACCACACTGAGATCGAGTCTTGTGTTGTGGGTATCAGGAACTACGAGAGACTTTCGGTCCCACAAATACCTAGATCTGAAACAAATACCGGATCACACAAATATTTGTCTCGGTGCAGGGATCGAACTTGCGGCCTCTCGTTTCACGGCCGGCGTCTAACCAACTGCGCCACTGAGGCTGTGGTTTAAGACTTTTATTTTTGGTTACGTAATACGTAACGTAGCTTCACTGTTGTAGTTATGTCTTATGTCTCAGGATGGCGAGCGCAGTGGAATGCCAAGCATTGCTTTGTAATTCAAGGTGTTGTTTGGTTTTGGTTCATGATCGGTCGTATCGCTTACCATCAGGCGAACGGCATGCTCGCCTCGCCATTCATAGCAATAAAAAAAAAAAGTTAAGTGGCTGAAGATCATGTTGAAATCACAACTTCAGCATAGAATGTCAACTTGCGGACATGATCTTTTCTAAGGTCGTCTTTATTAAACAATGAGATTTTTTGGTGGTTAAAATATTAGCCGTCTTTGAGGCAGACTTCCTACACAGGACACAAAAAACATATCGAAGGCGCATGGGTGCCTAAGATGCTGCCATACCCATTAAAATAAACCGTTCGCTTAAATAAAACCTTTTTTCGCTTCACTCACTAAAAAGTTGCTTATTTACGGCCGATGCCAATAATCAATCGAAAAAATTAGATTGAAGTCAATTTGGATTGTTTTCTACTTTTCGATTGGTCTCTTACCATGTTGTCATAGTTTTTTCACTACTGAGATTGCTTATTGACAATATAGTATCAGAAAAAAGATTGAGCTCTCAATCTCAAACGGCAAATTTTGGATTGAGATTGTTTATTGGCAGCGGCTGCTAGTAATGAGAAATAGCGAAAAGTAAAATTATGATTGAAAAAATATCGCAAGGTTAAGATTTCGTTTATTTTTGAAAAATAGATATTAATTAATTGGTACTCGTAAACTAGTTAGTGAAGTCGTCAGCTAATTATTCTATCTACTCACAGTAGGAAAAAACCAATTGCAATTTTCAACATAATTCTGTCAAGTCTGTCAATTCAGACAATATTTATTTTGTCTCAATAAACGTCATCTATAACAAATTAATGCAAAGTGAAGCAGGTGTTGATACATTATTGTTAGCTCAAGTGTAGTGTTTGTATATATTGGTATTTCACAATTTCTTGCAACAATATCTAGAAATTATGACATAAGGGGAATGTTTCAAGTGTTATGTAGGTACCTACATATTTTTTATACAGCTGTATTCAACATTGATATTTTTAAGCTCCATTTACACGTAGAGTTTCTCGAATATACGATAATCTTAAGGGTATAAAAAGTTGCATCGTGTAAACATTTGTCAGGACAAGATAATCTATGGCGGTTGTGTAAGAAAGAAAGAAGAAAAAAATGCTTTTATTATCGCGCAATTAGCCGCACACTACACAAAACATTATTATCTAACTGGTGGTAGGTCTCTCATATGTGAGAGGCCATCTGGGTGGGTACCACCGCAGTGTCTATTTCTCCCGTCAAACAGCAGTGTAAAGGCACTGTTGTATTTCGGGTTGAAGGGCATTGTAGCCAGAGTAACTACTGGACATATTGAGACTTAACATCTTATGTCTCAGGATGGCGAGCGCAGTGGAATGCCAAGCATTGCGTTGTAATTCAAGGTGTTATTTGGTTTTGTTACTGTTCATGCGCGATCGTATTGCTTACCATCAGGCGAACGACATGCTCGTCTCGCCATTCCATTAAATAAAAAATAAAAAGGCTTCGTAAATAAGAAATCAATAGTGTAGGCAATAAGTAGTTATTATAAATGGTAAGTTATGGCCTAAATTCAAAATAACGTACACAAGCTTCGATCAAATATACACTAGATACACAGTTCCCTGTAAAAGTTCTGTTAAAAAGTGGCACCGATGCATGACATAAAAAAGAGTAAACAAAAAGATCACATATTCCAAATATATTAACACAAATTCCACCTTATTCCTGGAGCTTAAAGTAGTTTTTCACATAATATTGTCTAAAGTTCTGTGACGTTTTGGAAGCAACGGTCGGTGCGTGACTGAAGGCGAAAGAGTGCTTAAAGCACTCTTTTTTGGTGCCATTTTTTAAGCGCTCATGTTGTATCTAGTGTATATTTGATCTAAGTACACAAGCATTAAAAACAAAGTAAAAAACCATGCCAAATAAATTAATTATCATCATCATGCGATAATGGCATACAATTTTCAATGATAGAAATTCGCTTCGTCTAACTGGGCTATTACAGAAATCTAATATGAACACAACAGAAAAGGTTTTTGATATCGTTTTTCAAAATGATCTGCAGGTTAAGTCTTCCAGCAACCTACAAGTCTTAATCTTAGATTATTCAGAATGGGTGCGCTGTCATTTTGCGTAAAAGCCCCAAAACTATTTATTTTTCTTTTCAAAATAATCGTGCATGTTGTACAACCTGTCAAATATCAGCCAATAGGAGAGCAGAAAAATGTGGCCCGGCACCACCATTTTTATCCACGTTTTTGAAGTACCAGCGCTCCCTCTGTATTATATATATATATATATATATATATATATATATATGTATTTATTTAAAGGTTTTAATCTGCGATCAAATATACACTAGATACAACATGAGCGCTTAGAAAATGGCACCAAAAAAGAGTGCTTTAAGCACTCTTTCGCCTTCAGTCACGCACCGACAGTTGCTTCTAAAACGTCGCATAACTTTAGATAATATTATGTGAAAAGCTACTTTAAGCTCCAGGAATAAGGTGGAATTTGTGTTAAGATATTTGGAATATGTGATCTTTTTGGTTTACTTTTTTCGATGTCATGCATCGGTGCCACTTTTTAACAGAACTTTTACAGGGAACTGTGTATCTAGTGTATATTTGATCGAAGGTTTTAATTTAGCCTATTTATTTCACAGGCAGTGCAGATGACTTCGTCACTGTACGACACCACAGCGTCGTTCTACACAAGTCATTCGGTGCTGCCTATTGTCAACAGCAAAATGAAACGCGGCTTTTTCAATTCCGTCAGAGGATTTTTAACGAATCGAAAAAGTTGATAAATTATTCAAGTATGGTTTTTTTGGAGGTAGTGGGGAGGCGCTCGACGGTGCACGCGTAAAAAGTGTTGCTCCATTTAATTTAAAGTAAAAACGTGTTCGCTATTTAGTTACAAGTGTGTGTTTTGGTATAAATTACTTTCAATTCAATAATAGTGACAATCCACTAAAATTAATAAAAACATTGTGTAGTGTTGAAGGAATATAAGTAATTCACTTTTGAGACGACTCATTGCGGTGACTGTTCGGATTTTTCTCAATTGCGGGTGTGCTTATTGCGGAGTTTTAGGCGTTTAGAACTGCACTCTATTTCAACGCGCATAACGAACACTTTGAGAGAACAACATGGCGATAATGTGCGCTGAGTGTCGGAATATAGTTACAGATAGAAAATATATCGCCTGTTGCATTTGTAAATTGACATACGATTTAGTGTGCGCAAATGTGTCGGATAATATGGCGAAAAGTGATAAGAGAAAGTGGTGGACATGTGTACGGTGTAATAACAACCAACGGCCAGAGAATTTGAATTCTCCAGAGTGCGGAGGTCACGTCAATGTCAACCTACAACGCGGAACGTGCTCACGCAGTGATGTTTCACATATGGAGACACTGCCAACGCCGGCGTTGGATGCCGACGTTTCCGATACCATGGATAATAACAGCGTACACAACTTTATCGGGGAGCCCGCGGATATGCAAGTCCTGCTGACTGAGTTTCGTTTGTTCCGCGATGAGATAAGAGCAGTTCGAGATCAATTGAAGGAATTAAATTCATCTATGGCAAATATTATACGTCGACTCGATAATTGTGACTCTAAGGTAAATAGTCTGGCGTCACGTATGGAGATTGTGGAAAGTCGGCTGAGTACATTTGAAAATCCCGATGGTGCCATTGCTGAGACTATTCAACAGTTGAAAACCGAATTGAATGACCGAGATCAGGAGTTATTATTAAATGACTTGGAGATTTCATTTATCCCCGAGCAGAGAGGCGAAAATGTTCAGCACATAATCTTCAATGTTGGCAAAAAGCTCGGCGTAACGCTAACCGAACATGATGTGGTCAGTGCAACAAGGGTGGGTCGCGGAAATCAACCAGGTATCTCCACAACTGAAAGTACTTCGCGACCGCGGCTTATTGTGGTGCGACTAGCGCGACGTGCTGTTAGAGACCAGTTGCTGCAGGCGGCCCGGGTGCGGCGTGGCGTTACCACCGAACACATGGAACTGCCGGGACCCTACTGCTGTTTTTATGTCAATGAACGGCTTACTAGGGTCAACAGGCTATTATTTCAAAAGGCCCGCCAGCTTAAAGACCTTCACCAATGGCGTTATGCGTGGACCAGGGACGGCAAGATCTACATGCGGAAGGATCCAGGTGTCGGTGTACCTAGACACAGGATTCATACGGTGAAGGACTTACAACGTGTTTTTGGAATTGATACGGTTGGAGCTATCCAGTGAAACTTCACGTAATGTACAAACAGGTTTCTATATTGTCGGCAAAATGTTCAAATTAACGGTAAATAATATATTTTGCACAACTTTTACGTATCTCAGCCTAATATCTAGTAATGTCTGTTTATTTTTTCAAACTTTAAATATAAATACTATTGTTTTGATGTGCTTAATAATTGTAGAAATATTCCTTAACGTTTTTGTATACATTTGCCTTATATTTACTATAAATTGTTTTCTTTCTATTGTTTTAAACATAAATACTGTCTCTAAAATATGCCTAACTATTGTAAAAATATTCTTCGTTAATTTTGTTTGCCTTTGCCTAGCCTATTTTTATAAATTACTTTGTTTTGTGGAACATTGTCGCATTGAATTAATTAATAATTATGTTTATATGACAGGTATATGTGTTGCAGCAACTTTATCGTTTTTCAATTTTACACCTACTTATTTTGCGTGGCTTTACAATTGTTATTATTTTTTGTTTGTGTTTGAAAAAAGGTATTTCATCTTGACACATTATACACATTATATATTGTGTTTTATATTAACTTCTTACACTGCACGAGCAGAAATGATACATACAGTGCTGTTTGGGAGAAATTTGGTTTTTATTACATACATATTTTTATCATATATATTCTTGTGTTTTGTTTACTATTTGCGCAGTGTGTGTGCCGTTATTGATTCGACTAGTGTATTTTGTTCATTCGATCGTTCTGTTTTTTTCTCTTTTAATAATGTTACTATGGACTGCAGGGGTATACCATTCAGACTTATTCAGTTTAAATGTTGCTCAGTAAATTATTATGGGCATTTTAAAAACTAATTTCCTTAAATTGGCGTTGTACAATGCGGGGTCTCTCGGGACGCGCCACGATGAGTTTTTACTCGCGATGAATCGTTTCAGTCCCGATATAGTTGCTATAAACGAGACGTGGTTACGCGTGGGTCAGGAGGGTCGAGCGCCTGCCGTGCCTTGCTACAGACTGCGGTGCGTTGCGCGCCCCACCTCTATGCGCAAGGGCCACGGAGGGGGTGTAGCATTTTATACTAGAATAGGAATTAATGTACGTTTTGTTAAATTCCCCGCCGCAAATATAGAACAGATGTGGTTAACAACAACCATAAATGGTCGCAGATTTATTATAGGCACGGCTTACCGTCCAGAATGGATAAATATAGATTTTTTCTTAGATGCATTGACTGATTCCATTACTTATTTATCTGATTATGATTATGTAATTTTGCTTGGTGATTTCAATATTAATATATTAGAGTTAAAAAATATAAAAACGGCAAAGCTTTATAACTTCCTACATAGTTTTGGACTTAGTCAAGTAGTCACTGAATCCACTCATTATTCTAACACGAATGAAACCCTTTTGGATTTAGTGTGCACTAATGCACCTGTGCGTGAAGTAAGCGTCAGTAATATCACAGGAGGGTTGGGTCATGCTATGGTTAACGTAACAATAGCTGTGAAAAGGCCATATATACCAACAAAGACTGTAACTTACAGACCGATCAAAAATATAAAATTGGAGGATTTTAACTTATGTCTGGAAACGTTAGATTGGAATTTGGTGAATCGTGAAGTGTCAGTGGATGGTATGATTAATGCCTTCAATACTTTAATTACTTCTCTTTACGATAAGCATGCACCTCTCAAAACTCTTAAAATAAAACCTAAGAATAATTTACCTTGGATCACTGATACGATTAAAATAATGATAGATAAACGTGACAAAGCATATAAAACATTCCGCCAGTTAAATACTGAACAAAGTAAGAATTATTATAAAGAATTAAAGAAATTGGTAACATGTAGTATACTATTTGAAAAAAAGGCGTATTTTGATACTAAAATTAACTCTAATAAAAATAACTCAAAATTACTCTGGAAAAACCTTAAAAGCACAATTTTAGTTAACAAAAAGATAACTGAGAGTCTACCTAAACATTTTAATGATCCATGTCAAATAAACGAATATTTTCTTGATGTGCCTGGTAATATCATGGTGCCGTCTTCGGAGTTGCAGTACTTTGAAACACACAAATTCAATGATAGTATCTTTGTACTGAAACCCGTAGATGAAACGATAGTTAGTAAATGTTTCCTATCCATTTCCACCGGCGCTATCGGTGCTGACGGTATCAGTAGGGATATGATATTATTAACTTTGCCGCATTTATTACCGGTTATAACCAAAATAATTAACAAATCGCTTGAGTCGGGTAGTGTACCAAGTGTGTGGAAGTCGGCTATTGTGACACCATTACCTAAAATACAAAACCCTGTTAATCCTAAAGATCTGAGACCCATAAGCATTTTACCCTATCTATCTAAGATTCTGGAAAAGATAGTATATATGCAGTTATGCAGTTACATAGAAGCGAATAATATTTTGAGCCCATATCAATCTGGTTTTCGAAGGGGTATGGGAACAACAACTGCGTTAATGGATGTTGTCGACAATATTCTCGGGGAACAGGATTGCGGAAATAGTACATGTCTTGTGTTGCTGGATTTTTCACGGGCATTTGACAGTATAAGTATTCCTTTACTTTTGTCTAAGCTGTCATATTATGGTGTTGATTCAAGAACCTTGGTTTGGTTTAATAGTTATCTGAGTCATCGTACACAGGCAGTAAAGTTAATCAGGGAGGACGGTAGTGCATATATTTCTTCTCTTAAATCAGTTGATCGTGGGGTCCCCCAGGGATCAATTCTTGGCCCTCTATTATTTATAATATATAGCGCAGATATAATTAAAAGTATAAAACATTGCCGGTATCATCTATATGCCGACGACCTTCAGTTATACATATCGGGACCGCCCCAAAAGTTATATGAATCTATAATTAAAATAAATGAAGATCTCAAAGATGTGTCTTCATGGGCGGATAGGAACTGCTTGGTTCTGAATCCGAGTAAATCAAAATTTATGATCCTCGGTTCAAAGGTGCAGATATTAAAGACCCTGGCAAACAATCCAGTTATCAAAATTGGTGATGAATGTATTGAACGGGTAAACGAGGCTAGAAATTTGGGTATTTTGTTTGATGGTCAGTTGCGTTTCGAAAATCATATAATAAACTTGGTGAGATCGTGTTTTTATCGTCTTAAGATTTTATACCAAATAAGGAATCTGCTTAGCGAGAAGGTGCGTATTACACTTTGTGAATCGTTAATTCTTTCTAAACTGAACTACGGAGACCTAATATATGGACCACGCTTAATATCTAAAACACGTCGACTTGTGCAACGTGTCCAAAATGCATGTAGTCGGTTTTGTTACAACATACCACCAAGAACACATATCTCTCCACACCTAAACAAAGCTTCAGTATTAAACATGAGTTCTCGTAGACACCTCCACTTGGCATGCTTGCTGTTCGACGTCATGAAATACAAGAAACCGGAATACTTATTCTGTAAGCTACGTTTTTCCAGTTTTCACCTTAGATACGGCTCTAGAGATGCGCGTGGCACTTTAGAGTCACATCCCCATAGAACTACGGCGTTTACCGGTAGTTTCCGCTATCTCTCAACCAAATGTTGGAATAATATTCCTCCACCTTTGAAACATATAAAATCGAAGTACTCATTTAAAAAGCATGTTAAAACCTTGCTTCTAGAGAGGCAAAAATCAAATGTACCTAGTGGTTGGTTGCTAGCGGATTTTGCTGTGTGATGTAAACATTCGCACTAATTTGTACCTATGATCATTTCCAAAATAAATGTCTGGTATTGTTTTGTTATTGAGTGGTTCATGTGGTGTATTATGTGGTTTTATTTGTCTATTTCTTTTTATTATTATAAATTAATCATTTTTATTCATATTTATATCATTACACAATCGTTAATACCAAGAAATCATAACATGCTTTTGTTTACGTGTGCATAGGTAGTTGAGTGTTAGTGTCTTTGTGGTGTGTACTTCTTATTTACGTATTCTTATGAATGCTTAAATTGAATTGCGTCACAGACTTATGTATTCATTACTCCGCCACTATTCTCCAACCGGGTAATGGCAGAATATCAGTGTTTGCTCATGAGAGTAAACGTATGCTGAGTCATCACCCTTTTGTTCTGCTGCAACACATATGCTGCTACACTTTTTTTTCCTTGTATTTTACTATCGCTGTTTTTGTTATCTTTCTTTTAATAATTTTGTCCATTGTAATTTGTAATTGATTTGTATTTTAGTTTTGTATCAGTGTATGTGTACTTTAATGAACAAATAAAGGTTTTTCTATTCTATTCTATTCAATTTACCATTTTTGGTTTATTGATTTTATATAGATTTTGATGTTTTGTTTTTATTTGTATATCCAATGCACGTTTTGTAGTGCTGTTTGGTGTTTTATTTCTTTGTCATTTTCATTAATTCATAATTTACATTAAATGTCAGTCACCGCTAAAATCACATACCGTCCGACATTGTGGCCAGAGTAGATAACTACTGGACATATTGAGACTCAACATCTTATGTCTCAGAATGGCGAGCGCAGTGGAATGCCAAGCATTGCGTTATAATGCATGGTATTGTTTGGTTTTGCTTCTCTTCATAAGCGGTCATATCACTTACCATCAGGCGAATGGCATGCTAGTCTCGTCATTCATCTCAATAAAAAAAATGAAAATATGGTGGAATTGTCTCTCCCCCTTACCACTAGGGAAAACATACGTAACTTTAAAAAGTCAACGCTATGGAACCCGCAACCACCGTCTATGCACGACAGCTCGCAACCAACCGAACTGTTAGTCAAGATTTTGTAGCATTTTATAGTACCAGCGCATAGTCGCACACATTTTAATATTATTCAGGTTTTCTTACGGTATTTTCCGTCACGGTTAAATGCGTGATAGTAGACTTTCAATGCATTCCTAACTCCGAAAATTGGGATTCAAACCTGTGACCACCATGTCTTCAACTGAATGCGATCCGTTACCAGTAGGCTACATATTTACTTTTTGCAGTATATTATACGAGAGTTTTTTAAGCGCAATCTTGGTACTTAAATTATTGTTATTCCTCCCATTTATTATATTTTTTTTTTCATTTCTTTTTATGGACTTTTACCTTAATTAGGCATGCCAGGCATGCCATCGTAACCTAATGCTAGGTAATACTACTATACAAAAAAACTTAATGGTTAGGGACCAAAAAATGAGTGCACCCATTTATTATTGCTAAAACTATAATACCTATCATGGAATACTTAGATATAGACAATTATACCGATTTAATAATTACAATAAAAAATGTTTCAACATTCATTAACAAATAGTTTTCGAATCAAAGATGTAGTTATTTTCAAATTTGTATTTTAGTTGTAATAAATGTAAATAAGACCATTTAAGACCGTTTGCCAAATTCTCGGGCTTCTTGCAGAGTCTCTGGTAGTTTTGCATTGAGCGTTTCCGGTAGATAGTATGATGACAATAATCCAAGTAGGGATACAACACTCAGTACTGCTGAAGAAGCGTAAGTCCCATATAGATGTCCCTGGAAGCCACCCAATTAAATAAATGAATACACCCAACAGTCACATACATAGTCCTTTCCCTACCCTAAGATCGATTTCGCTCTCACAGTCACCCAGACCCGAAACAAATACCTTAGATTCACACAAATATTTGTTTCGGTGCAGGGATTGAATCCGCAGCCTCTCGTTTCACAGTTGGCGTGTAATCAAATGCGCCACGGAGGCTGTCTAAAAAACAGAAAGAATTGAGAACCCATATAAAGATCTATTAAGGCTTGTATTGTAGATATCAGAAACTAAGATAGAGTTTTCGGACTTACAAACACCAAGACTCGAGGCGATTTCTTGTGGGCCACCTTATTAATAAACTTGGCTGAGCCAGGGTTTAACTTTAGCTTTAGAATTGACTAGAATATTTTTTCATTCTTTTAACTATTAAAATTCGTGGGTTGCCATAACAGGATTATCATGTTTCTCCAAAGTACATCCGTGGTTGTTAATAAATTCGTGAATACCTCGCTATTCGAAATATTCGAGTAAATTCTAAATCCGTGGGCTAAAGTTGATTCTAAGCTCATCCGAGTTTATTAATAAAATCCTATGAGATACATACTCTTTCGTATGCGATACCAAATAATAGATCCATAAACGATACTTACAATGTGAAATACATACGGTGCTATTGACCCTGCGCCGCCAGAGAAGACGCTGCCTAGTGACATTCCGGATTGTCGCAGGCGCGTCGGGTAAAGCTCCATATTTAACAGATTAACCGTATAGTACGCTACGGTTATCGAAAACCTATTGACAACGCCCAAAAATGTACTTATCCATCCGTAGTTCAACCACCAGAATGATTCTGTAAAACCGACAGTTAACAAGTAAGTTTTTGACTAGTTTTTTTTGGCCCGGTTGCAGATACAATTTTTTAAAAGTATTGCTTTTATTCATTAGGGATAATATAGGATTCTAATGACAGAATTTTTCAAATCGGTAGAGTAGTTCCAGCGCCTTTTCAATGCAAACAAACAATTAAATATCTCCTCTTTATAGGTAGATAATATTGGTTTAGATTTTAGATTACACCACCTATAAAGCGCACTACACACCAAAGCCGCCGACACAGCCTGCCGACATAAAACTGCCGACACTCAAAAGCGGTATAAAGAAATCCTCATCTCGATTCGCCGCCAAATTCTTACAATTAAGTCTAACTAGGCCTCCGCAAAAAGTTGCCGACATAGATCGGCGGTTCGGCGAGTTTGATGTGCAGTGCGCTTAATATTTTATCAGGTATTGATACATACCTAATTGCTGCAATCCAAGTATTATCCAAAGGATAGCTGTCAGTCCAGAAGACGTTGCGCCGGTATAACGACGACCCAGATGATCTACAAGCCAAGCAGCAAAGAAATGTGCTGGTACTTCCGCCAGCGCCTGCCACGCAAATTCCAAAAACGGATTTCCATCCGATTTTTCACCAGAAGTCATTAAGCTGACTATGTAGCTTATTGACACAGAAACCCTGTTATAAGTTGCATAAGACATTTTAAAGTATTTATTCTAAGAAATAACGGTACTTATTAAAGGTACAAGGTTAAAGGTCTACCCCTCTCTCTTCAAAGTTCGTACTCTAAAAAGATTCCAGGGCACATGGACTCGAAAGCATCCGGGTCGTCTCGCCAACGTGTCTTAGGTCTGACGCGGCGTCGTCGACCATCAGGTACCGGTTACAGTACAGGTACCATTGGGTGACAATATTTGCCTAACGATCTGGATGTATTTGCCCGGCTCCATTTAATCTAATAAAATATGATAGTATTTTGGAATATAAGTAAATCTCTCTATTGGAAAGTCAATATTTGTTCATTTTCTTGTTACTTTCTAATTATTAAAGTAAAAAATCGTATTTTTTTTGTATAATTACCACAAACACAACTGCAAAATTGTATTAGTTGCTAATTCTCTGCTAGAAAATAACTCCAACGGCCCTAAATCAGCTTCTGTTTTGACGATCCCATAATCTGTGAGAATATTATCTTGTGTCTCATTTTCCAAGATTGAATTGTTTTCTTTTGCTATCTTCTTTAGTTGCTTAATACACGACTTGGATTTTCTATTGACCCAAAGCCACTCGGGAGATTCAATCATTTTCCTATAAAATATATTTTAATTTAATGACAACCGTGAATAACAATGTACACAGAAATTATCACAGATCAACTTACCAAGAAAATATTAGGTATGGAAGCTGTGTCAACGTGGTAATAATTAAAAACGGCTTCCATTCCTTTAACCACCAATATATTAAAGGCAGCATACAGTTTCCAAAACTAGATGCAATCAATTGGTATTTCGTTATTATTGAACGTCGTTTAGGAGACGATGTTTCTATAGATATTAAAGAAACGCTTTGCAATGCTGAATACGATGGAAAAGCAGCAATTACACAAGCAATAACAAACAAACTATAAGAATGACTCGTAAATATAGATAATACTCGACCAAACACAAGAAGAGCCAGAGATATTATGTAACATGGTTTGCGACCATATCTGCAATGTAAAAAGTTAATTATGTACTTTACGATAATAATAGGGACCTATTAGAGAGAGATCCATCATTCCAATAAAGACATACGTATCACCAAACCATCCGAAGAATAAAGACCCAACTGCAGTGGCGTAACTATCCCATCGGGGGCCCGTGGCAAAATTCATCAAATGGGGCCCTTTGTAAATGTAAAAAAAAATTACATTGTAGTTTCGTTTTTATGATTATATTTTAAAGTGTGTGGTGGCCTGTTGGACCAGGCGCAGCCGCCAACACGTTCACGGTGGTCGTGGGTTTGAATCCCAGGGCACACCTTTGACTTTTTGGAGTTATGTGTGTATGGATCGTCAATCACCGTGCACTATGACGGTGATAGAAAGCATCCTGAGGAAACAGGAGCCATTTGCAAGTTTCTATGATATGTAAAGTCCGCCAACCCCCACTGGGCCAGCGTGGTGGACTATAATTAATGGTTTAGCCAATCTCAATAGTACTTTGGATCGTAGGGGAGGCCCGTGCCCTGCAATAGCACTTATATGGGATTATACAGAAGAGCACAGAATCTTTTAATGACATGGCTTCATATTTGACATTGGATTATGATCTAATATCACTGCATAAAATCTAAAAAGGTTTCTCTAATAATGATTAAAGAGTGTTTTTAACCGACTTCAAAAAAAGGAGGAGCTTCTCAATTCGACTGTATGTTGCTTTTTGTAACTCCATTTTCATTTCTTCCTATCATATAGTACCGATAAACTTCACATAATTGGTATGTTTTAGAAAAATCTTGAGTATCAAATATAATGGAGTTTTTGGGCCCAAAACAGCAATTAGCTCTTTTTTGAATTTTCGGACTTAAGTATTTTATCTGGCCCTTGGACTTATTTAACCATTCCTCTAAATTAGTATCACATTATGCTAGTAACTGCTTTATTACGGCTATCTGCGCTTTCTCTATGGCCACGAAAAGGTATTTTTTTACATTAAGTGAACTTTCGATATTTCGTATCTCTTTAGCGCATTTAAAATTTATTTCTAGTCGTCATAACCCTCAACTCAAACATTCATCATCAGCCTTTTGCTGACCACTGCTGGACATAGGCCTCCTTCAAATTTTTTTCACCCTGTCATCAGCTTGTCGCATTCAGCATGTGGTAGCGACCTTTTGCAAATCGTCACTCCACTTAAGTGGCGGGCGTCCTACACTATGTTAGCCAAGACGCGGTTTCCACTCAAGAACACAAGACAAGATATGGCCAGCGCACTGCCAATTCAGATTGCTAAGTCTGTGTGCTATGTCTTATAACTTTGGTTCTTTGTCCGATCAGCTCATTACGGATCTTATTTTCCAAAGAGACACCGCGCATAGCACGCTCCATAGCTCGCTGAGCGACCATAAGCCATTGGACCAGCCGTGCTGTGAGAGCTCAGCACCGTAGGTACCGTAGGCTCTGGTAGGCACTTGTTGAAAACTATCGTTTTCAAGCTTTTGGGAAAAAAGTGTTAGCTGACGAGAAGACTCGTAGCCTCTTTCTCAAAGTTTTTTCTACCTAGTTAAAGGGTAAGCCCCAGTTAAGTATATTTGGGAACAACAACGAGCTGGTGGCCACATAAAGCGAAAGGTTGGATCAAGGTGAGGGTGGATCATTACTTTGGTTTTGTCGAAGTAAATTTTTAGACCTATTCGCTGTGAGACTGAATCCAGACCGTCCAACATTTTTTGCAGCTCCTCCAGCGATTCCGCCATCAAGATTATATCGTCACCGAAACGTAGGGGCGCTTGTTTATCATTTTATTCATTTATTTTTTAATTATTGGCGCTGTCTCTTGTTAACCCAATGGTCTCTGGGTTTACAGTGAACTTTTCTCAATCACAAATCGTTTCACTTCATCATATTTGTTAGACTATAATGAAACAAAAATATAACATTTAAATCAAATACATGATGAAGAAATGTTTGTTATGTTTAAAATGTAGTCAGTTGTTTATTATTAATAATTTCGTTATTAATGTTATATTCTTATCTGCTTACACCCTGTCGGGCTTGAACCTGAGGACCTATCAAGCCAGGGATCTGTCGGGCCTGAGACCCTGTCAGACCAGGGCCTTGCCGGTCCGGGGGCCCCCTTAGGCCGGGGGCCCGTGGCATTTTGCGCACTTTGCCACCCTATTGTTACGCCACTGCCCAACTGTTTCACCCATCTTGATGTAAGCGAAAACGTTCGCCTGATATATTTCATTTTCACAAACCCAATTATTTTGAGACGGTACAGTACTTCCGTACCAAGTAGTGTCGTAGACATATTCATTACATTCTGAAAATAACAAAGTTTTTTACTCCATGGATATATTTATTAAACAGCTTAAATACAAATTAATGAAAGGAGTTGTTACCTGTTGTTTTATTTTCGCTAACGTACGTTATGGTACATTTATCAAATTGAATGTTTTCATCGGAGTTGGCAGATCTGTTAGAAATAATTGAGAATTAATAAAGAACCATTGTGAAACAAAAATACATACTTTGCGTAACTTACGGTAATATTTGTTTATGTTTGCCAATTGTAGAAACATTTTCAATTGTTTGTGGGAGGGTACACTTATGAGGAATTAATGTGAGTGCCAAAATAATATTATTATAAGCTACACACCACAATGAGGACAAAACTATTAAATAAATAATATCAAATTTCTTTTGAAATTTTCCGTACTGTCCTACTTCTGAAAGGGCACATTTGTAAAGTGATTCCGTATTCATAATTGCCACTAATTAAACCCGACCCAGCGATACATTTACGCTGCAGTAATGACTTCAATCATAAAGACAGCTACAAGATAAGAAAATTATAATTGCCGAGAAAATTATATAACTAATATGTGAGTGACACAAAAAACTTATCGCCGATACATAATTTTCATTGTGTTTACGTCTTGCTAAATTCTTTTACTATTTATTTATATAATAAAGTTAAATGAAGGAAATATAAAATAAATTTCCTTCTATCAAATTATATTATATGCACCCGATAATGTGCATAAATAAAATTTATGTGTTAGAAATCAGGAATCGAACGCCCGTGTTCTTCTTTCTTGTTAGTTCCATAAAGCTCAAATACAAAAATATGAAGACACATACCTTTTTTTCGTAATAATAATTAATAAATTATTCTTAACAAATGTGCATTGTCTTGTAATAATCTAAGGTAAATAACATCGAAGAAGAGAAGACATGAATTAAGGAATCAATTAAGAGAATACTTATGTAGAACAACTCAAATTTATTTATTATCACAAATAAATAAAATAGTATACCGAATACATCATCCTGAACCCACACTACGACACAACTCTTGTGTCTGAAATTACGAGAGACTTCGGTCTCCCAAACCCGAAACTGGATCGCACTAACTATTGTTAGTGCGAAGATCGAACCTGCGATCTGTCGTCAGCCGGCGCGGCGTCTAACCAACTGCGCCACGGAGGCTGTATCATGTTATCGGTTTTAGCGTGTCGAAAAGAACCTATATATCGTTATTTGCACTGGTAATAGTTTTATGTGATAAATAAATTTAGCCAGGCTTTTTTCTGTATCTGTATCAGCCCATATACGCCCCACTGCACGGTATTGGTCTCCTCTACAATCGAGAGTACGATTGAGAGTGGTTAGGCTTATATAGCCCATCACGTTATCCTAGTGCGGGTTTGCGGAGTTTACATACCATATAAATTCTTAAAAATCGCTACGTTATGCAGGTTTCCTCACGATGTTTTACTTCACCATAATAGCGCGTGATGATTGAGTTTCAATACACACATGACTCCGAAAAGTCCTGGGATTTGAACATCGTGAACATATTGGCAGTTGCATCTAGACCGTTTACCAAGAAGAAAGAAGGCACGCAGATGATGCCCCAGCTAACAATGGAACTCATCTGCAACTTGAGTTTACAGCCCAAAGAAATTATATATAGAACATGAAAATACACTAATGTAATTGGCATAGTATAATATCTTCTAAGCAGTATCTAGATTTATGAAAAGGTACCCATGTCAAGTATGAAATAATACACTTATCGGCTTTGTAATAGCTAAAATCAATCAGCCACTAGTTTCGTAGATGCCATTGAGATTCCAATAAATTGTGTACATCCTACCGATCGTACCGCTTTTTTCTGTTCCGTTCCCTGTGACCCCAACCCGCAACAACACTACTTCCACTACTTAGTCTGTGCTACTTCCCGAGGTTCTTGGTATAACGCAGGGCAGCATGTTCGTGCGCAGTTTCCGCAGGATTTCGTCACGGTGTCAATTCTAGTAAGGCTGGTAAGCAAAAAGCTGTAGGGCAAAGAAGTGGAACGAAGTTACTAAGAAGCCGATCTGTGTAGGAATCACCCAATGATATAAATTCTCCGCCGCCCTGTCTGGTACAACTGTCTCAATTCGATATCAGTATGCAATATATACTCTGAGCATCTCTGCTTTAATTAATATATGTTTTTATATTGCAATTTTTATTTTATTTTTAGAACTTCAACCTACAACATAATAGATCTGTATTTATTTATAGAACCTTTTATAAGACTGTATGTGTTGCATTTCTTTTCATGTTCAGCATTCTAAAAAAGGTAACATAACCTTAAAATTTGACATTTGATTTAGCGAAGAAGAATGTTTTGAATGGAAATAAGATTTTCAAATAATTTTTCTAAAATATAAAGGATGGCTCTACTAAGACGTTGTGTCCCCCTTCTCGTTAGATTAAATAACGTTCCTGTTACAAGTCAAGGTAAATACAACCTAAAAGTACCCTAGAATATTTTATAATACTTTTCTTACAAAATGTTTGTTTTTAGTCCAAAAAATCCATAGATGGGTAGCACCGACCTTGCATATATTAAAGTTAAAGGAAAACAAGGAAGGGAAGAAAATAAACCCACGTAACACTTTCTTAGAATGGAATTTGGAAGCAGAACTCTACGCTTTCGGAAAGCGATTGAATGAAGAATTTGACGCAGATCTTCTATTGCAAGCCTTTACAGACAGGTCGTACGTTATAAAAGAGGAAATGAAACAAAAAGAGATGGGAATTGATATAACTATGAAGGACAACAGGGAGTTAGCTAAGGAAGGTAAACTTTACTCAATACTGGTTATTATCTTGTTAATTTATATCAATCAATTTGAACAGTGGTGTTCAATAACTTTTGATTATTTTGATTTATGTTAAAGATTTACTTTGTTATTCAATTTTAATGTTGAAATAAAAATTGCATTTATTGATCACTCTTACATGTAATGGTTGAATAAACCTTTTGTTAATTAGATTGCTTGTTATTTCAGGTGATAAATTCTTAAGTGAGTACATACAGTTGTATTTGGAAGCAGTTTTACCAAAATTCCCATTAGAAGGTGTTAATGGTGTCAAGAAACATCTTGTTAGTGAAGAAGTATTGGCACATGTGTCTGCACACCTTGGAACTAGGGACATCATACTTGCATCGGTAATTATTTTATTTCATTCTCCTCTATGAATATTGCAATAAGGTCTATGTTTATAATACCCATAGTCTGTGAGAACTAAAACATACATTGATTGTGTTTGCCATAACAATAATACTATGGCAATTTTGATGTATTACATAATATGGAAATAACACTTCAGGCATATTGGTGCCCCAATACAAAAAACTATTCGCTGTTGAAGTTTGGAAATATGTGCAGCAATCATCTCAAATGAATTATATCTAGCAAACACAATGTGTCTGAGCAAGTCAAACTATTCCTTATCTAGTCTTTAACAAGATCAATAATCCTGGATCTGCCTGCTGTAGTGTGAAGAATTATCTTACCAGGTTGGCATAATTATATCAAATGGCATGGGATTACCATCTGATGCCATTTGATACTCTATCTGGACGGCATTTGTGCTTACCATCAGATGCAGTGCAGTAATTATGCCATGCCAGTGAAAAAAAAAGATCTTTTTAATAGTTATTTACTGCTACCATCTCTTTGGAAAGTGTTGTAGCTGTATAAAAGAAGAAATAACGCATAAAACTCCCTCATCAACTCAAACTGTCTTCTTTTTCCCTTTTATGTCAGTTTTTTTTTATAAAGCCAAACAAAATTGCTGTACATAGAGAGTTTGAGCTATAATTAAAACAGGTGTTCCCATATAATTACACTACATTTTTTATGATGTACCTTTCAGCAATATCCAGTGGACAATTATGTACTAGCAAATGCACTCAAAGCCATTGTGGGTGCGTTACTTAAGTCTTCAGGTGAAGAAAGGGCAGCACACTTTGTTCGGGATTTCATCATCACACAATTGCAAGGTACAAATTGTCTTTTTTTTTTGTTGAGAATATTGAGACTTAACATTGCATGAGCGGTTGTATTGCTTCGAAAGTCTAATGCAAAATGAATAGAGTATTATATGAGACACAGTTATCTCTTACTGGTTGTCTCAATAACAATGCCTTACATACATAAACTCACGCCTTTTTCCCAGTAGGGGTAGGCTGAGGTGCTACCAGAACACCCACATTTAACCTTGTTTGTTCCATCCCACAATGTGATAGGGGGCGAGTCTATCACCATATTGAGAAAAAAAATCTGACCATAGGCTGATAATTAATAGAAAAATCCAATATCACTTTGCCCCACCCGCAATTCGAATCCGTAACCTCAGATTTGTAATCGTACCATAAAACAACTATATAAAGAGCACTTGTATAAAGGTTCACTCAGGAATGTATCACATTTTGAAGGGTCAAATTACTTCGGCCTTAATGGTATAAACTTAACCAATTAAGGCTTAAATTACTACATTATCCATAAATCCCATGAAAATTATAGGGTATTTATATGGTTTCAAAGACACAGGTAATCATCTTTGTGGAATGAGTAAGGTTTATTTCTTAATAGTATCTTAGCCGTATTATAAAGGCTACTTCATATTCAAATTTATCATATCCATCTAGAAAAATTATATTCTGACAGCCTCCGTGGCGCAGTTGGTTAGATGCCGCCTGTGAAACGAGAGGCCGCGGGTTCGATCCCCGCACCGAGAGAAATGTTTGTACGGCCCACAAATATTTCTTCCGGGTCTGGGTGTTTGTGAGACCGAAAAGTCTCTCGTAGTACCTGATACCCACGACACAAGACTCGATCTTAGTGTGGGGTCAGAACTATGTATGTGACTGTTGGGTGTTATTTATTTATTTATTATATTATAAAAGATATCACCTTTCCGGATATTGAATAATCGATGATATCATCATCATCATCATCATCATCATTTTGGCCACAGGAAGTCCATTGCTTCTTCACATCAACCTGTTGGAAACGGCCTGCATCCAGCAACCTCCTACAATCATAGCCAGGTCGTCTGTCCACATTGTAGGCGGGCGTCCAATATTTCGCTTGCCTGTATCTCCACTCTAGAACCTTTCGGATCCAACGGCCATCAGTTCTACGCGCTATGTGCCCGACCCACTGCCACTTTAACTTGCTAATCCTAGTCGACGATAAAATATTTATTTGGCTGGTAAATATATAAAGTATTGTCTCTTTACAGGCCAAGATGTGAATGAATTCTGGCAAATAGATGATCCATGGACAATGCTGAGTGGTTTTGTTAAGAATGATGGAGCTAAACTAGAACCTAGGCTGATCGGCGAAGTTGGGGCCAACACAGTTCTTGCTTGCTACAGGGTGGGACTTTATGTCGACAAAAATATGATTTCTTCAGGTGATTCATTATTCAATTTTTTAAAATGCAATGTATTTTTAGTTTTTATTGGTATTGTTTGTTTCTTTGCGATATACATATACTATCTGGCTTCAGGCTTTCACATGTTTTGTTTAGTTATAAAATAGTTTATTATTATATAATTTCTGAAGATGAAGCATCAATTGGAAAAATTGCCAAAGTTATTTTTCCACCAAGCCTGTTCGATTACCATTTTGAAGCATAAATCCCGTTTTATTGTCACTTAACAGTTGAGTCACATCATAAAACATTTTTACGGGCTCAACTGAAGCTCAATTAAGCAGTGAGATATGAATATAACCGAATATTATCTGACTCAATTATTATTCTGATTTACAGGATTTGGTGAGACCATTGCCACAGCCAAAGAAATGGCCGCCAGAGAAGCACTCAAAAAGATATTTGGCACAGAGGACCACATGACGCCGATAAATTTCAAATTGGAAGGCATACCAAAACCTATGTCCCAATCACGGTACCAAATAACAGCCAGTTAGATTCAAAACATATTTAGCGTAGATAAAAATAAGTTAATATCAATAAAAATACAATTAAATACAACAAGTTTTAATTAAATTGATATGTACCCTTACAAAACTTAAATATATTAAACATCAAATTATAACTTATACAAAAAATACTTAACAAATTGGCACAGTTTATAAAAATACATTTTTCTACAAATTGTCCTGCAATTTGCATATCATTTCCTGTATCAATACTTAATTTATACATACTTAGTATTAAAATTATATATGGAATTAAATAAAGCATTGGCAAGACACATGCAATGTTCCAGAATTGGGATTTCATTTATTTGGACGAAAATGTTGCTATATGATTTTTATTGCTTTTTCCTTCAAAATAAAATATATGATTATAATAGAAACTTTGAACTCATTCAATTCAATACTAAGTATGCAATATAATACTTAATTGTTTTAAAAGGTTTACACAGACCCTGTTTTATCCATTAAGCTACTCAATATTACCAATCGTACCGAATAAAAGTGGAAGATTTTATTACAAGCTATATAAATGAGATTTCTGTTCTTTTTTATATTATTATTATGTATATATATATATTAAGAACATATTTAAATATTTACACTAAAAATGCATTAAGTCAAGTTTATGTCCAAATTATAGGAACATAAATATGTTTTGTTCAGTGTATATTTGTTGAATATTCGTGTCACCCGGGAGCGGAGTCCATTATAAGATTACCATGTTTGTCTTTAATCCGCACGCGACCTGAAGCATACCGAGTTTCCGATGTCCCATCATTGTATACCAACTTCACTGTGCCATCTGGGAACTCCCGTCGCTGAAAAAAAAAATTCAGACTTATTTATTGACAGCCTCCGTGGCGCAGGTGGTTAGACGCCGCCTGTAAACCGATAGGCCGCGGGTTCAATCCCCGCACCGAGAGAAATGGTTGTGCGGCCCACAAATATTTCTTTCAAGTCTGGGTGTTTTTGAGACCGAAAAGTCTCTCGCAGTTCCTGATACCCACAACACAAGACTCGATCTTAGTATGGGGTCAGGAGTATGTATGTGCCTGTTGGGTGTTATTTATTTATTTGTTATATAAATCAAGCACTTTTCCCAGAACGGGTAGGCAGAGTTACTACCAGGACACCCAGGATACGCCACGATATTATAGGGGGCGAGCCTGTCGCCATATCGGGCAAACATTCCTGACTCCTGGCTGATAATGAATAGGAAAGTCCAATATCACTATGCCCGACCCGTAATCGTACCGTAGAAAAACTGCGCCACTGAGGCTTATATTTTCTTATATGAGAAGTGAGACAAACTCCAAAAGATCTCTGTTGAAATTTTTTATGAATGAAGATTTAAAAAATACATCCCACTTCAATAGTGGAAAGTGATTGTTGCATAGGTACATCCAGTGCCCTAACATAACTCTGGATGCTTTTGCCAGTCATAGAATTTATAAGGTGCTCGGACATATATTTTATCATTTTATATGTGGGTAGGCTACAAAATTTTGGAATAAGACCGCGTCGCGTTAACCGCCAACTCGGCCCTCAGTGAGTTAGTAACATCTGTATCAGACCATACACGCCCCTCTGCAGGGCACGGACCACCTCTATAATCAAGAATACGATTGAGAGGGCTTAAGCCGTATAATCCACCACGTTAGCCTAATATTCGTTGCGATACTAAGTAGCATTTAGGTGTGTGATATTTCGCATACATTTGAGGACGGAAGACTAAATTCCAAGCTTCAGATGCGGTGTGAAATTGTGACTACGTGTGTCGGTGCATCATCCAGCATTACAATGGATATTCAGGTTAGTAATCTCCTCATACGACTTGATGTTAAATGTCCAGACAATTCGGACACTCCACAACCCTTACAATGTACTATAAACATAGGTCAATTTTGATCCTACACACCTGATCATAACATGTTTTGATACATATTCATACGTACAAACATAAACTCACGCCTACTTTCCAGACGGGGTAGGCATAGGTACTACAGGGGCACATAATTTCGCCTCGATAAAAATAAAAAATAATGATCGAATACTCCCATTACCTTATGGTCGGCTGCGTGAACTTCCACCTGTCCATTAGCAAACACTATTCTCTGCTCGCCGTTGGCTGCCACCGTGAGTGTAGCGCCATCGGGGAACCTCCATTCCTCCCGTACATGCTCGTTCTTGGGATCGAAGTACCGAACACTGCCGTTTGGGAGACGGATCTCTGTTGAACCGTCTTTATAGCGTTTCTCTACTTGACCACTGGAAGAAAAAAAAATATTATTTGTAGACATGTAAGTTTAATAAACAATTACTTAAATAAGAAAAAAATATTTTTATCAGGTTGTCTAAAGTAAACCTCGGCGGTATAATTGAGGCTCCGAATTTAGGATTCTAAACAGGTATATTAAAGAAAGAAAGAAATAGTTTTTAATATTGGCACAAGTTATAAGTAAAACTAAATAGATCCATATTTTGCCCAATTATTGTGCCCAATAATGACAGTGCATGTATCATAACCATATAATGTTATTATGGGCAGTTAAACGTGAGCATTTTAATGTTGAGTATGGGCGTGATACGAATTTGTGACTCACCATAAGGATTAGATCTGATTAGTAAACTAAACTTCTTTAGGCTCAGACGTATGGGCGGTAAATTTTGATAACGAGATTGTAGTTATTGTGAATAACTAATGTACCTATGTTACGTGTTTGTGTCTAACCCGCATATTCTTTGCTGATAGATAAGCCAGTTAATTACTTACTCAGGAAATTCAAGGACTTCGAGGCCATCCGGGTGCGTAGTGTGATACGTCTTCGTTTCAGCATAAAAATACTTAATCCTGCCTTCACTGTAGAAATTCTCTTTCACATCTCCGTTATAATAGACGAATTTACTGTATTTCCCATCAGCAGATATAAACTTAACGTTACCATTTGGAAACCTCAGTTCCTTTGAGCCATCCGGTTTCCTGATTTCTGTCGGGTTCAAATTACTCTTTGTTAAACTTGGTTTTGAAAATGGTTCAGGACTTACGGTCATCAATTTGTCCCTGAATCGGTCATTGTGTATAACAGTCACTGACTTCAGATTTTGCGATGAATGATTACTAAAAGATACCGGTGATTTTGACCTTTGCGAATGATTAGAACCTCCAGAGAGATTTGAGATATGTTCTGTAGATCGGTATGAATTGATAGGCGACCTATTACTCATTCTGTTAGTGAGAATTGAGACTGGCGATTTTGATGTTGAATTGCTTGAATTATGATTATAAGAAGCTAATGATTCCTGGACTGGAGAATTAGAATCTCTCACTGAATTGGATCTTGAATTGGACCGTCTAAGGAAAAAGTCGCTAACACTCTGTCTTTGTGACTTATTAGAACTTCTATTTGATAGGCTACTTTTCGGCGACGTTGATCTAAAAGTTTCCAAGTACAGTTTTTCTAAATGATTTTCATCATCATCAGGGTTGATTCTGGAATCTATTGATTCTACTTCTGATGTGTTTACATCCCTGTCTTCGTCAAGACTTTCAATTTCTTCATTATCTGAACCACAATTATCTGCTGTCAATTTTTCAACATTCACAAGATCATTCTGCTCTGTATGACTGACTGAGTCCCTTTGGCTAAAATATTTTGCGTATCTTGAGGTCACTTTAAGATTGGGAACACTTTTGGCTCTAGGCCTCATAGTTGTTTTGCTTGCATTCTCTCGTTTCTTACTTCTGCTTTGTCTATCTATTTCAAAAGCCTTGTATTTAGAATCACCGTCTACGTCTACCTCTGATCTAGTTTCCCTCGAGGTCATGTTGGTTAATTTTTTATTTATTTCCGCGAGATATTTCATGTTGGTCAGTCTTCTTGTAATATCATTACTGTGCTGTATTCTCCTGTTTTCTTTCTTTAACTTTTCTATTTCTGCTGTCATATCTTTCTTTTCCTTTTCCATAATTTTTATTTGATTGCGAAGTCTGGCTATAGTTGAAGTAGATTTAGCGTCCTTGACTCTTATTTCCTCCTTCAAATTCTCTATTTCTTTTTTCAGATTTATAACTTCATCCCTATCTTTTTTACTTAATTTTCCCCTCATTTCTCTTACATAACGCTCATATGTTTGCTTTTGTTTAGTGATTTTCTCTCTCTCTTCAGCTAAATAGTATTCTGATAATATCTTGTCTTCATTCAACTTTTGCTCAATTTCTTTCTTCTCTTCATAGAACTTTTGTCTTTCCTGGTCCATTTCTTCTCGCAACTTAGCCATGTTAGCATTTTCTTTTCTGAATGTTTCAATTTCATCCTCAAGTTCATGGAGTCTTTCTTTTAATAATTCACTTGTTGTTATTAATTTAGTGTTCATTTCTGCAATGTTTGCTTTCATAGCGTCATTTTCCGTAGTCGTGTCAGTTTGACATTGATTAGTTTCTTCTATATTTACCTCCTTGCTATTATTACTATTTCTTTTACTGTTTCTTTTAGGTAAAGATTCTTTTTTCTTGTAATCATTACTTTGTTGCATTTGTGAGGGTTCATTTGATTGGCAAGAACAGCAACTAGAAACCGAAGAGCAGGCATCACTGCAACATTCCGTGTATTCACTCTGACAAGTATCAATTTCACTGTGAGAATAATCATTCCGTTTCCGGTTCTTTAAATCTGATACAATGTGTATTAAATTTGGATTTGCTGAAATACACTTCTGCATTATCAATGGAGTGCTTTCACCAGAAAATTCTAAATTGTTTTTCTTTAAAAATCTACTGAAAAATGAGTTCTCCAAATCAAAACTTTCATGTGAAACTTTGTTTTCTAACAAATCAAACATGTTTTGCTCTGCAACTTCTCTCTGTTGAGTCAATTTTGAGAGATTCTCATCACAACTGGCTTCAGATATAACGCTTTTTGCTGGAGATGCAAAGTTTTTGTAATAATCACTTTGTTTTAATTGGGTTAAGAAATCATTTTGCTCTTTAGTTAGTACTGCGGCCCATGTCTTTCCTTTCTGGGATATTAAAGGATGTTTAGCTTTAGGCAGATTTATAAGTCTTTGTGGGGGTTTATCTAGACACAAATCTGAATTGGTTGAATCAGTTATTTCACTTTCTATATGGTTGCATTCTTTTGCAGGAGATATATTTTTCTCTTTAATTTCAGGTTTATTTATCTGGGTTGTGACATTCCTGTTAATAATGGCTGATGCTTTTGGTTCGCTTATTGTGATTTGAACATCAGACATTTTTGTTTTTAAATTTTTTGCTGGTTTTGGAGATTGAATATTTTTACTTTTAAATTTTTGTGACTTCCAAGGCAAAGATTTTGTGTTTTGAATGACAAGATCATTTTTTCGTAGACCAAATCTGGCCATGCCTTCGCCCCGTCTTAAAAATGGCCTCTTGTTTTGTTTGGAGGATGTGTTTTCATTTTTAGAACTTTTCTGCATTGGTGGTGGTTTTTCATTTTGTAGTTTTTCTAAAAGCAATGCTTCAAAATCTTTCTTTGGTGACAATATAGGCATATCATCTAAAGCTATGTGCTTTTTTGCTAGATATTTATTTTGCATACGTTCACCTGCCGGTTTTGCTTGACCTGAAGGCTCCATAGTACCAGAACCAGATCCATGACTTTTAATTGAATTAGGTGATTTAATTATAAATTCGGATTCTTGTGACAAATTGAGCACCGAAACGCCATCTATAAGGTCCCGTTCATTTACTTTATGCGAAATATCTGTATTGTTCACATTTGATTTATTTTCGGTATCATCACGAGGGGATTGTAGTAAACTGCGAAATATATTACTGCTGGTACTACTACTGAAATGGCTGACAATTTCAGTGAATCCTGACGAGTTTTCAGACGTTTCTTGGTACTGCAATCTTTGTTTTTGCAGTTTCCCGCGTTGTAGCAACTGCAACTGTCGTAACACTTGTAAACGTTCCAATATTTGTGTAGGTGAAAGACAAAGTTCGTTATCAGAATACGACTGGTCCATTTTAACAGTTTACACAATAGTTTTAGCACTTATTCAACAATTTAATTTTATTACACTCAAGCAAAAATTCTCACGGTTGCGAAGTTTTAAATTTGACAACTAAAAGTTCACTGGACTTTTGACAGTTAAATTGTGTTTGGATTCATACGTTCGGCGAATGCAAATCACTCGTAAGAGTTGCGAGCATGAGCGAATGGAGACGAGTTGGTACTTGATCGATTAAGAACTCGATTAATCGCGCAGCTGGCAGAAGGGCTTAATGTAATAACATTGTCTCAGTTCATTTCCGTTATTATTAAGATAAAGTTATTATTTAAAGGCAGTAATAATTTAAGATATTATTACACGGTAAATAATTATTCTGAGCTGCGGCACAGATTCCTTCACCACATGCATAATGATCATAGACGTTTTATATTTCCGTAATTATGAGATGGTTAAGAATGGAGATGAAGTGAATAACTGTAGACTGGTGGTGATTCGGAGGAACTCTTAAAAAGTGTTGACGTGACCAGTGCCATGTTTCAAAATAATTATTAAAAAAAAATAGCTTTGCTGTCGCGTTTCATTCTGTGCGTGACATCAGAGGAGGCCTGTTTTATTTCTTCTTTCCATCCCAATTTCAGAGACCGACAAAACGTCTAAAATCTTCATTTCAAAGATATTTATGGACGAATGTAGTAAAAAAGTGAGTCGTTTCTTCGTATGCAGAACCTACGCAATAAAAACATCCTTGATATGTTTTTCATTGAATGATTTAATGTGTCAAAAACAATGTGTTTTTATTTATAAAAAGTTTACAAAAAATAACTTTACTACTCTCCACAAATGACAATTACCGCTTACCGTCTGATGGGATTCACGTTCGTTTGCCTACGAAGTCAATAAAAAAGTACTTACAATCGATTATTTTTCTACAATCGATATAATGTAGAATCGTTGAACATGTCAACAGGAATTTTTAATTTAAAAAAATATTCTCTAATTCTTATGTTTATTTTATAAACTAGCGCTGTAATCTAACATAATAAATTATTAACAATATTATCAAAAATAAATATATTTTGCGTGATTTACGTTATTGCTACAGTAAAATAAATTGAGTAATCATTAATCGATATCTACACGTTTTCAAGCTGGCAGCTCCGGCCATGCGCAATAAATGTCAAAATTTTTGTCATATTTTATTCAAAATACATCTGCTCCTCTGCAAGCACGGCAGATATTTCTCACAATGATGCATAGACGTGGTGCATCAAATAGAACTCCCAAGTTCAAGCCGGAAGTTAGAGTGGTGGGCAATCCTTCCCGGCAGGCGCCGAGCATGTCGCATAGACACGAGAAAGTGGAAGTGCTACCAGATCCCATCAAATCTGTTGCTGATAAAAAACTCTACAAGTAAGTTTGTTTTCATTTTATTTATTCCGTTTTCGCGCCAGAATACTGGCCACTTGATATGTAATTTACTTCTGTATTTTATCACTCATCCACAGCACCATAATATTTTCTTATTAGATTCCTTATGTTATTTTATCTCTATTTCAGTTTTTTTATAATCAAGTATAGCATGTAGCATAACATTAATTAAAGAACTACTAATTTTAAATTTGAATTTGTTGTTTACAAACAATATGGATTTGTTTTCACATAATAATGTTGATTTTTTATTGAAGTAAAAAATCTTATCCGTTAGTCTATTTACATGTTTTTTTTTGTTTTTACATGTCTCAATAAATCTCGTCCTATAATTATAGTTAAATGTTGTGAATAATAGGTGAAAGATAGCATATTTTAATGTTGTAAATTTTTTTTTATTTGTTTTGATGGTAATTGGATTCCCGACTATGATATCTTAGGGTGGTACAAATTTAGCGCCCTTTTGTGCCAAGGGATACATCAATACAATATATACAATCCCTAAATAAAGGAAAATGCCTATTCATAGTATCGGTAAAAAATATTGTAGATCCTGATACAGATACAGCTAAAAAAATATTATAGCATTTTTATGGTTGGTCCTTAAACATTTTCATATTTTATCTCAGGCTTCAGATTAATAAAGTAATTATCATCACAATTTACATTTTCACAGAGCTGAAGGCAAAATATATTTTTATTGAATGTCAAGTTAATTTCTCCAAGAACTCTGTGTCTCGGTCATTTATTGACCCACTTTTCAATTCAACATAAACAAGTGCTAAGGTAGTACACTAATGGAATGCTTATTTAAAAATCTCCACAGCAATCTGTTGGTCCAGTGTGTCCTTTGCATTTTATTTATCCTGCTCCGCCACTACCTTTTTCTGATACTATCCATATAAAGATTGTCTGGAAGAAACTGTTAGCAGCAATAAGACGATTGTTATACCATAAGAGCTTATATTCTTTCTTTTTATTTATCTGACTTTGTATTTATTTTTGTTCTTTGGTTTACTATAAAGAGTTTTGAAATTGTATTGTATGTCATGTAATCTTTGATCAAATAAATACTAAATTATAAGTAATGGCTTAAAAACCGGCAAGATAAATAAAAGCACAAATAAGCGTATGGTCTTATTCGATTTTAGTATGGTCAAAAACATAATAAATCTTAATTTAAAGGAATAAGGTTTATTGTTACCTGAAGTTGATTATGATATAAGACTTTTTACTACATATTGTAGTTTGAAATTCAAATGTATAATAATAAGCAACGTCATCCACTTTTGGTGTGTGATTTTGTTCCAGACCCTGTATCTAGTAAGGTAAAAGCACCAATAGTAGACAATTTAAGGATAAATCAAATTTAATTCTCAAAATTCAAAAATGTTTTTCAAAAAATTAAAGTTACATTTTCTTTTACTGTTAGAGCAACATTTGGAATTTAACTATTTCATAATAATAAAATTAAGATTACTTTATTTTATATAAAAAAATATATTTTCTTAGGATTGCCGTAGTCACTAATAGATGACAGTATAAAAAAATCAGATGCCCCAATAATAGACATCAATTGGCACTAATAATAGACATGACTATAACATCATTTTAATATTATGTATTATCAAAAGATCAAACCGAGCACAGATTGTGCTTTAGAATTAATTAAGTAACAAAATATATATAATATCTTCTTCTTTCTTTCAAGGAATTAAAAATTACATTATCATCAGGTGTGATCTTATTTTCTTCGTGGTAATTTTCTTCATCTGTATATAAATTTATTATTATTAGTCCTATATCAATTTCTAATTAATTATCTTTCTTATTGATTTTTTTCCCATCTCATCGTTCTTAGTTAATCTTATCTTATTCATCTTATTCATCTCATCATTTTTAATTGCTCAAACCATAATCTGAAATTAATGTATACTAGTAGTGAACATCTAGTAGACTCTAATAGTTGACACTGTCTTCTTTTAATTAGCCTAGTGTACAACAAACGAAACTCAGATATGAATGTTGTGTTCACAACATAAATAAATAAAATTGAGCATCTCCAAAATGTTTGCATAAGATTCATATTTGATTTACGCAAATATGACAATCTTTCTGAGTTTCGTCTTAAGCTCAAGTGGTTACCCATACGGCTTTGTCGGAATGCTCACACTCTTTCACTTTTATATAATATATTATTTAACCCTGTCGCCCCTTCTTATCTCAAAGACCGTTTTATATTTCTTCATGATTCCCATGAAAGATCCCTGAGGTCATCGGAGAACCGGAAACTGAGAATACCCGTACACACCACGACATTTATGGACAAGTCATTCCCCGTATCGCTGTTCGATTGTGGAACTCACTTCCAGATGACGTGAGACAGGCTCGCAAATTGCCATCATTTAAATCACTAGTCAAGGAAAAATATTTTTTCACTGAACTTACACATTGTTGTGCTTTTACTGTTAACATTTTTTATATTTATTTACTATGCATATATTTATTATATTTTATGTCTATTTTGTAGATGTATATACATATATATGTATGTATGTTGTATGTATTTATATATATGTTTTACTTTTATTTTGTGTTTTAAAATGTTAATTTGTAGATATATTATTTTGTCACTATACATCCTAGACTGCCCTCTTGTCTCTTATCTCCATCTCCATCCAAAGGTTGCCTGGAAGAGATTGTCTAGTGCAATAAGGCCGCCGATTGTACTTGTTATAAATATTGTTTTAATTTCTATATATATTTTTTTCTGGTGTACAATAAAGTTAAATAAATAAATAAAATAAACTACTAAGTTCACACATGTCATCTTTTAGATTTTGATCAATTTCTGGAACTAATAGTAGACACCACTAAAAATGTATACAAAAACAAGCCAAAATAACAAGGAAATGGTCCAAATAAATCAATAATGTAATATCCATATAATATCGAAACCCGATATAGCCAAAAGTCATATAATAGAAGACAAAACCAGACCGTTTGAAAATCAGTTCCTTAAGAAAAACGCTAAGAATTACGCGCATAATGGCGCGAAATCACACTGTTTGTGGTCAATTAACAAAATAATTGAAATTTACTTCTGACAGTGCAAACAAGCTTTTGGGCATGTATCATAAATGGTACGAGGTGGCTTTAAAATTAGGAGCAATGTCATTAAAATATTTAGTTTTCTTGTTAGAAAATATTTTTTCGAAAGTGTCATCTATTGGTTCAGTGTCGGGCATTGGTGCTTTTACCTTATATATTTGATCGAAGCAATAACAAAACATTTTGTTGCCAGGACAATAAGACTAGAGAATGGTCTCACAGCCTTGCTGATATCAGACCCGAGCCGCCCGGCAGATGTTGATGTGAGTGATGACGAGTCCAGCAGCAGTTCTGAAGGCTCCAGCGAGGAGAGCGACGGTTCCCAGTCAGATGTATCCCATGGCAGTGATGACGTGCCCTTCGCGAGGAAAACTGACTTCAATGAGGAGAAATTGGTATGTATTCATTTATGCCTTCAAAGCCATTGAGGTGTTATAGAACGGACTTAGTGAAAAAATAATGCGCGCTCGTATCAGGGACGCGGGAAATCCGTATAATGAAATGGAAGATATTGTTATTGCTTAAGTGTGACAGAGACAGTCGTCAACAAATCTATGCGTGTTTTCACGCGGGAAATAGAGCTAGATGGCAGATATTGTGATTGAACGTTTGTTCCGCTCTATATTGTCTCAGTGTTTACGACCAATGTCGACCAAGGAAAAGTGCCGTAGGTGGAACTATTAATGGCTCTGCTGATATCGTTGACATAAATATATGGACAGGGCGAAAAGCGCGTAAAGTGATGCGACGTAACTGGTGCGCGCGCTCCAGTGCATCTCTAGTGGAGCGTTACTGAAGTCGTCGCTCGCAACGATTTAAAATTTCTTGCTTGTATAGAAAACACACGAGACTTAAATTCATGATATTTCGATAGAAGTGTTGTTAAGGCCTAACTACAAGTCACATAGGAATCTTACGACGCAAAGCATTTTACGTGTACGGTAGTAGACAGATGACTCTGCGTTCGTGACTGGCATCTCAACTAATTGAATTACATGTAACCGCTTTATGTTCAATACAATATTGCTAATCTTGTAACGAGTTTAACCGTGCGCAAATCAAGGACGTGAAAACTGTATTATAATAATATTGTTTGTGCGATCTGGTATAATAGTCCGGTCATTTTAGACATAAAAATAGTGGTCAAATAACAAAAATTCCGACAGAGCCAAATTTTTGTGGACAGCTTGGGTTTATCATCAGAAAGAAATCTTCAAAAGTCCCCATCGATCCCATGTGTGCTAAGAAAGTTATTCGGGGTCAAAAGTCAAAATTTCAGTTTTTTGGATTTTTCTCGAAAATGGTAAGTTTTTTCGAAAAATAACCTTAGACCACATTTGTCGATCTAAAAATTATCTACAAAAAAGTTTCAGTCATTTTTTTTTCTAAGAGTCACCATTTCTGAGATATCGCGACTGCAAGAGTTATACATGATATGCACACATTTCCACGCGTTCTCTAGCGTGTACGAATTGCCGAGGTCAGTCTTGTTCAAATGTTGATTGAATACAATAGAGGAAGACTTATGTGATTTTGATGAAGAAACAGCTGATTCACCTTCATTTGAACAATTTTTGAACATCCAGGAAGAGGAAGAAGAAGAAATAGAAGAAGACATGACTATTGAAGTAGACTTTGAAGAGAGAAGAATCAGACTAAAATATGAAAATAAATCAGAACTACACTTAAACTCAATAACCAATACAAAATCAATATCAATATCAATATTCATTATGCATTTAGAAAAGTATTTTCCCTGAAATTTACATCTTGACAATTCGTGGAGTAGGCCTACTGGGGAAACCACGCTAAAAAAATCGCGTCGAGTACACTACCTCACAGGAGGCGTGGAAATGTGTGCATATCATGTATAACTCTTGCAGTCGCAATATCTCAGAAATGGTGACTCTTAGAAAAAAAAATGACTGAGACTTTATTGTAGAGAATATTTGGATCTACAAATTTGGTCTGAGGTTATTTTTCGAAAAAACTTACCATTTTCGAAAAAAATCCAAAAAACCTGAAATTTTGACTTTTGACCCCGAATAACTTTTTTAGCACACATGGGATCGATGGGGACTTTTGAAGATTTCTTTCTGATGGTGAACCCAAGCTGTCCACAAAAATTTGGCTCTGTCGGAATTTTTGTTATTTCAAATGTCTAAAATGACCGGACTATAACGGAAACACACGATTTTCAAATATCTACATATCATTCGGCGCGTGAATATACAGCTTGAAATAACATTAATAATTATTTGTGATTTTACTCGCGATGTTTTATATTGTACGCGTAATAGTAAATGAAATAAAAATATTATAAAGACCGTATAATCATAAAATTATGTTAATAGTGGGTTTTGGGTACTGAAAACTACGTAGAAAAATTCGATCCCCCAACATCTTTGCTCACTGGGCGGATTGAACCAGTGCTCTTGACTTCTGGCTTACAAGCGGTTTTTCTAGCACTGCACAACTGAGACAATTAGATCAAGATATTACTAATATGAAGATCATCAGTCTATAACTGATTTAGGAAAGCTATTGAAAGAAAGAAAAGTATCCGGAAATTACTTTTCTTCAGCACCAAGACTATTACTATACTATACTATTCGTGATTGCGTCTATATTAAGATGAATTTTCGTAGTTTACTCTGATAATAACAAAGACGGCGAGGAATCATGAATGAAACATCACACATGCTTCCCCTTAACGAATTACGCTTAAGTTCTGAGGGCTGAAACTGCGTTAAGCGGGCACTCGCGCGGTTTCATACAAAAGTGCTCCGTCGCGGGGATCGGCGCGGGAGTCCCGCACGGGGAGGCGCGTCCCGCACCCGCGCGGCGGGGCCCGCCTCCGTGCGTCGGAACCCGTCGCGGGGGCACGCGCGGTACAGCGCGCGGTGTCTGCCAGCGGTAACATGACGGTGATGACATACGGCACCGAGACGTGGCCTCTCACTTTGGGCCTCATTAGAAGGCTCAAAGTCACTCAACGAGCGATGGAGAGGGCTATGCTCGGTATTTCCCTACGAGATCGACTCAGAAATGATGAGATCCGCAGGAGAACAAAGGTTACCGACATAGCCCAAAGGATTAGCAAGTTGAAGTGGCAGTGGGCCAAAAGGTTCTAGAGTGGAGGCCACGTACAGGCAAGCGAAATGTCGGACGCCCGCCTACAAGGTGGACGAACGACCTGGCTACATTTGCAGGAAGTCGCTGGATGCAGGCCGCTTCCAACAGGTCGATGCGGAGACCGTTGGGGGAGGCCGATGTTCAGCAGTGGACTTCCTGTGACTAAGATGATGATGATGATGAATATACTTGAGCAAAAATATAGATTTTTTACTTAGCGCAATGTTAGTGCCAGCCTTTTCATTGGTGATATGACTGATACAGATTTTACCCTTAAATTGTTGACCTTTAAATATGGTTACAGTTTCGAAAATAATTCGTCATAGACCGGTATTGAAACTTTAAAATATTTGTAAAATGAGTTTTCATTTTCTCTTAATTTACTGAACTTTACAACAATTTCTCCGCCTAGCAACCTAGATTCAATAAACGGGCTTACTGGCTGTCGTTTTTTTTTGCTAGTCGCGTAGCTATGTAATACTATATTAAGCTCTCCATCGACACTACTATACTTGCACACCTTTAAAATTGAACCAGCGACACTGCGTAAATCCGGTCTCCGCGACGGGGACCGTTGCGTTCTCACGGAGCCCGCCCGCGTGTCCACGCGAGGAGACGCGCGACGATTGCCCGTCGCGGGCGCCCGCTTAACGCAGTTTCAGCCCTGAGAGTTCATGACGTCGCCTATTTGTAAAAAGTGTTAAGGCGAAGTCCATGAAAGTTATGTTGCTGTATCCTATAACCATGTAATTAACCACGAAACGAAAAAAATACGTGTATTTATTTATTTATTTATAAATTCTTTATTGATCACCACATACAGTAAATAGATAAAAAAAATATGACAACACGTTTGAAAAAAGGTGACAATTGGCGGTCTTATCGCTTAACGCGATTTCTTCCAGATAACCATTACGTGTACGTTAAAATTTTGTTCTTTACCCATTACAATGGTTTTATGCGAAAAAGTGGTAATAATACCTAAAACCTAAATGGTCGTCGAAGCCTAAACCTCTATTAATTGTAGGGAGAACATGTGCCCTTTTTCTAATCAGTAATGTGTATTATGTTCCGGTTTTAAGGGGTAATGATTTTCGTCAGCGATTTTTGGTTATCAACGGGGCACGGGCACTGTGCAATGCAATGCAGCTTAGAAATAAAAAGTGCACGCTTTGCACGGAGGGAAGTGGACAATAATATATTTCCAACTTCTCGTATTGATTAACTTTCTGATTAATTTGGTTAATTTCGACATTCCCGGAGACTTGCCGGCCTTCAATACTCGGTGTCATTACATTGCGTACTGTTGATCCTGGCTTACAGGAGTTACAGTGGTGGGTGTGAGGGTGGGACAATCTCCAGCCAATAAAAAGTCATGAAGAGCGTCTCTTCTGCTTATGCTAACCATAATTCTTGACGTTAATCACCAGGGAAGCAACCTACTCCTCTTGTGATTCTCGCTAATAGAAAAGGTAGTTAGCTAGTTGCTTTAATAAATAAATAAACACACCCAACGGTCACATACCTAGTCCTGAACCCACACGAAGATTGAGTCATGTGTCGTAGGTATCAGGAATTAAGAAATACTTTTTGGTCTCACCAAAACCCAGGTCTCTCACATATGAGGGACCTACCACCAGTAATATTCCGCCTTTCATGTACGTATTTGTCTTTGTAACTTGCATCTATAACCGCGAATGCATAGTGCATATTGTGAAATATCATTAAACTTAATTTTCTATGTCAAGTTGTTTGCGGCATTGAAACAGCTATCTACAATGACCTTCACAGCTCTGTGATTTGTGAAAATTGCATAATTTTTCTATTGATCTGTCTGCCCTGTAACGAGTACACGTAGTGGACTTTTTGTTGTTGTTTGGCAACGTTGATAAGTTTTGCTCTTGACATTTTAGAAGGTTTTGTTGTAGGTATATCAGCGTGTCTGCCAAGTTCGGTAAACAGGTGGTATCGTGTATACGGTTTCTACACGAATCATTTTTAGATTTAGACCGCTCTATAATTTCCGTCTTTCTTTATTATTTAGAATCCAAGAGCTAAAAATATTTTCAAATAATTATGTTGTACGTCACGACGGAAGTATAGATATGGATTTTATGGAAGGCATCGCACTTACCATTAGATTCCCGAAATAAATATGGTAATGTGAAATTTAACTCAAAACGAGTGTAAGCCGCGTGTGCCTTAAGTTGACGTGCGGCGAAATTAGGAACTATAATTATAAGTATTTAATAAATATCTGCTTACGCATTGTTTAACATATAAAGTTTTATTAATATAAACAACGAGCATATTCACTTGTTATTTAACTATAATAAGTCCAATATAATAAAAAATGAAGAGGATAACTCTTTATTTCTTTTCCCAACAGCGCTCTGAAAGACACAAAATCGTAAACGACTCTTATAACTATGTTAAATCGTCATCTTGTCTGTATCGAATAATGTGTAACTTCCACAATAAAAGTACCACAACACATAAATATAAATTGTTTTAAAATACGTTATTGTTATTGAAAATTGTCTTTTAAAACCGCAGTAGCTAATTTTCCGATTCTATTATCGTGTATGTAGAATGCCGCTTCAAATATACCATTGTTATTCTGAAGGACAATCGAACGTGACTAACTGTGCAGTGAATTGTTGCATATTTCGTTTATAATGGTGTATCCTTACTTCTTTACGAATATTACTAACGCGAAAATGAGTATTTTTTTTTTATTGCTTTGAATAGCGAGACGAGCATGCCGTTCACCTGATGCTAAGCGATACGACCGCTCATAAACAGTAGCAAAACCAAACAACCCCCTTGAATTAGAAAGCAATGTTTGGCATTCCACTGCGCTCGCCATCCTGAGACATAAGATGTTAAGTCTCAATATGTCCAGTAGTTACTCTGGCTACAATGCCCTTCAATCCGAAACACAACAGTGCATTTACACTGCTGTTTGACTGGAGATATAGACACTGCGGTGGTACCCACCCAGATGGCCTCTCACATATGAGAGACCTACCACCAGTAATTATATGGATGTTTGTTCCACTTTCAAGCAAAAAGGGCTCGATCGATTTTGATGAAATTTAGTATAGGTATAGCTGACATCCTGGATTAATACAGACGCAACTTTACATGCCAAAAAAATGCTTTGTTCCCAGCTTGAGTCAAGCATTCAAATATATATATATACATATTTGCTAATCTTTCATATTCGAATGGGTGGCACGAGACGGGGAATATCTTTTTTAAAACATTATTATCCAAAAGGTGGGCCAAGCTGGGCAAAGGTCACCCTCTAGTTCTATTCTCAGTTCTGTTAACGGAAAATAAAATGAAATAAACATAATATGTAAATAATGAAAAAAAGTGTAACATAATTTAACAAAATGGCTTGCCTCCTATCACACTGTGGGACGCCACTAGTGTTGCCAGGTGTCCCGCTTTACGCGGGACGTCCCGCTTTTCAGGGGCTTGGTGACGCGTCCCGATTGAACCTTCGGCGGGACGCCAAATGTCCCGCTTTTTGACCACCCCTCCCAGAACGAATAAAAAACTAAATATTACAAACTTTTATTTATAATCCGTACTGTATTTCGCGTTTTCCTACAGTTATTAACCTACTTAGTATATATCTAATTCGATTCTAAAGTTGTTTCCATAGACTAATTCCAAAAAAATACAGGACTTTGAATAAGTTCTCGCGGTTTGTTCACGAATTTCTAGCTTTCTTATTTTAGATGGTAACACATGCGTAAGAAAAAATAATAGGAAGTGAACTTCCAATGAAAAGTCCTTCGTAACAATTTCAAGACTCATACCGCTTAGAGAGTATTTCTGGCGAATTTTACTTTACGACATGTACATGTATAGGTCTACCAGAATCTCATGGCATTTTGGGAAATTTGAATTTACGCATTGCAACACTGGGGTAATTGGATGAACATATTTTGATACTTTCAATAATTGTAATTATTTTTTATTTCAAATTGACATTATTTTTTTTGTACAACTTTTCAAATTAATTACATAATGTTTTAAGTAAAAATATAAAGGTTATTTAAACATTATAATTACTTCAAAATTGTACTTTTAGATTAATAGCCAATTAAAATAGGCAAATAAGATTTTTTCAGTTTTAAATTATAACATACATACGAGTCTTACGAGTATTTATAATATAGATGGAGCGCTGGTACTTTCAAAACGTAGATAAAAATAGTGGTACCGAGCCACCAGTTTCGTTTTAATTGTCTCTTCTTGTTAGTTCTCACTTAATCAAACAACTTTCAATTTCCAAATTGTAAGTAGTTTGATTATGAGTCGGTTTTATTTAAATAATTATTAGATTCGATAAATGTAATACGAAATAAATAAATAATAAATAAATAATTGTTTAATAAAAACGTATAATTTTATTTCCAGTCTTCTTTATTTCATTAACACTTTAGTCAGAGCTTACTTCTAAATACTTTTCCTGTAAATCTTCTGATGAAGACGATGAAGATAAAGGAATAATAATAAACCGTTCCTTATCTAATATCTCTGGAAACTCCTGTAAATAGGTATTACTGTTTAGTTTCAAAAAATGATATCAATATACGATAAAACACATACACATATCTAACACTAACCAAAAAAAAATGAAGTATCAAAACTATTCACTCCGACTTACTTGTTAAAACGACGTCGATTTTAAAATCGACGATTTTGTTTAAATTTGACCAAATTATTCACGGATCTAGCAATAAACCTTGTAAACAATGTGTCGCACTTGTGATTGTAGAACTAATTTGTACCTTTTCGTTAAGAAAGGATAGAAATCTTAAAATATTCACATCGAATGACATAACTCAAGTTTTGAATCAGCTGTTCGCCGATGGTATTGCCACATAAAAATCATTGTTTTTTTTTAAAATTTTATGCCATGAGATTCTGGTAGACCTATAGATGTAATTTAAAAGAAAAACGCATCTTCACTTTACTTAATTCTCTATGAGCATTATAGAGAGCATAATTTGTCAGAATTTATGTGCAAAGACGTGTCGGAAAATATCAATTTTCATCTTGGAAATAAAGATCGGTCTGGTAAATCGAAAAAGTTATAGTCTGAGAATTTAAGAAATAACACGATGAAGACCCATAGTAAACGCTAGAGGAAAATGCAACTTTTTTAAAATATTTGGAGTAAGTTAAGAAACCTCTGCTTATCCCTTCTGGAAAAAAGGCGTCAATTTATGTATGTATGCATGGTATGAAACCATGGCGCCTCATGAACTTAAGCCTCGAGAGATATGGTACTTGGTCTGGTTGAGCTGCGCTTCCATTATTATAATAATAACCAAAAACGGCTATTGTCTTGAGAGCCTCCAGACACGCGACGTTTTTCGATGTGATAAGTATATGCTGCTAGAAACTGGGAGAGTAATAGTGTGTGAAAGCAAAAAAATATATAATTCCCTCTTTTTTAGTAGGCGTCCCGCTGAAGAACTCATAATCCCGCTTATTTTAATGTCGTGTCCCGAATTTTCAAAAACTAAACCTGGCAACACTAGACGCCACACACAAGATGAAAAGAACCATGGCTGCCTACTCCTTGTGGGAAAAAGGTGTAAGTTTATTATGTATTATGTATATAAACCACGATAACGAACTCCGAGACATCACTTAGTAAACAATAAAACAAAACAGCAAGTATTTCATAACAGATGTTATTCCACAACTTTCGCTTAAACATTGCCTTGAAGATAGTTTTGTCCTTAACTTTGTTACCTTTGCGTGGAGCGAAGAGCAATCGCGAATCACACATTTATGCTATTTGCAAAGCGCGAGTGTCTTTCCAACATTATGACCACGATTTTCTTCGTTAGCTTTATTTGACAGCCTCCGTGGCGCAGTTGGTTAGACGCCGCCTGTGAAACGAGAGGCTGCGGGTTCGATTCCCGCACCGAGAGAAATGTTTGTGTGGCCCACAAATATTTCTTCCGCGTCTGAGTGTTTGTGAGACCGAAAAGTCTCTCGTAGTTTCCTGATACCCACGACACAAGACTCGATCTTAGTGTGGGGTCAGGACTATGTATGTGACTGTTGGGTGTTATTTATTTATTTATTTATTTAAATATTCAATAATGGTCAGCATATACAATAAAACAATTGCCTTATATATAATCATTTATAAAATTGCCATCAAATAGGTTTTTACAAGTAAAAGTTAACTTTAACATGTCTGCCACGAAAAGGGGTATTTATACATTGTATAGAACAATTTTATATTTACTTAGGACACATGTATAAATCTTACATTTAAAACATACACACATCAAATCACGCCTTTTTCCCAAAAGGTTCTACCAGGACACCCATTTTTCGCCTTGTGTTTTCCGTCCCACAATGCAATAGGGGGCAAGCCTATCGCCATACAGGGCACAAATTCCTTACTCCGGGCTGATAATGAGTAGGAAAACCCAGTGTCGCTTTGTCCGACCGGGGATTCTAACCCGAGACCTTAGCTTTATAATCGCAACTGTGAACTGAGCAACCGAGGGCGTCTTACATTTAAAACATTGTACTCGTTCTACGAATAATGCCACGGACCGCTGAAAAATTCAATTTTCCATTAAATATAAAGCAAATGCTGTTGGACAGAACTTTACAGTCTAATGGTTTATTAGGTTATGTTATACAACGCACTTGACTGAAACTATTTGACAGGTTTTTATGTTACGTAGATGGTTAGGTATTTACCAGGTCTTATGCTATCAACGTCTTTTCGTTACTAATAAAAAATACATTAGGACTTTATCAGCGATTTTTTCTATGTTTGATATTAGACATTGTTTCACACAACCTAGCAATATTTTAAATAAAAAATATACATTTGGTAGCGGCATTAAAATTAGTTGTGAAATTACCATTTTTAAGTTTGAATGTCGAAGTAAGAAAAGGAAGTAGCGGGAATATTCGTTATCTCTTTTGCACGCGTGTATTTTAAGTGTAGTGACGTCACAAATGCATCACGCATCTCTTTTTCTGTTACGTACTTGAAAGCTATTCCTGCTACTAAGTTGGCTATTTCTGAATTTATAAAATGATTTCTGTCTTCATCAGTCACCTATCCAATAGATTAAGATTATTGGTGCACTGAAATAGTCAATTACTTACGATAAATCAATTGTCATTTTCTAATTTTTACGGTACATTTAGTTGACTCGTCCCAGATTGCATTTAATGGAAATCTCAATGTTGTTACTCATAATTTCTTTGCAATTACGAAAATTATCAAATGGTGATAACATGGTATGAAGAAAGTGGCTTTTGTGACACTAACACCCGTATTCTAAGACGTTCCTCGAAAATTTCTCGACTCCATTCGACCTTACTGGGGGAAATCTGTATTCATAGTTGCAAAAAGTCTCCTCCACTCAACGTCACGCAATACTTTTCCTTTCTCGAGAAAAGGAATCAACTGTCAAACTCGGTTTTCGCAATACTTGTACGATACTCTGTACGAATATCGCTAACAGTGACATTTAAGAGATGCTGAGTTTAATTAATATTTTATAATTAATTCCTGCATTCCTCCATTCATAATCCCGAAGATATTGAATTAAATATCATTGACACTTTTCGAGCATATTATTGAAATTTCAAATAGTTTTTATTAAATCTGTACCTTATTTATACATCAATGACGTATTTGATGACGTATTTCCTCGACTCAACCTCACTCGATTATCCTCGAGCAAAGGTAATTTTTTAACTAAGCATACTATTTTCGTGGATTCCTCGAATTCATTTTAAACGTCACCTCGACAGAGATAAGGTTGACGAAGATTCGAGGAAACGTCTTAGAATACGTCTGTAAGGGATTAGAGATTTTTCCCATACTGTGTCAATCTAAAACGAATAGTAAATAATTAATACCCATTGGCTTCGATCAAATATACACTAGATACAACATGAGCGCTTAGAAAATGGCACCAAAAAAGAGTGCTTTAAGCTCTCTTTCGCCTTCAGTCACGCACCGACCGTTGCATCTAAAACGTCGCATAACTTTAGACAATATTATGTGAAAAGCTACTTTAAGCTCCAGGAATAAGGTGGAATTTGTGTTAATATATTTGGAATATGTGATCTTTTTGTTTACTTTTTTTCATGTCATGCATCGGTGCCACTTTTTAACAGAACTTTTACAGGGAAGTGGTGTATCTAGTGTATATTTGATCGAAGTCCATTGGATTAATGACCAAAAGTTATGTAGTATTGTTTATATGATTAGTTTATGCATCACAACTCCATTCATAGACAAGTTTAAAATCTATTTTAGTTATAGAATATTTTGCCCTTTTCGAACGACTTTTTGTACAGTTTGAGCGAAAAAGACAAAACATCGCTGTTTGCAGTCACGTGATAATTGGGTATTGAATAAAATATTTTAAAATATATATATTTTTTTAAACCGAACAATTAGGTTCTCAAAATATTATATTAGGTTTTGAAATACTGTTTTTAAAGTGTAAAAAAGTAATTGACGCGGATTTGTGATTATTTGATTTGATGATTGTGTTAATTTGTGATATAAGTCAACATTCCTATTAACCTATCTATACCAGTACGAAAGTGAAAATAATAAATTTTAGAAGCCATTTTTTTATTTCTAACATCAAATTGTCGTCAACAGGACACGAAGCGCGCGCGCACCATATTTAGAATAGCCAAGATGGCATTTAAGAAAATATCTGTAAAACGTTGCAAGATATTCTTTAACAGCTTGACTTATGACACGGTATGAATTATGATGATTGTTTTAAGTACTGATTTGTAATGCTTCTGTTGTTTGTGTAGGTATAGTTGGATGTAGATAGGTAGGGAGATAAATAGATAGGTAGGTAGGTAGGCAATAGATAGGGTTGAGTAGGAGGACTAATGTAACCTTTGATGTCTCATTTAAATACATAGTAGAATACATTGTGGTATACATTTATAAAAAATACTGTATTTGAACTTATTATTTACTATGTATATTTTTATACAGCGTGGCCTAACCCCTCTCAATCGTGCTACGAGTGGGACGTATTAATCGCTTGATAAAGATTTTAATTTTAAACTGAGATGCTAGTCTATTGTTTGTAGTGGTTGATAAAATAGTGGTTTTAAATAAGTGCCCTGGGTTTCGAACCCGTGACCACCGCTTTGTTAGTCCGGTTGTAAACACGCACTTTATTTTTATTCATAATAATATGGTAAATAAACGTGGTGTAACAAGTAATCTTCGAGCAGCGAGAGTGTTGTGTCGGCAACTTTCACTCGGCGAAAGTGTCGGATCGTTCCAAGTGATGCGTTATGACACGTGGTTATTGGCGGCAATGCGTGTAATTCGTACATAGATTGCTTCCCGTGTTTATTTACAAGCTGATATTTACGGCTTTGCTCATGAATAGTGGTTGTAAAACCAATTATGCAGCCTGGAGTAAGTTTGTGTGATAGAGTGCGAAATAGCCTAGTGATGCTAACTTGTGGAGGGAAGAGGATGTATTAACCAGAATTGAAAGAAATTTCGCAAAAGAAAAAGACGTATTTTTTTGTTATTTTTTTCTTATCGTCATTCTCATCTTATTTGGGTGGTAAAACATTGCTTTTTTATTATTTTAGCGAAAACTATGGATTTACCACCCAAACACATATATAAAACACAAACACATATGTACATATTTAAAAATATCACAAAAAATGTCGCGTTTCTTTGCGAAATTTTTAGTTGCATTGTGTTTGTAGTCACTAAAACTACCATCCGGCTTCGTTTTCAGTAGCAGTCTTGATATACAGTGAATGTATATTACTGATGGCGATACCATAAATTAACTTACCTCTGTAGCGTTCACCGATAGATTTCGCGGAAATTGAATAACTATATTGCATCCTATGTGCGAGTGAGATGGGAGACGCAGCCTCCGGTACAGGATCGATACAGGCATAACCTAGTTACGATGCACCCGGCAGCCTAGATTACCTAGATGGCTATATTTAGGCCAGCGGAGGTGCTGGCGAAATTATGTTATAAAGCAATCTAAGCGTTGGTATCTGATAACCTGTGGCCTAGTTCTTATGGAAGTGTTTATGAGATCCTTAATCCAATTCTAAACTTAACATAATTTATTTAGATTTGTAGTAACGAATAAATTCCTGGGATTTTTTTTGCAATGACAGCACCATAGTTCTTCTCTTATTTCTCGATGGAGTAAGAAGGATGTATTATGGGTTGGCTAGTCTTCTAGTCAGCGAAAATTTTGTTAAGCATGATGATAGTTTCGCTCACGATTCTATTACAAGTTATGATGGACATTAGCTCAGCGAATTGGTTGCACTAGTGTCATTCAGTTATCATTTCCCGCACTAAGCCAGCGTGGTGGTGGACTGTAATAGGATCTATAACCACTGACCACTATCAATCGTCCTCTCGATTGTAGAGAAGGCCCGTGCTGTGCAGTGGGACGAATATGGCCTGATACAGTACAGTACTGCGTATCATTTCGAAAGGTAATGGATGTGTTGCCTGCCCAAATCGGGAAGGGAGAGGGAAGGGGTATTACTAACTATAGGGGTAATGATCACAGCGTGGCTCTATCACTTACCTATCACAAAAGTTGATGAGTGTGAGGGCAGGAAAGTCTAAAAGTCTTGCTGCCGTGTATTTACACTACAAATTCGTAGTGTTTTTTACAATGTTATATTTAGTTTTATTAATATTCCTAAATGGTGTAGTATTAAAATCATTGGTTACGCTGTTTGAACAGTTGTGATGTGATCGTTCGCATCATTATTTTTTGTATTGTGCGGCATTTCATATTTTTTGCTTACATTGGTATTCACTAACGCGTCCAATTTACTATTTTTTTGTTTAATTTCCTTGGTGTTTTTGTGCACTTTATATACTCGTATAGCCTTGCTATTTTTTAACATGTAATAATGAATGGTTTCTTAGATTTACGTAAATGTTACACATTGAAATAAAACTGTGTTTTACTGATTTTATTGCGAATTTTGTATCATTTTTACGTTTTTTAACTTCCCGACGACTCTATTATAACTGAGGTTTCTAGTTTAAACGTACAGTTTTTGTTTTATTTCGCATCGTTTTCTGATGTGGAGTGAAGTAAGAGAATATCTGAATTCTGGTGAATCTGAGCGGTGTCACTAGTTTAATTTACGTCACAAGGGCATGTATTAGGGACGAATAACAATAGAATAACTAATGGTGCACGCTTGGCCAGATCGTAGTGAACGCTTACCTTTAATCACGAATGCAGCCAATTACACTTGAAGATCGTGTTTAAGATTTATTTATACATATCTACTTGTGAATCGCGAAGTTTGCAATACTTATTGTGTGTTAGACAACCTATTGTCTTACTGGCTATCGTAACAAAATGTCGCGACATTTATTTATTTTATTTTATTTTATTTTATTTTAATAACTATAACTGATATGTTGATATGATATGTTTTATAACTGATATGTTTGTTCCTCACATGGATAATGCAGGAGGTATCTGGATTGTTTGATACCTAATTCTTCTTTCTTCCTTTTGCTGATAGGATTTTTTCCTATTCCCATTTCCCATTCTCTACTCGCATTTTAAGAGGCTGGTAATGCACCTTCAATCCATATGAATCAGATATTCCTGCTGGTAGTATATTATACTTATTATGTGAGCCTATGTGGCTAGTTTGCCGGATACTTGCAATAAAAATAATTCGAAAATATCTTCATCTATTATACATCTACAGCCTCCGTGGCGCATGCGGTTAGACGCCGCCTGTGAAACGAGAGGCCGCGGGTTCGATCCCCGCATCGAGCGAAATGTTTGTGCGGCCCCCAAAAAATAATTTTGGGTCTGAGTGTTTTTGAGTCCGAACAGTCTCCCGTAGTTCCTAATAGCCACGACACAAGACTTGATCTTAGTGTGGGATGAGGACTATGTACGTGACTGTTGGGTGTTATTTATTTATTTAAACATTATTATATCTTAGGACGATGTAAATTAGACAAGTTCCAACGAAGGTGGGCATTAGTGACGCTTTTGTCAACCCTTCCAGCACCGTGACATTATTTCAGTTAAGACTCGTGGCATCCAAAAACACGAGGTCTCAAATATCCAAAAAATTCATCTACTCCCATCATGGCCAATTTACTTGACCCCTGACATTTATCCTTCAAATTTTCCTGGAACGAGATTCGATAAAGGGTGTTGCAGAATGCGCATGCGAGTCCTCCCAACCCCCACCCTCCACTCAAAGGGAGGGATAATGCAATCGGGATACCTAGAATCCCTGGCAGATCGATGCAGCTACTATTTGTAGAATATTGGAATCGAGAACTAATAACAGGTCGCACTGACTATGAATATGGGGATATCATTATGCGTTGTAGATTATATTTGATTATTATGTGGAGTTTTATCTGAATGCATTAGGGTTGGTGTGCATTGCCTGTTTACCGTTAGTTTTGAGTTTAAACTCCTTTTCGGGTAATCCAAAATAAGTAGGTCAGGATATTTTTCTTAGATGCATGTAGCTATCATCATCATCATCAAGTGGTAGAAGTGAAATCCGCCAATCGATATTAAGTGAACGTGCTGTATTATACTTTAAATCCTCTAAATTTTTTGACAACCTCAGTGGCGCAGTTGGTTAGATGTTTGCTGTGAAACGAGAGGCCACGGGTTTGTGTGATACAGAAGTATTTGTTTCGGGTCTAGATATTGTTGAAACCGAAAAGTCTCTCGAAGTATCTGATATCCACGACATAAGACTACATCTTAGTGTGGGATGAGGGTTATGAATGTGAACTTGGTGTATTTATCTATCTTCAGCTAGATTTTAGAGAAGACCCATGTTCAACTGTGGACTAATACCTAAATGACTATATACGGACTGATAGATAAATGGTTCTATTTGTTATTACTGCCACACAAAGCAAGAAGAGAAATAAATATTTTTATCTATATCTATCAATTCCCATCTTGTGGCGATTCATGACTAATCGTAATTTAAATATTCGATCAGGTTGATCACGAATCATTTTTTTAAATCGTTTTGGTGTCCCGTGATTCAGTGTGGGGTAAATGATAATTGCCACCCTTTATTCCGCTCCGCTGTAAATTATAATAGAAATCATTTACTTTTAACAATTAAAGGATTTGATTTAAAATAACTATAATATATGCCCTAACATATGGACTATATGGCCTAACCACACTCAAATGTATTCTCAATTGTAGAATAGGCCCGTGCCCTGCAGTTGGAGGTAGACGGGCTGATAACAAAAAAAAAGAAACTGAAAAATATTTTCGAACTCACAGATCGATCGTATTATACTGAGAAATCGAGATTGGAGTACCATTTGCAATAGTATCGCGAGTTGTACCACTTGTGTACCACTTTCTTTCGTTTATGTACGGCTAAGTACAGGTTTCGATATCAATTACCCTGCTTTACTTATCGAAAGTGTTTTTGTTAATACCAGATATTAATCTTAAGTTATTTCGCATATAATTATCTACTGCCTCGGTGGCGTAGTTGTACAACGTACTGTTACAAAGCTGAGCTCTCGGGTTCGAATCCCGGATCGGGCAAAGTGATATTGGATTTTTCTATTCATTATCAACGCGGAGTGGAATGCCAAGCATAGTTTTCTAATTCAAGGTCTTGTTTGCTTTTGCTACTGTTCATGAGCGGTCGTATCGCTTACCATTAGGCGAACAGCATGCTCGTCTCGCCATTCATAGCAATTTTTTTTTCTCATACACGTTAAACCTAAAGCAATCTAACGAACACATGGCTACGGTTCTGGTGTTTTTTTTTTATTTTTTTATTGCTATGAATGGCGAGACGAGCACCAAACAACACCTTGAATTACAAAGCAATGCTTGGCATTCCACCGCGCTCGCCACCCTGAGACATAAGATGTTAAGTCTCAATATGTCCAGTAGTTACTCTGGCTACAATGCCCTTCAACCCGAAACACAACAGTGCGTTTACACTGCTGTTTGACGAGAGAAATAGACACTGCGGTGTTAAGTGATTACCGTCCCTTGATAATAATTTTATGTTTTCTTTTTGTTATAGGCAGCATGCGCCCTCTCCGTGGGCGTGGGAAGCTACAGCGACCCACCAGACATGCAGGGCCTGGCTCACTTCGTCGAGCACATGGTCTTCATGGGCAGCGAGAAGTACCCGAAGGAGAACGACTTTGACGCTTTCATTAAGGTGACTGATACGTTGCAATAGAATTATTAATAAGAGATTGCCTTCAGCGATACGACTGCCATTTGTACTCTTATGTAAAATATTAGTTTTAGTTTAAGATTTCTTTGGTGTATAAAATGGAATAAATAAATAAATAGAATTGTAATCGTGGGTCCTTCCGCCGTAGTGTGAAGAGGCATCTTAGCAGGCATAATTGTATCGAATGGCATGGGACTGCCGACTGATTCGGTACTTTGCCTGGACGGCATTTGCGCTTACCATCAGTTGCAGTGCAGTCATGCCGGGCCAGTATAAAAAAGTAGTGACAAGAAAAAAAAATCTGTTTGATGCCGATAAAAGAAGAGATAGTGTTCATCGTTATGATGACAGCAAATAGGCTATATTTACGCAACCTTACTGCGTAAATATAGCCTATTTGCTGTTGTTGAATTGCAACAATTAAGTCAATATTCTTGAGACATAACGTATTGCATCGATAACGATTTCTTGAAATGCTACAACACAAATAAGCACACACACAGATTTTGTTACCTTTACACTGGTGCAAGTAACTTGATCTCAATCCATAAAAACGTCATGGATCTTTCTAGAAAAAAGGCGGTTCTGACAACGCGTCAACTGACTGTGAGATGACAACATTCTACTTCGAGATCCCAGAGAAGCATCTGCCGCAAGCAATGGACATGTTCAGCCAGTTCTTCGTTAGCCCGCTCATGCTGAAGGAGGCTATGCAGAGGGAAAGAGAAGCCATCGAGTCTGGTGAGTTGTGACGTCATTGCTCGGTACTAGTGAATGGGTCTCGATGAATGGAAGAAATAAAGATTGCCCTCCTTATTGACAATCGCAAATCAAACACATAAATGTAAATTAGTTAGATCATGTTAAGAGGAGATAAAATGTGCATTAAGTTTTGCTATTCATAATAGTTTTTCTACATGTTTTAGCTTATATTGCCACTTTACAGAAAAAACATGATTTCATTCACTTGACAGTAACATCAAATGTCCAGCTTACAGACTGCTACTTCTGCTTAAAATTTACTTAAACAAAGATCTCAGCTATTTAAAGTTAAGGAGCTGTTAAATACCTAATTTAGTGATTTTTGATGTCTATGAATAACGTTATTGAGTCAGCTCATATTAAAAAAACATTTTAAGAACTGCGTTAAGTCCTTATGAATAAGGGATAAGTATTTTATTTGTAGGCTATTGTACAGCGGAAAATGCAACGCTGCCCACATATAGCGTGAATGACTATGAATGTTGTCATATGTCGTCTTTCCGCTAGCAATTATACAGACAATTATGCAGATTTGCAATGCTTCTTTAAGCTTCGCTTATAACAATTTAAATATAACGATCTTCGGCCTTATTCCTAGACAGTTTATAAACCAATTTTAGTTATCAAATGTTTCGAACGACTTTTGAAATCAGTTTGAGCGAAGGAAACAAAATATTCGGTTTATTAATTGTCTATGAAATAAGCTACTTGGTTTTTTTTTACCCAAGGATTCTTTAAATGCTATTAATGGCGAGACGAGCATTCCGTTCGCGTGATGGAAAGCGATACGACCGCTCATAGACAGCAGTAAAACCAAACAACAACGCAATGCTTAGCATTCCACTGTGCTCGCCATTCTGAGACATAAAATGTTAAGTGTCAATATGTCCAGTAGTTACTCTGGCTACAACGAACTTCAAACCGAAACAAAAAAGTGAATTTACACTGCTGTTTTGCGGGAGAAATAGACATTGCGGTTGTACTGTCTCAAATATGAGAGACCTACCACCAGTATAAAATTTATGGAATATTAATGTGTTAAAATGTTAAGTCTTATATATAAATTGCATACTTGTGTTGATTGCACCATGACTAATTTACAATTTGACAAAAAACAACAGGACAAAAATATTCAAGTAAAACAATTACGAATTCTTTTTGTTTTTAAAGTTTACAATTAGTAACTAGTATTATGCAACAGACATGTAATTTGTGGTGTTATGAACGGTTATAATAGCTGGTTATAATGCTGGTTTTGGCTGGTATATTTATGTTACTAGCCATATCCGTAAACTTAATGACGATTTTTTGCTATTGGAAACTCACATTTATAGAAAACTAGCGACCCGACCCGGCTCTGCCCGGGTGCAGATACACTTTTTAGAAAATATTCTATCTCCTATGTTCATCATGGATAATGTAGGAATCTAATGGAGAAATAATGTTTTAAATCGGTACAGTAGTTTCAGACAGGGACCGAAACCCGCACTGCATTACGGTACCGGTATCGACGAATTTCAGTTACCTTTAAGATTTAGGTAACCGCTATGACACATTATAAAGGATACCCTTCTATACGGTAACCGTTTTAATACCGGTACCTAAAAAGACCTTGACTGTAAAAGAAAACGCGGATCGCATTAGAAAATAGTTTCACCATCGCATAACAAATAAATATCATACTTGTCGCTGGAATCAGTTCATTTTTGTTGCGTTGTAATTATGTTGAAAATAAAATGAAATGAGTAAAAGTAAGTGTGTGGTGTAGTGCCATAATGTTTAGTAAAGACACACGGCGGTATAAATACACACAGGCACTGCCCGCTCTTTGACTTGTGACGAACGGCGCGTGAAACATAGAGGTAATCCTTATTTCAGTTACCGGTATGATACCGGTTAAATTCTAGGAATCGAATGTCCTTGGTGTTTAAGGGTTACCTTTAAAAATACCGGTATTATTTTTTTCGGTTGATACCAAAAATACCTGTATTTTCGATACCGGTTTCGGTCCCTGGTTTCAGAGCCTATGCAATACAAACAAAAGTATTTTTTGGGCCAGGGTGTTTGTGCGACACAAGACTCGATCTTAGTATAGGGTCAGAACTATGTATGTTACTGCCTGGGTATTAATATATTGATCCAACAATAAAGTCCTAACTTTCCCAAAATATTTCTTTCGAAGAACCAAAAAAAAACAATAATGTAAATAATGCATGTGCACATCTCACGTGTTACTGAAAACGCAGTGCAAGCGGAAGGTGACATGCATGTTCCGTCAGCACTCATTATGTTTATTAAATCATACGGCACTTACATTACGGCTATTGTTAGAACAACTCGTGTGCCAACCTGTAAACTAATGTGCGGTAATTTGTTGAAATTTGTTTTTGTTTCTAAATTGTAATAGTTTATAGTTTTAAACTAGCTTTTGCCCGCGACTTCGTCTGCGTGATTAACTGTACTTGACAATATGTTTCATATACTTGAAAATCGATAGATACTACACTACATTTTATTTCACCCCTATTTCTCCCCTGAAAAGGAGCTAAAACCCAAAACCACGAATGACCTTATTATTTATTTGTGATTTTTCCGTCCCGTCCCGTTATATCCCGCCCCGTCCCGTCTCATTCTCATTTAAGGCATGCAATCCAGTCCCATCACATCCCTTTGAGTATAAAAAAGTAACAAATATAATGGAATCCGTTCCCCATCCTACGGGAACACTTTTTGCTATAAAAAGTAGCCTAATTGTTGATCTAGGGTGTAAGCTACCTCCAACCCAAATTTTAATATCCATAAAGCCGTTGCTGAGTTCATGGCGCACAACCGCTCAGACAGACAAACACAAATTCTCAAAACCACGATTTTGAGTTCTATTACACGACACAAGTCTCGATCTTAGTTTGGGTTCAGGACTATGTATGTGACTTTTGGGTGTATTTATTTATGTTAAGTACAACATAAAAAACAGCTTAAAATATCCATCAGAATTCGCGATGGCCCTCCCCTCGGATTCGAACCGCAAGGACCAGTTGCTGGCCAGCCTGTTCCCGGAGGGGCATCCCGCGCGGACCTTCACGTGGGGCAACCTGCAGAGCCTTCGGGACAACATCGACGATGACAGACTACATAAAGCCGCCCATGAGTTCATGAAGAGACATTACAGTGCGCATAGGATGACCGTTGCTGTACAGGTACGTACAATATTCTCTCTGCCCTCTCTTTATTTTCCTTCTCTTATATCCCATGGTAGTCGATAAGAGATCGTCTCGAGCGATACGACCGCCACTTTGTACTCTTGTTAAATATTAGTTTGGATTAAGATTTATTTGGTGTACAAAAAGGAATAAATAAAAAAAAGAAATAAATAAAAGTATTCCCTATTCCCTAGCTTTTGTTGTTCAATTTTCTATAGATCATACTGTAAATATATTTAATTTGTCATATTTATTATATTGCCAACAACATCAATTACTCCAATCCAGAATGCTATAGCATTAGGAACTTCCCTACTAAATTATATGGACTGTAAACAACATATAATTTCATTCTACGACACTCCAAAATCATCACCTCTTTACAGGCACGCATGGACCTAGAGACGCTAGAACAATACGTGATCAATACATTCGGACGAATCCGCAACAACAAACTGGCTTCGGATGACTTCAAGCCGTTCGACTTCCGACCCGATATGGTCACGCCGCAGTTCAAGAGCTTCTACTATGTCAAGCCTGTTGGTGACACTACTGAGGTAATGTTTATTTTGATCTAAGTAGTATTTTTTAAAATAATGAACTTTATTTTCACATAAACACAAAATACAAATAAAATCGTATGCACTTGAAAGACCAAATTGACATAACCGTGTACCAGATAAAATTTTAAGCAGCCCCGGTGCCCATGTTAAGAATTAACTATTGTTATGGGCATCTGAGGTACTTCAAGCAATAAAATTGTCAAAGATACAATTTATTGAATACAACAAAAGTTTGACCCAAAAAGTGCACATAGACTAATGGACGAGTCCGTGAGTCAATTTTGATTAGGTTTACATCATTGATCTGATACCTGTGGTGTAATTTTATACAATTAACAATCCTGGATTGTAACGAATGTATGTAGTTGCTATAGCGGTCAATAGCTTTAAGAATTCAGGGTTTTATCCCTTTTACGGGCTCTACAATTTTTTTTTAATTGCTATGAATGTCGAGACGAGCATGCCGTTCGCCTGATAAACAGCTGACTGTTTATGAGCAACCGCTCATAAACAGTAGCAAAACCAAACAACACCTTGAATTACAAAGCAATGCTTGGCATTCCACTGCGCTCGCCATCCTGAGACATAAGATGTTAAGTCTCAATATGTCCAGTAGTTACTCTGACTACAATGCATTGTATTCCTTTGAGAGTATCCCAATAATCGATCGCCTTCTTTATTATGCCATAGCATTCGTTCATTAAAATTTATTATTAATATTTGATAAGTTTTTAGAACGTCATATAACGCCATTGCCAAATAGGATCAATTTACATCTTTTCACCTTTAAGGTATTCTCCACCAAATTATTAAGTACTGTATCAGCCCATATACATCCCACTGCATGACACGAGCCTCCTTCGCAATCGAAAGTACGATCGAGAGTGGTTAGGCCATGAAGTCCAACACGCTGGCCAATTATTAAGTATTATTTATAAATTATTTTTCAAATATGATATTCTGAAGAATTCTTTTATTCTGTTGTCGCGCAGCGTCGAAAAATAAAAGGAGATGATATGCAGGTAAATAGGAAGATACGGGCATGTCCTATTTACTACGAAACTCTTGATGACGTCTGCATGTTGTCGATATTGCGCTTATTTTGCCGGCACATTCCTCGAATACAGTATATTGTTAGTTTAATTAAATTGGCGATAATTTATTTACTCAAAATTCTATTGACGCTTCAAAATGCTTTCATTTCTTTGCCAGTAGGTTCTTTGTGTATTTTCATGGACTTTTCGATGTCTGTCTTATTAGGGATTTAGATTTTGTACTGTCTGTTCCTTCAGGTTATTACAATATGTTCGACTGCTTCACATTAGAACCAAGAAACTAGAGTATTTTATTCTATTACTATTTTTGTCAATATCAAATCCACAATTTAGTATTAAAATACTAGGTCGTGTAAAGAATTGGGGAAATCAAAAGGAAATTAAAATGGCAAACATAATCAAAAACATAAACAAGTTTCTTTCTTTTTAGTAGCGAGGGGAGGTTAGATGAATAATAACTAAAATATTTTTGTAACTCCCGTCAACAAGATCTGAGAGATCTTGTTTTGTATTTTTTTATTATTGTAATAATTGAACATTATTTGTGTTTATATGTATGTACTTATATATGTTAATCATACTGAGTTATTTGATCGGCAGGTGCATATCACGTGGTGCATGAAGTCTTTGATAAAAGAATATGACTCGAAACCGCACCAGTACATATCGTTCTTGCTTGGACACGAGGGGAAGGGCAGTCTGCTCTCCTACCTTAGGAAGAAGTAAGTTATTATAATATTAATTATTATGAATTATCTCCATTAAACTGAAGGCAGAAACTAGATTGAGCTAGACAATAGCAGGAAAAAAACCAGAGCTATCTGGCGTTGAGGTCCATTGAAGTCAATGACGTTTTACAAATAGACGCGTCATACACTAACATAATGGCTCAAAAAAATGGCGCGATGCGATGAAACGCGATGAATAGACATCGCTAGTTACGTAACAATAAGTGCCGCACTGTTATTGGCTAAAGCGCGTGTGACGTAGCACCAAGCATCAAGTACGGGATGACGTGGCGAGAGTTGTCAAACGTCGCTATGAGAGCGAATTTAATAATTTTATTTCATAAAAAAATAAATTTGTGTGTACTTGCGCACTAAATAAAATATTTATTTTGTTTCACAGTTTCAGAATAATTTGTACGTTATTTTAAATCAGTCTAATCTATTTTTCCGCAAATGGTTTTGAGAATACAAATAGTCAGAGAAACGTGTATCCGCGCCACTGGTTGAAGCGTGACTGATTGCACGTGGGGCAATTACCTTCAAAACGTCTTGCCATTATAAAGCTCGGACAACGCATCTATGCTTTATAAACATCTTAGATTGAAGTTCTCTTTTTTTCTTCCATCTGTAAAATGTAGAAATAATGTATGTTTTTTCGATATCTAATAATTAAAGTAGTGTGGCAAGCATGTTTGTGAATAATTTGGATAAATTGACCTAGGGAGAATCTTATGTTTAGTAGCAAGAAACCATGACAGATATTAAACCAGAAATTATAAGTTTCATCGTTGATATACCACATTTATCTACTTTAACCCATATTTTAATTGTACATAAAACGGTATATAAACCTAAAAATATGTAATATTGTGTAGGGTGTGGGCGCTGGGCATCTACACGGGTAACTCGGAGAGCGGCATCGACTACACATCCATGTACAGTCTGTTCTCTACGCACATCGTACTTACTCAGGCGGGACTCGAACACGTTGACGAGGTAATTATACGTAGGGGTATTCGAAACAATATTACAGTTGAAATTTTGTGTATGCTTTATCTTAAAAGTACAATATAGACTGCCATCTCTTTTTTCCTTTTCTTATATAAGTGTAAGTGGGTAAGAGATTGCCTCGAGCGATACGACCGCCATTTGTACTCTTGTGTTCAATATACTTTAGTTTAAGATTTATTTGGTGTATAAAAAATAATAAAATGATAATAATACACAAGAGTTACCAAAATGTTCCGTTTTTATTTCAATTATTAAACTCCATGTTTTTACGTCACAATAAAAAAATATTCAATCATGAACATTTATTTTAAAAAAATATCTGAATTTTATTTAAACGAATAAATTGCATATTTGAAAAACATTCTTGATGTTCTATAATTTAAGACTAGAATTGTTTTAAAAATTGTATTTTTGTTCCACAGGTTATAGAAGCCATGTATGCGTACTTGAAGATGTTGAAACAGCTTGGACCAAGCAAGCGCATATTTGACGAAATAAAGGTGAGAAATCTTTTTTTTTTTATTTATGTGTTCTCAGTAATCAATGGAGTATTCCACTCTTTTATGAAAAGTGTTTTAAGTTGTTCCTAAGGTAACAGAAAACTATTTAAAAAATTATCAATTTTTTATTCGATCGGCAAGACCCATAAAAATCCATTTGAAATTAATATTTTAAATTTATGCGCGCAAATGTATGCACCATGTTCCATAAAATGATACGTCACTCCAAGAGTAAAAAACCTTTCCTTTTTTTTCAATAGACATGAGTTAGTCTAATTAAACATTCCTTTAACGAAACCGTCGTTTATTATAATATGTTAAAAAATATCGTAGGGAAGAATACTGTTACAACTTCTCTGTTTACTTAATAGGGTAATATGATTCTACCCGTGGAGTGACGGAATGACTCCATCATGGCGACTGCCGTTTCGCATCTTTTTTGGACAGATAAAAAAAAAAAAATTTTCAAAACGGATTATAAAATTTATTCTTTAGAGTTATAAACTGAAATTAACTTAAAGTCATTGCTTATCTCTCTTATAGTAAAATACCCCATTATATTATACTCGTTATTTTATTTGTGCACAGAACACATACAAAAAAGCATATTAGTATCAAAACACCTTCAAAATAAGTAAAATGAGACCGACTTAAAAACCCGACGTTCATCGTCATCCCAGCCACAGGAAGTCCACTGCTGAATTTAGGCCTCCCCCAAGGATCTCCACATCGACCTGTTGTCGTCGGCCTGCATCCAGCGACTTCCTGCAACCTTAGCCAGCTCGTGTCCACATTGTAGGCGGCACATTTCGCTTGCCTGTACGTGGCCTCCACTCTAGAATCTTTCGGCCTCAACAGTCATCAGTTCTACGAGCTATGAGTCCGGCTCACTGTCACGCACTCACTTCAACTTGCTAATCCTGTGGGCTATGTCGGTAAACTTTGTTCTCCTCATTCGATCTCGTAAGGAAAGGAAGTTAGTTGAGTGACCATGAGTTGTCTCATGAGGCCCGTTAACACGATATTATTATGGTTAATTACCACAAGGTGGTCAGACGACCTGGTAAAAGTCGCGTGACGTCGCTAGATGCAGGCTGTCTCCAACTGTCACTGTGGAATTCATCGGGAGAGGCCTATTTTCAGCAGTGGACTTCCTTTGGTTGATGGATGGATGGATGGATGGATTATGGTTAATTTCACAAAATTATTTCTTAACAGTCAGTGGAGGACACGAACTTCCGCTTCGAGGAGGAGATGCAGCCGGCTGACTACGTGGAGTCTCTCTCCGAGAACATGCAGTACTACCCGCCCGAGCACTACATCACCGGCGACAAACTCTACTTCAAGTACGACGAGAAGGTACGCAACTAGTGTATACAACCCGATTACTGCCGGCTTACTAGAGGACACGCACTTCCGCTTCGAGGAGGAGATGCAGCCGGCTGACTACGTGGAGTCTCTCTCCGAGAACATGCAGTACTACCCGCCCGAGCACTACATCACCGGCGACAAACTCTACTTCAAGTACGACGAGAAGGTACGCAACTAGTGTATACAACCCGATTACTGCCGGCTTACTAGAGGACACGCACTTCCGCTTCGAGGAGGAGATGCAGCCGGCTGACTACGTGGAGTCTCTCTCCGAGAACATGCAGTACTACCCGCCCGAGCACTACATCACCGGCGACAAACTCTACTTCAAGTACGACGAGAAGGTACGCAACTAGTGTATACAACCCGATTACTGCCGGCTTACTAGAGGACACGCACTTCCGCTTCGAGGAGGAGATGCAGCCGGCTGACTACGTGGAGTCTCTCTCCGAGAACATGCAGTACTACCCGCCCGAGCACTACATCACCGGCGACAAACTCTACTTCAAGTACGACGAGAAGGTACGCAACTAGTGTATACAACCCGATTACTGCCGGCTTACTAGAGGACACGCACTTCCGCTTCGAGGAGGAGATGCAGCCGGCTGACTACGTGGAGTCTCTCTCCGAGAACATGCAGTACTACCCGCCCGAGCACTACATCACCGGCGACAAACTCTACTTCAAGTACGACGAGAAGGTACGCAACTAGTGTATACAACCCGATTACTGCCGGCTTACTAGAGGACACGCACTTCCGCTTCGAGGAGGAGATGCAGCCGGCTGACTACGTGGAGTCTCTCTCCGAGAACATGCAGTACTACCCGCCCGAGCACTACATCACCGGCGACAAACTCTACTTCAAGTACGACGAGAAGGTACGCAACTAGTGTATACAACCCGATTACTGCCGGCTTACTAGAGGACACGCACTTCCGCTTCGAGGAGGAGATGCAGCCGGCTGACTACGTGGAGTCTCTCTCCGAGAACATGCAGTACTGCGTCAGAGTTCTACGAGAAAGTCAGTTCGGCCATACAACCCGATTACTGTCGGCTTACCTTTGTAAAGTATATAGGGTTAAAATGAATGTGTTGTTTCAGAAACAGTTAAGTTGTTTCATAGTAGTTTTTCTCCCTTGTAAATAACGAGCATTTTCAGAAAAAAAAAACATCTTAATCGTACAAAATCTTGAAAAATATGTTTTGACCGTAACTTTTTATGTTGACGGTTGTTTTCCCACTCGTTCTATTAAAACAAACGGGATAGCCTTTGACCTCTGTTCATCTATTCGACAACATCACTTAATCATCTTAGAAGAAGAATCCATCACGATAATAATAATGAATGTACTTGCAGGCAATAATGGAGCTGCTAGAGTACATGACCCCCGACATGGCGAACGTGATAGTGCTGTCGAGTCGCCGCGACGACCCCATACAGTACGACCAGAAGGAGAAGTGGTTCGGCACCGAATACAAGGCTATGGGTGAGACCCTTTTATAGCTTGACTAATTATTGTAATGACCTTGAAATTTTATGCGGGTAGAATGTCCACAGTTCGATGAAATAGAAAATTTGACCCCATTATTTTAAAATTGTATATAATATAAAAAATAGTAAAAAATAATATTTATTAGACAGCTTCCGCCGACCGAAAAGTCTCTCGTAGTTCCTGATACCCACGACACAAGACTCGATCTTAGTGTGGGGTCAGCACTATGTGTGTGACTGTTGGGTATTATTTATTTAAAGTCGCAATTTATTTACCTATACAAAACGCCATAACATAATAAACTAAAATTTTACAGACGTCCCCAAATCCTGGATGACCCGTTGGATGAAAGCGGAACCATATCCCGACTTCCACATCCCGGAGAAGAACATCTACATCACCACTCGGTTCGAGCTGGTGCCTCCAGCCGAACCATACCTGGAGACTGCCCAGGAGTTGGGAGTAGACCTCTTCACCACCACCGCCAAGGATCTGTACAAGAAGGTCTCTGATGCTCCCACCAAGACCAGGGTCTTGAGGAGAGGTGATCTCATCGCCACTGTTAATGACTTCAGGTTGGTACAAAAATAACCCAGCTACAGTAAATACTGGACATATTGAGACTTTACGTCTTATGTCCTGAGACTACAAAAAGGGAAAAAAAGGGTCTGTTTTTAATGAGGGCGCTAAAATCGATTAATTTTAATTCGATTTAATATTAATATGGCAACCGGATATACTACGACGGAAAATGTTTAGATACTTGTTATTTTTATTTACTGTTGTTAATAGTCGCTTTGTTTATTTTAAATTACAAAATAAACAAAATCCGTACAAAAGTGTATATTAATAGCTAGTTATAAACAACAATTCACGCTTGAAATCTACGGAAATGAATTAATTTATTTATTAACTTTATTGTACACAAGAAAAATAAAGTAACAGAAATTAAAACAATATTTAAAAAAAGTATAATCGGCGGCCTTATTGCACTAGGCAATCTCTTCCAGGCAACCTATAAAATTAATCGACACTTTTACTTGCCAATTAACGTTAATCAATGAGTAAATAATCAACGGTTAACTTGAAGATAGTGAAAGACGCCCTAACCACATTAAAGCTGAAAACAAACTATCTTACGTACGTCTTACGCATCGAGTAAAGAAGCGGCCATAGATACTAGATGCGACTAACTGGCCAATCAGGATAATGGAGCATACAAGGTCACAACTTATGCTTACGACTGATAATGTGCACATAACCAAAGAATCCATTGTTCAGATCGGTCTATGACGCGTTTCTCTAGTATTTATTGCCACTTTTTCATTGAATGCGTAAGACGTAATACGTATAAATAATTTATGTTACTTTTGTCTATGCGTATTTGGGTTGTCATGACAACGTTATTATAATAAAATGTAATGTACAAAATGTCACCTTATTTAATTACTCGGCAATATGTCCCGAACTACGTGTTTTACAACTATGATATCGTTGCAGGATAGATCAGCCGAACTTGCTCCGTAAGAACCGACAGATGGAGCTGTGGTACAAACCAGACTTCAAGTTCAGATTTCCCACTGCGTTGCTGTATTTCTACTTTATCACGCCGCTCGGATTCAAAGCGCCTAGAGAGTGAGTAACCTATACGTTTTGATTTTGGCTGTAGTTTTACCTTACTTTACCAAAACAGTGTTATTTTTTATGCATACATACATAATCGTCACGCCTGTATCCCATAGGGTAGGCAGAGACTATAGACCAGTTTGCTCGATCCTGACATATTACTTTCGCTTCACCCACTTTCATCATGCATTATTTTTTATTAACTTATTACTAAAAGAAAATAACAAAAACTATTGCATAATATCATGATATGATAAAAAATACTTCAAAATCTTGTTCATGATTGATTATGTTTCATTAGATTTAAGTTATTTGATCGATCTAAATAAATGTTGTATGCTTTGATGGTGCGTTTTTGTAAGACAACATGATAGAAATCCTTCTATATATTACTATGTTTGTTATTAACAGGGCGTGTCTCCTCGATCTCTGGACTGATGTTTTGAACCAACAACTCAAGGTGCGTATAGAATCAGTTCTTAAAACACAAATTATTTTCCAGAAAATTTTAAAACATTGTTATACGATCTTCATACCCCATAAGAGAGGATTCTCACGCGACGCGGTTTGCACTTGTGGCTGCAGTTGCGGGCCCACAGATTCTGTACAATGCAGATATTTAGAGTATACCAAGACTGCTACCGAAAGCGGAGCCGGGTGGTAGCTTTAGTGACTACACAAGTATTACCAAAATGGCGAAACAAAACATCATAATTATCACTTAAAGGAACCTGTTGTTGAACATACTCCACTGCCCATATTTATATTCCATTTCCAATGACAAATAATAATCATTAATGAAACAAATTTCTTATCTCGCAGGAAGAAAGCTACCCTGCTCAAATGGCGGAGTTGTCACAATCGATTTTCGTCTCGGACAAAGGTTTCACGCTGCGGATCAACGGTTACAGTCAGAATTTACACGTAAGTTTATTCAATATATTTTTTTTCTAATCGCTCCTGTAGTTTTAGAGCCTATTCAATGCAAACAATCAAATATAATTTTATTTTAATTTTAATATTGTTAGAATGCTTACAGACTAATTACATATTTGTTTGCTTAATTAAGTTGTCTAATTGCTAATGATAAGGCACCACATATAGCTAATAAAATATTGTCGAAATAGTTGAGCAAAAGAAAAAAAAATGTCTAAATATTCCCTCTTTATATTAGTTTAGACTATTTAGTGTCACAAATGACATTTAATTCTGTACACGTTTGGTAAGACGTGGGACTGCCTCGGTGGCGTAGTTGTACTTCAGTAGGATTACAACGCTGAGTCTCGGGTTCGAATCTCGGATCGGGAAAAATGATTTTGGATTTTACCATCCGATATAAGCTCCGAGTTAGGAATTTGTACCCGATATGGCGATAGGCACACAAGGTGAATAGTGGGTGCTCTGTTAACACCTATGTTTACCCCTTAACATGTGCTTGAACTCTTTTCCAAAATTTTGCATGTATTTTATATTTTATTCAAATAAATTAAACAAACAGTACTAAGTATAAAAAATAATAGAAATAATATAGCTAAACATAAACCAATAAAGTTTCCAATATCTATATAAATGTTGCATGCGTCGTTGCAAGTAATGTTGCACGTTGCGTGTTGCAGTTGCTAGTGGATCTCGTAACGCGCAACATGTGCACGTCAGTGGAGTCTCTATCGGACACCATGTTCGAGGCCATCAGAGAAGTGCGCGCGAGATCTTACTACAACACCGTCATCAAACCGCATAAACTTACTAAGTATGTATATACTTTGTTTTCAATTGTAGTTTTTATGTAACGATTTTTTCGGACATTGTTATATACAATTTTCCGTTTTGCGTAAATGTTGTCCGCATAATTAGTAATTAGACTTTTTTAAAATTGCAATTAATGGCGAGACGAGCATGCCGTTCATCTGATGGTAAGCGACACGACCGCTCATGAACAGTAGAACAACTAAAAAACACCTTTAATTACAAAGCAATGCTTGGTACTCCACTGCGTTCGCCATCTTGAGTCAAGATGTTAAGTCTCAATATATCCAGCAGTTACTCTGGCTAGAATGTCTTTCAAACCGAAACACAACAGTGCATTTACACTGCTGTTTGGTGTTGGCATTTATTAAGTCGGAATATAGAATAGCTTGTTGAACATTAAACATAATTCTCTGGATCACACGTCATCCTCATTACACATAGGTATAGTCCAGCTCTTCATCATTAAACAGCGCTGTTAATAATTTATTATGACAATGATCCAAGGTAGCCTGGAAGAGATTGCCCAGCGCGATAAAGCCGCCTTTTGTACTTTTTCAATTATGTTATTTCTTTTATGTAAATAGTTCTATGTATGGTGCAAAAAAGGATAAATAAATGTTTCCCCCAGAGACCTGCGCATGAGTATCCTGTTAGAGCCGTACATCTCGCCGCGCGTGAAGGGCCCCGAGCTGGCCAATGTTACCCTGGCCGACCTCAAGGACTTCGGCAGGAGGCTGCTCGACAAACTATACGTGCAGGTGACTATACAGCTGTTTATACGAGGTATTAAGGAATCCAAACTAAAGTCTAGTCAAATATAATGCTATGTAGAATAAAAAAATAAATATGTTAATATGAATGTGGCTGGACATTGTGCCTGTAACATTATATAATTACCAAAAGGTTCTTGAGATATAACCGACCTATGAACCACATTAGGTGGCGTCAATTTAATACGTGAGGCATTTTTTAGAATTTTTCGTCTCCCTCCCTTCTGGTGAAATTTCATAAGATTTTCCTCAACTCCCTCCCCCTTCCCTAATCTCACCCGGGATTCTTCAAAATTCGATATTCAACTGATGTGTTTCGCAGATGCTGGTGCACGGAAACCTGGCTTGGTACGAGGCCATCGACATAGCTGACAACATGTACAACACTATCAAATGGAAACCGCTCGAGGCTGACGAGATGCCAGTTGTAAGTGATTTAGTTTATTACATAAAGTAATGGATGATTACCTGGACAACCATAACTATGGTGAAATTAAAACTTCAAGACAAATTTTATTTGTTTCGGGTCTGGATGTCTGTGAGACCAAAAAGTCTCTCGTATTTTTTGATACCAACGACACCGAGGGGGTTACTCTATACTCCGACGCGAAGTTCGAATGTTGGAATTTTGAACGTCAACATATAAGACAAAAGTTTTCTACTTCTAAAAATCAATTCTATTCTCTATGAAACTTATCATTCACTCCGAACTTAGTCCAAGATTACAACGTACGATACAGCATTCGAACACTTTGGGTAGGTAATTAGGCATATTCGTACAGTTTTACGTGCTATTTTCGAACATCCACAAGACTCGATCTTAGTGTGGGTTTACGACTATGTATGTGACTGTTGTCGATTATAGAGGAGGCCTGTGCCCTGCAGTGGGACGTATATAGGCTGATACGGATGTGACTATTGGTTATTTACCTCTTTAGTTCATTGTTTTGTCACCCGCTTTGCACGGAGGGAAGTGGACAATATTTTATTTCCAACTCCTCCTATTAATTACACTTTTTGATTGATTTCGTTGCGGGTTAAAGACAAGTTAGACATTCCCGGAGTCTCGGCGAGCTTCAATGCTCGGTGTCATTATATTGCGTGCCACTGCCGATCCTGCGACACAGGAGTTACAGTGGTAAGGGTGTGAGGGCGGGACAGTCTCCATAAATATTGGTTGTATGTGTATGTAATTATAATTATTCGCATGTTCAGATAAAAGTGCACCAGTTACCGCGCGGGGAACAGACATTACGCGTGATGAGCATGAACCAGCACTCGCCCAACAGCATGGTCACCAACTACTACCAGGCAGAGCGCGCCACCGTCGCAGACACCGCCACGCTAGAGGTCATCATGGTAAGTACACACACACTAAACACGAAAAACAAAAAAGAAAAAACACAAAAAAGCAAAACAAAAAAAAACAAGAACATACAGTCGAATTCAGAACCTTCTACTTTTTTGAAGTCGGTAAAAAAAAACAAAAACGCAAAGGGAACAAGTGTTACAAAAAAAAAAAAACAAAAAAACGCATCATAATCGTTTTGGAGCTACGTTGCAATAGACAAATCATTCCGACACATGAAACTCAAAAAGAAGAAAGTGTTGTATACTTATGAGAAAATCGCAAAAAAATAGCCTTTGCGTCCCCATTCTCAATGCGATAACTAAGCCCCGATGGGACCTAACTGCAAGTTCCCCCGCGCGGGACAGATGTCGTGTTGGCTATACCCGGAGCCCTACAGCGTGTCCACGCTGAAGCGCCGCGTGTTCCCCTACCTGCGCGGAGCACCCTACCTGCGCCTGCATCGCTGCCGTCTGCCGCGGCCCAACCCACACCACGCGCCGCAGGTGAGGTGCATGACCACTAGTGGCGTACACGAGCTTGGTTGGATACACTTCAAGGAAAAATATCTCTATCGAGTACTCGCTGCACCACCCCCACCAGGTGAGACGCATGCCCACTAGTGGGGTACAAGTAGCAAACCTGGATAAACTTCGATGAAAAATCTCCCTAGCATCTAATGAATATTTCTGTCGAGTGCTGAAAACAAGGACAAAATCTTCATGTGATTTTTGCTACCTGTCTAATCCTATTATCGTCCCATCTTTACTCAACCCATTCCATATATTCCCATGCTGTCTTATTGCATCCTATTCAATCCTACTTCCTACCATTTTAACAAACTATTGAATATTATTATGTCGAGTCCTCAAAGGGAAGACAATTTCTCCATGTGAATTTACCTATATATGCCGTCTTATTGCATCCCTTTCAACCCCATTTTATACCATTCCAGCAGTTTCACTCAAACCCATCCTTACCATTCACTCCAAAACTCCTCCCAGTAAAACATGGACGAACAAAACAAAATCTATTGAAAAGCAAAAAAAATAGATGTACAGGCAAACAGAGGAGAGAAAAAGATTTAAATCCATTGCAGTGGGAAGTACAAGCTACGAGAGACAAGTTATATGCATTCAAAAATAGTTATATACCTCGATGTTATCTAATTCTACCAAAATTATTGCATTTGTTGTGTTTTTAATTTGCTGATTTTGTTGAAATAAAGCTTATTATAAATTGTACGTGTATCATTATGTTTTGATGTTCTGCACGAATAAAATATGTAAAAATAAATGGTTTTTGTGTAATAATATATTTATTTACGCACCAGCTTCATATGACAAAAACACATTTCTTCAAAGACAGTGCACCCTTTTCAGTACATGGTCATTGACCCGACGCATCATTCAGCTGTTTTTATTTTGCTCATTACGAGTATTACTATTCAACATTAAATTGTTATATTATAAGAGGGGACATTGTGAACAAAATCTGTCCGAACTACGCAGGTATAGACCGTCTTGTCATGCTGTTGTCAAAATATTAGGAACAGTTTTTCTCTTTCCACATTTTATTAAATTGGTCATTTTAATACTATTCGATTACGAATATAAATGCTTGTTGTTTAAATTTTTTGTTAAAATATATCTCAAATATGGTTAAAATAGAGAAAAACTGTTGCTAATATTATGACAACCGCGCATTCGCACTCCAGAAGGTGATATATACCTTTCGGGCACAAACGAGACGGAAAATAGTGCCACTACGTAGGAGTGACAGGGAAAGAAACAGCAGTACAGTGTCTGTAATTTTTGCTAGTTAACAACCATGTCGGCAACCAGAATGAGACGGAATATATTGCCAATACGTAGGAGTAACAGAGACAGGAACATAAATAGTAATACTGCTGCTTTTGTTAAATTTTGTTCGCGGTATCCCCTCTTGCTCCTTAATGTTAGTATAGGAAACTAAGGCACAATATGTGTGTATGATTAGTATATAGATTTGTAAGCCTTTCCCCCTACCCATCCTTTTTCCTTTCCGCTCCCAATTAGATGGTCTGGCAACACATCCATGATCTAAGCGTCGTCGATGTTCATGGGCGGCAGTGATCACTTACCATCAAGGTTTAGTGGTTAGGTTTTAGTGACTTCAGACGCAAAGCTATTAAATATTTTGCAAAAAAAAAAGCGATTGTTTTTGTTATTTCTTTCCTATTCTCGTATTTGTGTGGTCATTTATACATAGTTTTTTCTAAAATAATGTTGTGCACTCTTTTATTTTGAAAACGCTATCGTACGCAAGGGTTGAAATTATTATTTTATCAATTTACCACACAAACACAATATTTAAAAATCACAAAAAAAAATCGCCTTTCTTTGCAACATTTTAAATTATTATTTTATCAAAAGGATGAATGGATTTACCATCCAAACACAATGATATTTAAAAAATTACAAAAAAAAAGTATTGTCGCCTTTCTTTGCGAAATTTTTGGTTGCATTGTGTTTGCAGTCACTAAAATATACCCTGAATGGTTCTCCCAATGATTTCTATTATTCTTTTTCTTTGGCTGATGGATGTTTGTTTGTATGTATGTATATACAAAGTTGATGTGACCTATGGGCATAAAATTACACTACGTATACTATACGTTCTTAGTATTTTTTCGACACGGCAAAAAACTTTATAATACCAAAAATGAGATTTTGTTTGTTTCAAACAAACTAAATAGCTTACAAATAAGAGTAAAACGTAACCACCCTGTGTAAGTACATTTCACTGACCTGTAGATCCGAATTATAAAAAAACAAATTGGCAACGTCGCGCGCGGCTTGTGTTATTGTCGCGCCGCGCCGCCAAGGCCACGCCGCAGCGTGGCTGTGTGCACCGCGCATAGTTAGGTACTTTTGAAGTACGCGCACAACATACTTTATTTAGGTACACTAGATTTTTAAATTTTCGATATGTCCTCCATTTACATTAAGTAAAAGTTATAGCGACGGACAATATTATTATTGTTTAAATTGTTATTAAGTTTTTCAAATGATTAATAACCCTATTTCTAGTTCTTTAATAAGCCTCGCAAAAAGAAATCCAAGGGATTAGGTCCGGGGATCGCGGCCACCGTACAGGTCCTAATCGACCAATTCATTGTTGGCTGACAGGCAATAACACAGAAACACTAACACTAAATAATAATTATCCGAAGTTACATGTCCTGTCACAATAAAAAAAATGTCTTAAACTTATTTACGAGTAGTGTCAATAACAAGACATAATTAAAATTATCGCCGTGAGATCGGCAAGATCAAAGCGGCGCGGCGCGGGCGCGGCGGCGCAGGAGCTTACGTGTTACATGCGTTCTGAAAGGATACCGGCGGCAGACTAAAAACTATTTTTTAGAGGTCAATTGCGTACGTGTCACACACACACACACATACTGACCTATTTCTATTTCTTTTACGCACAGAATGTTTTGCTATGTCGCTCTCGTAATGAAAGTGTAAGTGTGTGTGTATTTATTGCTTTCTTATTTGCATCGCCAACTTTTAAAGTAATTTAGTAGTACTTATTTATGTGACTTGTGTCAGAGCGGCAACAGCGCATAGATTTTAGTAAGATTTGTCGCTTTCAGGTGAATGACCTATGCGTTGGACGTAATCAGCTGTTCGAAAAGCAACAGCGTGTTCAAAGAGAGCAAAAACTTAAAAAATAATTTATGACTAAACTATTGTTCCTATTTAATTGATTTTTAGTACAGAGCTTGAAAATGGTGCCTAGTATATGCAGTTTGAAGAAAAGTCGCTCGGTTGTATCAATGTTGTATATGGTTATTGTATAGAATAACATTGTAGATGCAAATGGAGGAGCCGGTGTTCGACTCTCTGCGTACTAAGGAGCAGCTGGGCTACAGCGTGTACAGCATGATGCGGTACACATTCGGAGTGCTGGGCTTCTCCGTCAGCGTCAACACGCAGGTCAACAAATTCAGGTGAGGTTTTTTAACAAGAAAATATTTATTTGGAAGGGCTACAAACAAAGTGACAAAGAATGTCATATCGTCGGTGATACTGCAATACCGCGTAAGTAACAATTGCAAATACCGCGGAAGTATTTGCAAGTATTTGCAGAAATTTCGCGCCTATGTCTAGAATTCATAGGCGCGAAATTTCAATTTTGATTTTTTCGTACTTCCGCGGTATTTGCAATTGTTACTTACGCGGTATTGCAGTATCACCGACGATATAGCAATTTTAAAGTAATCTATACATATAAATGAAATTGCAATGTCTGTTTGTAAAGTGAAAATAAAAAAAATGTCCAACTACATATCGTTATATACACGATACCTATAACGAAAATGACTTTAGATTTTTTTTGTCTGTCTGTCTGTTCCGGCTAATCTTTAAAATGGCTGGACCAATTTTGACGAGACTTTTATTGTCAGATAGCTGATATAATAAGGAGTAACTTAGGCTACATTTATTTTAGAAAAATTATTTTATTTTAGAAAAATAAAGTTTTTTGTTAAATTCCACGCGGACGAAGTCGCGGGTACAGCTAGTAAATAATAAAAACTGAGGCGGCCAGCTCTTTCTAAAGAGTTCGTTAAGATTATTTTTTGTGTTAAAAATAGATAAATCCAACAACAGGCGTGAATAATAAAGTTATATAAATGTGTTTTCATCCCCAGTGTGGGCCACGTGAACAGTCGAGTAGAGAAGTTCCTGAAGCAATTCGCGAAGTCGATGCGGCGCCTCTCGGAGAAGGAACTGCGTGCCGCCAAGCTGGCGCTCGTGCACATCAAGCACACCGCCGACGTCGAGATCAAAGAGGAGGTAACCACCATCTAACATGTACCACTTATCATCTAAACTAGGACTTATCATCGACTATATACCATGTAACCATCTACTATTGAATATATACCACTTATCATCATCTATACAAGGATCGACCATCGACCATATACCATGTATTTACTGCGTTATAAGAAGGTATAATGAGTAAACTTACTATAGCTAAAAGTAGATGAATTATTATCGTCAATAACAGGATGTTAGAAACATTGGTACAGTGAGCAAAGGAGAATACCTATTGGTATCCAAAATATCGGTAAAAAATATTGTTGATACTGCTTAAAACTCATTATAGCATTTTTATGGTATGTCCTTAAACGTTTTCCTGCTTTATCCCGGGCGAGAGATATATATAAAATAAAGTGATTATCATCACATTTTTCATTTTGTTCAAAGAGCTGAAGAAAAAAAATATTTTTTATTGCACATATTTGGTTTCATAGTAAAATGGGCATACTCCTTTAGTATTACCATAATCATGTAGGAATGAATGACTTTTATATTCAGCCGACAGAAGTCATTATAATGCGTGTTTTAAGAGAGGAAAGTTGTTACCCCTTTCTGTACCTTGAAGGGGGACGTAAAGATTGTGCCGGTATTAATTGCCTACCAACTCAGTCGAATGCTAATATTTCTATAACTTTGCAAGCGGTTTCTTAGCTTTAGAATATTAGAAAAGAAAATCATTAATTTTATTATTGCTATATTCAAATCGTTTGTAAACTTTTAATAGTACTGTACGGTCAGCAAAAAGAGTAAACTTATCTAAATATTCTTCTATCTATACTTTAAATTCTTACGCGTTTAATTTTATTTTTAACGCAATACAGTTGCCAGACTTTTCGGGGACGGTAACGACGCGAAAGTACCGTCACAAGAAGGACGTCAGGACGCGCTGGTGGAAACACAGCTTGTTCAACCCGGTACTGTAGATACTTGTGCCGGCCTTAGGGCTCCGAGGGGGTTGGCTTCGAGGGAATAGGCTTCGAGGCATCTATTTATGGATTCATGCGTATATATGCTAATATTAGGAAGAGAAAAGATCGGATAATTGTTTGTTTACAATGAGAAGGCTGTGACACTATTGGACCAATTTGAAAAATTATTTCACCATTATAATCCTACATTATCCCTGATGAACATAGGCGATAGAAAATTTTCAATAAAGTTTATAATCACCCGGATGGAGCAGGGTGGGGTCGCTAGTATATTAAATAATTTGGACTAGTGATCTAATCGAAGCTGAATGTTGTAATTATATTACGCGAACGGATCAATTACAAAAAAAAATCTGAATAGCGGCTACAAACTCTAAATATAATATTGTGTTTATGAAATTAAAATCATCAAGTACTAAACAAAATAAAAATAGAGGAGAAGATGTAACTAAATTGCAATCAATATTTTACTACGCTGTCTACTATTTTATGTGCACAGTAAAGAATAATAAAATAATAATTTTAAATACCTAGAATATTCACATAACAAAAAGAAAAATATATATGAGAGAGACAATTATATTCCACTTCCAATCTAAGCGACTATTGACCCTAGGGCCGGTACTGTCGTCTCTAGATGGTAGCTGACCTCATATTCTACCCTGAGGTTCAGGTTTGGGCGTAGCTATACTAGTCTTTCCTTCTCTAAGGCAGTTTGCTAAGGATTATATTTAATTTAGAAGAAATTCTTATATACAAAGAAATGGCACGTATTATCACTGATACACGTTGTTCAAGCTAATTCCTACTACGCCCACACCATAAACTAAATAACATATATTTCTCAAAGGTTATTTTGCTCTTTTTGGATATTGTTAAATGCTTCTTGTTGTTGTGTTTAAAAACAAAATAACTGCAATAGATGCATGGAATCAATAATTGTTCTACTTAGATGTGCACTGATGTTATAAATAAACATTGTTATTATCAAACTGTGCGGCAACATGTGAGTTGTACGATTGTCAGCTTTTTAAACAAAATCAGCGTGTTATGAAAGGGTAGTCGGTTAATTTCGGTCGCCAACCCGCACTAGGCCAGCGTGGTGGACTATATGGCCTAACCACTCTCAATCGTACTCACGATTGTAGAGGAGGCCCGTGCCCTGCAGTGGGACGTATATGGGCTGATACATACATACATACATAATTTCGGTTACCTCAAGTTAATGTTTTTTTTAGTCGGTATGCCGGCAAAAGATCTTTTTAGATCTCGGTAGGGACCCAGCCTGATAACAGGCTGGAAGGCCGGAGACCCCGACATGCCCCTTCCGATCTCCCCCGAGTGTCGGAAGGAAGGCTAAAGGAGCATTACTCTCATTAAAAAGAAGTTAATGTTTTATTGACGTGATCTGTTGGGTAGTTAAAATCTATCTTCAGTACGTTTAATACTTGGGCAGTGTCAGCAAAAACATTGAGTTATTGTACTGGGGTGGACGAAGCAAATAAAATCTGTGCGATACATGTACCAAGCACGGCCGCAGGGAACCAGTAGAGAGAGAGAGAGAGAGAGAGAGGGAAGATCGTTTCATTGCGTACGAATGAGAGAAACAGAAATAGTGGATGATGTACTCTTTTTGTAACACCCATTTTGTTCACCTTGTCCACTCTATTATAATAACCAGTTGAAAAAAATATGTGTGCATGTCATAGAAATATTCAGCTTGTCATTTTACGGTTCACTTGACCTCTGTTTAAAAATGTTTGATTTTCTTTATCAATTGATTTGCTGGACTATATGTTAGCAATCAATGTGTAGAATTTGGTGTAACTTATAGACAGATATATTTTTTTTATATTTTCTGTGACCATAATTCTAATTATAGAGGCAGATATTTCCAAATGTATTTTTCTATTTCAGGCTGAAAGGCACTGGAAGGAGATTGTGAACCAGGAGTACAACTTCCAAAGGCTGTTCATTGAGGTGAGCATGTATTGCTTATTATATACATAACTGTATGTACTGTGAATAAGTGTAAAAAAAATAATTCCGATCATACTGTAAATAAATATTTTCAGAGTAACTACTGGACATATTGAGACTTAACATCTTATGTCTCAGGATGGCAAGCGCAGTGGAATGCCAAGCATTGCTTTGTAATTCAAGGTGTTGTTTGGTTTTGCTACTGTTCATGAGCGGTCGTATCGCTTACCATCAGGCGAACGGCATGCTCGTCTCGCCATTCATGGCAAAAAAAAATCGTAATTAATTATTTCTTTTAAAAGATCGTTGTGATTAAATTTTTTTTCTATTTTAACATCAAAATGTCCATGTAATTTGTTTCCAAAAGTTGTACTTTAAATTTCAAAATGCCTTTATATTAATCAAATATTTATACAGGCCGAAGCGCTTGAGAAGGTGACGCAAGCGGACGTCAGGCGATGGGTGGATGACCACTTCCTGAGTGGCAATGGATCTGCCTTCAGAAAATTATCTGTACAGGTAAGCATAAGAATATTTATCATAGCATTAATTATTTCCATAGTAATTACAGTAATATATAAATTAAGAATTCTGTTCATGTGCTAATAGATTTAATACGCAATATTTAATCGATTTAAACTAGGATATTACAGGTAATAACGGAATAAATTTTAAATATACATCTATCAATATCTGGATATATTTTTGTTAGTAATTATTTTTGTGTATAAACAATAAACACTATAGACAGTTAATTTCATATCACCAGACGTTAAACATGAACATTTAATATTTTGACCCGTTAATGTATTTAGTTTTGTGGTATCGCACGTGCGTGAGTAATTGTGCGTGTGTGCGTGCGTGCGTGTGAGTGCGCGCGTGTGTGTGTATGTGTGTGTGTGTTTAATGTGGAGGGTCGTCTCAATTTATGGTTGTTATTCCAATGTGAACTGTTGGACATACCTACACCTGTCCAAGTTAATTAAAACCAATACATCTTTGTCCAGGTGGTAGGCCACAACCAAAACAACACAGAGGAGAATGCCCAACCGGCCCCTTTGACCTCGGACGACCAATACTCACTGGTATTGTACAACGCCAACGAACCAACAGGCGAGAACAATGACAATGCCGACGAACAGTTCATCATGAATATCGACAGCTTCCGAACCAGCCTGCCTGTCATACCCGTCGACAAAGTTGAGCTGGCTCAGTGCTAGATCACTGAATCACTTGTCAGATGATGTAGATATTTTATATAGGAACGTGTCGGTAGATGGCGTTAAAGATGTTTTTTTGCTCTTAATTGAGGAACTTTTTTTTTGATTGCACTCTTTGAGTATTTGCGTTGATGTAAAAACTAAATCATGCCAGTAAGTCCATTTGAGAGATACTATGTTACAGATAAAATGATATCCAGTAAAAACATATATTCAGTTTGTTTTTATATATATTGTGGGTTGAACATGTAAATATGTAAGTAGCTTCGATAGCTACCCGCGTAACACTATTAAGATCTTTTAAATAAAACTTTTGAACGCACTCTAGAAAATGAAGTTATGTGTATTTTTAACGCCACCTATCGGCACGATACGGTATCACTCATCAATTTCATCTTCATATGTGTAGGTGAAGTAAATTGTTTCGTAGATCAAATAAAAGATGGCGCTTTTTCAATATGGCAACCCTGCAGATCTCGTTTTATGACTCTACCGCCACACTGACACTGTTGCCAAAATTTATGTAGGTGCTTGTTACAACTCTGAATGTTTAGATGTTAAATCAGTGTTTGATGTCTAGATAACAATATCTGTGCAATTAGTTACGTGTCTATTTAAATACATAGATTCATTAAATGTGAAAAAGAGCTTTGGTGGAGTACAATATAATAGAGGTATTTAAAAAACTATATATGTCGTAAAAATACAACCTGAAATTACAATTTTTTTCGGCCCTTGCCATTTAATACGCAAAGATCGCTACTCCTCCCAGCCAATACATATACTATTTAGTTATTTTTCCTTAGTCTTATGGTGGCACTTCACATGGCTATTTGTATTTGTGTATTTGGCATATTTGGCAAACAATTACCATGTGTGGTCAGTTTATTTGCCTATTTGACAAGCAAGGCCAATAACAAAAACGTAAGTATAGATTGTCATATTTGCCTCTATTTGCATGTTTGCTTTTAACGTCATTTATTTTGCCATATACAACAAACAACCAATAGCCAATACAAACAGCCATGTGAAGTGCCAGGATTACATGCTCGGCCCACTTACAATTGAGCTTTAATACTAATCAGTATAAAGTATTACATAAAAAACCCTATGTTATTGACTTGCTTGCAATTCGCATAAAACTTTAAAATGTTCAGCCACTTGATTCTATTTTAAACATAGACAATTTGACGTGACTTAACCATAATTATCAGTTGATTTTTTTTTTTGCAATCTGCAATAGTTAAATATTTTCCAGAGGTATTTAAAAGATTGAGAAGTTTAAATAGATTTATTTATTTATTTCTTCATTACCTCATATGATTGTTTTTTTTATTTTTACAAAATTGTCAAGTTTAAGAATTTGTTAAACTTGTGTTGCAAATATGAATTGTATACCCAAACCAAATTTAATTTAATTTAATAAAACTAAGACAAAAGCTCTGTTCAATTCAGAACAAAATAATAATACAAAGATTCAGTTGCAAAATCAGTTGCCATTAATTAAAAAAAAGATTCGGTTTACGTAACAATACTACACCAAAAAATTTAATATCATAACCAACAGACTAAAAAACAATGTGAGAACGTATTTTATGAAATTATAATTTTCTTTGGCATTTATCAAATGTTTTAAAAATTCATTGTATTTGATGTCAAAGTTTATTTGAAAAGTATGCCAACATATTTTTCTTTTAAGTAAAATCTCTTCTGGTTTGGGTATTTTTGCAACCTATGTAGATAGTTGTAGATAGGATAGTTGGCTAAAAAATTGTACTAGCGAATAAAAACTTTCCAAATACCATCTTGATGTGGAATATAAATGTACTGATGTATAGAATTTATTTTATTTCGTTGTATGACAAGATTGTAAATAATTTTATTTTTCTGAATAAAGACTTGTCTTAATGTCTACATGTATTTTCTTAATTTAATTGTATATGTTTTTAGTTATGTATTATTTGTTACTAGACCCGTATGGATTATTGCCTAAGCTCTCTCACTCTAGTTTTACGATTGTAGATGTGTCCCGTCCCTAATTTATTATGGTTTAATACAATACTGAGTATATGGCAACTTATACTTTGCACGGAGGGAAGTGGACAATATTTTATTTCCAACTCCTATTAATTACACTTTTTGATTAATTTCGTTGCGGGTTAAAGACAAGTTAGACATTCCCGGAGACTCGCCGAGCTTCAATGCTCGGTGTCATTACATTGCGTGCCACTGTTGATCCTGCGACACAGGAGTTACAGTGGTGGGTGTGAGGGCGGGACAGTCTATATGGCAACTTATGATGAAAATAAAACAGTACATGGCAATGTATATGATGAAAATAAAAAATAAAACAATCCAATATAAATAAATATTATATTAGTAAACGATCTGTATGCGTCCGTCGAAGTCCTTGGCGATCTTGCCCTGTCGCCGCATGTAGCGCTGCAGCATCACGTAGTCCACGTCCACCACTTCCACGTTCTCGCGGTTTTCAGATAACATCTAAAAACAATTTCAGTTGAAATGTACTTCTCATTAGGGAAATAATAACATCTTGCAAGTTCATGTTTTGTAAGGATTATCAGAAAAATGTGTATCATCAACAATGAAGTGCTCAGAATGTCAATTACCTTCACATATGAAAAATTGAAATGCTAATACAGAACGGTGAATGAAATTACCGAATGCCCAATACTAAGGGGTATTGGGCATTTGCCCTTCCCTTGATTTTTCTTTGCCGCTCCCCTCCCTATTCAATAGGTCGGCAACACATTCAAGCGTTATGGATGTTCATGATCCGCAGTGTATATTTCTCCCGCCAAACAGCAGTGTAATACACTGTAGTGTTTCCGATTGAACTACATTTTAGCCAGAGTAACTACTGGACATATTAAGACTTAAAATCTTGTGTCTCAGGCAGTGGAATGCCAAGCATGCTTTGTAATTCAAGGCGTTGTTGGTTTTGCTACTGTCCACGAGTGGTCGTATCGCTTACCATCAAGCTACCTACTTCCTCGTCTACCGGACCTACACAATTCAAAAAATTGACAAAACCCACCGTATACCCGCCGCCACCGTCTCCGATATAGTTCTGCGTGAGCACCCGGTAGGTGGCGTCAGTGTCGAGCGGCAGGTACCGCGGCACGTCGCACTCGATGCAGCGCACCGTCGCGCTCACCACGCGCGAACCCACCGGCGCGCTCGCGTTGTACACCACGCGCAGGCCTGCGGGATTACATTACTACATGCATTACAATTAACATTACATACGTTTATTGGTTGTGTATAAATATCGCCTATGATTAGACGCTACATAAACAGATATGTAATAAATAACACTAATCAGTCACATACATAGTCCTGACTCCACACTAAGATCGAGTCTTGTGTCGGGTATCAGAAACTACGAGAGAGTTTTCGGTCTCTCAAACACCCAGACCCGAAAGAAATATTTGTGGGCCGTCTAACCGACTGCGCCATAAAGGCTTTCAAATACAATACATAAATATCAGGGGTCAGGACTATATGTGACTATTGGGTGTATTTATTTATTTATCTATTTATAATATAATTATCCAGCTCATATTGTGATTAAACTCTATTGTAAAATCATGTGATTACTTTCTCAATAACTATTGCGTATGATATTCGTAGTAATGGCATTTCTCGATACTGCGACATGAGTTTAAAACATTGGAATTTATGTTGTATTCCCACCAAATAAGTTTGAATATACTTTGGTAAAAAAATAAATTTCTTGCGATTCTATCTGCGCTGGCCCTAAAATCACAAACGTTGTGATTTAAATACCGTAATTTATACCAGTATAAATAAACATAACAGCCGAGGGTAGTTTTAATATATGGACAATAGAAAACGCGCCACGCACCGTCAAATAATCAGTTTAATTTGAACTCTGGCGTCAAACGGTTAAGTATTTTGTGTATATGTGACATACTATAGTGTGTACAGAAAATAAAGTGGAAGTGATTACGATTATGCCGATCTTAGCGAATGATTAATAAAGAAATAGTGCTGTGCTAAACACCTTCGTTTTTTCGTATCCTTCGTGTGTTTTTAATACCTGTGTGTATATATGCTATGATTCTGTGGAGTTGCTACATACTTATGCAGTCACACGGGTACTAGAAGAGTCAAGAGACAGTCAAGTAAGTGTTGCATGTCAATTACTATCTGTTCTTATTCCTCGTAACTCTGTATCAGCCCATATACGGCCTACTGTTTAGTTATTTCACTATTTTCCAATTGGGAAGGAACGCCGTTGGTAGTTGGTAGGCATTAAGGGATATAGAGACAGCGAAAGATAAATAGTACAACGAGATAAAAATCAATCTTTAAACGGGAAACAATTAACATAAATATATGGACAGGGCGGAAAGCGCGTAAAGTGTTTCGACGTAAATAGTGTGGCGCTCCAGTGCATCTCTTGTGGAGCGTTTCTGAAATTAGGCATCATTCGCAACTATTTTGAAAATACTTGCTTGTATTATGACAGAAAGTTTAATATAAATAAAGATAAAAGTTCTTACCACCGCTTAGATGATTTTACGTCATATTTTTGAAACTCCAAATGTACTGACTCTTCAGTACTATTCTTAATTTTTAAATCAATAGGTGAAACATATGGGTTCGGAATTCGGAATGGTGGAGACATGACATATCTATAAATAAGATTTAAGAATATGAAATACCTCCAATCTGCAGCATGCGTCCGCTGTAGAAGGACTCGGGGTTGGTCTGCGCCACGCCCACCGAGAACTCCAGCGCCTCCAGCAAGTACTCGCCCTTCAAGTCGTACACTTGCACGTAGTTCTCAAACGGCATCGCCATCAGCAGACTCTCTGTTGTCACTTCTGCGAATACAAGATGATTTTTAGATGGTTGAGAATTGGTTGTGACTTGTGAGACAAAAGGCTTGATAAATCCCAGCACCGAGACAAATGTTTGTCCGTCACAAATAGTTTCGAGTCGACATTTGTGGGACTGATGAGTCTCTAGTAATTTCTGATTGTTTTTTATTCCAACAAGACAATATAAACCTATCTTAAGTGACACATCAAACCAATCGACCCGGCGGCCTATAAGAAAATAATCATTTCGGCGAAAAGCGCCCGCAAGTGGTGCACGCCGGCATGTTGTCGGCATGCTTTCTACTCAGTTGCCCGGCGGCACAACAAAGTCATAAAAATGTTCAAGTCATATCAAGCCGCCGACATGTCGCCATCAAAGTAGATCGACATGCTATGTGTGAAGCCGCCGACTAGTCCGCCAACAAAATGTTGTCGACATATGCCGGCGGCTTCGGTGTGTGACTGTCGCGTTTTATTTTTTATCCAGGTAGGTATTTTTTTTTCAAATGGCAGGAGTAAACTGTCTACTACTCATAATGAAGCAAGGGTTAGGTGTAAAATTGAGATCGTACCACCACGAGCGATTTGTGTTCGGAATCCTCCAGCGTTGATCAAGCACACGTGCACATCGTGCCACGCTGAACCCGATGCGCGAGGCATCACCTGCAAACAAAATACTGTAAATAGGCGTTGCTTTGTTTATATCCAGTTATGTGGCTATATTCGAAAAAAAACACGGGATCCTGATTTATTTTAAGTCATTACCTAAATAACTTGAGTTAATATACATAGAAATGTAGAACACTTGCGAGTGTAATCCTGTTCTGCACAACAAATGAATCAGACATAAAAATATTTAAATGAAAAACAGCCATTAGATATTCTAGTCAATATCCAACAGGCAAGACCTGTTGTGTATTTTGAGTAAGCGGGTTGACAGTTAGCACTTTAAAAGAACGCTAGAATTCCACTATGCTATCCGCTTCTGTGATTGAATGCACTCAATACCCCATACTTAAAGCCTTTAAACTATCGTCGGTCTTTCAGATACATCTCTGTCAATCATTTCCTCAACTAAAATTCCGATACATTATTTCTATGATTAAATTGCGCTCAATGCCCATTCTAAAAGCCTTTAAACTATCAATGGTCTTTGGTTTACATTCCGGCCAATAGAAAGAAAACCATTTAGTTCCTCCACTAACTTTCCGATACAACTTACCTCTTCAAGGAACCCGTCGCATGCCCAACTGCCGATGTTACACTCGCCCGTGTAGCAGCCCCTGTTCAGGATTACCAGCGACTCGCCCAGCACCTCCTTGCCCACCGCGTCCACCTCCTGCCTCCATGGCTCCAACTCCTCGAGGATGCGAGGGTCTGAAAACCGGATGTAAATATATATGGAGAGTCCCAATATCGATATGATTTCACTAAATCCTTTTTTCTCTAACAGAACAATATTTGTTTTATTTATTTATTTTGTGCAAGAAAAATCAACGGCTTACAAATAATTATAAACAATATAGTACAACTAACATGATGTACAAAATAGCATAAATAATAAGTTGTCACTGATAACAAATTGAAGAAAAACAAAATCAAATAAACTAAAACTAAATTATTAAGGGAATAAAATAATTAAAAATAAAAACTTAAACAATAACGGTCTTACTAATAAACATTTATGCATCCTGTATAACAGCGTTATAGCGTAATCATTACTAATAAACAATGTATAGGGATTTTTATCTTATACGCCTGTTATAACAGTTACATAAGTGTATGTCATTTTATACAATCCTTATTCAGTCGGTTGACCTTGTTTAGAGTGCATATAACGTACAAATTTTAACTGATTATCAGGTCTCATCTCGCGACGTGTTTTAATTTAGTTTTAAATATGGATTTTTTGTATTACTTCGATTATTTTTATATTCTTGAGTTGATGGTGAGGAACGGCCAAGAGAGAGAAAAGCTTAGAAAATACGCTTCGATCACTTTTCTCTGGAAGAAGATGAATTTAAAAGTAAATACAGGTTTACTATAAGTTAAGTCAAAGAAGTGGTGGACTTGATTCGAGAACATATATAATAGACAAAGAAGGGTGGTGGTGAAGAAAGATATAAGAAAAGAAGCAGAGGTTTCGGTTTTTGTTTTAAGGATTTAGCGTGTCTTTGAAGAGTGTAAAAAATAATTGCACTTGCTGTACTGTACAATATTGCAATGAAAATGGCAGAAAATGCGGAATTCTTCAAATGTTTCAGACTGGTACTCAACCACCAAATCATCAACAACAGAGACAGGCAGCAGACAATACTACTGGACAAACGCAACAGTTGTTTATAAGAACATATTTTTAACAAATATGTCATTAAAATAAAAGAATAAGTTTTAACTGAGAACTTATTTTATTTATTTGAGATTCAAGCAAAATAATAAGCAATTTAAAATTGTTAGTGGAAGCTCATGTTCGGCTCGTGCCCACTCATAGGTTTCTGACATATTTTATTTTATTCTGACGTATCCCAATTCGTAGCACGCTTCCTCTTCTCCTCTTCCACAAACGTCTCCTTTTTCCACTTTTCCAATAATAAAATTAATGCAAACGAATCAAAGATAAAATACAACGGTTTGTTTTTAACCCCTCAACCGTCGGCGACCCGCATTGCGGTTCGCCGAAAAAACATGACAGGTGCCGCAAATCGTCGCGAACCGCAATGCGGTATCCTGTGTATAAACAAATACCCTATTTAAATAAAATAAACCCTATTTCAATGATAGTAGGTTGCTTTTTGCTTGAAGCCGAGGAGACTCTTACGACATTTCGCAACTCGCGAACCGCAATGCGATTCCTGTCACATAAATCAATACCCTGTTTAAATAAAAATAAACCCTATTTCAATGACAGTAGGTTGCTTTTTGCTTGAAGAGCGAGGAGACTTACGACGGTCCGCGACCCTTCAAACAGTTCGCTGACATGACAGTTTTTTGACAGAAAGTCAATCGACAGTCGAGGGGTTAACTTTTTACATTTCTTGCGGAAAATGACAGTTGACGTTTCAACGCGCGTTCAAAACATGTTCTCTAATTTTCGAGGACAATTTACAGAATGGAAAATGTTAAATAAATAATTTTGATACACTGAAAATATTTTTTGATTAAAAGGAATTATTGTTTCCCTATTTTTCAAGCCGTTAGTAAATAAATCATGTAAATATTAAAGATAAATAGAAAAATAAATAAGTAGTGTTTTCAACGTTTTAAGGTTTCGGAACGCTTCCCAAAATGTTACCAGTAGTTAGTGTCATAACTATTAAATAGTTAGACAAGGCCTATACACTGTTTATTAGTAAAGTATTGTATAAGTAGCTATTCACACCCTATCTATTGAATAAGTATATAAACGTTAAACAATTGTTTAATATATTTTTATTAGTAAGACTGTTACTGTATAAATGACTACACACCAAGATATTAATCATAATTCATTCTAACAATATTCAAAAAAAATGTGTTCCTTCCTAAATTTCGACACACCTATATAAAAAACATGTAATGGAAACTTTTTGCATTATATGTTATTAAAGTCTCTGCTGCTCGAATCATAAATGTATTTTGTAGTTAGCGGACACGAGAGAGACAAATAAAGGGGGATTAAACCTAAGGTTTAATTGTAACATTGATATCTCTGTATTGTCTGTATTTTGCTTAAAATTTCGTTTCAGCGGTCGTCTAATTATTCACAGAGTTATATTGCCTCAGTAAAGATTTTGGATAGGTACGTCTTGATTATAGCACGAATAATCCGATCATCCCAGTGCCACTAGCCACTTAACAAATTAATTTTGAATTAAAAGGACAATTCCTAAACTCTTAAAACTCTAGTAAATTAAGTATAGGAAAGCGATTTTACCTTGTACTATAGATGATCCCAGGAATATGGGTAGTCCCTCCCACCGTTGAACTATGCCCTGGTCATCGATGAACAGCTTGATGTTGCCCAAATACCGTGTGTAGCAGGAAGCTTGCACCACTGGGATCTAAACGAGATTTCATCAGAACATTTTAGCTGGTTCTGGTTGCCTCCGTATTGTATTTGCTTAGGAAACCGGCTGTGAAATAAGTAAAGCGTCTTCTGTTCCACGCTAAGACATATGTTCGTGTAATTTTTATCTGCGTTTTGTAGGGCCAAAGTATCTCTTTGTTTCTGTAACTAACGAAGCAAGACTTAACTTTTTTTAGTTTAACACTTCTTAGTGTTAAGATTATCTTAGTGTTATGAACTACGGGTGTTACTATTGTCTATTGAAAATATTTATGTATTAATAATTTAATATCTACTAATCTTTAATTTCATTAGCACGCTATTGACTTGCGTCGATGAATGAAAATCATGTTCTATTCGAATTCTGATAAAAATATCGGCAAAGATAAAAATAGGTATCTAACAACTATAATAATTTATCAATGTAATTTTTTTAATAAGTAAATTAACAGTTATAACCATCAATAACCATCTCTAATTAATATCTACTAATCGTTCATTTCATTAGCACGCTATTGACTTGCGTCGATAAATGAAAATCATGTTATATTCGAATTCTGATAAAAATATCGCCAAAGATAAAAATACATAACAACTACACTAATTTATTAGGGTAATAAATACAGCCTTTAATCTTAAATATTGCGATTAAACCGATCAAGCTCCGTTTTATTCTGATAAGTTAAATCAATATGACCAGCAACATCGTTTATGTGCCGCACATCGATTTTTTTTTTTACTGGTGAGTTTTTTTATTGCAATGAATGGGGGGATGAGCATGCCGTTCGCCTGATGGTAAGCGATACGACCGCTCATAAACAGTAGCAAAACCGAACAACACCTTGAATAACAAAGCAATGCTTGGCATTCCACTGCGCTCGCCATCCTGAGACATAAGATGTTAAGTCTCGATATGTCCAGTAGTTACTCTGGTTACAATGCCCTTCAATCCGAAACACAACAGTGCATTTACACTGCTGTTTGACGTAATTTGACGTAATAAATAAATAATAAATAGCACCCAACAGCCACTTACAATGTCCTGACCTCACACTAAGATCGCGTCTTGTGTCGTGGGTATACTACTAGAAGAACTTCGAGAAACTTTGCGGTCTCACAAAAACCCAAACCCGAAAGACATGTGTGCGCCGCACAAACATTTCTATCGGTGCGGGGATCGAACCCGCTTTCGTTTTAAAGGCGGCGTCTAACCGCCTCATATGTGTCATATCTCTCATAATATGTGAGAGGCCGCCTAGGTAGATAACACCGTAATGTCTATGTCTCCCACCAAACACTAGTGTAAATGCACTCTTATGTTCGGGTTTGAAGGACATTATAGCCAGATTAACTACTGTCTCAGGATGGCGCGCGCAGTGGAATGCCAAACATTGCTTTAAAATTAATTATGTTGTTTAGTGATGCTACTGTTCCCGAGCATCTTAATGCATCATGTATTGTCATAAAAAAAAAAAAAAAACAAGTGCCGACAAGTTGGTCGCGGTTTAAAACCCCAGGACCGATTTATTTCTGAATTGTTAGTCAATCACCGTAACGGTGAACGAAAATATTGCGAGGGAATCTGCATATTATAGCGATTATACTCTCTCTCGTTCTCGTAGTGTCGATTATTGAGGAGGCCCGTACCCTGTAGTGCCTCCCGTAAATAAGCTGGATTTTTTTAAATTAATATTTGGTTAGAAATCTTACCCAGCGACCATCATCTCTGTGAACAATAGTAGGATATTCTCCAAGCGCAGTATCTCCACTGGGGGTGTCTCCGGTATAGAGCAAAGTGTGTGAATGAGCGCCCACTATAATGTCCACTTCTGGGACCACGCGCCGAGCCAAGTTTCTGCCAGAAGGAAGACGATAATAGACAAATACCTCCAAATACTTACAACCTATCTAAGGTTGAATATCCTTAGAAGCATATTTACAGAAGTCGACTTATTGTTGTCGAGAAAGACTATGGTATAAAATAAATACACACAAAAATCACTCATACAATAGTTAGGCTCAAAAAAACTTGTCTTATTCATGGTATTGTTTGGTTTTTATACTGTCCATGAGGCATGAGCCGTATTATCACTTACCATCAATTTAGGTGCGCAGATCGGACTCCCGGTATTTATTTTTGATAACTTCTTAAAGTTAGGATATCCCAAAAAACAGGTATTTTCGAATACATTTGATTTGAGCATTAACCATATTTGACTTCGCTTCGGATGTAATTTTGTAGACCTTACATAGTAATTCGACCTCCCCGGACCATCCAAATCAAACGATACCCGCAACAAGATTCAGGTCAAAAATACCCCGGATCGATGAGAATGCATGAAGAGTTTGATGAAAATGGATAAAATGAAAGTAATGAAGAAATCTCTGCCTACCCCTATAGGATACAGGTGTGGCGATTATATTTGTATTTTGATAGTGGATAGTTGAAACTTACAAATCACTGGTGTATCCGACGTGTGAGAGTAGTATGATGATGTCCACTCCCTGGGCAGTTAGAATGGCAGCCTCGCGGTTCACAGCTTCCAGTTCATCCTCCATAATCACGCCTCCGATCGGAGCGGAAAACTATGGAATAGCATAGTTGTTGTCTATCTTTGTGTCCAATCCAATCTACTCCTTAAATTCTATTTGGTATAGCTTCATTGCTATCAGTATTATGAACGGCTACTATAATTCGTGATGTTAGAGCAGGCCGGTGTTAATGTAGGGCCCGGTTGGCCGACGGCCCTAGGACGCCAGTGCCAAAAGGGCACCGAATGCTAGGTTTTATTGTAATCTATATTGTACTTATTATTTAAATTGTACTAATAAGGCGTAGAAATCTCGCCCAGGATATTGTTAATGACCCACCACTGACCACAAACATATCACAGTCTACCTTTAGAATTAAACTAATTAACTTCAGACCACAATAACATCTCACCACTTGTAAAAGCACTCCAATGATACCGATCTTCCTGCCCTGTCTCTCGACGACGATGTGGTTGTGTATATAGGGCGTCAAGGTAGGCTCTCGACTGGTGTTCACGTTGGCGCCCAGCATGGGAGCGTTTAGCCGCTCCAGGTACGGCACCAGGCCTTCCACGCCGTGGTCGAACTCGTGGTTGCCCAACACCTTGGGAGATTGATCATATCTTTATTTAACATTTAATATACATATATAACATTCTTGCATCAGTTTAATATTTGTTACTCGTTTGTTGAAAAGATCTACCATTTTAGAACCCTGTCTTTTAAAAAAAATCCTGTAGAAAATTCTTTATACCCATCATATTCTTCATCCACAATAATGCTAGTGCTAATTATAAGCCTCCTTGAGATCTTCACATCGACATTTAAAAGCGGACGGCGTGCAGCTATTTACTGCAACCTTCTCAAAATCAACCATCCACATTCAGAAATAAGTACCTACCAGATATGGATAAACATATATTTTTCCAATTACTCACATGTGCGTCATGAGGCAACATATTCATGAAGTGCTGGCTGACATTCCACCGCAGGAAATTGTACCAGATGGTTCCTTGGAAGGTGTCTCCACCGTTCAGCACCAAGGAGTCTGGTTCAGCTTCCTTCAGCTGGTGGATGGCTGTGTATAGCCGGGCGTAGCCCCCAATGCATTCCGTGTCTGACGGGTTGCATATTGTACCTTGCAGGGTTATTTCGTCGAAGCTGGAATCGGTTTAGAAAGCTTTTACTTCAATGATTTTCAATCATACCCTGAAAATTTACTGGTGGTAGGTCTCTCATATGTGAGAGGCCATCTGGGTGGGTACCACCGCAGTGTCTATTTCTCCCATCAAACAGCAATGTAAACGCACTGTTGTGTTTCGGGTTGAAGGGCATTGTAGCCAGAGTAACTACTGGACATATTGAGACTTAACATCTTATGTCTCAGGATGGCGAGCGCAGTGGAATGCCAAGCATTGCTTTGTAATTCAAGGTGTTGTTTGGTTTTGCTACTGTTCGTGAGCGGTCGTATCGCTTACCATCAGGCGAACGGCATGCTAGTCTCACCATTCACAGCAATAAAAAAAAATGTATTGATATTTAGATAGTCCTTGCCGCTTAGTAGCAAATGGATATCACACATCGATACTTATCTGTAAACATATCACGTAATTTACAAGATTTCCTGTTAGAAAAACACGTGAGCCACTTCATTAGAATAATTGTTATTGGAATAACCCTTTTCAACCAACTAGATAAAGAAAAAATTGCGAGAGAACCTGTATACCACAAGGATTTGACAAGAATTTCCATGGCATATGTAGTCCGCCAACTCCCACTTGGTTAGTGTCACGGGCAATGACTTAATTCCTCTCAATCGATAACTCGATTAGAGATTAGAGGAGGTCCGTGCCCAGCAGTGGGACGTATACGAGCTAAATTATTAGGTTATCATTTTATAAATCACAGATTTCGAGTCATCAGTGCGGCGTACTTTTGCAGCTACAAACAAAAGAACACATCGACGGCGAAGTGCCAATAACTCCTAAGTGACAAAGTCATAAATTCACACAAACTGAAAAAACCACTAAATTTTTGCCAAATTAAAAAGTAGTCACTATATTTATTAATGGGGAATAGTAATAATGTAAATGTATGGTAAAATAAACTTAGGAGATTTCACTAAAACATCGGCATAATAGCTTTATATTTAAAAAACGATTAGAAAGTTTATTTCTCAAAAAAATAGTTAGGAGGTATTGGTACTTCACCGTCGACATATGTTTACCTCTTGCTCATTGCAGCCTTGCAGATATTCAAATGTAGCAACATATGTAAATAATAATGTACTTACTGCGCGTGGAAGTCATTGAAGTGAATAATGTTGAGCTCGAACAATCCATCTGCCGACTGTCCCAACACGACTCCGCACAAAATCAGACAAAGCACATGTTGAATCATTGTGAAACTGTGGCGATCTGCGTGGAGAATGTATTCACGAATCAATAGGATCATATCAGTATTGATACAGAAGATAAAACTAATAAAACAGTTTGATAAACTGCCTTCCGCTAATATTCGTGGTCGTTTATTAATTGAATTCCCAATTTTCTCAAAATATGCTTGTTTTTTATGCATGTGAGAGGCTATCTGGGCAGGTACCATCACAATGTCTATTTCTCACGCCAAACAGCTGTGTAAATGCACTGTTGTGTTTCGGTTTCAAGGACATTGTCACCAGAGTAACTAGTACATTTATAGAGATTAAACATTTTAGCTCTCAGGATGGCGAGTGCAGCGGAATACCAAACATTGCTTTGTAATTCAAAGAGTTGGTTGGTTTTGCTACTGTCCATGTCTTATCGTTTACCATCAGACGAACGGCATGCTCGTCTTGCCATTCCTTGCAATAAAAGAAATGTACCTAGCATGACAATTGGCTCATATAATTTCTGGGCGGAAATCATCCCTACGATATTTAGGTGTCATTACCCGTAACACCGTGGCACCTAAATATCATATAAAGACATACGATTATGAACATACGAAGAAAGAAAGAAATAAAATATACATATTTGTGAAATGCACACGATAAAATCTAGGGTTATTGTAGGATAAGAATTCAAACATGGCCAAATTGAGTAGGTAAAATGGTGAAAACTTAAATAATTTGTAATGATACAATTCCATGGCCTACCACGGGTTGGTTAGACCGGAATGCTGCCCGTTTTCCTATTGCGATTTTGTTCGATGTGTAAGATTGCCAGAGACCCTAGAGGTATAACTGTTGCTAGATATTCATATCCGTCATACGCACAGAAAACTTAAAAACAGACTAACATATAATTTTGTGCATATTATTACTTTATCTATAGTTGTAATATATTGTACAAATACCCCGATATGAGATTGTTATAATTTATCGCCTTAATTCTAATAAGTTTTATTGCTGCTGTGCGTAGATATCAATCGATAACAATATATTTACTTTTTTGAAGATCATTTGTTTCCTTAATTAATGTTTCCAATCATTTTCGCGACTAATTAATCAACGGTGGCAATGAGTAAGCCGTTATTGGATTTAATTTTAATCTGTATCTGTATCAGCCCATATACGTCCCAGTGCAGGGCACGGGCCTACTCTACAATCGACAGTGCAATTGAGAGTGGTTAAGCCATATAGTCCACCACGCTGGCCTAGTGCGGGTTGGCGGACTTACACACCATAGATTTTTTTATAAACCGCTATGGTATGCAGGTTTCCTCACGATGTTTTCCTTCACCTTAATTTTAATACTCTTTGTGAAAATGATTGATTAAATAATAAGTACCTGGATGACCGAGCTATGCTCGGTTTATTTTTGTTAATTGTTTCTTTAGAAATTATATTTAAATACGAATTACATACTGATGAAATGATGAATTAAGAATAATGTTTTTCGATCTTACCGACATAATAAGTGAATACTTGCGTTTAAAAGACACAAATAATATAATTATGCAATTGATTTTTTTGGTATAACGTCAAATTAATAATTTCTATGCTATGTAAGTCCGCCAACCCGCACTAGGCCAGCGTAGTGGACTATATGGCCTAACCACTCTCAATTGTACAGTCGATTATAGAGTAGGCCCGTGCCCTGCAGTGGGACGTATATGGGCTGATACATACGTCAAACTAAACACTCATTTACTTAGTGTTATTTAATAACGCCGTCAGCTGGAATAGCTTTATTGTTATTGTATCGTTAAAGCAGTTATAGCCCTTTAACCATTGATTTAAAAACTATATTTTATTTTAACTATATTTTACGTCAATGCCTTCAACGATCTAGAAAGCCTTATATTCCCGATATTAGGTCCAAGGTGCAATGTCATTGCAAACATTAAATCATTAAATCTTAGAGTAATTACTCTAAGCATTAAATAAACAAATCTGACATTTGACACATCGTAATAAACTATATTTATACTAGCGGTCGGGCCCGGCTCCGCCCGGGTGCATACACGTTTTAAACTGGCGGTCAAAATGTTTAATTCTGACTATCAGTTTAGAATATCGACCAATCGGACCACGAAAACGAACAAAATTTCCTCGTATTTGCTAGAAATATCACTTCTGCTTTCCTCCTATAGGTCATAGCGTGATGATATATAGCCTATAGCCTTCCTCGATAAATGGACTACCTAACACTGAAAGAATTATTCAAATCGGACCAGTAGTTCTAGAGATTAGCGCGTTCAAACAAACACAGCAGCACAACTCTGCAGCTTTATAATATTAGTATAGATATATAGAAGATTTTCTCGTTTAAAGATATAAGATTATTGAATTAAAACTAAGTATGTCGCGTATATAGTTGTAATTATTATGGCGGAAAACGCGTTCCCGTGTTAAAGTGTATCGTGTTTTAGATTGAGCCTGTGAATACTGTATACCCATATTATTTCGAAGACAAAATTGTGTTCACCAATTATAGAGCACCATCTCTTGTCTCTCTCATTGACAAGGATCCCTATAGTCTATACTACCAATATTTAGTCGCAATATGCAAACATTTAAGTCCCAGAGAAAATGCGTCTTCTGTTTAGGGCAATAACGATATAAATGGCAACCACTGTAGTTTTTACACTAAACTTTTTTCCTCTTTAGAGGTAAATGAGCACACACTCATGTTATATTAAGTTATATCACCAAAGGAGTCACTTCCATAATGGTCCCAAGTGCACATTAAAATTCTTGTGTCATAATTATCCCGTAACTTAAACTTCTCAGCCACTCAACAGTCAACATCTAAACGAAATAAATATTTGACCACGTTCAGTGTGGGTGAAAGTATCGAACCTGTTTCCCGTCTTCACAAGACACGGTCCTACGCTGTAGATAATTAAACCTACTTGTAGATAAAACGCATTTTGTAATACTACGCTTGAGTATAATTGAATCGGTCATTTCAAAAACCTCATAAGTCACGAAATCAAAATTTTTCAGAAATCAATAAAAACCGTTTCATACACAAACAAATGAGTTTTAAAGGACTTTTTTATGTTCAATTTAGTATTTGAGTGGTAAAAAATTAAAATAGCGTATAATCTTTACAGTTTATTAACAGAAATAATGAAAAAATATTGAAAAACATTTCTTGACTTATGTTGTTTTAGCGAGAAATAGGTTTAGTAGTATATAATTTAACCAAAAAAATCGTAGTCATGATATTTTTTATTGCTTATAATTAAGAGTTACACTTAAAAATAATCTTACTAACATTTTACATGTATTAATTTGTCATGTTTTAATATGATAGGAACATTCTCCATCATTCTCATCTGGATTATCTTCAACATTTGCAGTTGGCCAGCTAAAATGTTGTTATAAAAAGACGAAGGAATGTATTGACTTGAGATGTTTTCACCCAGAATACGCATCTACCTTTGAGGGACTATTTTCGGCAAAAAAAGCATGTTTGAAAAAATTGTGACTTATGAGGTTTTTGAAATGACCGATTCAATTGACGTTTAATATGACAAGATAATCTTACACCATTATATTTGCACTACCTCAATGCCTTATACCTTGGGAAATACTCTGCTTGAATTGTTCTGCTCTTAAATTATATCAGATGCAACGAATGCCTTTTGTAGTTTATTAAAACCTATTCAGACTTCATTTTCTTCTAAGTAGATTTTACTTCTAAAATGCTGTAGCATGGTCACTATTCATCAAATCTTTTTTTTGCTTTATATGAAGCACCAACCAATGACACTCTTGTTTTATACCGGGTATCTCAAGACTGCTACCGAAAACGAAGCCGGGTGGTAGTTTTAGTGACTACATATAGTAGTGCCGTATAGTGCGTAAATTTCTCTCTATATAAACCTAACATTAACATTAATTCATATATTTTTTTCTTTCTCATTGATTCTTCTCTTATTGTCAGTAACGTTTTGGCCACAAGCCTGCGTACTTGGCATTTTCGCCAGAAATGGTAGAAACTGGTACAAATGTAAATATAATAATAATAAACGTTTAAATGGTTTAGAGAAATTAACACTTACAAGTTTAAATAAAAATCAAACCATAACAATAAAATTTAACAAACAAAAACAACTGATACGATAACTATTTTAGTATTAAAAAAAATTTATATTGTGCTTATAGCGTAACCTATAAGCAAATGAAATACTGATATATGCTCCCTAAGCCAAAAAGGTTCCAGCTCAGCTTATTGCCGCAGCCTGAGCTACGGCGCTGGTTTTCAGCTGGACCTAAAATATATACGAGGTACAAAAAACATAAAAACTTAAACTATATAACTTTTGCGTAAAAACATAACACGTTAACAAGAGAATAAAATCATTAATAGAATAACATATAACACACAAAATATTCAATGAACTGGTATTTTAACCGATTAGTTCACATAGACTACAGACAGACACAGTGAGGAAGGAAACCAGACTTACATAATTAGCAAAGCTTTTCCCTGCGTATAATTAAACACTGTACTTTCTTAGTGCATAGTTATATATTTTCTAACGGCACAATTACGCAAGCCACTGTGAAATGCTTCTAAACTTGACACACATACATTATTATAAGATTTGAAAGGAATGTACCGTTAAGCGTTACTAACTATAATTGCAGCAGTTTATTCATAATTACTTGGTTTTTATTTGTATAATCTTAACGCCATACTAAGGTATGACGTCACATGTGCGTAAACAACTAAACGTATGCCTATTGTGCACTTATAACGCGGGAAATACTTACGCTGAGCGGAGCTGGATCCTCGTATCGTTTCGCTTATTTATCTATTGACGACGGCCATAATCGCGCAATTAGTTTGGAATAAGATGGAGACAAATTGTTGTATGATGGTCAGTACCTAATATTTAAATTATTTCGGGCTACTTTCAAAAGTGAACAAAAAAACTGTCATTGTTTCTATTAAATATAAGTATTTATTTATTTCTCTTTCCAAATTTTAGGCAATTTGATAGAAGGGTAGACAATGCATTTTGCATTCGGTATTTCATTGATTGTCTAAAATGTATAATAAATAGGGGACTTCATTTCTAATTAAAAGACTTATTAAATTTTTAAAACATTTATTCACATAGAGATCTAAAAAGTGAAAATACATAACTACGTGTTCATATATCTTAATTTAAAATCATACATAACAATGCTTAGACATTAATGTACTTATTACAAGGTTCAATTCGTTCATCATTGAAATATTATACCAGAGGTCATGATGTTTTTATTGCAATGAATGGCGAGACGAGCATGCTGTTCGCCTGATGGTAAGCGGTACGACCGCACATGGATAGTGGCAAAACCAAACAACGCCATAAATTACAAAGCTCGCTCGCCATTCTGAGACATAAGATGTTTAGTCTCAATATTATTACTATAAGGCCTAGTTAACTTTGACGACATTAACGCAATACATTTAGGATGTCAAACTTAGTCATGGTCCAAGATAGTTGATGAATCTAGGCCTAATTATGAATATTTTTATTGGCATACATTCATAAACGGTTTTGGATACATTTTAGCACTCAGGCAGACAATATTCTGAACTAAGCTATCTTTTATCCCAATACTATCCCGATGGATAATTTACTTGTATTCCAGAGCAGTATACTTATTATCATAGACCTTTTTAAAACCTATATTAGTTAACGATTTTTTGTCCCTTTAGAACGACTTTTTAATTGCTTGTGAAACGAGAGGCCGCGGGTTCGATCCCCAATCGAGGGAAATGTTTGTGCGGTCCACAAATATTTATTTCGGGTTTGGGTGTTTGTGGAACCGAAAAGTCTCTCGTAGTTCCTGATATCCACGACACAAGACTCGGTCTTGGTGTGGGGTCAGGACTATGTATGTGACTGTTGGGCGGAATTTATTATTTATTAATCAGTTTGAGGGAAGAAGACAAAACATTCGATAACTAAAACAGGTTTTAAAACTGTCTATGAATAAGGCTCTATAGTTTATAACAGATATTTGTTAAATATCTAAATGGCTTATCTTTCATATCGAGTTTAGTGTTTATTAACTTTTTGGGGGTTAGAAATAGTCATTCAAACTTTCACATAGTTATATTATAAATGCAACATTTACTCATTGTCCTGTGTACAATAATAAATAACCATATTTATCGTACATAAGAGACGATATATTATTACAATAACTCCTACATGTAGAGTTGCCATACATACAATTTTACCCTATTTTTAAGGAAAAAATAATTCATCTAACTTGAGTGTGAAGTTAAAATAAATATTTTTAGTATTTCAAATAGTTACAATATTATGAAGGCTTTAATAAAAATATTTTTTATTATAGAGGAATAGATACTTATACTACTTTTTGTACAGAATTTGTTTCATATGATGGCAACTCTACACTTTTAATATATTTATTTATATACGAAGTGATATCGATAGACACAAAGCGTGTTACTACAAAGGCACTTTATTATAACATCTAATTATATTGTTAAGTATAAGCCAATTATATCTAAAGTAACCTCTAGAATGGAGACGGGTTCGAATCCAAAACACATAATACAAACTTTTGAAGTTACTTGAGTTTAATAAATTACTGCTTTTTTTAAGACAAGGAATGTTGTGAAACAACGTGCGTATCAGAAAGTTTTCTGTAGCCATTTTAAAGTTCCTAAAAGTTTTCAAGAATTCTAAAGTTAATAATCAATAATTTTTTGGCAAACTCTAAAATTGAAATAACTACCCTCATTTTTAGTCTAGAGGCCACTGAAGTTGACATCTCTATAATACTAATTAATTATGTGCAAATATTATTTATTCGCTAATTCCACTATGTTCGGTTTTAGCAATCGAACTTACACGGTATTCAAAGTCGATATTTTAGGAGTAGGTTTCATTAGTTTTCGTTTAAAATATTTTTGCAAAATTATTTTATTATTTGTTGTTTGGCAAGGTCAAGGCATTTGTCGATGCCACGACATCAATTTAAAACAATGGAATTATGTCGTATTCACACCAGATAAGTTTGAATGCCCTTTAGTACAAAAAAAATAATCCCTTGCCATTCTGCCCCGGTATGCGCTGGCCTTAAGATTGTTAATTTGAGTAAAAAAATATAGGAACAAAATATTTAGTGAATTCACAGCATTAATTTAGGCTTTGTCCACAACTAATTATGTTTTAAGATTGTAGACCTTGGGCAAAATATTTAGAAAAAATAAACGTGTATTCAATTTTTTACCTCGCCCTTCGAAATTGCATAACTAAAACTGAAATGAAGAATAATTACTTAGCGCGCGACTCTTGAAATTACGAATGGGTCAAGATATTGACATGAGCAGAGAAAGAAAATATATTCAAGTGTGTTGTTTGTCGCTATCGTTAAAAAATGCCAAAACAAAAAACGTCTTTCGACCCACAGGAGGGTCGCACATAAATTGCCTATTTATAGTTGAAAATAAACTTCAAAATACCGCATAAAATATAAAAGTTAAGTTTAATAAGCCAAGCTAATAATTATTAAGTGATGCTAGCAATAACTAAATATTAATATAACGGGAAATTCGTTAATTTTTACATATACAACATAAAATAAAAATACTGAAAAAATCAACAATAAACGATGTTTTTATCACATACCATAACATGATCTTAAATTAAACATAGAAAGCGTAGACTGTTAAAAAAAATACAAGTTTTAGAAAGAGACAGAGCTATTGAATTGCCAACATAATGAAAATACTGGTAGCCTCAAGTTCGGTTTGTCTCTTTCACTTTCGAGCCAATTTTTACTTAAAGGCTCGATAGAAATGCACAGCCCATACTGTCTATATATAGATGTTACATAATGTATTTAATAGTTGACGAGTTTTAATCTCTATTATCATTCATTATACACAATAATAAATTATTTTTTAAAGTCGAGGAGTAAAATATTTTACCTTGTGGGTATTTGCACAAAGTAATTTAGTTTCCTGGCAACACCAATTTTTACATCATCTATCAGGGAGATTACTCTATAAAAACGATACCAACTTCGAATGTTCGGACGCCGTACGTAAAACTTCACTAATTTGCCTAGATACTCCACCAAATGTTGAAATCCTCAATCGCACTTCTTAAATATAGACTAAGTTTGGAGAAAATAATAAGTATAATAGAGAATAGTATTGATTTTTAGAAGTGGAAAACTTATATCTCACTCCGGACGTCGAATATCCAAACATTCGAAGTTCGGACATAAAATGCTTAACGGTCCAAAAGGTGTCTTATTTGGGTAGATTTTTACAATAGTGTTTATTACAGAAGTATTGATAACTACCACAAAATAGTAGGAAATCAAATTATCTTTTTTACCTAATATCATTGTGTTTGATACACATATTCCTTTTTTTTAATAGCTCCATGTAAACAAACTCCTGATAATAAGGTCAATTAGTTGGGGGTTTAACAAAATTCAAATGGATGAAAATATAAGTAATAGGCAGATATATCTGATGTGTATACATGATGGTATTAAACTACGAGGCAATTGCTTCGAGTCATTTAAAATGTTTAAAAATTAATATATTTAAATTGTCTGTTGCAGCCTTCGATCAAATATACACTAGATACAACATGAGCGCTTAGAAAATGGCACCAAAAAAGAGTGCTTTAAGCACTCTTTCGCCTTCAATCGCGCACCGAACGTTGCTTCTAAAACGTCGCATAACTTAAGACAATATTATATGAAAAGCTACTTTAAGCTCCAGGAATAAGGTGGAATTTGTGTTAATATATTTGGAATATGTGATCTTTTTGCTTACTCTTTTTAATGTCATGCATCGGTGCCACTTTTTAACAGAACTTTTACAGGGAACTGTGTATCTAGTGTATATTTGATCGAAGGTTGCAGCGATGTTTTATGAAAATCAATTGTCTAATGGTTTTAGATGTACGCGAATGTTACACATTCAAATAAGACAATTTTCTCCGGATTTTAACGCGTACTGTAATATTGGTTTACATCTGTCATGTTTTTTTTTCCTTGGTGGCAATGAAAAGGCTGGCACTTGCTTGCGACGTCACGTTTACGAGTATGGCGTTCGCGGATTCACGTTGATCATCTCAGTAGTGCTGGAAATGAAATAAAGTATTTATTGAAAATAAAATAGTGCAGCATTCATTGCAGTGATGTTTTGGCTAGTTTTTTTAAATCCTTGTACTTGATATAAATTAGATTGTGTTTATGTGTTAATTTTTACTTTACGAAGAGAGATACAGAATTATTTTAAGATTCCCGTCACAAAGACTATTTTTTCCGAGTAAAAATACAGAATATATATACGTAAACACACGCCTATTTCCCAGAAGGGGAAGGCAGAGCTACCAGGGCACCCACGTATCTTTTGACTTTCTCCTGAGATGGTAGGGGGCTAGTCTACCGCCATACGGGGCTCAAATTCCTGGCACCAGGAGGATAATGAATAAAAAAATTCGATATCACTGTCCGACCCGGGATTCGAAACAGAGACCTCAACTTTGCAGTTATACCGTAGTACAACTGGCTCACCGAACCAGTCGAGCCAGTATAGAATATGTATATGTATGATAGATCTGGGGTCTATTTGAGACGAATAAAATCAAAGGGCAAAGTAATAAAAAATAAACCTAGGAATATGGTTAGTAAACAAACAAATGTTGATATAATGACTACAAATATATGAAATTAAATAATTATCTAAACGAATTTACTTCTACGCCAAAACAAAATACTAATAATACCCAAAAATAATTAAATACCTTTCTTACAATACGCTTTAATGCTATTTTACAAATACCCTACATGTGAAAACTATTTATGTATTGACCAACGTGAAAAAAACAATATTTAGAACACATATTGTACCGAAATTCAGAAGTATAAATCACCATTTTGGACTCTTCGTTTACAAAGTAGTGTCGGGTTGATTCGGCACGTCTATAGTCGATATGTACAGCATCAGTACTGAGCTAGTAACATGACTGGAAGAGACAAAGACATCAAGTATCTGATACTCATTATTCATAAGGACTTAACACAGTTTCCAAATGTTAATATGAGCTGAGTCAAAAATGCTATTCATAGACGTCAAAAATCACTGATCAGTTATTTAACAGCTCATTAATTAACTCAACCTACTAGCCTTCCTTCTATTTTTTTATTATAACGGGCTAGGAAGAGGTATTCTAAATATTCACAATCAAATTCTTATTACTAAGTTATCACTTTTCTGTTTTTTTTTCACCATGGCGTGCCTAATCTATAAATTGCAGAATTTTAATATAACTGCCATGTCTAACCTGTCCTGTTATAAGCGTTACTTCAGGACAAAATCACGCTGCAGTACGTAGGGCAGCAAAATCAATATGAAAAGTTTTTAAAGAAAAAAAGAAAAATCAAATTCGACAGTTTTTAAATAAAGAAAAGCAAAATAAAGCATATAAACACCTCTTGGAGCAGCGCACGTGTATGACGAGCAGCACGATGCCCAGCAGCAGGCACAGCGCGCCCACCACCACGTAGGCCACGCCCAGGAACGGGTTCTTGCCGCCCAGCAGCGACGTCGTCGAGATTATGAACGTCTTGCGCCCCTCGAACTCCACCACCGGGTAGTCTGCGGACAATTATGTGTGGTTAGGTGGGTCGTTTGATATGATTTGGGGTGTGGAATTGTTTTGTTAACCTATTGAATACATGTTTGGTGGTCTGTTGGTACACTCGATTGTAGAGAAGACCCTGCAATGGGACGCGTAGGGGCTGATATAGTACGTATAAAATCGCTTGAACTCGTGCAATAGCCGCATCAATTGATCCATCTCAGGATCAATTGATGCGTCACTCTGTATGGTTGACACAAGAGAGCAGCACAGTGTTGACTTACGAAATTCAGCCCGTGCGGTAATTTAAAAGGACCATAGACCACAGTGATCTCGCAAAACTTTTTATTCCTATACTAACTTTTTAAAATTTCAAAGTACCCTTTAAATTTTCTGTGATATCGAAATTAATTTCGCCTTAAGTAGGATCTAACTTGTGCTGTTAAGTCTAGTGACACCAGCTCATCCTTTTTGACTTCCCTCAAGTAAGCTTATTAAGCGTATCTTTACTCTAATCACAAAAAATAGTTATAATAAGGTAATTTAATAATTTATGTTTATTTTAATATTGATAGCCTCTGTAGAGCAGGTTGTTGGGACACTGGCTGTGAACCTCGGGGCTGCTGTGATCCCCGTATCAAGACTTATGTTTTGCGTTCTACAGCAGTGGGCAGCGTGTGGGCAGCACAAACATTTCTCTCGGTGTGGGGATCGAACCCGCGGCCTCTCGTTTCACAGGCGGCGTCCAACCGACTGCGCCACGGAGCTGTCAAAAATATGTAGGGTGTATATACTGGGTGGAATCGCTTATCGTCCGGAAAATTTAATACTGTATTGTGTATGTGACATTAACGTTATATACGAGATTTATCATTAAGAACTACAAACTACCCCATAAACAACATCAGTACAAGATGTCCCCAAAACACATATTATCTAAATCACCCTACACAAGTGCAACGACTTGTCAATACTCAGGCGCGCGAGTGTATGGGTCACGCCACACTACAGCTGACTGTCGTGCATCGACCTTGAACTTACTTTGCGCCTATTTATCGGTATTATTACTCTAAATATTACCATATAACATTTTGATTTATTTAGAATTTTAGTGTGTTAGGATCATTTAAGTAAATGTAGTTGTTGCTAAGTTGTTAAGATTTACATTATTATTTTCATAACGTACCTACTACCTTAGAAAAAGCTGCATATGTTTTTATTTAAACGTTTTAATAAAGTCGAGAATGGACGACTTCGCTGTCGAAGGTCACGGATTCTTGCATGATTAGGAAGTCTGAACTTACCATTATCGAGTAGCCCCGGATAAGTCGTTAAAATAGTTCTTGTGCTGGGAACTCGTGGATTCATCATTCATGATACCATTCCTACGCAAAGACTGCAGATGTTCTGGATCTGCATACATCCTTCTTGCATGACCCAAGTTTTCATTGGATCGAACATAGCATGTCATTATTGTCACATACTCACTGTTCGTGTAATCACTCATTTTGACCGCAAGAAACTAACCAATAACCAAAATAATTTCATACAACGTCACTCGGTACCGAATTTCGCACAACTGAGGAAGTGGTAAGATCCCTGGAAGGTGTCGGCGGCGCGGGAGCGGGCGGCGCGGCGCGGCGCGGCGGCACGCTTTGTACTTGCGCTTGCGGCGGCGCGGCGGTGAGGGCGGCGCGATCAAAGGATTTTATTACTTAGATTTAGAAGTTTCTACTCGAATTAATATTGTATAAAGTAGGGTAACAATAATGTGTATTTATGAAGATTTTTTTCATTTATGTCATGTTTCTCTAAACAACGTTGTTTTATGAATAACTTATTCTAAATTAGTAACTAGTTGTGGTAAATTAATTTTACACTACATAAACAAAAACATAAAAAAATTAAAATAAGTATGCCAAAGTGTTCTAAATCATGTACTTGCCATGCACAATTTTTTTCGTGACGATAAGCGATTCCACCCAGTATGTAACAATGCGGGTAGTTACTGTAAGTGACGTGCAGCGTGTAGTGGCCGCGTTGTGTATATATGTATATAAGAGTGCGGGTAGTTACTGTAAGCGACGTGCAGCGTGTAGTGGCCGCGTTGTGTATATATGTATATAAGAGTGCGGGTAGTTACTGTAAGTGACGTGCAGCGTGTAGTGGCCGCGTTGTGTATATATGTATATAAGAGTGCGGGTAGTTACTGTAAGTGACGTGCAGCGTGTAGTGGCCGCGCGCGAGTCCGTCGGCGAACCCCTCCTGCGTGTGGTTGACGCGGCGGTACAGCTTGCGGAACGTGGGCAGCGCCGCCGTGCGCATCCACACGATCAGGTCCTCGTTCTGCACATAGTACACCACGCTGGTTACATGGCGGCGATGACAATTTAAAATAGCGCCATCTAGCGGCGAATACCTAACTCTTAGAGTATAATATAGAGGGAGCGCTGTCATACATTTGTGTCATCAAAAACGTATATATTTTCTTATTCTAATGTTAGTATCGCTCCCGTATTAGTGAAAGTTGAATTAATAATATATTTAAACTTTAATTTTTTTATTTAAAGGAGATGGTCCAGAAATGTATGGACCTTGGGCCATGTGTTGTACATATACTTACCACAAACTTACTTACACCAAATATACTTAGTGAAATTGGCATTCGATTTCTGTATGAAATACTATTATACGTTGCATATTAGCTTTATACAAAAATAAATACCAAGCCAAGAACAGCAACACTACAAGGGGACAATATGGTGTCCTGAAACGGCATGTTTGATTGTTTGACAACCGATGTCAAAAATTGACATTTATGAAATATGAAGTCGTAATTCGTTTTCCTATAAATCAAATATTAATTTTAGTCGTCTGTGCTATAAATTACTGTACTCTATATAACTCGTAAATGTTTTTACGTCAACGGAATTAGTATCATACTTTATTGATCATCTAATATAACATAATGTCTATACAACAAATTGCAACAAGTCTGCCAGAATCTCGTAATGTTTATAGTTATTTAATATTTAGAAAGTGTACCTATATATGGCTGTAAGTGCGGTGCATAATACCAGCTAAACAACCTATTTAAATAATCCACAATAAAAATCTGCTGGGCATGAGATACAGCACGGCACCGACTAATCACTTATCTCGACTGCTAGCATATGAATAAATAATCATTTTATTATTATGCATAAGCACTTAATAAGCTCTTAGTTATAGTTAGTTATAGTCTCTTATAGTCCATACAAATGAATACGCTATGAAAATGGAATCGAATCTGATAGCAGCATGTATATTTCTATAACTTAATGTCTAGTAAAAGAACTTACTAGCAATTATTTCTGTACAAGCTAACATTTTAAACATTATATTTGGTCTACCCCTAGAAGTGTAATATACTTTGGTATATTAGACTTCTGCAAACTTAAAAATAATATTATCCTAAGATCTAAGATATTATTTTTCAAATAATGTATTTGACATTAATTTTAACTGGTTATTTCTGAGCACACATAAGGAAAAAGTAGGATTAATTGATGAAAGAAAACTAAAATCAAACAAAACTTGAGGACAATAAAGTAAACCAGATCTTGCTTTATATTTTTTTATTTCTATTCTTTTTTTTTATTGCTATGAATGGCGAGACGAGCATGCCGTTCGCCTGATGGTAAGCGATACGACCGCTCATGAACAGTAGCAAAACCAAACAACACCTTGAATTATAAAGCAATGCTTGGCATTCCACTGCGCTCGCCATCCTGAGACATAAGCCGTTAAGTCTCAATATGTCCAGTAGTTACTCTGGCTACAATGCCCTTCAACCCGAAACACAACAGTGCGTTTACACTGCTGTTTGACGGGAGAAATAGACACTGCGGTGGTACCCACCCAGATGGCCTCTCACATATGAGAGACCTACCACCAATAAGCTTAAAAATAATCTCCAGTCAAAACATCTAGGAACAATGCCGGTGCTCCCATATTGTACTACTGCCTAGCCCAACCTAAAGGCTAAATACCACAGTATGATCATGGTATGAGTACAGCAACCCACTGTCCGGTGTCCAGCTGTGTTCCTTTCAACATGAACAGAATCGAGATTGATACAATCTTCTTACAGTGGAGTTGGAATAAAATCTTGCTCATTGTCTACAGCTTGATTTATTTGCAGCCAGCAGTTTGTACAGATAATTGCTTGTTCTGATAACTAAAACAAAATAAAAAAGATTAAATATTGAAGATATCGAAGAATTATGATGAATAAATAACTCTTTGCAGTTATGTGTTCCCAGACATGTGTTCCCTCCTTCCTATGATCTCGGGTCTTTCCGCTATTGTTCAAAGAGGCATCTTAGCAGGCCAGCCGGATAATTGTCTCAAATGTCATAGGACAGTCGTCTAATGCCATTAGATAATCTGCCTGGACAGCATTTGCGCTTACCATCAGCCATAATGTTGTTATTATGGAAATAATAATAATATATTATTTATTTATTTATTTATTTTATTTATTTAATTCTTTTTTGCACTGTACAGAAATACTACGAAGATATTATACAATAAGAATAATAGTACAAGTGGCGGCCTTATCACACTAGGTAATCTTTTACAGGCAACCATGGGATGGATATACTAACAGGAGATAGAAAGGGTAGTCTAAGGCGTAAAAGAAATAATAATAATCTACAATTAATAACTAAAAATATAACATAAACACACAAAAATATATTATACATAACACAAGATCATCTGAGTATCCAGAACGAAATAAAAGAAAATGTAATTCATTTAACAATTTAAACAACAATATATAAAATATCACTTCTTACATATTTATGTACTAGTAGACTTGTCCAGTGGACACAATGCAATTCAGCTCTAACATGAATACTTTTGTAATACTCCTTACTTTGTATTGACCTTGATTAATTGGCATAAAACATATATTTCCCAAGTTTATGAAGAAAAAAGAAAATAGAATACTTACTTCTTGTTCTGCCATTTCAGCAATAAAACGTCTTGAAACACTCTACACGAGAGTGAATTGGCTTCCCATGTATTTACTAAGATTCTGTTCAATGATAGAAACCATTTCATAATATAAACAATTGCAGAAGTGCAATTCAAGCAAAGCGCCACTTTTGATGTACTGAAAAGTAGAATTGTGGGTTAGAAGAGAAATATTAACATAGAAAACTTAAAAGTATTACTTACATGTGGCATTCTAAATAATATAAATGTTTACTCACCAAAATACGAGCTAGTAATTGCGTTTAAACGTCAGGATATTATATCATCTGCGAGAATCAGAATCCATAAAACAAAGCCAGGTCAACAGACAAGCAAATACACATTTGCGAAATGTATGCGAATAACAAAAAATAATCTGAATAACGGCCACAGAGCTTTGCAATTGCTGTCAAGTTAAACATTTTCGTTCTTAAACTAAAATCATGTAATATAAATAAAATAATACAAGTGACTTCATTAACAACATATATCGTCTTTTAAAAAGCAAAGAATATAGAAAAATAAATATAGACAATAATTATAATTAGTAGGGGGTTTTTAAAAATAAGACATATTCAAGTTAAAGATAATGGGTTTGCGTATTTTTGAACGAAATGACAATTAGGCATCATGGAGGACAGATTATCGAAGAAAATATTGCTTTTGTACTAAAACAATCTCATTTTTGTATAAAGCCCCCCGTTGTCCAAGAAATCTAAATGTATTTTATTTGAATTCCGCTTTTTTTTTTAGAATTTGTATTAGATGTACACAATACGGCCCAAAATAAAACATCTTCTTTAAATTTAGCAGTATATTTATCTATTATCCTTTTATGATTTTGAGTGGAATGAAATAGCCCAAAACTATTAATTTTTACTTTTAATTTCCAAGTAATTCCTGCATGTTGGACAACCTGTCAAATATCAGCCAATAAGAGGGCAGAAAAAGGTGGCCCGGCACCACCATTTTAATGCACATTTTTGAAGTATCAGCACTCCCTTTATATTATAAATACTCTAAGAGCTAACTAAACAATTAAGATAACTCATAAACTTATTCCTCACTTGTCGCTGGTGACAATTAGAATGTTTTATTTTATTGATGGATGCTCAATACCACTTTTCTCATCCGATATTTTTTCTTCCCGATTCGATGGTCCGATAACACATCCGTGATTCAAACGTTGCGGATATTCATTCACGGCAGTGATCACTTACCATCAGGTGACCTATTTGCTCGTATGCCGAAACGATGCATTTAAAAAAAAGTAATAGCGCCACCTAGCGGTGGATAGGTAACTAAATAATGTAGGTATCTGACGTACGTAATATCAGACGATTGGCACGCTTGTTTCACCATTCATAGCGAAAGAATTTTTTTTATATATTATAGATTTACGCGAATGTTACACATTGAAATAAAACTATAATTAACGGATTAGTTATCAAATATGCGACAAAATGTGTCAACAATAATTTTATTTGAATATGTAATAGTTAGTACCTGGAATCCATTGTTCTCTGTGTTGTTAGGGTCGAGTTGCCACACGTGAACGCGCCAGTTCACCGGCTTTGTGAAGTTTGCAAAAGCTGAAATATTATCCAAATTGTTATTCAAAGTATAAAGAAAATCAACATCTTTTTATAGAAATACTGTACAGTAATGTAGATCGAGTAATGTACTACAGTACCATGTGCATGGTGGTTATTGTGAAGGTGGCCCGTGTCCTGTAGTGGCACGTATATGGGCTGACACAGTACTGTAGATACCACTTATTACCAGGCACTTTACTAATGAAGGAAAACATCGTGAGGAAACCGACATACCATAAATATTTATTACGATTTTCTACAGTATATAAAGCGGTGGACTATGGCTTTTCAATTAATCTCTTTCCCAGAGGAATCCTATCCCTTGCATACATACATAAACTCACTACTTTTTCCCAGAGTTGCAACTCTGCCTACTCCTCTGGGAAAAAGGAGTCCCAAACGCGAAATCCAAAACGGATTTCGCCTTATATTTTCTGTCTGACGACGTAATATAGGGCGAGAATATCGCCATATCGGGTACAAATTACCGGGCTGATAAAAAGCTCACTTTGCCCGACCTGGGATTCGAACCCAAGACCTCAGCGTTGTAATCGTAGCTTAGTGCAACTGAGCCACCAAGGCATTCAGTCCTATGCCTTGCAGTGTGCTGTTATGGGCTGATACAGTAGTGTACTGTATCAGCCCATATACTTCCTACTGCAGGGCTCCGTGCCCTTTCTCTACAATTAAAAGTAAGATTTTTGAGGAGTATAGTATGGTAGTATACAGTAATAGTATATTGATCAAACTCACCAGTTTTCAAATCACCAGGAGGGTTACGGAACTTGATGTCCTTATCGGAACTCCAAGCGATACCAGTTCTTATCACAGGCACCTCCTTGTTCTGATCTTGAGAGTACAGGGTAAGTGTATCTGTAACACAATATATTATGCTTAAACTCATTTTGGTGGTTGATTAGCCCTCTATCACGACTTGGGTCGATAAACTAAGGTACATTGTGGGTGGGTAATAGCATCTGTGTGCAAAATTCGAAACCTTTTATGTGTATGTATTGTATGCCGCATAAACTACCTGATAGATTCAGAATTTTTTACACTATGTTCTATATGAAAATAAAATCTATACTAATATTATAAAGCTGCAGAGTTTGTTTGTTTGTTTGAACGCGCTAATCTCTGGAACTACTGATCCGATTCGAATGATTCTTTCAGTGTTAGGTAGTCCATTTATCGAGGAAGATATATATCATCACGCTATGACATATAGGAGGAAAGCAGGAGTGATATTTCTAGAAAATACGAGGAAATTTTGTTCGTTTTTCGTGGTCCGATTGGTCGATATTCTAAACTGATAGTCAGAATTAAACATTTTGACCGCCATTTTAAAACATGTATGCACCCGGGCGGAGCCGGGCCCGACCGCTAGTTAATAATAAAATTAAAAATATATTTGTTAAAAACAGACTTACAAACATTTTTAACAGGGGTCCACAATCAATAATTTACAACACATCAATTTCAATTTATACACATTGAGATATATTTCTATGAGAAATAAAGAAACTCACAGACAATATTGTTAATTTTCAAAATTGCATTATTGTGGTTAACTTAACCCCACTTAATCAGATCTGATATGGATACTACTTACATACAGATGATTAAAATCATGTTTTAACTTGTCTAGATTTCCCTTCTGTATTTCTACTTGAAGTACCAACATTCTCATCACTCACCGTTAAACAAGGAGTTGGCTATAGCACCGCATGGAGCTACTGGTTTCCTGACCCCATTCTCTTCAGCATACGCAAAGGGGTCGCAGTCAGTCGAAGGAGTGAGCGACAGCCGACCCAGCAGCTGATTATCATCCCTGCACAACAAAATAATTGTCAGTTTAGTTCTTGTAGGACTTGTTCATGCTGGACTATATGGCCTAACCACTCTCAATCGTATTCTCGATTGTAGAGGAGGCCCGTGCCCTGCAGTGGGACGTATATGGGCTGATACAGATTAGTTCTTGTTGTTGTATGGTTGCATTAAGGCTAATTCCATTGTGGATATACTTGTAAAAATATTGATGTTCAGTAGTGGCCTTTATCTGGCTAAAAAGATAAGAAATAACAGCAGAAGTAGGGAAGGGAGAGAATAAGAGACAGGTCTTAAAAGCGGGTAATATCAGCATTTGTATGAGACATCAGTCTGCTGAAAGCTCACAAACATTTTAACACCTTGCAGCCATCCATAAATCTGAATATATTTTTAATTCTGTAGATGATCTTGTAACTACAATAAATTAATGTGTCAACAACACTAAAAGAAATTATGTGCACTCATAAAATGTATAGCAATAGAATAAAAAAATATACACATTTTCTAACAAAATACATATAACTCTGTTGCCATAAAACAGTCATATTTGATAGATCATACTACATTCAAAGCAATATTTCAATTGCAACAACAATATTGGCATCTGTATAATGAATGTTCACTTTTCTTTATATAATTGATGTGTTTATATAACCCAAACCTGTCTACAAGTGTACTGATAAACAACAATCTTTAAAAAAACTCACAATAATTATATCTCAGAAAACACAATAAAAGCAGATCATTTTTAACAACCTGTTAATTACTGAGTATCAAAATACTCTATTTCCAAAACCTTTGTATCACACTAACTGAGCCTTTAGGCAATATAAAAGGTGAAGTGTTATTGCTATATTCATGACTATTTTTTACATAAAAACGCTGAGTTAGTACTGGCTCATTCACATCAGTTAATAATTGATTTGTGACAGACGTGGGATGTATGAGCCGACATAATTTTGCAAAATAGATCATATTTTCTTGCACCCCTTGAAACATATCAATGAATGAATTATTAACGAATAATTTATTTATGTATAAAATTCCTGTGTATGGGCTGTATGGTATATAATATTAACATAAAGTTAGATCTCTCATATGTGAGAGGCCTTCTGGGTAGATACCTTAAACAGCATTGTAAATGCACATTTGTGTTCCGATTTGATGGCATTGTAGCCAGAATAACTTCTGGACATAGTGTGACTTAACATCTTATGTTTCAGGATGGTCAATGCAGTAAAATGCTGAGCATAGCTTGGTAATTCATGGTGTGTTTGGTTTAATACGGTCCATGATTGGTTGTATTGCTTACCATCAGGCGAATGGCATTCTAAACTCATTTGATGCAAATAAAAAAAATTAAGAGGGCGTGGGTGATAGGCGACTATGCTGGCATTGTATGGATTGGTTCACTTTGCATACAATAAGCAGAATAAGTGTCGGGTTAACAATATTTTTTACCAATACTATGAATGAGCATTCTCTGTTGGTTATCATTACCATGACATGCAACTTCCCTCCAAAACTAATATAATCTTACACATAAATAGCCTATAAGTGATTATGTCATTTACAAACAACATACCTAGACTTAACATATCGCCGATGATTCTGGTAGTAATTGCTAAGACCATAGTAGAAGTACACATCCCCTTTGAAGTCTTCAGTAAGTGTCAAGTCAAGGCGACAGTAACACGGATCCATGGGGTTCTGTTTGATGTATTCCGCACAGGTGATGTTCTCATCTTCCTTGTGGCACAGGGTGTAATCAATTACATTTTCTTTTACCTGCAATTAGTATAGAGGGGTAAAAACCACTATCTTTTAAGTTATTTGATCTTCCTTCCACTGTTAAATATATTAAAGAATTTTTATAAACATTTTTGTATTTCTTTACTGTAATATCTAAACAATTACCAACTTTATACAATAGTAAATGTATGGAATCTTTACATAAATATTAATTGTAGAGTAACATGGCTAACTTTTTTACGATTTTTCTTATATTTTCTACATTTACTGATCTAATTAAAGGATAAAATAGAAAAACATAATCCCTAAAGATTATGAGGATTACAGTAAAACATGGCCCCAATTATCATTGTAAATGTCAGCTGTTTGAATACCAAGGTGTGCCATTTACAAATGTAAACAATTCACGCGACCCAATTAGCGTGACAGGCACTGTCGCTCCCTAATCGTTGCACCTATTTGTGACACCTTACCTCATCAGAGAAATAAAGTAAACCAATCCCCACGGGTATGAAGGCGATGCCAATGACGAAAAACGTGGGCAAGACTGTCCCAGCAGTAAGGATAGGCTGCCAAGCAGGCAGACGCTGCTGTTTAAACGCAGATTCTGCGGAAAAACATGAAATAAACAATCAATATCGACCCAAGGACATAATATATTCATTACAGATGGTGAACATTTACCTGCCGGCCGCCTCGATTTCACGTTTTGATCAGACGTATCACTAGAAGTAGCCATGATTAGTTATTTCGAGATATAAAGCGTTTCAATAATAAAATAAGATGATCAATTAGTCATAAAAATCATTTTTCTTTTGACAACCAATTGATAAGTTCACAGATAAATTGACAAATGGAATACACGAATATTAGCCGACTAAGTTGGACCAAGTTCAAATAAAACGTGAAAGACGAGAACTTAAGGCCAAACGTCACTTTCAACGATTGCTATTGGCTAAAATTTGCAAAATATGATAACAGCGCCCCCATTTCTTACCTATCGCTAGACTTTTTTAATAAGCATCATAATACGAAGAAATTAGGCAAAAGTCATAGTTTAAACAGCCAATGAAAATCATACTTTTATTTAAAATATTTTAATTTAGAAATATTTTTAATAATAAAAATACAACAGCAGAATATCTTTAACAATAGTAATGATACAATATCCCGACATCGATTGCAACTAAAATCTATTTATATTTGTAATACATTAGACGAGGAAAAGATAAGAATTAATAAGAATAACGTTTTGTTTCCCTTGCCGATTGCCTTTGCCTTGCCTTGTCAATTCAACTCGCAACTGCGGGATTATTCGTTTGTCGTTTCCTTTTGCTAACTATGCAAAGACAACTCTAGTTACGCATGATTGGTATACGAATAAAAAGTACATATCTGTAATATTTGTTGTTTTCTAATTATTCATGACTTCTGCTGTTTGCTGCGTGACGGTTTAATTGTGGGAAAGAAATCGACAAGATCGCAAGATGTCCAGTGAAACGGCAAACAAAAATGTAAGTACACAGTTTTGCTTGTTACCTACTTTTTGGCAGAGAGGGCTGGGCTGTTCCCGTTTTTGGTGTACCGACTGCGGGATAGTGTATCTTTAATGGCGGAAACACTGTCATAATACAGCGCAGGATACTACTTTCCTGTGTGTCATTTTACACGAACGTAACAAAGGGAAAATTGTAAATATCGGAATTATCCGTCGAATGTAAAATCGATGCTCTTTACAACAGACATTTACATTCCGCAAGATAATGTTTATTTTTAAATTCCTCCCTGCTATGACTCACTTATCAGTGACCACGACAAATATACAAAAATAATGCATTAGGAGACAAACATTAATCAATCATGTAATTAACACTGATAAAGAATTTAAACATTCAATTGAATCTTGTATCACTAAAATTGTACACATAAAATTGATTGTAAAAATAGATGAGCACAGGCCACAGGCCTTTTTAAATGTAATTTTTTTTTTATAATTAAGTTTTAAAAACATAAATTAAAATTATGAAAAGGTCACCAATGTATACAGCCAAGTTGACAACATCAATTCATGTGAATGAACTGATTAATTAAATCATAAATCTTCAGTGTTGTGTATGTGAAACATTAAAATTGTAAATAATCCCAATTTCCTGTTGTATGAGTCAGCTTACACAGCAACTTTCTTGTCATGCCTCACTGCTGAAATCTAAATAAATCAGTACACAGTAAATTAGTGTGCCAGTTTGACCGCTGTGAATGGTTGCATGTAGAATAATAAATTTTTGTGTCAAATGTAACTTGTGCATAATAAGTTTAACCTGCTTTGGTTTGCCACTTTTGGAGTTTTTAACTATTGTTGGCTATATTTGGCTCTAACTGTGTTTTTAAAGCTAATAGACTGTAGCCTGTTATGAATTACAATAGGTTTAATTAAATGTCAGGACACTTTTTTAAATAAAATACCTTTTTTTTACATTATTTTTTCATAAAATTTAAAAGATCCTAAAATGTTATAATACATTTTGTTTGAAAAGGATATCATGAATAATTTGTTAATATTTTTAAAATGTTTATATTGATTAATTTAAAAAAATCTCTCTATGTAGAATAAACTCTATTTAATTTAAGTTAGTCAAGCTGATAACAGCAGTGCCTGACAAAGATAATCTCTTATCATTCAAAACTCCATCTCTCAGTCACTGCAAAGGAATTTCATAGAACCTTATTCCGTTTCAGCAAAAAAAAATATGGTAGTTTAAATAAATATGGTAATGACTAGTATCTTTTTTTATTGTGCATTTATACTTTAATTGTGGAGTTTAAAACTTATAGGAAATTAAATATGGTTTATTAAACTGCCAATATAATTTTACTGCTAGGCAAAGATCTCACACATTGCTCATCCGATCTGTAAGTATCTGTAGCAACCAGAGCAGGTGTTATGTCCTCTACACAATGGGCCATTGTGATGATCCACTATGATAGCCCATCTTGTAGAGGGCGTAGTGGCGTATAATGGCTTATGGCGCATGCAATAGTCTTGGAATGGTGTTGGTGTCGGTTTGTCTGGTGCATGTCAATGTCGTGTTGTTGCATTTCCATCATTCATATGGCCTTTGATGACCAACTCGCTGGTCTAGCGCTGGCCCATTGTGTAGAGGGGCTATTAATGTAGGGCGTAGTTGGGCGACGTCCCTAGGGCGCCAATACTAAAGGGCGCCAAATGCCGGTTTACTGTAACCCATAGTGTATTTACTATGATTCCCTGGCTTTCACTTGTATTTGTAGTTTGCCATAGAAATCTCTCCCAGAGTGTCAATCTGCTACTGGTAACAAGTGATTGTAGAAGAATATTTCGTAATAAATTGTGCCAAACTCAGTATCATTCCACTGTTATCAATGAGTGTGATGAAATGTAAAAACCTGGTATGTTACTCATTTGTAAGTAAATATTTATATTAGTTAATTTGTGTTACCATAGCCAGCTAAGAACAAACAAATTCAGTAGTTTTACATCTTATAAATTACCCTAGTTTTATCACCAGACTGGTTTATTTATTTATTAAGAACAGGTACACAAAACAGAATACAGCCAATTAAACACTTGACCGTTATTTGAAGCTTACTAGATTGAGAATAGCATCATCGTTTTCCGCTTCCTTTTTTGTCCCTTTCACTCCTTTACCCTTACTGTATGTTCCTATCTCTTTCCTGTTTGTCTCCCACCAGGTTCCTCCACCAACCGAGTGTATATAACACCGGTGTCGTTGGGTTTAGTTCATTGGCGTCAAAATTTTCCGCTGATTCTAGTCGTCTGCAAGACGACCGAATGGAGACTCTATTGTTTCCATAAGAAATATTTTCTACAAGTCGTGTCGGCGAATCAGTAAGTTATATTACTTATTATCATTTTTTCTTGTTTTAACGGTGTTACCGTTGGTGTATTATTAACTAAGTACATGCTTAGTACATGTTTTAAAATAATTGATTAAGAATTACCCTTACTTAACTCTATTGAAATAAATGTTTAATTGTTTTATTTTATAGCACAGACAAGGCATGTAAATTGGTTTACAAAAGAACGTGTGCAGTCGCATACTACACGTATTTTCTAAATAAATACATATTAATTTATGTGCCTTAACGCTTATTATTCTATACAAGATTGCCCAAGTAATTATGTCGTAGGTATAGCCTATAACATGGCATTAACCATTATCTGCTAAGGTACAGAGTACTTCCGTTTCTTTAAATTCTTTAGTCCCGTCGGAGCCACTTTGAATCGAAGAAGGGGGGAGGGGGTCAAATAAGCACATGGGTAATATGTAATACAAATTACAAAAGTGCTACGTATCCTACAATCACCCCTTAAGTTTCGATTCAATACCTACGGTTAAAGAACTATGACAATTTAATGACTATACATTACTTTTGTTAAAGAAACGGAAGGAACACATTTCAATAATTATAACAAATCTAATCTTTATTTTATAGCAATTTTTTATAGCTATATGACAAAAGCACTGTCAGAATTAGAGAATAATAAGCTAAAGTAGCCTTCTTGACTGCTTCTATGGTCATCAGTTAATACAAAGGCTTACAAATGATCGAGGCTTACAGAATGGCATGCTTTTCTTAGAATCTAATCTGTGATATAGAACTAGGTTGCAAGTCACACGCTGAACTCCGTATGAGTCACTTAAATATGACCTGTAGTATACAAGGTTTGATTTAATGACGTTGTTGATCAATGCTGTATATTAATACTGCCTCTGCAAGGTAAATTACAAACTAAAACCACTGGCTATAAGGCTGCCATGAGCAATGGCTATCAAGCTTTCCTACAGCATTAAAATGTTTCGCAAATAGTAACAAAACTACACGCTGCCTCCTGCAGAGGTCATATTATTTTGGTGTCTCGCAGGTCGTTTAATCCTTGATCACACCGATCTTGAGGCTGTCGCGAGCAATGTCTATCGAGCTATTTATAAACACATAAACAGTTTGGCACATAGTAACGAAACCCTACACTGCATCCGATAAGTGTCAGTTTATTTTATTATCCTCGCAGGATAACTGATGGCACATAGTAACGAAACCCTACACTGCATCTGATAAGGGTCACTTTATTTTATTATCCTCGCAGGATAACTGATGGCACATAGTAACAAAACCCTTCAATGCATCCGATAAGGGTCAGTTTATTTTATTATCCTCGCAGGATAACTGATGGCACACAGTAACAAAACCCTTCACTGCATCCGATAAGGGTCAGTTTATTTTATTATCCTCGCAGGATAACTGATGGCACATAGTAACAAAACCCTTCAATGCATCCGATAAGGGTCAGTTTATTTTATTATCCTCGCAGGATAACTGATTAAAACCACCGATCTTGAAGCTTCTGCGAACAGTGACGTTGTAGTGTCGAACAGCGTTGAAGGTTTTACAAATATTAAAACCACATACTACCTCCCACAGGGGTTAGCAAGTTTCTACTTACCTTCGCAGGGTAACCACCCTAATAAAATTGCTGGCTATGAAGCTGTCACATATACTGACTATGGAGCTGTTACTAGTAGTCTTTAACTGGTGGTAGGTCTCTCATATGTGAGAGATCGCCTGGGTAGGTACCACTGCAATGTCTATTTCTCCCGCCAAACAACAGTGTTAATGCACTGTTGTGTGCGGTCTGAAGGACATTGGAGCCAGAGTAACTATTGGACATATTGAGTCTTAACATCTTATGTCTCAGGACGGCGAGCGCGAGCGCAGTAGAATGCCAAGCGTGGCCTTGTAATTCACGGTGTTCGGTTTTTCTCCTATTCATGAGCAATCGTATCGTTTACCATCAGGCGAATGGCATGCATGTCTCGCTTGTGCAATAAAAACCACCCGCTGTTCTTCTTAAGGGCTTGCGGACTTTATCGGATATCTCTGAGGGATATCTATCCAGAACCAAACCGACACATCTAGTTTCGGTTAAGTACTTCTAGACCAACTCGCACTAGGCCAACTTGGTGGACTATATGGCCTAATCACTCTCAATCGAGTTCTCGATTGTAGAGTAGGTCCGTGCCCTGCAGTGGGACGTATATGGGCTGATACCATACAATATAATATTACTAGACCATGCACTCGCTTTCGATTATATATCTGATTGGAAATTATGATTCGGCAGTCATAATTTTACAGAATATAGGAATACAGGATTTTCTTTCGCAAAGAAAACATGATCTATTTTTCAAATGGCAGATCAAGAAATCCGGGAGATAGTCCCGGGATATTCTTAACACTACCGGTCACAAACTATTGTCATGGCATCATTCGCCCTACAAAAAGTTCACAGAACATCTTTTTGTGAATTTATGTCGCGTCCGCTGACCCCCACAAAACTATGCCATTGGTTTGAAAAATAATGAATATACGTACAGACTTGTTCTGTTTGCTACCTTTTGAGAGTAAATTACCGTGGGAGATTACTACAAATAACTTTTCTGTAATCTGGTCTCGACAAAGCCCTAAAATATTCAAAGCTATGACTTAGCAAACTCATTATTTGTTTCTTTTAGAGTCACAGCAAAATGATCAAATTCTAGTTTTACCTCACAGATCACTCCCAAGTGCTCTGTTTTGCCCATACCTACATGGTAGGCACCTGGGTCGGCAAATAGAACTTCAGGAACTAAGATCGGTTTATGGTATATATGCACAAGTGAACAATACATGAACACTCAATATTATAAACGTGACGGGGTCTAGTTAGTTTTAAACGCTCTGACCACCGTACCAATTGGACAACGGGTTGTAAAATCAAAATAAAAATAAAATCTTATCTACCCACAGCAACGCGTATAGAACCGAATGTGTTTAAAATTTTATTCGACATTAAGTGAATTGTTTGCATATTGGAGCTGATGTAGGTAACATATTTTTGAACCATACATCGATACAAATATTGCGTGCGGTGTAACGCCGATGCCCGCCTACTGTTTTTAAAATGCATACAATTGCAAAGCCCACTTTAGATATTTTGTTGGTGCTGGTGTAATAAAACTGAGTCTTAGTCTTCTCTATATATTGCTTTGGCATCGAAGCTTACAATAATTACAAAGTAGACAAAAACATATTTCTTTGGATGAGAAGGGCACCACCGCGATAAAATACGATATGGAACGCGATATAACACGTATCCCCATAAGGTTATTATCGCCAATTTTCCATTGGTAATTGTTCGAAATCATTAGATAAATTAGGCCTCGAGCTCATAGTATCAATACATAGAAAGACATTAGAATTACCGGAAGAATTACCGCACATTTTGAATTGCACCACATGCATATTTTTAAAATGTTGATATTTGATTATGGTTGTTCCCTACACAATCATAATGTAAACAAAATAGAAGGTGGCCTCGAGGAAGGGGCAAATTTGATTATGCGAGTTTGAGTTTTCTTTCCATATACCTACAAAGAAGTGTTGTTCGTATTACCTTACAGCAAGTTGCAACTATTAGTGCACTATTGTTGTGACATGTACCTCATATAATTTATAAATGGTATATGTAGTATGAGTAGGACATTTACTATGGTCCAATGTTGAATAATGGTTACGCAAAATGCTAAATATAATTAATTTTGTGTATACGAGTGTCGAGTATACTTGGCAGTGATATTCTGTTGTTTTCACACACTTTACCTTTGCAACTTATAGTTTACATTGCGGGTGTAGACTGTAGGTAGGAAAATACATAGTCCTGGTCATGAAGCCTATGTGGAATAACGGGTACTGTTCACATACGATGGTGATTCATAGTCTCGGCCTACCTCTATGGGTTGGAGGTGTGAAGATTATGCACATATGCTGATATGTACACATGTTACAATACAATATGTATTATAATTACTTCTACACTACCAATAAATCTAGTTTTCTACTAGAAACTGAACAATTCTCGCAGAGAAACTCAAAGAAAAAGGCGGTAACAGCCTCGTTCATATCGGAGGTATGCTAAAGGCAGGCTCCTGTGTAATATACATATCGGGTCTACTTTACGTGACCTCAACTGGTGTGACAAATCTCGGTTAAAATTGGATTCCTTTCAGAGGGTAACAAGTTTTTGTTAATGCTCTAAAGCAATTCTATCTGGTGGTATAGAATATTACGAGGTGTGAAAGGATACGCCTAGTGTTTGCTTTTTGTAAGTATCCGATAAAACCTTATGGTTTATTGTGAATCTGGAGAACTAGTATGTTCCTTCTTAAATTATGGATGTCAATATGTTATTATCGATACATTGTTTGTGTATTAATCAATTTGATTTCAGAACTCATGTTCCAATCTATACTCAAAATAATTTGTAATCGATAATATTATATACCTAACTAATCTATTGTACGTCTTTCACATTGGCGTCATTTCCCACCAGGAATAATAAACACGTCTCAATCTAGTAAGCTTCAAATAACGGTCAAGTGTTTAATAGCAGTGTTTTACCTGAAAATAAAACACATATTAAATACTTACCTTATTTGAAGCTTACATTTTAATTCCACCTGGTGTGGATTATCGACTCAATGAACTAAACCCAACGACACCGGTGTTATATACACTCGGTTGGTGGAGGAACCTGGTGGGAGACAAACAGGAAAGAGATAGGAACATACAGTAAGGGTAAAGGAGTGAAAGGGACAAAAAAGGAAGCGGAAAACGATGATGCTATTCTCAATCTAGTAAGCTTCAAATAAGGTAAGTATTTAATATGTGTTTTATTTTCAGGTAAAACACTGCTATTAAACAATTAAAAAAAAACAAATAATAGCATAGTTATATGATCTAGGATGTATCCCTAACTATGTTATTATTGCTAGCACTAAACATAACTTAAAACAGGAAATGAAAAAATACTATTATAAAATAAAATAAAAAATGTATTTGCAAGTATATGAATTGTAAATCATGAATTTCCGGGTTATTAGATTCCCAATGAGGGAAATTCACATTATCTGATATTTTAATTTAAACTCATGATTGATCAGAGTGAAGTGGTGAAAATCACCACTGTAAGATCTGAAATTATAACCACAGATGATTATCCCTTAAAAGTTATCTATGTATTCTTAACCAATGTTTTATGGTGTAATAAGAAAAAATATCTGGTACAAATATGATGATGTTTGTTGCAGTTCTCCAATCTGGAGACCCCAGGGTACGTGGGTTTCGCCAACCTTCCCAACCAGGTGCATCGGAAGTCTGTGAAAAAAGGCTTTGAGTTTACACTGATGGTGGTAGGAGAGAGTGGGCTTGGCAAGTCTACACTCGTTAACTCACTGTTCCTCACCGATTTGTACCCGGAGAGGGTTATCCCTGATGCTATAGGTTTGTATTTTATATTTCGTATCTACTAGCTTCCGTGGCGCAGTTGGTTAGGCGCCGGCTGTGAAACAAGAGGTCACGGATTCGATCCCCGCTACGAAACAAATTGTCTCGTAGTTTCTTGATATCCACGACACAAGACTCGATCTTAGTGTGGGGTCAGGACTATGTACGTGACTGTTGGGGGCATCATTATAATAGTATTGCCTGGTGTCATATGTCGTCTGTAATCTGGTGGTAAAGGTAATCCCCATGGTGTGGTTATAATTACTTGTTTACCTTATACCCTACCCCATGCATGGCAACTCTCGCAAATCAGAATTCAGAAGCTACAGTACAACAAACTAAAATAAAATAAAAAATCGTGATACGATTATTATGTTGAAGCCAGGTCGAACAATAATCGTATCTAAAATAATAAGAAATGTAGGCAAGTTAAAACAGAAACCAAATATATTTTGACAGCCTCCGTATCGCAGGTTGTTAGACGCTGCCTGTGAAACGAGAGGCCGCGGGTTCGATCCCCGCACCGAGAGAAATGTTTGTGCGGTCAACAAATATTTCTTTCGGGTCTGAGTGTTTGTGAGAGCGAAAAGTCTCTCGTAGTCGATCTTATGTGGGGTCACCACTATGTGCGTGACTGTTGGACGTTATTTATGTATTCTAGAGAAAACAAATCAAACGGTGAAGTTGGACGCGTCTACCGTTGAGATCGAGGAGCGCGGCGTGAAGCTGCGTCTGACCGTAGTGGACACGCCCGGCTACGGCGACGCTATAGATAACACCGACTGCTTCCGAGTGAGTAATGCTGATAATACTAATTACTGACGCCATTTGTAAGAGGGAATATTTTAAACAAAACTTATAAATGAGTTAAAATTTACTGTACTGTATCAGCCCTTATACGTCCCATTGCACGGCACGAGCCTCCTCTACAATCGAGAGTACGATTGAGAAGGGTTGGGCCATGTAGTCCAAATTTTTTTTAAACGTGTATACAACTATAAATTACATTTGTATTATGGAAGATACTTACATACATGAACATTTTGCGAGTTAAGAAGATAAATCGCCGGTAGCACACAATGTATGTTGTAATTACAAGAATGCACGCACGAAAAATTCCTTTCCAGCTGTGCGAAAGCAATCGGCATATCTGATTCATCGAATATTACACAAGCAGTTTTTAAAGCAACGAACCGCTATTTCTGATTTAGTTTTTTGTTTGAAATTATTTGCCATGCTAACACGCTTATAAGTTTTACACTGGCAATAATACAGTTTATAATTAATTGACGTACAAACTGTCAATTTAATAATTAATGACTGATATTACTATATCAATAACTATGCTCTTTTATAAAAATACTGCGGAAGGTATGGCAGCGAATAAACGCAGTTTTCATAAAATAATAAAAGTAACCAGTAACCCTTTGAATTAAAGTGTCTAGAAAACCCACTATAGTATATTTATTCAGTTTGTGATTTTGATGTCTGATTAATTGTACATTACCGCGGTCATAAACCTGATGGTAATTGGTCCAAGTGTATCTACTAGAGTTATGTTACGGCGATCGGGAATTGGGTTTTTAAAAAGGAATAATTTATTTAATCTATACTAATATTATAAAGCTGCAGAGTTTGTTTGTTTGTTTATTTGTTTGTTTGAACGCGCTAATCTCTGGAACTACTGGTCCGATTTGAATGATTCTTTCAGTGTTGGGTAGTCCATTTATCGAGGAAGGCTATAGGCTATATATCATCACGCTATGACCTATAGGAGGAAAGCAGTAGTGATATTTCTAGCAAATACGAGGAAATTTTGTTCGTTTTTCGTGGTCCGATTGGTTGATATTCTAAACTGATAGTCAGAATTAAACATTTTGACCGCCATTTTAAAACGTGTATGCACCCGGGCGGAGCCGGGCCCAACCGCTAGTATTACTAATAAAATATTTATTCCCGAAAGGTTTTTTTTTATTGTACAAGACTATAATAAAAAGTATATAAAATCAATCGACAATAATGATGGGTATTTCATAGTCAGCGGAATTGGTTGCTGTCGCGTTTTTGTGGGAGTTACGCCTTGTTAACTCTAGTCGACACAAAAATGTAGGCCAGGTTGAAGCCTGATCCAAAATCCCATAACGTTTTAAACGTGTGCTATGCTCGTTTTCCAGGCGGATACGTACATCCTATCCGATTATTCCGATACATTGATACTACCACCCTTTATGTTTTACAAATAACAGTTTCCATATCATGTGACCATACATACATAACTAAATTGATAACACGCTGTTTGTTTATAGTCGATAATACAATACATCGACGAGCAATTCGAAAGGTTCCTGCGCGACGAGAGCGGTCTCAATCGTCGCAACATCGTCGATAACCGCATACACTGCTGCTTTTACTTCATATCGCCTTTCGGACATGGGTAATAATACTAACTTGCAACGCAATGTACATCAACCTATTATGTGTGAACATGAGTTTAATCAACATTTTTCATTTATACATAATTTTAAATGTAGCAGTACATTTAATATGAGTATTAACAGTTTTTTTCCACATCTTAATATCGCGGTGCCTGTTAAAAATGATACGACAGCCTCCGTGGTGCAGGTAGTAAGACGCTGGCCGTGAAACGCGAGGTCGTGGGTTCGATCCCCGCACCGAGACAAATGTTTCTGTGATTCACAGGTATCTGGGTGGTGATACCGAAAAGTCTCTCATAGTTCCGGATCCACGACACGAGATTCGTTCTTAGTGTGGGGTTAGGTTGGGTGCAATTTATTTATACTTATGTTAGATTTTTTTTGTGTTCAGGTTGAAACCTCTCGACATAGAGTTTATGAAGCAACTTCACAACAAAGTGAACATCGTGCCGGTCATAGCGAAGGCTGACTGTTTGACCAAGAAGGAGGTTCAGCGGCTCAAGTCCAGGGTAAGTTATTAAGCATCATTTAACTATACAGCCTCCATGGCGCAGTTGGTTAGACGCCGGCTGTGAAACGGGAAGCTGCGGGTTCGATCCCTGCACCGAGACAAATTTGTGTGATCTACAGGTAATTGTTTCAGGTCTGGGTGTTTGTAAGATTTAAAACTCTCTTGTAGTTTCTGATACCCACGATGCAAGGTTCGATTTTAGTGTGGGGTCAGGGCTATGTATGTGACTCTTGGGTGTATTTATTTATTTACAGTAATTTAAAACCTTACACGATATTTTGAGAACCTAATTGTTCATAATAAATTAAATTAATATATTTATTTGTTTTTAATACCTAAGGACATTGTGAACAAAATCTGTGCACGCATATCAGAGAAGTTAGCGGAAAAATGTGGAAGGATAATATGACTGCATTGAAATGACAAGACAAGAAGAAATTGTAGTATTTTACCACAATTTTTCTTATAAAACTTTTGTTCTTGTAGTACATCTACCCCATCTCAATGTTAATCTAGATGAAAGTTTAGCTCACTCTCAAAATCTGGTACCTAATATGTTTAAGTTATAAGTATTTATATGCTATTGTATGTATATAATATCATTGACTTTATTATGTATGCCTTTATCAGGTGATGGAAGAAATTGAGAGAGAAGGCATCAAAATATACCCCCTGCCAGACTGCGATAGCGATGAGGATGAAGACTACAAAGAACAGGTAAGGATAAATATTTCAATATTTGTAAGGCAATTGTTTGTCTTTCTCACATAAGGATTAACAACCATTTTGAGATATATTGCCTTATTTTTGAACTACAATATCATAAATCTAGAATCTACATCTACAATTTTGGTCTGAGCTAATTTTATGATAAAACTTACCGTTTTGCTGAAAATCGCGATAGACCCGTTTTTGTGAACTTCGACCCCGAGTAAATTTATTTGCACGTGCCGGATCGATGAGGACATTTCACATTTCCTTTATATATTGTGTATTGAACAATCCTACCAATATTCAGCCAAGTCGGAATTTTTGTAACCTCACCCCTATTTTTTAGTCTAATTTGACCGGACTAATAGATGATGAGGACGACAATGCTAATGACGACAGCGATGGGGATGATGAGTACAGTGTTAATGCTAACGACAGCGATTGGGGCGAAGAGTACAGTGGTAATGTGGATGTCGGTAGGTGCGGCAGCTGAAGGCGGCGGTGCCGTTCGCGGTGTGCGGCGCGGGGCAGCAGCTGGAGGTGCGCGGGCGGCGCGTGCGCGGCCGCCTCTACCCCTGGGGCGTGGTGGAGGTCGAGAACCCCGACCACTGCGACTTCATCAAGCTCAGGACTATGCTCATGTAACTGTATTATAGTGCTGCTGCTGTATGACCAGATGTGGTGGTCGCTAGTGATAAGTATAGTGCATGAAACAGGAGATCAACTTGTGGACTTGAGGACATTACATGCAAACACACTTCTGCGCATACCGCAGTAAACGACCGGCGCATGCTAAACTATGGTACCTATAGAGAGACGGAGTATGCCCAAAAAGAAATAAAAAAAAAAAAAATCCTAAAAAACTCACTTGAACTATCATAAATCTCAATAACCAGGAACATTGTATTTTATTCACATAGTTTCATCTAAACTTAATCTCATATCACCATTCAATTCCATATTTCAAAATACTCCTGTCATCCCTCCTGTATATTACACTGCACTACAACACAGTGTATTTCTCCTGTCGCAGCACGCACATGCAGGACCTGCAGGAGGTGACGCAGGAGGTGCACTACGAAAACTACCGCTCCGAGAGACTCGCGCGCAGCGGACAAGTGCCCAAGCGACACACGTAAGTATCTTATACCTTCTCAAAATAATTAAATACTTTGGGACAAGTACTGTTCATTTAGAATCAAGGAAGATAGGAGGTTCAATGGCCTTACTAGTGAGGATGCCGAAAATCGGGCGAAATTGAGAAGAATTTGCCGGAAGGCCGTCCCTGGCACCGGCCGGGATAACGCCAGGTAGAAGAAGGCTGTTCAATTAGAATATTTTAGGGAATCTAATTGTATTTATTGAAAATGCATAATTGCCAAGATAGTTATGATATGTTTTTTATTTACAAAAACAATTTGTATTTTAATAAATAAAATTATTTTTATTAATTTTTACATCGAATTTAGTACATAGTAATTATAACAGGATATACAAAGTGCCGGTGTTATAATTGCTTTAAATTACAACGTCATTAAATAATGTCAATTAAAACAAATTAAAATGATTAGATTTTATATCACATTAAAATTTAAAAAATGATATTTTCAAACAAGCTTAATAATAAAATAATTTGGTTTAAATACAACACGCTTTATAAATTACCTACTGCCCTCAGTTGACCCAAACATAAGAGCGGCAACGCCGCATTTTTCGTCGTCGCGTCGCGAATGGCTTTGAATTAATTTGGCGCGGTGAATCCTTTGCAGTTTTTAGGCATAGTTTTATTCGTAGAATAAAAAATTTAATGAAAACGCTCTTAATCAAGTCACCTTTTACACAACTTATGTAAGTCAAAATTGCTTCAATGGGTTGGGAGCGACATTTACAATTAGTACACAAATTCAGTCTTATTTTTGCGTCGGGGGATGAAAATAGCACGTCGCGTAAAATATTACTGTCACGAAACAGACCTTCAAACAAATCATATCATTGTATTCCACAGCTGTAAATCGCGACATCATGAACATAAAATGCCCTCGTAATTCGTAATGTGTTGTGAGCAACGCACGCGCATTCGCAGAGAACAAGTACGGCTCACTGACGAGGTGGCGCGGGTGCCGACTCCCGAGTTTACACCCCCGCCCCCGCCCCCGCCCATGACTCCTGACCTTCGATCGTCGACCTTCAATCGTCGATCGCCGATCGCAGTGTTGC